>OZ024832.1:65710236-66910236 GCA_964016985.1 Anodontia alba
GGAAAAACAAATCGGCTCATATGAGCTTATAATATAGCCATGCCTCTGTGGTGTTTCCTCCGTCAGAAAGCACTTCTCCCTAGAAACAGCAAACTTCTCTCTATTTTCCCAGGAGGGTGAAGTCACTCCCTTAATATCTGGGCCTGCTTGGACCCTTAGGTTACAGTTCACTAAATATCAGCAGAGAGATGCCCCAATGAAATTTAAAAATTTTTTTTTTTTTTTTTTGTAATTCCATTTACAGTTTATATCCAGAGCATTGCATTATACAGGAGCCAGTTTTTGTGCTACATCTTATTACTTGCCACGGGCGTATAATGCCCCGCTTGGCGGAGCTCTTGATTAATGTATTGTAACAAACTAAATTACTGTTTAGAATCACATTTTTCTTAACCTGCTTCAGTTAAGTTTTGTTCATGTTGGTTGTTACCTACTGAACACGATTATCAGACGTTCTTGATCAAGCAACAGGACTTAAGATATTTAGACTAATAAACTACAGATAGTATGAGCATACTAATTTTGTCATAGGATTAAACACACAGAACAAAGTACTGTAAAGTTCGGTGACTGTCCTAAAATTTCATACACATGTATAACTTTTCTGGCAAATGGCACATACAAACAGTGCAGACCCAGCTCAGATTGTTTGTGAAAGAGCAGTCTGATCTGGGTCTATATTGCTTGCAATTCCACCAAGAAATTCGTGTGACAAATGCACAAAAATCAAAATTCAGACATAAAAGTATCGAAAACAGCTTTCAAAAATTTAGGACATTTACTGTACAGAATATGAAAGTTCCTACAGCATACCAGATAGACATAGGACAACATTCATTCAAGTATAAAAATAGTGTCTTAACAAGCATCTCTTAACACCATTAGAGCTGTCTCACACAAACTGGTGCCTTTGTGTAAACATGAACAGAAAAAGCCCAGGTCAGCTTGTGCATCCACAACTGTTGCGCTGAGTTGAGAATGAATGTTCAGATAAACAGTATTTCAGTCATGTCGAGATATTTCCCCGAAATCTGTGGGTCTTTTACCTTACTTGAGATTAATGATAAAATCAAGCACTACCTTAAATTACCAGCAGCTCCTCCATGTAGGCACCTGGCAGGTCATTCACTTCTCTGGTCCTGATGGGTGGGGCTGAATCTTGTGAATGCATTCCCTTTTTTAGTTTTAGATAGTACAGTATAGAACTGCATTTACCCTATGTACTGGGACAGAGAGGCCAGAATGAATAAAGTAGAACCAGACCAGACAATACAAAGACAAATGCACAGACTCTACGCAGTTTGATCAAATCAGAAAAAGATTCTGTGCAGTTTGATAAATTAGACAATGCATCTGTGCAGTTTGCTCTGAATCAGACAATGCATCTGTGCAGTTTGATCAAATCAGACAATGCATTTTTTTAAGTCTAATTGGATTAATTAGGCATCTGATCAGGGTTTACGATGTCTGCCGCTCATCCAACAGTTTACTGACACATCAACAGGTTCGTTTTAGGACCAGTATGGTAAGGAGATAAGGTATGCAAATTTTTAGGGTAAATACTGTACCAAAGTTTCTCCCAGGCAAAACAGCAAAGACAAGACAGAATAGGTATGCAAGCTGGCCTTATAAAACATTTTTCATGCAACTCAGCTGAGCATGAAATTTTCTCTGCTAATAAATACGAAAATGCCAACAACAGTTGGCATTTTCATGTTTATTAGCAGATAATTTTTCCTGCTAATAAATACAAAAATGCCAACAATAGATGGCATTTTCATGTTTATTAGCAGATAATTTTTCATGCTCATTTATGTAAAGCAAGAAAGAATTTGCAGTAGTTAGTAATTTGAGATTATCAGCAGGACAAATTTCATGCTCAGCTGACTTGAGCATTCTGAAGAAGCCTACTGATCTGGATCTGCACTGTTTGTCATTCAGTTTGTTTGTGTTGAAATTTTACAGCCCAGTCAACCAAATTGGGTCATGTTCAGCCCAGTAGGTTTACCTAACCACACTTTTACTGGGCAGGCTTAGTCCTCTAAGCAGTTTAACCTTAATGTGCACATTCTTTTGCCAGAAACTGACGACTGCCCATCTTGAGTCTTAAAAAAGGCAAAGAATGACTGTAGAAAATATTTCATGATCAAATCTCCATGAAAAAAATTGTCATTCAGTATGAGATTTTTATCAACAACCTGGATCAAGCAATCTGATTGGCTGAAAATTATATGTAGGCATGTCATCATAATTTATTCAGCATGGCAAGGGTTAAGAAAGATAAAGAAAAACTATCATAGCATTATATAAAGAGTTATTTTCCTTATTTCACCACAAGAATGTTGTTGGTACTCATTTGAAGTGCAGGTGAATGGGTCTGATAAAATGCCCATCTTTTCCTGGAGAAATAAGAAAAATATCAATACTTTTTTTGGCTGAAAAATGTGCTTTACACATTATCTGGAGCTATGAACTATCATTATACTTTGGAAAAAAAAAACATCTTAGGATATAAAACTGCAGAGTCTGATTGTGTAGTCTTCCTTGTTCATAAATTTGATATTAGGTGGTTTTAAGTAGACACAAAATGCACAGACTCATTCAACCAAGGCATCTATGCAGGTTATTCAAATCAGAAAAAATCTGTGCAGTTTGATCAAATTAGACAATGCATCTGTGCAGCTTGCTCTAATCAGACAAAGCATCTGTGCAGTTTGATCAAATCAGACAATAGATTTTTGGAGTCTAATTGGATTAATTAGGCACCCTTCCTCAGAATGACGGGTTAAAATATAGTTTACATGCAATTTCATGAAAACAGCATGGCATTACATGTAAATTTACTACTTCTACGCGTAAAACCACGTAATGACATGTAAAGCCATGATAATCCTGTACAGGCATGGCAAAATGCGTAAAATTTTACATATATTTATGTGTGTTTTTGGACTTAGAAAAAAATAACCTGGCAAAATATGGCATTTATATAACTTTATCAAAAAACAACCTGGCAAAATATGGCATTTATATAACTTTATCAAAAAACAGTCTGTAAAAATGCGTAAAAATAAGAACTTTGGAGTTTTTGTGTCCATGATACTGTTGTCTGATTGGTCAGTTTTAAACTTTAGTATATTCAGTCTCAAAGCATGAAGTCACATGGAGCACTAGAGTTATAAAATGCTGTTCTTTTCAAAACATTTTGCTATAAAATATTTGAACACAGGAGGATAGCTTATAGAAAAAATGTGAGAGATTTTAATACTTTTTCAGTATTCCATTTTGATGCATTATAAACTGGCACCAAAAGGCAGCTAAGCTCTTGTGGTAGTTTCTTATGTACGTGTAGTGGGTGGGGTAGATCAGTTTTGTTTTGAATTTCATTCAAAATTATTCTACTTCTTGGTGTTTGATATATGTCATGTTTTCAGTTGAAAATATTAACATTTTTAATACTGCTTATTAACTGCTTGAAAAAAAAAATTATTTATTCCAGGTCTATGCCTTTTAGTTAATTTATTTTAATTAACTCTTAAAAATTGGACACCAAAAATGTCAAAAAAATAGGTCTGAGCAAACAATGTAGATCTGGATGAGAGCACTCTGTTGTGCACACGTTTTTTGTTGTTTTTTTTCAAAGATTTGACCTAGTCTTTGACCTGACATGATTCAGTTTGGAACTTGACCTAGTCATTGTCAAAACAAACTTTATCACAAAGTTTCATGATGATCCACTGAAAAATGAAGCCTCTATTGTGTACACAAAGTTTTTCAGTGATTTGACCTAGTGTTTGTTTGTGTTGAGGTTTTACGGCCCAGTCAACCCAGTTTACCTAGCCACACGTTTACTGGGCAGGCTTAGTCCTCTAAGCGGTTAACCAGTATTGTGCACATTCTTTCGCCAGAAACTGACCACTGCCCTTCTTGAATCAGCGGAAGGGAGAGAATGACCGTAGAAAATATTTCATGATCAATCTCCACGAAAGAATGTTGCCTACCTCGGCGGGGGTTGAACCCGCGACCTCCTGGTCTCCAGTCGGACGGCGCATCCAACTGAGCCACTGAGGCCGGCAATTTGACCTAGTGACCTAGTCTTTGAACCAACATTACCTGTATCAGACCTTGTCCTGGATATTATTCATAGAAACATTTGAATGAAGTTTCAAAAATATTCAATGGAAAATGAAGCCTATAGCGTGTGCACAAGGTTTTTTCTTAGATTACGCCTACTGACCTAGTTTTTTACCGGAAGAGGCCCATATTTGAACTTGGCCTTAACACTGTCAAAACAAACATTCTGACAAACTTTTGTGAACATTCTTGAAAAATGAAGCCCTATTGTGTACACAAGGTTTTTTCAATTATTTGATCTCGTAACCTAGTTTTCAAACCCACACGACCCATATTTTAATTTAACATATATAGTCTTCAAGCAAACATTCAAACAAAGTTTCATAAAGATTCAATGGAAAATGAAACCTCTATTATGTACACAAGATTTTTCAAAGATTTGACCTTGTGACCTAGTTTCTGACCTGACATAACTGAGATTCAAACTTGGCCTAGATATTTCATGCTGATAAACATTCTGAGAAAGTTGCATTTAGATTGGATCAAAACTGTGCCCTCTAGAGTGTATATGCAAGCAATAGTTGACAGACAGATGGACAGACTGATGAATGGATGTCCCAAGGTACGAGGAACATCATGGTATATCCCAAAAGCTCACCATTATAGCACTTCTTGCTCAGGTGACCTAAAAGTATCACAACTACATCTGATATTACTATGAATTTCCCATTTACATGTAGAGTTTTATTACATGTAGAATTTTATGTGTAGAATTTTATGCATAAAATTTTACATGCAGAATTTTATGCATAAAATTTTACGTGTAGAATCTTACGCATAAAATTTTACGTATAGAATTATACATGTAAACTTTAATCACCAAATTGTATTCCTAGATTTACATGTTGAATTCTACGTGTAGAATTTGACATGTAAATGTGAAAATTTGTGATCTTGACTACATGTATTAATGCGTCAAAAATACCTGTTCATGGAAATTAACATGTAATTACATGTCATTACGTTGAAAAACATGTAATTACATGTAAAATTTTACATGTCAAGTCTCTTCTCATCAGTTGTTCTCTCCTTTTTGTTTTTTATGTACTGACACATAACAGCCCGTAAATGGAGGGGCAAATACTTATCTGGCATTACATGTAAAGACGCATAAATACATGTCTTTACATGTTTTTCTGAGGAAAGGGCAAAAAAAAACAATATGGAATTAAGTACATGTAGCTGAAATTCAAGACATTTACCATTTAAAGTGAAGTAAATAAAGAGCCTGAATGGACTGTGTGGATGTTTACTTAAATCTGCATTGCAACAGATAAGGCATTTTTTTTTATCCAAAAAATGCTGATATCTTTCTTACTTCTCAACAAAAACATATGTTGTGGTACTCATTAGAAGTACCTCAGTGATGCACTTCTAATGAGTACCCACAACATATGTTTTCATCAAGAAATAAGAAACATATTATGTGGATACCCCCTCTTATCTGTAGCTATGAATCTGGGCCCATTTTATTCACATATGCTTTTAAAATACCGCCAAGTTGCAAGATGCAGCTCAATTAATCGCTACCTCTATAAGAGTCAGCAGTAATTTACTCTCCAAAAAGTCAGCCAAGTAAAAAGCAAACCCAGGTGACACTTTTAACAAAAAAGCTATAAAAGATAAATGAGATGATCCTAATGATACAGACATGGTCAGGATACAAGTTCCAGTACAAAATGCTTTCTTCATGATTTGACTAAATAGAGACAAGATAAACCATAGGTCTAGATAAGCGTGGGTACCAGGTAAATATTTTTCTTACTTCTCCATGAAAACATAATTATGTTTTAGGTACTTATTAGAAGCGTTTCACTCAGGCCCTTCTAATGAGTACCCACAATATATGTTTTTTGTGGAGAAATAAGAAAAGTATCAATACTTTTGTACTGAAAAAAAAAAGCATCTTATCAAGAGCTATGTAAACTCATCCAATGTCAGATGCCATTCAGCTATCAGTGAAAGTTGATGAAGGCCCAGACCAGTCTGAGCATTAGTCAATCTAATGAGAAATCATAATGAGTCTTACTGTGCAGAAATAGCTCTATTTGTTTTATTTAAAATGTATGTTTTCTGGAGTCATGGAAATTTACAGTTTGTGTTGAGGTTTTACGGCCCAGTCAACCCAATGGGGTCATGTTGAGCACGGTCAGTTTACCTAAACACACTTTTACTAGGCAGGCTAGCGGTTAACCAGCATTGTGCACATTCTTTCGCCAGAAAATGACAACTGCCCTTCTTGAATCAGCGGAAGGGAGAGACTGATCAAATCTCCACAAAGAATGTTGCTGGCCTGGCGGGGTCAAATCCGCAAACTCCTGATCACCAGTTGGACATGCATCCAACTAAGCCACCGAGGCCGACGGCAATTTACAGTAAAATCATGAGATCTACAATGTACAGAGCCATTTATAGTAAAATCATGAATTCCAATTTACATGGAAATCAATATGAAATCCTTCAGAATTCCAATTAACATGGAAATTGACATTAAACTCAAGAGAATTCAAATTACAGGTAACATGCTTTACAGCAAATCATGAGAATACTAACTGATATGGAAGTTCATATTAAATTCATGAGAATTCCATTTTATTTGGAAATTTACATTAAACTCATGAGAATTCCAATTTACTTGTACATTTTATACTGGAACTGAATAACCCAAGCATGAGACCTATCCTTTCAAGATAACCCTTGAGACTTTTACCATTTAAAGTACTGTACTTTTCTTCTTTAAAATATAAGAAAATGAGTTATATGGAAATCTACAGCAGTTGTTGTTCCACTCTTATTCAAGGCACCAGACAAGAAGTTTTTTTGTTTTGTTTTTTTAATTTTTTTCACTTATTTCTCTACAAAACCATAGTCTTGATCCCATTCATAACCACTCATACAGTTCTAATGGGACCCCAAAACAGCCAAATAAGAAATGTTCATTTGAATATTGTCCATTCAGAGCCTTGTAAAAGAGTCATCTAGCTTTCATCATTTGCAATTTCCCTCACATCGCCCTCAAACTCACTGAGCCTACTCTCTAGTGCCGCAATCTTCTTGTCCTGTTGTTTAACTATGCTACGAAGTTCTGCCATATCTTGAAGTACCTGTGCTGCATCAAAATCCTGAAATAAACAAGCAAAAACTTTTCACTGAGCCGGCCTCGGTGGCTCAGTTGGACGCGCCACCCGACTGGAGACCAGGAGGTCGCGGGTTCAACCCGCGCCGAGGTCGGCAACATTCTTTCATAGAGATTGATCATGAAATATTTTCTCAGTCATTCTCTCCCTTCCGCTGATTCAAGAAGGGCAGTTGTCAGTTTCTGGCGAAAGAATGTGCACAATACTAGTTAACCACATAGAGGACTAAGCCTGCCCAGTTTACGTGTGGTTAGGTAAACTGGCCACGCTCGACATGACCCCATTGGGTTGACAGGGCCGTAAAACCTCAACACAAACGAACTTTTCACTGAATTATTAAACTGACCTTTTAACATACAGAATTCGCTCACAGTATTTGGACAGTCAGATATTGTAACTATTGTAAAGGAAACAGTGTATAATAAATGTTCTAAAATTTAATACACCAAATGGCACATGCAAATAGTGCAGACCCTGATCAGATTGCTCCTTTTGGGAACAGGGTCTACACTGTTTGCACTTCATTCAGTATTTTAAAAAAAAAAAACTGCATGAAAAGCAAAATTTAGGCAAATAAAGTATAGAATACATGTATAGTGTTCAAAAGTTTAGTTCATTTACTGTAAATAATGCACAGACTGCTTTTAAGAAGCCGACTGAACATGAATACGGTCCACACTTTTTGCAAATCAGTTAGCATTTTTTAAACACATCAAAAGATGGTCAAATGGACTTATGGTCATGTCCTATAATTTCATACACCAACTTTTCTGACAAAATGGAATGTGTAAGCAAGGCACACCCAGATCAGAATGCTTCAGATACATATAACTACAGGGTTTACCATTCCACCAAATATTTTGTAAAAAATGCATAAAAAAAAAAATAGATAAAAAAAATATGGACTAAAGTGTTCAGGACATTTACTGTATTCAATCTTTGAGATAAGTATGACAAGAGCTATAGTGTCTGAATATTTAGAGTAATTAATGTACACCACAACCTCTTTATAACACTATTGTTGGAATCCATAGCATAAACCGGGTTAGTTAAACAACCATGTTATATCCAAACAAAAATGTATAGATTATATTGAAAAATGACCATTTATGGTGATTTTTCAATATAATCTATACATTTTTGGATCCATCTTTGAACCATGTTATATCCAAAACCGTGTTATAATAAACCGTGTTATAAAAAGGTATTGGTGTATTTACCCCAAGTAGTCTGACATCTTAACTACCTACCAAACTTGTTCTAAAATTTGAAAAAAAAAAAAAAAAAAAACCCTACTGGACTACCTGTTGATGTTTTTCTTTTTTTTTTCTCTCTTTTTTTTTTTTTAAATAGCTAGATGAGTGGCAAACAGCATAGATCCTGATCAGATGGTGTGGCAAAATCTGTCAGCTGAGCGCAATGATACATGTAAAGAGCAGAAATACACCAATGATACTAGTTTGTAAAGAGCAGAATTTAACCAATGATACTTTGTATGTTTAGAACAGAATTTAACCAATGATACTTGTATGTAAAGAACAGAATTTAACCAATGACAAAATTTTGATGACAAAATTTTATTATGTAATAAAGGGCCTTCAGCCCATAATACATATCAAGTAAACACATATTTACTTGGTGATACCCAATATTTTGTTATATTTGTTAGCATTCTAAAAACTAAATACTATGCTATTCATAGATTAAAACATTTTAGATTTGTTGGTGACAGAAGAAAAATGTTATCAATCCTCATACACATATGTAGACTAGCTACTAGTCAGATATCAATAGTATTTTCATCAATCAATTACAATTATTAATTTACTTAATGAACTAAGGGCCATCTACTACTTACTGCTTGATTCACCTCTTTGATAGCAGCAACTTATCTTGGCGATGTCAGAGACTGGCTATACAAGCTGTCATACATAAATTTGAATCAGCTTATAGTAAGGAGTGATAAAACATGACATCAAGGTCTAGGATCTAGTCTAACACATATGTATCCAATACGCTATTAAATCTAACGGAGGTAAATGTGACAATCTTTATTAATATTACTTGTATCAAATACCTCGCTTGGTGGTCCAGTGTACAATCACTCTCTCCACATTAAGGCCCTCTTTAAGCAGTCTTGTCGGACATATTTGACGTTTAGCATTCCTTTAAAATTTCAGCAAACACCCTCCTAATACATCCATCCCGCCTCGCCCAGAAAACAGGTCCGACATCACACGAAGAATGTCTCTTTTTGAGACAACCCGCATGAATTGTCAGTCCCTGTTTCCTCGGGGTAATCTAGACAAATGTATCACAAATCTGTTGTCTGCTGAATCATCCAAGAGAGTGGTTAAAAGTAATTATACTTATCACAGGCAACTAACTTAATTTGGATAGTATAAATTTCTAAGGGAAAATACACTAACCAAAAATATTTACATGGCAATTATAGCTTGATCATTTTGGCTTTTCATTATGTTATAAAACAGGTGTACTGTTATATTTCTCCAAGATGGATAAAAATACATATTTCTAAGTTCAATGATATATATTTATATGTAAAAAGCAGAATTTAACCAATGATACCTGTAAGAACAGAACTTAACCAAGATACTCTTACCTAAAGAACAGAATTTAACCAATGATACTTATATATAAAGAGCAGAATTTGACCAATGATACCTGTATGTAAAGGGCAGAACTTAACCAATGATACTTGTATGTAGAGCAGAATTTAACCAATGATACGTGTATGTTAAGAGCAGAGTTTAACCAATGATACTTGTTTGCAAAGAGGAGAATTTAACCATTGATACCTGTATGTAAAGGACAGAATTTAACCAAAGATACTTGTTTGTAAAGAGCAGAACTTAAACAATGATACCAGTAGGTAAAGCGCAGAATTTAACTAATGATACTTGTATGTTAAGAGTAGTATTTAACCAATGATATTTATATACAAAGAAGAGAATTTAACTAATGGCACCTGTATGTAAAGGGCAGAATTTAAACAATAAAATTGTTTGTAAAGAGCAGAATTTAACCAATGATACTTGTATATAATTAGCAGAATTTAAAATGATACTTGTTTGTAAAGAGCAGAGTTTGACTAACTAAAGCCATCACTACATGATTAAACCCATGCAGTACTAGTTTCCTATTGTTCCAAGTAAATGGGTAAGTATTTCAGCAGAAAACATTTTGAATTAGTTCTCTTATTTTTCCCAGAAAATAGGGTTTGACATTTCATGCAAATTGACTCCACAGATTCAATTTTTAGCCTTCTGCAGTTGCCCATAGAATGCTATAGTTTTTTTTTTTTCACAGAAACACAAAAACAGTTTGCAAAGATGATGGTGATGGTTTGGTGTTTTAAATCCCTTTCAACATTATCTGAAGTCCTATCGAGACGATGGGAGGGTGATAATGAAAGGCACTAAATAATGAAGCACCATACAGTCATGAGCTGCATTCTGTCTCCCGCAGGATTCAAACAAGGAACATCATGATCTGAAATCAAGAGCGCTAACAGCTTGGCTATCTGGTTTGTGATGTATGACGATATCTAACACACACACAAACACAAAAAATGACATTATTTACTTAATCCTTAAAGGTCTAATCACAACTACACCAGAAAACACTTTGAAATATATACATTTTTTTTATTTTCAGAGAAAGTAAGGCTTGACATTTCATGTGAATTGTCTGCATAGCAGATAATTCACATGAAATGTCGTCTTATTTTCTCTGAAAAATAACAAACTGACTTTAGAATGTATTCAGCAATAAATTTGCTTGGCGCTTTAAGGGCTAATATGTAGAAGAAATAAAATTCAAAATAAAACAAACATGCTAATGACCACAGCTCTAGATAATACAGTTTTCTCTTTTCCTTATTTCTCCATGACAAAAACATATCTTGTTTTTTTTTTATTTTATTTTATTTGTTTTTTTTGTTTTTTTTAATAGGGTTTTATGGCCCTTTCAAGAATATTTCACTTATATGGAGCCAACCATTCATGAAAGGTGGGCGAATACCGGAGAACCTGGGGAAAAACCACCTGACCATCCGTAAGCAGAACTTGGCTTTCTCACATGTGACCGGAGTGAGGCTCAAACCACTGCAGTAAGAAACCTAATGGATAAAGCGTCAACTCTCCTATCCACTAGGCTATGGGGGTCCGCTACATATCTTGTGAATAGTCATTAGTATTCATAACTACAGATATAAGGTGGCCTCGGTGGCGCAGTTGGATGCGCGTCCGACTGGAGACCAGGAGGTCGCAGGTTCGACCCCCGCCGAGGTCGACAACATTCTTTCGTGGAGATTGATCATGAAATATTTTCTACGGTCATTCTCTCCCTTCCGCTGATTCAAGAAGGGCAGTTGTCAGTTCTGGCGAAAGAATGTGCACAATACTGGTTAACCACTTGGAGGACTAAGCCTGCCCAGTAAACGTGTGGTTAGGTAAACTGACTGCGCTCGACATGACCCCATTGGGTTGACTGGGCCGTAAAACCTCAACACAAACAAACAAACAAACAGATATAAGGCACTTTTGTTTCTTTTAAAGCAAAAAACATTAGTACTCAACAGACACATCTTGACAGGCCATTTCTAAGGAGTACCCACAATATAGGGTTTCATGATGAAATAAAAAAAAAATATTTATCTAATACCATCTTTTATCTGGAACTACACATAATTGCCTAGATGAGGCCATTCCAGTGAGTATCATGTTTTTAGAGCAAAAAAAATACTAATCTGGACACTCCTTTTATCTAGAGCTATGACTGATTCTACATGAAGGTCAAGGTTAAATGTGACTGTTAAATGTTAACCAAGGCAGGACAGAATAAAAACAAGTATCTACGAAGAAAACCCTCTACTAACTGAAAACAAAAGCCTCTACTAATTAAAAAGAAAATGTAAAACAGGTCATTAAAACCATGTGGTTCCAATTATTCACCAGAGGTTGACAATACACCAATAACCCAATCAGTAATGGATTCTGTATATTTAAGGGGAAAAGCCACTTTCAGGGGAGATAACTCTCAAAACTGTTTTGTCTCTCTTCTGAAAAAGGGTCTACTCGAAAAGGAAAGAATTTGCAACCCCTTCTAAAAAGATGTCTACTCTAAAAGGAAAGAATTTGCTCCCTCAGGGAGCAAATTCTTTCCTTTTACAGTAAACATCTTCTTGGAAGGAGGGAGGGGGTGCAAATTCTTTCCTTTTGGAGAAGTCACCTTTTCAGAAGCGGTTTTCTTTGCATGAAAGCAAACAGGAAATCATAAAAGTTGTCTCCACTGTCTGAAAAATGGCAGAAAATCTAGCAAGTGTATCCAGCCCCCTTAATAAGTAGATGCCTTCATTATATGTATATTTTTACTAGAAATGTTTTGAAAACATCCAGGACCCAATTGTTCAAAGCGTCATTATTTTAATGAGCTCGTTAAGGGTCATTTCGTTAACTGTTTTAGCGGATTCAATATACAATATTCTAATATTTTTGCTGAAAAAATGTGAGTAGCTTTTGCACTGCTTTTGATGTACAAACTTATGGATAATGCATAAAAATTCCTCAACGTAAGAAGCTTTCATTATAACCACAGCAACCCTATATATGAAATAGGTGCAATCTAATGAGCAACCAACCAATTTGTGACTGTTTCCAAAAATAAAAAAAAATGGACTTTTAAGTTTCATCATCCTACGTATCACTCTAAATGAAAGACGACAGGAGGCAAAATTGCTGCAAGAATAACTAAGTTTGAAGCCTAATATTACTCATATATACTGAAGAGCATAAATAACGCATCACTAAATTTATCAAAACAATCTTCATCTCAATCGAGGTATATATTTCATTGAATATTTTCTGAAACAGTGATTAGCATCCGGACAATGTCTCAAACAAAAAATAATGAAAAAACAAGGAGCCGATTGAGAAGGTAACGTCACATGATGAAACAAGGGTATCGACGTGAAATGTCAAACTTTTCAGTAATGACAGTGACCACCGTTATTTTGGATGACAGTTTGCAATCGTCGTCTCATTGATCCGACTAGACGTCGTACAGTTGCCATGGGGATGTTACGCCACTCCTCCTGAAGAGCCCTGCCGAGTTCGGCGACGTTATTTGGCTGGTTCAGACGTTTACGTAGTCTCCTACCAAGTTCATCCCACATGTGTTCAATGCAGTTCATGTCTGGTGAAACCGCTGGCCAGTCCATAACATCCACCCCTTGGGCCCTCAGGAAGTCTTGCGTAAGCCTAGCCGAGTGCGCTCTCGCGTTATCTTGCTGGAACGTCAACTGCTGATTCCCAACCTGACGTCGAAGAAGAGGAACAAGGACAGGGGCAAGAATTTCGTCAATGTATCGACGGGCCGTGAGTGTTCCATTCACGATAATCAGATCCGAACGGAAACCGGAACTAATGGCTCCCCACACCATGACGCTGCCACCGCCAAATCAGTCACGTTCAAGAACAC
Source organism: Anodontia alba (assembly GCA_964016985.1). Taxonomy (NCBI): domain Eukaryota; kingdom Metazoa; phylum Mollusca; class Bivalvia; order Lucinida; family Lucinidae; genus Anodontia; species Anodontia alba. Next base: position 65,724,006 of record OZ024832.1, read on the forward strand.
AGCTGTCTGCAAAGCGTTCATGCCTTCGGCGATAAACACGGAGTCTTCCATCAGCAAAGCTGAGTGTAAACCGCGATTCATCGGAAAAGACAACCCTGTTCCAGTTTTGACGTCGAACGCGTAGCATGTCCGTGGCCCATCTAACACGCAGCTGACGATGACGTCGAGTCAGAATCTGTCCTTTTACTGGTCGGCGACATCGAATTCCATAGTCTTTTAGTCTTCTGCTTACTGTGAACCGACTGATATTCCTCCCTCTACGTCCTCGCATACCGGCAGCGGTTGAAACGGCGGTTGTGAAGCGATCACGTAAATGACGTTGCCTAATGAAATTATCCTGACGTCGAGTAGTTACATGCGGAGCCCCGGGTCTAGGACGGTCCTTTGTGCTCCCGGTAACTGCAAACTTTCGACTTAAACGAGAAATCGTCGACTGGCTAACGTTGAACTGCCTAGCAAGCCGACGCTGACTGACGTTAGCTTGCAAGAGTCCGATAATCTGTCCCCTGGAATCGGGATTCAGCCTCGGCATGATAAACGGTATTCGTAAGAACAAAAAATCACACAAAACTTTTAAGCCCCGATATCAGATGTCCACTTCATGTATTGACCATTCAATGAAAATCAATAGTCCGTGCACAAAGTGGTCAAATTGATTTCGTGCACGGGTAGCTCGTGGGACATAACGGGTGACATTATGGGGTGGTTCGGTGCGACTAATGAAAGTCGGTGAAGCAAATCAATATTTCTAACGTTGTTTTTGTATTCATAAATCTTTTCTGGGGAATATTTTTTAAAAAATATGCGATGCGTTTTTTAATGCTCTTCAGTATATAAAGGATTTATAAGAAAGATAATGACTTATTAAAATTAACAAATTGCGGGGGTGGTGGTGAGGGTGGATGGGGTGCATCTTATTTACAAGTATTCCTCAACAGGTTTTATAAATTCAATAATACAGAAGCATGCATTTTTTTAGTGATTAACGACTGTATTAAAAGGCGGGAAAAGGCATTTTCATCCAAGTACATTGAATAAGTTCCCGCTGAGCGACCTCAGTATAAGTTATTCAATACTAAACTGAGCCAAAGCACGACAAAATCTAAGGCAACCTATTTTGTGGTTTTATCCATTTAATTTAGATACCTGCATTTCAAATACAGATATATCTGCTAATAAACACAGATTATTTTACTGTTATTACAAATATCTCTAATTAAAATGCAGATATATGTAAATGAATTGAGATAAATTATATAGGCATGTTTTCGTGATGCAAATGCAGATACCTGTATTTGAAATACAGATATCTTTATTTATAAATTAAATACATATATCTGGATTTCAAGTACAGATATCTGCATTTCATTAGAGATAGCATTATTTATGGTTGAAATAGATATCCTTATTTATTCCATTTAAGAAAACCTGGTGTCTCCCTCGCGTATTTTCACATGCACTGTTCCACTGGTTACAATATGTTGGGCGGCATATTTCCCGCCTCTGCAGACCACAAAAAAAAAAACTAATTAAAGATGCTCAAGATTTCAAATCACCATGTCTTTACAGTCAAATACCTTGCCCCTTTAAGAGGAGCACAAAAAAGAGAATGTATAGTATTTTTTTTTAGGAATCTATCATGGGTGTGATGGGTAGACAGAATGCAACACCCCACCTGTTTTGAATGAAACTAACTGAGGCACTACTGCTAAAATCTGATTGGTTGCAATCTTGTCAATCGAAAGAAATTACATCAGCATCTTAATTTGGTCAAACTTTGGTGCAATCTGGTTGGTCAGCTGTAGCTTTGGTCATTATAATATACTCCAGACAGACTGTCTGGTTTCACGAGTACCCACAATCTATGTTTTGAGCAGAAATATAAAAAAAAATCAGAATTTTTATCTGATTTTTTTTTATTTTTGTATGGTAAAATTTTCAGTATATTTGAATAGGCTTGTTTTCGTAATGTTTCTTGAACACCATCAGGAGTCGCGACATAGTCATTCAGCGAATTTCTTGTTGCTATTGGCCGTTCTAAGGCGATGGTTCTGGTGTTGTTTGTACGGAGCATTTTACATGTATTTTCCTGTTCCATGTCGTATTGTTGTGTTTACTGGATCTTGTCTGACATTTGTAAACACCTTGTTGGGAGAGAGAGAGCTGATTGCTTTACCTTTTCTTTGTTTGTGGAATGTGTACTGTCTGTAATGATTTTTCTCTTTCTCTTGGTATCATTGGTAGGCGCTATCACTGTGATTGTGGCTGTTCCTGGACATACAAAAGCAAAAGGCAATCACCTCAGACACTGACAGTCTGAGCCTAAGAAAGCCATTAGTTAAACCACGAAGGACCCTAACAAAGGCATAACACTAGGCATCAACCTTCTGTTGAAAGACTTAGGTCGGCACTGTTATAGAATCTGAGACCCAGTTCACCGTCGTGCGACTGAAAGAGGAAGCCATAGCTATCTACCATGATTGATTTAAAACTAAGCATGCAGCCTGTCGCATAATATTCAAGTTATATCCCACTCTCCGTGGTTCTATTGGTGGCTTTCTTTAGTTCTGTCCCCAAGGTTATCAAACTTTTTTCATGCTCAACATGCGCATGAAAGTTTTCCTGCTAATAAATCTGAAATTACTAACAACTGCGTATTCTTTCTTGCTAATCATAGCTAAGCATGGAACTTTCTCTGCTAATAAATATGAAAACGCCAACAATTCAAGTCGCAGCGGACAGATAACATGAGCCCGAAAAGGGCATAATCTGTGTTTCAACTTATGCAACTTTTATTTGTAAGTTTCTAATTTTCCATTTTCATGTCATTATTTTTAAATAGAAAACCTCTGAAGAAGGTGAAAGCCGAAAGGCCAAGGTAAACAAATCATGATTAACTCTCCACATGTAGTTTAACGCCTATCATTTCAGCATCCGTTCTGGACCCGGTGCTTCCAAAAAGGTTTTTGTTAGATATTATGCTCATTCTCCCAACTTATATATATACCACCGCAGATGAATCTGGCGCCGGCGTTTATATATATATATATATATATATATAAAAGAGTTCTTGTTTTAATTTAGTCTTTACGTCCGTGATCAACAGCACTTCCTTGTTTACTTGTTTATCTCGTAAGTGGATTTCTTCGAAAGCTGTTAAGTGAAAAACGTGTCTGTTATACACTTTGCATTAAAATCTGAAGGCCAAACCGGGGTTAAATAAGTTTGTAAATAAGCACTCAATGATCCGGGAATATCTTGACGGTGACCTTGTGATTTGTTTATGTTTTTAGAACACGATAGTTAACCCTTAAAGCGCCAAGAAAAACAGCATCTGAAAATGTCGTCTGTTTATGTCGTCTGCTGAATATTCTTGCAAACTTTTCAACCCTATTTTTGCATACCGGCAAACAGCGTGGACCTGGATCAGACTGCTCCTGATCTGGGTCCACACTGTTTGCAAAAATGACTTTTAGAATCACAAGCAGATGACAAAGCAGACGATAATTGTTGTGATTGGCGCTTTAAGGGTTAAAGGGAAAACTGAGCGACACGAAGCTATTACTGTTAGAAAAGCCAGTTTATTTACGTAGACGGTACGCTGTCTGGCATAACCGCTTCTTTGATACCACTATATTAGCACACAACAAAGTGGACTCTTATTTAACCTTTAAAACGCCAAGAAGATTTTGTAGCAGACACCATTTTGATTTTTTTATTTATTATTATTTATTTTTAAGAGAAAATACGTCTTGACCTTTCATGTGAATCATCTGCTAAGCAGATGATTCACATGAAATGTCAATACTTTATTCTCTGAAACAAATGGAAGTAAAAATTGTTTTCTGCTGCAGTTGTGATTGGCGCTTTAATGGTTAAGGCTTTTAACACTTCCGTTGACAATACGTACACTCAAAGAATGTTTCGTAAGACAGGATAATTAAAAGAATAGTTTCTTATAAAGAATGTGATATAATACAAAATAATACAAAATACAAAATGTTTTATTGGCATTAAACATACAAAATGTTTTCGCCAAATATGTAAATAACATAGGTACCAGTAGAAAAAGTACAATATTTACAAGAAGCAACAGTGTGAAATAGAGTATCTATATGTATATTGCATAGCAGTATTCCGCTCCATCAACAGTTGACCCCACAATGTTCCGTGTGGACGCCGACGCGACATACAGACGTAGCATCGGCGTCCACAGACATCCTAGATACGCCCGCGGATGCTATGAAATCACTTGTTAATAGGGCGCGGCACTTGCTATAGAGTTTGTATAATGAATCGCTGGAACAGGACTATCCTTGGCTGCTAATATGGTATCCCAGCCGCACAACGGACACCACAGCATCGAGGCAACGTTGATGCAAGATCCGTTGCGGCAACGTTGATCCGACAGTCCAGTGTTCCCGCGAACATTGGTGAGGCTGACCAGGCGCAAAATACTTCAAATGGGCACTGATAACTGACTATATGTCTAGCATGCATGAATCGATTTGTAATCCTTGGGCCCAGTTGATCGATCAAGTCCAGGTTTTATCGGCTTGACGCTGTTACCTGTCAACCTGTTAATTACCTATCCGCCTCAGTTGTTTGCACGGGTATGTTTTGACTCCATAAACAAAATTTTCACTGAAAAGTTATTCGGCTTGTGTCGGTCAGGATTTATAAAATTCCATTCTGGTAAGTTTATTGATGATATTTTGTTTTTCATAAATATTGGGCCGTGTATCGGTTGCTCTTACTGGCGGCTAGACTGAATGTTTTCTGCTATACGAGGGCGTGTCAATAAATAACCAGCCTATCCCATTTCCGATGGACCAAGACGGTCACGATTTTCATGCTATGTTTCAGTATATGATTTATACATGGGTACAAAATTACACGCGCATCGAGTCATTCTTTAATAAGATATTGAATGTCAAACATGGCTAGTGATGCAAAGGCATGCTTTTCATCTAAAGTTGAGTACCGTGCTGTAATTCGGCACTTGTATTTTAAAGGTAAAACAGGCAACGTCTTTAGAAGATGAAGCCAGGTCTGGACGCCCACTGGATGGCCAGAGTATTTTGGGACGCAAAAGGCGTTTTTATGTTGGACTTTTTACCCAAGAGAAGTACAATAACTGGAGTGTACTATGCAAACTTGTTAGACCAGCTGAGAACAGCCATCCATGAAAAACGCCGAGGTAAACTCTTTAAAGGTGTTATGATGCAACAGGACAACACGAGAGTCCACACTTGCAAAGTTGCAATGGATGCTTTGAAGCGAAACGGATATGAATTAATACCACATCCGGCCTATTCGTCTGACCTAGCTCCTAGCGACTTCATCCTATTCCCAAACTTGAAAAAGGATATCCGTGGACTTCATTTCAAGTCTGATGAAGAAGTCGTGACGGCAGTTGAGGAGTGGGTCAGTGGAAAAGACCCTGACTTTTTCAGTTCTGGGCTGATGGCACTTGAACACCGTTGGTCTAAGTGCATCACACAAGAGGGCTATTACATCGAAAAAGAAGAGGTGGATCTCAATCGGAAATATGTTAGGCTGGTTACTTATTGACTCACCCTCGTACAATTCACGTTCGGTCGAGAAAATGCATTCTGGGTAGCATGATGTTCTACGTTCTGTGCAGTGTAGGATTATGCGCAGCCTGAAATATATTCAACTTTGTTCATTACGAAAACACACCTATTCAAATATGTTGAAAATTTCACCACCAAAAACTGAAAGTTTTCAATAGAAAATCTGATATTTTTTATCATATTTCTGCTCAGAACATAGACTGTGGGTACTCGTTAGAATCGCCTCGGCGAGGCGATTCTAACGAGTACCCACAATCTATGTTTTTGAGCAGAATAAGAAACATAATCTATAACCCTGTAAACCCCAGTTCTACTACATATAAGTGGGGTTTAAGGGGGTCAAAATTATATAAGTAATGTTTTCGTGATGGTTACGAATCATGTGAATTCAAGAATTACTTACACGTATCAGCAGAAACTAATCAATTTCCACGATCCGATCAACAGACGCACAGGCTATACAAATTGATATAATAGACTTAGCGTTTACCCAGTCATGATTGGTAGCAATGCTTTACTTTTAAATGTGTGGCGCGCGATGGGATCTGTGACGCGATGAAGGTACCGACCTAAACCTTTCATTAGAAGGTTGATGTCGGATGGTATGTGGTTTGTTCGGACCCTACGTGGCTCACATAGCTCTGCTGTCAGTGTCTGAGGTAATTGCCACGAACCCACATCCTTGATTAATCACAGGTATTGACTTTGATTTACCTGTTTTTTTGTTGTTTTTTTTTGTTTTTTTTTTTGTGTGTGTGTTTTTTTTTTTTTTTTTTTTTTTTTTTTTTTTTTTTTGGGTGGGGGCGGGGGGGGGGGGGGGTGGGGGGGGGGGGAGGGGGGGGGGGAGGGGGGGTGTTGTTGTTTTTTTCCTATGCAAGCCGAACAGTGATTTTGTATTTTTACATTTTACACCATTTGAACCTAGGGTGAATATTTGGTGCCAGTTACAGTTAAACTTCAATGGCTCGACATCTTTGGGACCATGGAAATTTGTTCGAGTATATGTAGTTCGAGCATCATGGCGCCAGGTCAGGAAGCAAATGGTGATAGTTTATGGAAATGTTTTCGATCTTCAACAAATAATTGTATGTTGCGTGTACTCATTAGAATCGCCTCTTATGAGTACACACAACATACAATCTCATAATAAAATGAGAAAATTTCTTACAATATTTGTTTTCTTGAGCTATCGGAAAAATTCCGTAGAGACTCAAAACTGAGTTCGAATAAGCCATGGTAAACGAGCCATCGAGCCATTGAAGTTCGACTGTAAATCGATGTATACTCGGGGAGTTTTACAACTGACCCTTCATAAGACCGTGGTTCTGGAATTGTTCGTACTTTGTAGGACCTTATAGTTGTTCGTTGTTGTTTTTTTGTTGTTGTTTTTTTGTTGTTTTTTGTTGTTGTTGTTTTTTGTGTTTTATTTTTGTGGTTTTTTTTCGTGTTTTATCCTGCTTTCAATTTTCTTTCTTTTTCCTTTTTTTTTTTTTTTTTTTCTTTCCTTATGAGTTGCCACCTGTTTGTGAAAGGGCTCAGCTTGTCGCCTGTGATTTTATTGTTTGTTAAGATGTGTTTGGAAGCCGAGTAAGCAATTCAGAAAAACTAAAACTCAGATTGCAAACGTCAAAAAAACTTAAACGCAGCTTGCTAACGCCATCAGACAAGGACGGACAGACAGGGGAACACTATATGCCCCTTCCACAATTCTTCAAATGGCGGGGACATAAAAGCAACAGGGAAATAACGGTAACAGATCGTCGACATTATAAGGATATTATAGTCCTGAGAAGGCAAGAATATGCTGATCTGTTATTTGTTGTCAACAGTACTTCTAGGACCACTGATAAAGTCTTCGGAGACATAGTTAAAAAACTGATCGTATCAGAACCCAAAGTCTATCCCAAACTCAAAGGGAAGGACGGACAAACACACACATATATATAATATATATATATAATTATTTTTTTTAATGCGTTCATGGGTCTACACATATTTGTGTATAAACATGCCGATTCATCTATGCGGCATAATTTTATTAGCTTAAAAGCCGGCCAGATCATTGCCATTTGTTAAAAGGTGATGATAAAATGACAGACGAAACGACTAAATACCATAATCATAATGTTGCAAAACCCAAACCTGATAGTGATACCTTCGTAAGCAGCGTTAATAATATACGATGCCGATGCAATTAGCGCCACTTCGGGACAATTACAGCGTTTTGTTTGTGTTCCAAGCAAACAAGCAAAAATATCAGATTCTCACCGTTGAAGAGTGATAAATGTGTATGAGTAATACTAGAATTGCGATGATTTCAGGCTACAATAGAAAATAGAGGTCCACAAATCATAACTAATCCAACATCGCAGTGTCTGCCATTGATTTTCTTAATATATTTATACCATCAAGAAAACATGCCTATATAATTTTGACCCCCTTAAACCCCACTTTTTATATAGTAAAACTGGGGTTTACAGGGGTATATATTATTTTCCTTATTTCTGCTCAAAAACATAGATTGTGGGTACTCGTTAGAACCGCCTCGCCGAAGCGGTTCTAACGAGTACCCACAATCTATGTTTTGAGCAGAAATATGAAAAATACCAGAATTTTTATCCGAAAATTTTCATTTTTTTGGCGGTGAAATTTTCAATGTATTTGAATAGGCGTGTATTCGTAATGAGTTTTGCAAATGCTCTACAGTCGTGCACAGATTTTCTTTTTCGAATTAAGTTCAAATGGTAGTTGTCTGACAGCGGTCCATCTTAATTTTTCAAAATACGGAATGGAATGCAAGGTTATATATCATGTAATGAGCATGCGCATCTTCGAGGATTCATTACGAAAACACGCCTATTCAAATATATTGAAAATTTCACCAACAAAAACTGAAATTTTTCAGATAAAAATTCTGATATTTTTTCATATTTCTGCTCAAAACATAGATTGTGGGTACTCATTAGAACCGCCTCGGCGAGGCGGTTCTAACGAGTACCAACAATATATGTTTTTGAGCAGAAATAAGAAAAATAATGTAAACCCCAGTTTTAAGGGGTGGTGGGTCAAAATTACATAGGCATGTTTTCGTGATGGACATTGATCTTACAGGATATCATGACAGACGATTTATTTCTTAAAAGTAACTGCACAGAATATTTAATTCCTTTGATTTTGGAGATTTCTTTTTGCCCAATCAATACTGTTAAGTTAATGTCGAGCTGGTCAGGTGACCTACTCACAGGCTTAGTCCTCTACTGTGATTTCGACATTTTTTCAGAAAGTCGTTTTTTGCTTGGTGCTTTACACAGAAGAAGTAAATTTGCAAACTTTTGTCATGATTCAATGCAAAACCATTTGTCGTAACTACCTATGCACAAAGCATTTTATTCTAGTCAATGGTTTTTAAAAAATCAAATATTTTCACTTTTCCCCATAGTAAAAATGAATGCAAATTATGCAGAAATTTGTAGGGTAGGTAACTTGGGGGCAGATTTTCAACAAGTTCTGCTTCATCATTTTTTCTGAAATTTTCACAATATTGTTGTGAAATATCAATTATTTAAATTCAGCAAAGAAAATTAAAAAATATTTTCTTAGACAAAAATTCAAAAAAATCATCGCACTATAGAAATTGCATAGGTCAGACCAATTTTTGGCGATAAATTTAATTTTAGGGCACATATTTGAGAACAAAACACAGAAACAGAAAAGACAAATGGTTTCTGATAAGATATTGTCTATCAGAACAAAATACTTTCATTTAAGAGAAAACGCCAAACAAAACACGTCTTTCCGAGAGATGTCGAAAGGACAGTAAGTAGTTTATGCACATTATTTTTGGCCTTTTTGAATCACCAGAAGGTAGCTGTAATTACAGTCAAACTTGTCTGAAAGACCACCTGTATTAAGCAGTCACCTGTCTTAAACGGTCAGTAAGTAGTTCAGATCCAATTAAAGATAAAGATTTGGAAATTTACCTGTATTAAGCAATAAGGCTGGCAAATCAGAGCTGAAAAGATAATCGATTATCCGTACTGTCATTGTGATCGATAATCGATTAGTAGTCACTGAAGATTTTGGTCATAATTTTAACGGTCTGAGCATGATTCTAGCCATATGTTATACTTTATCGTATGTATTCGGGCAGACGGGCTTGAGCAAACAGTGTAGACCCAGATGAGACGCCGCAAACGCGGCGTCTCATCAGGGTCTGCACTGTTTGTCTCTCAGTCATCATTTTAAGACACAACAGTGGGTAGTAAATTGTACTTGTTCAAACTATGGTAAGGAGTTGAGGTGTCTGAATACTAAGGCTAAATACGGTATAGAAACAGACACAGAAATCAAATGATCGATTATTAGCAAATCTGTAATGATAATCATTTTTGTGGAATTTATCGATCAGTTAATCGATTAACTGATTACTTGTGCCAGCCTTAGTAAGCAAGCACCTGTCTTAAGCAGCCAGATTTGGGCTTTCCCATACGTGCTTGCTTAACATGAGTTTGACTGTACTGATAATTACGATTGTAGAACTCATTTCATGATCTGTTTCGACAACAGTTATGTGGCTGAACTGAGAATGTAATAAAAATCATAATACAGACAACCCTCTTTATACCGACACTCGATACAACGACAAAATTCGTTATAATGACAATTTGACTGTCACGAAGCCTGCGCTTAAAAGGTAATATTTAGTCACAAATTATGCAAGAATATTGCATCACGAAAACATACCTATGTAATTTTGACCCCTTTAAACCCAACATTGATATAGTAAAACTGGGGTTTACAGGGGTATACATTATTTTTCTTATTTCAGCTCAAAACATAGATTGTGGGTACTCACAATCTATGTTTAGAGCAGAAATATGAAAAAATATATCAGAAGTTTTATCTGAAAACTTACAGTTTTTGGTGGTGAAATTTTAAATATATTTGAATAGGCGTGTTTTCGTAATGGTATTTAATACTTTAAAGTAACATATGGTTTGGATATTTGTTAGAATCGCCTCAGTGAGGCGATTCTAACAAACAGCCAAAGCATATGTTCTCTGAGGAAATAAGAACAAAACAAGACCTTTCTTACATACCAATCTGCTCATTAAGTATTCTGTACAACAGCAAATTCATTGTAATGGCAATGTCTTTGGGAACAAATGCAGTCGTTATAACGAGGGTTTACTGTATTTGTACCATATTTGGTTTGTAAGTAAATTTGTCATCATAATCATTTTGATGTGGTTGTGTGGTGAAACTAAGGGGTAAATTTAGGTAGCATTTTCATTCTACCTCAAAACCTAATCTACATAGACAAAATATTATGACATTAAATTACGTCTAGACGTCAGAAGCTATGCATTAAAAACATTCGGAAGGGTTGACTTGTCGTTAAACCTCAACACAATCAATTACAGGGAAAGTCATTATCTTGTTTCTCCTACCCGCTTGTCTCTATTTTTGTTTTGATTTTATCATGGTTTGAAAATCAATTTTCTTTCTTTTATAACGCAGTTATAAGAGTTTTGTGTACTGTATTTTTTAGTTTATTTCTATTTTAAAATTCTAAATTCAACACCATTTAATACAATTATTTAGTAATTAAGATGGTTTTGAGATCTTTCCGATACTTATCACTACCTAAAACAGAAAAAAGTTATACCTGGCTAGCAGTAGGCACTTCCTTTTGTTTTTATACGCCCGTGTTGAAAAAAAAACAACAACAAAAAAAAAAAACAAAAAAAAAAAACAAACAAAAAAAAACAAAAAAAAAACGGACGAATTATGTTATGGCGTTGTCCGGCTATCCGTCCGTCCGGCCGGTGTAAACAAATTTTTTTGCGCACCATAACTAAATAATCGTAAGGAATACCTTTTTTTAAAAAAAAAAATATTAAAAAAATATCTTAAATAACCCTGAAAATTTGTGTTCTTAAGCTATGGAAAATATTTCCTAGAGAAGTCTCGGTAAACAAGCAATCGGTGTTCGAGTCATTGAAGTTTTAGTGTATCATGGGTCTTCCAATCCAGATATTTTGCCTTATTTCGCCACGAAATATTTATGAGTCGCAGTCAGAGAGTGTACCTTTGGTCATGCGCCCCCAGCGAAGATTCAGATCAGACTGCGCATTCGCGCAGTCTGATCTGAATCTTCACTGGGCGCATTATGGATAGCCAAGATGCAAAGTTTCTTCATGCGGACAACGGAGACTTTGATCAGACTGCGCGGATGCGCAGGCTGATCTGAGTTTTCGCTATACGCACATGTCAGAAGGTACGTTCTCTGAACGGCTCTGAGCGGCTCCTATTGTAGTACTCATGAGAACTGAGTTCTAATTTTTTCATACAAAGACATTTTATCAAGAGGAATATCTGTGTCACCACAATCTGTAACAACCGTTTCCGGTGATCTCGGCTTATCAAAATCTGACTTACTATAGACTGTGTCTTATCTTACCAGATAACTGTTCTTAAGACCGACTCGGGTCAAAAGAAAATGGTTTCGTAGCATATAATAAAAAAACGTTCCATGTCAGCCTGTACAGACGAGATGTTTGGGAGGGGCCAAAGGTGCTTGTTTATCATGCTATTGTAGTAAGCTCTGGAGAACATAGTAGGCTTTTGTCAGATAAACCGACTTTACCGACTGATGAGAGACTAGGCATTTCGTATGTTCGACCTAAAGGAGCTATATCATTTGGCACGATCTGGTTCGGAAGGCGTTATCAGATTTATACTAAAGTCACCTTGCTCTTGGTGATTTAGTATAAATTAAAGTCCTGGAGGTGCCACCTCGTCACCCACGCTACCTGTACTAGCGTTTTAGTCTGTTGATATTTTCCAGTATGAGATCATTTCTGAGTTTATTTGTCTTCTGCAGCTTTGCATTTTATGCTCAGGCAGGTAAGCATGTTCATTAATTACCGTTATTATTACTCCCTACCTACCCTCACCTATAGCCAACCTCAACCCCTTAAGTACCGCTGCATTGTCTGTTATTAAACTTTAACACTGCATGTTGTGTAAAATTTTCACCAGACGACATTTTGAAATATTTTTTTTCTCATTTTCCCAGAAAATAAGATTTGACATTTCATGCAAATTGCCTCCTATGGAATCAATTTGCATTAAGTGTCAGATCCTATTTTATAATTTTATAGAAAAAAAAATTCAGAAAAATATCATCTGTTTGTCATCTGCTGAATTTGCCCAGAGCATAGAAAGTGTTAATTCGCTGATCACAACTACAGCTGACGACGCTTTAAAATATTTTTTTTTAATATTTTATGAGGAAAATAAGACTTGACATTTCATGCGAATCGTCAGCTAGGCAGACGATTCACATGAAATGTCAAGTCTTATTTTGTCCGATAAATAGCAAACTTTTTTAATGTTTTCTGCTACGAATTCGATCAGCGCTTTAACAGTTTAATTTCACTCACGGAAGAACTCAAGAAAGACACACCTGTTCAGACTCTCACACGAACAGACTCAAACAGTCTGCCTACACTACGAAAACATACGTATGTAAGTTTGACCCCCTTAAACCCCACTTTTATATAGTAAAACTGGGGTTTACATGGGTATACATTATTTTTCTTATTTCTGCTTAAAACATAGATTGTGGGTACTCGTTAGAACCGCCTTGACGAGTATAAATGATGAGAGACGAGGCGGTTCTAACAAGTACCCACAATCTATGTTTTAAGCAGAAATACGAAAAATATCAGAATTTTTTTATCTGAAGATTTTCAGCTTTTGGAGGTAAAAGTTTCTATATACTTGAATATGCGTGTTTTTGTAATGGTATCAAAATTTGGATACCGTACTTATCCTAAGAATTCGGACAGACAAACCAGAGCCAAAAGTGTGGACCTACAACAGGGTCTTTACACTGTTTACTACTATTCCAGCAGTTTTAGATACATCAGAACAGGTAGTAAATAGACTTATTCAAATTTGAGGACAGGTGACAGGCGTAAAAGTGTCCGAATACATAGGGTATTTACGGTATTGTTTTACTTCTGAAGAATTCATGTTTGCTTCCATTGACTCCACTATCACTTCAGAGGGAGCCACTTTTGTTTCCGAATGATTCACTTTTAGTTCCGAATGATCCACTTTACTTCCGAATAATCCGCTTTTACTTCCACAGTTTAAGCCACAGTCACAGACTTGCCTATATAGTTGACCCCCTTAAACCCCTCTTTTATATAGTAAAACTGGGGTTTACAGGGGTATATATTATTTTTCTTATTTTTGCTCAAAAACATAGATTGTGTGTACTCGTTAGAACCGCATTGCTGAGGCGGTTCTAACGAGTACCCACAATCTATGTTTTGAGCAGAAAAATGTAAAATATCAGAACTTTTTATCTGAAAATTTTCATTTTTTGGTGGTAAAATTTTCTACAGATTTGAATAGGCTTGTTTTCGTAATGACAACCAATGATACTAAGAGGGAGAGTAAATAAGCTTACGCTTTAGCAAAGAAGCAAGTTCCCTCTTGTATAACGAGACGATTTCAGTGCAAGACAGGACCACCTAAATATAACATTAATACACCAACAGGGCATAACACGAAAAAAAGGCGTGTGTGATAATGTATGTTCCTTTAAACACTTGTCATGCTGAATAAATTAAGGTGCCACGCCCACTTCCAATTTTCAGCCAATCAGATTACTTGAGTTTATTGATATAAATTCACATACTGAATGGCAAACAGTGTAGAAGAAGCCAACCGATCTGGATCTACACTGTTGCAAAGGCAAGGTTTCCGGGTTCAGCAGGACAAGGATTAATCTATTTCCAGAGAAGCGGTCGCACAACCATGGACCAGAATACCTCGACCAATGCTGGGATAAAGGAGACGGTCATGTCTACAACCCCTTCTGTGATTGGCTGACAAGTATGTATAATCATTTACTCTATTAGTGTCCTGTTGACTCTACACCGGTCTATTTTCAGTTTAAGGGGAGTCTGCTTAATAGACTGTGTTTATGGAGTGGTATAATGTTAACACATTGTCAGTTAACGACTCGCCGCGGTTCGAAGCAAAACATATTATATTGGCAATGGCTTAAAAGTTTACAAATCATGTCCGTCGGCTGCGATTTTTGACGACGACACCCGTCTCGCTATGTATCGCCGCCTGTCGGCAGAAATGTGACCTTGTGACTGGAATATCCCTGATCATACAGCAGATAATAAAATGTGTACATCTTTTCTGTAAACGAATACAAATACATTTGACTCTCGTTATCTCGAACTCGCTTATCTCGAATAACCGCTTATCTCGAAGTGAAAATCTTGTCCCTGCCTAAACATGAATATCTAACAACAGGTAAAACATATTGTGGAAAAGAGGAGAAATTGCTCCTAAGGAGCAATTTCTCCTCTTTTCCACAATATTTTCAATATATCTCTAACTTCAAGAGTCCAATTACATATATATTTGTTAAATGTGGTTGTTCGAATTATTTTTTCCTCAATTCTGCAAATCTGATATGTCGAGGTACGGATATCTCGAAGTATTTCAGAGAGTCCCTTGGAATTCGAGATAACGACTGTACAAAGACATAGCGATCATTACGAGCATGACGGTAAGGACATTAAATACATCTAGTGATCAACTAACATTAAATGTTATCGTCCTATATCATAGGGGCTGTCCTTAGAAGAAAGACTTTTTTCCCACAGGGAGCAAATTTTTTCCTCTAAGCGGGGTGGTTGGGTGTGGCGAAGGTGTCGTGTAACTTACGTCACCAGGGCGTCCAAATGATATTGTCCTACAGTTGGGCAAGGCCTGCTGTCCTTGCAGCAGGTAAGGGTAGAGGAGGGTGTGGGGTGTTTTTATTTCTTATGTTTCTTCACTTTCGTTCCCGTTCCTCTTTCTTCCCTGTCCCTCTCTTTAATCTCCTCTGATATCTCTTTTATCTATTCTCTCCATTTCTCTGGGAGACGACACAAAATGACCCACAAGTGTTGACGTGTCGTTAAACCCCAACACAATCACTTTCCTCTAAGGGTAGCCCCATCCCCTCCCAATCCAACCCCACCCACCAGGACTCCTCCCACCCCCCATTTAGGAAGCGATACTAGGGAGAATTTTCAAGATTTGACCTAGCTTTGTGTACTGCAATGTTCGACGTATTCTAACATTCCCGATTTTTCTCGAAATCAAGATATAAGCGAAATTAAATACTTTACTGGGGCAAATACTGAATTATCCCTGAACCACCGTACCACGCGTTGAAAAGCGAAGGAATAATAATGCTGATACATGTTGTATGTCCAACTTTTATTTTCAGCACCACTTGAAAAAGCAATAAAATGACCAGTGCTTACAGGATGGGGGAGGTGGGTGGGCTGATTATCTGAAATAATCAGACAAATGCGAGAGCAATCAGTGTAGATCATAAGGAAGTCTGATCAAGATCCACATTTTCTGCCATTCAGTCAGAACTTACGTAGCACATCACTTGGGCGTGAACTTGTTCAAATTGTAGGATACGCCCGTATGGACAAGGATTTTAGACTGCCACAGTTTTGCGATCCATTTTTGTACCGATAATAAATTGGGCTATATAATTGATATCCAACTTGGAAAAAAGACCCTTTACGAACAGCGAAGGCCCTGGTGAGACTGCGCACATGCGCAGTTCTCTGTTCGTCAATAAATTCAACTGTATTTGTTTTTGTAAGTGGGCATCGACGACTGTGATCAGACTGCGCAAATGCGGAAGCTGATCTAGGCCTTTATTATTCATGTAATTGCACAAGAGCTTTTTTCCCGCGATAGGCTTGATATAGGGGTTAATTTCGTTTAGGAAAGATAAAGATTTTCTATGTCAGTGTGACTGTAGAGAACCACGTATATAATTTCTCATCAGATTGACCTTTAATAGGCTGAAATTAAGTATTTAGGGGAAGACCTATATTTCCAAGAGAACAAATTTGACATGGAATTATCTGCCTCCCTTCTTATTGGAGATTACTCGTAAAGTGAAGAATTTTGCTTCGCTTCCTGTTTGGGGTTACTCTTAGAGAAAATAATTCCCTTAGTAAAATGGCGTCAATCCATTTACTAAGTGAGCGCTTTTCAGAAATACTCTCCTTTGGTGTCTGTTTACAATCGAGCCTAAGTATACATACACCAAAATGTCCTTTGGGTTGTTGTCCACGTGATTAGCATTGACCAATGAAATCAAACCGCGCTTTTGTACTAAATCCAGGTACGATTATTTATAGCCATGCTATTATTGTCACTCTACCCAGCAGGCACATAACATAAAAATGACGTCGTATCAACGTCGATGCGACGTGATCACGTCGCATCGACGTTGATACGACGTCATTTTAACGTTGTGTGCCCACTGGGTAACGTCAGAGTGTCGTATAAAGAAGCAAAGCCGACCTCGGTGTCTCAGTTGGATGCACGCCCGACTGATGATAAAGAGGTTGCGGGTTCGACCCCGCCGGGTCGGCAACATTCTGTCGTAGAGATTGATCAGGAAATATTTTCTATGGTTATACTCTCACTTCCGCTGATTCAAGAAAGACAGTTGTCAGTTTCTGGCGAAAGAATGTGCATAATACTGATTAACCGCTTAGAGGTGTAAGCCTGCCCAGTAAAAGTGTGATAAGGTAAACTAACCCTGCGCGACATGACCCCATTGGGTTGCCGTACAACTTCAACACAAACAAAGAGGGTAAAACCTGGACTAGGTCATTGGCAACAAGTGCAGACCAAGATTAGGCGCCGCAGAACGCGACCAGGGTCTGGACTGTTTGCTTAAATTACAGGAAGTACGGGTCAAATGAAACAGTCTTAAGTTCCCTTTCAGGACCCCTTTTCCAGCCTACACGCAGAAACAATCAATCCGTCAGTACTGTCAGTGCTTTGATTTCATATTTCTATTGAAAATAATGATTCTCTCATAATTATATAAATATGTAGATCATATTGCGCATTAACTGAGTTATAACAGGATCTCCTGCGTTCTTGTAATGTTCTAGAGTTACAGTAACCAGTGATTTCTGCTGAATTTGCCCATAGAGTGGCAAATAATAACTGTATTAACCTTTAAACTGCCAATCACGACAATGGTCGTCTGCTTTGTCATCTGCTTGTGATTTTAAAAGTCATTTTTGCAAACAATGTGGATCCAGATCAGACTCCTCTAGGAGCAGTCTGATCAGGGTCCACACTGTTTACCTATATGCAAAAATAGGTTTGAAAAGTATGCAAGAATATTCAGCAGACCACATAAACAGACGAGATTTTCTTGGCGCTTTAAGGGTTAAATGCACGACTCTTACGCACTGTATTTATCTAAGTATTTGGACATCTTTTCTCCCCATCATATTTCTAAAAGTTGAACAATTCAATTCCACTACCTGTTGATGTGTCCGCAGATTGCTGCCGAGAGGCGAACAATGTAGACCCGGATCAGACGCCGGTGATCTGGGTCTACACTGTTTGCCCTGGCCTGTTATTATTATAATTATTATTGTTTTTATTATTATTATTATTATTATTATTATTATTATTTATTATTTTATTTATTTTATTATTCTTTGTATAATTATTATAATTGTTATTATTACTATCATTATTATCATTACAGGAACAACAAGTACAACAACAACAACGACTACCACAACACCGACCACAACCACAACTACTACAGGTATAAATTATTATTATTGTCACCACTTCCGGGGAGAAGCTTACTTCCGGTACTGTGAACAATGCTTTCCCAGATTGGACAACTCGCATGCCATTACGAAAACACGCCTATTCAAATATATAAAAAAAAATTTTACAACCAAAAAAGGAAAAATTTCAGATAAAAAATTCTGATATTTTCTCAAATTTCCTCTCAAAACATAGATTTTAGGTACTCGTTAGAACCGCCTCGACGAGGCGGTTCTAACGAGTACCCACAATCTATGGTTTTGAGCATAGATAAGAAAAATAGTGTATACCCCTGTAAACCCCAGTTTTGCTATACAAAAAGTGGGGTTTAAGGCTGTCAAAATTATATAGGCGTGTTTTCGTGATGCTAAAAGACTGACCAGGGAATGCGCTCCAAATTATATAGATATGGAGATACCCTGGAAGACCACAATCACGAAACACAATTATTCAAAGGCACCGGACACGGAACTACATCACAGACAAGCACTCTAACGACATCTACATGTTTTGGCTAGCTAAATTCTGGGAAGGTCCTGTTCGCAATGCAGGAAGTCGGAATTTGTAATCAGTAGAGTTTTCTTGATATTAGAAATATTTCAGGAAGGAGCTTACTGATTCGGCTGATTTAGAGTTTCAATTGAACTAAATTATTTTATTATAACCTAGTGCTCATTATTCATTTTGCTACAGCCATGCTGTTATCACATATATAGAGGATCTTATATGGCCGATCATGTCACATGGCATGTATTAAATGTTGTCTTATTTTTTGCTTTTGCGAGCCTTGGTTTTTGAACGAGTTTAATGAAAAAAAAATCATATTACCAAACCTTTGCTTTTTTATATGCGTTAACCTTTTCAGCTCCACAGACCAGAAAAAAAGTTTTGCAAACAGTGTAGATCCTGATAAGACGGCTCTTATGAGCCGTCTCATCAGGATCTACGCTGTTTGCCTTTTTCTTTTTTCTTTTTGGTCACCCTATGTTTGTTTTCGTTTTTTTTTTTTTTTTTTGTTTGTCTACGCGAAATCCCTTGTTGTTGTTCGGATGATGGGCATATTTAATTTGATAAACGGACGAGTCCACTTCAGAAACTCAGGGATGGAAGAATTAAAATGGCGGTCATGGTCAAACTATGCCAAACGCAGCGTAGCATGATGAGTGCCTGTAATATTCATCTCTAGAACCAAAACCACAATAACAGAACCAACGACAGCAACCACTACAGACCCTTCATCCACTAAACTTGTAATATAATTTTGTGTGATGGGAATTTGTCAGTTGTGTTGTATTATATCATACTGTGCCATGTCAGTAGTATTGCATTTTATCATACTTAGCCGCGTTTGACAATGTCATTTGTATTGTATTTTATACTACGCCGCATTTGACAATGTGAATTGTACTGTATTTTATCATACTATGTCGTTTGACCATGTCAGTTGTATTGTACTTTTCTCATACAACGCCGCATTTGACCATGTCAATTGTATTTTATCGTACGAAATCGTATTTTTTAGACTATGTCAGTTGTATTGTATCATACTATGCCCGCGTTTGACAATGTCAGTTACACTGTATTCTATCATACTACGCCACGTTCGACCATGTCCATTGTAATCTATTTTATCATACAATGCCGCGTTTGACATTGTCAGTTGTATAGTATTTTATCATACTACGCAGCGTTTGACCATGTCATTTGTATTCTATTTAATCACACTACGCCACGTTTGACCATGTCCATTGTAGTCTATTTTATCATGCATCGCCGCGTTTAACATTGTCAGTTGTATCGTATTTTATCATACTACGCCGCGTTTGACTATGTCCAGTGTAGTCTATTTTATCATACAATGCCGCGTTTGACATTGTCAGTTGTATAGTATTTTATCATACTACGCAGCGTTTGACCATGTCATTTGTATTCTACTTTATCGTACCATGCCGCGTTTGACATTGTCAGTAGCATTGTATTTTATCATACTACGCCATATTTGGGAATGTCATTTTTTCAGTTTTATCCTACTTTAAGCCGCGTTTGGAAATGTCATTTGTATTTTAAATTACCACACTACGTAGCGTTTGACAATGCCCATTACATTCTATTTTATTATACAACGCCGCGTTTGATATTGTCAGTTGCAGTGTGTTTTATCATACTACACCGCGTTTGGAAATATCAGTTGTATTCTATTTTATCATACTACGCCGTGCTCGACATTTTCAGTTTCATTATATTTTATCATACTACGCCAAATTGGAAATGTCAATATTCAAGTTTATCCAGTATTCAAGTTTATCCTACTACGCCGAGTTTGACATTGTCAAATGCGACATAGTATGATAAAATACTATATTATTATTATTCTCCTCTAGAACCAACCACAACTACAACAGAACCCACGACAACAACTACAGAGCCTACTACCACTACAACAGGTAATTACATTTATTTTATACTTTTTTAGCAATGAAATCAATGTATATCCGAGAGAATATAAAAATGATGTTTTTACTGGTGAAAGTATATGATATTTTCACTAGTGAAAAATAACGTCGATGTTATTTTCACTACTCGTTTCGCATTACTTCGATTGTCTTCATTGTTTTCCTAACAGATTCCGATTCCACTTCGTTTTTTTTCTTTTTTCTAACTACTCTAACTCCTTCGTATCTGAGCAAAACTATCAAGTGTTGGTAATCATTTTCTAAGTTAGAATAAAAGGAACATTTTGGTAACATGATTATTTTAATTTGCCGAAACTTTTTGTTTTTGTCTCTCCAGCGTTAAGCACTGAACATCGACGCCATGACGTTCATTTTTTTTATTTCGAGACATTAGTTATGACGCCTGAAGCGCGCATAGGCGCACAAATGATAAAATAAAACATTCAAATTTTCGCTTGTGCTTCGCACTCGTGAAAATACTGATGTTTTCTTTACAGTCGATGAAAATATTTATGGTATTCACAGCAAAAGAGTAAATATGTTCCATATAGGTTTGAAGCCTATGTTTAGATATATAACATTTTTTCTACATACGAACAACATTAATCATGAATAATTCCAACTCGACAGGCTTACACTAATCTAGTGCAGTCTGGCTGATGGAGAGTAAATTAAAAATGGCATTTACACTTCGCTAAACTCACTAAGCCAGTAATTATTTTCGTTGCGCATATTTCTAAAATCCGCTCTTTTACTCACGTTTTCAAAGTAAACATGACGAGCTGGTCTTATAAGAAATGGATTTTATTTTTTTGTGGATTTTATCGATGCGTAAACGCCTGCAAATTACTCATAAACTTAACATAAAATCCTTCGAGCTTTATTAAGTTTATGAGTGATTCGCCGACGTCTACACGTTGATAAAATCCACACACAATAAGGAAATTCATTCCTATAACAGACTGCTTTGTCGCTTTTCGTCACACACACTGGAATGTTGAAATGAGTAGTTACGGTTTGCATCTATGTCTGTAGTATTAATATTTAGACTTCAAATGATTTAGACTTAAAATGATAAAAAATAGAGATGTCCCATAAATGCCACAATTACGGAAAAAATGCCTTCTCAACGTACTGGATAGGAGTTTATTGACACAGAATGGCAGCACAAAACATCAAAACCAGAAAGATAAAAATCAGGGACTGCAAAGAAATACCACTTTGGAACAGTAAACGGCACGCCTGTTGGGATGGGATTGAGAGGCATATGCTTATCAACCTCCCAGCAAACACACAACATTGCAGCAACGTCGTTACGACGTTGCTGCAACATCGTGACGTTGCAGGGACGTTGTAAAATCGTTCCTGTGTTTGTTGGGCTCTTGCATACCGTATGTACCCTAAAAAAGCAATTTGATCTATGTGTACACTGTTTGCCATTCATTCCGTTTTAGACAACTTACCAGAGTCAGTCATGCCGTAAGAAAATATAAATTTTTGAGAACAGTAAAGATCTAGATTAATCAATGAAGCCACACAGTCTGATAAATGCCCTCGCTATACAGCAGTATATTTCACGTTGTCAAATGATTCTGTAAGCAGACAGTGTAAGCCCTGATCAGAAGTTGCCTATGCGCAAGCTGATTTTGACCTTCGCCATCCGCACAGGTCCATAATAGATCTACATATTCAATGTGTTTTCATACGACACAGCGCTAATACATTTTAATCCTTTGAAAAGTGCAAATAACATGTATGACATTTTTTTTGTATTTTTTTTTTTTTCAGAGAAAAGAAAGCTTGACAGTTCATGTGAATCGTCTGCCCAGCAGACGATTCACATGAAATGCCAAGTGTTATTTTCTCTGAAAAATAATAAAACAAATTAGAATGTCGGCTGCTACAATTTTTGTTTACGGCTTTCAGAGTAAACATAATTTAACCCATTTTAGTCTGAACCCCTCAAAAGAGTACTGGCAAACAGTGCAGACCCAGATTGGACGCTAAAGAACGCGGCGTCTGATCAGGGTCTACACTGTTTGCATTAACTACAGGAATTTCTATAAAACACAGTATTAATAATAAAAACTAACCAGATATCCTGCTATTGGAAATAGACCTGTCCAAAGAGGTGTCGTAAATGTGTTAGCATAGTTAGTACAGAGTATTTGCTTACTACTTTAATTTCCATATTTTGCAGTGCCAACCACCACAACCACAAGTAAGATATTTTGTATTTTTAAACATTTATCATAATATACGGTGAACCCCTACTAAATAGTTCAGGAAATTTGCACTGGATATTTTTTCTGTAATGCAGTTCAGAGAGCAAAAATACAGGTCATGGTGACCTACTTATGGTATGCGATACATTGTTTTTTACTAGATGTATTCACAGACAGAACTTGATTAGCCTTCGCCACATAGTACAGTATAGCCAACTGAAAATTTGTGGACAGACGGACGGGCAGACAAACAGACGGACAGACATAGTGATTACTATAGGGTACCTGCAAATGCGAGACTTAATAAACGTAGAATACAGGTAATGTCAAATACGGGTACGGATGACAGATGACACAGGATGTGAAGTAAACATTCTGGTCACCAGTTAAGGGGAATGGATACTTTTCTGGGAGGTAACTCTGACTAAATGTCCACTTCTGAAAAGGAGTACACATTCTTTCCAAATCCCAAAGCACTTTTGAAAAGAGGTCTACTCTTAAAGAAATGAATTTGCTCCCAAGGGAGCAAATTCATTTCTTTTAGAGTAGACTCCTTTTCAGAAGAGGAGGAAAGCAAACAGGAAGTCACAAAATTATCTCCCTTGTGAATAATGGCGGACATTGTATCATGTGCATCTAGTACATGAAACATATTCTGCTAAGAAAGTGACGTCAGAGAGGGAATCAGCGATCTGCCTGCTGGCTAAAAGATTCAGCAGACACATTTTGAAATATTTTTCTGATTTTTTTTTTTTTTTTTTTTTTTCTTCAGAAAACAGGTGTTGACAGCTCATGCAAATTGTCTAGAAGGGAACTATTTTGCATGAAATGTCCATGCTTATTTTCCGAAAGAAAAAATAAGAAAAATAACGCCAATAAGCCCAGAGGGTGGTAAAGATTAGAAAGACGATAAAGTTGAAAAAAAAAAATAAAATAAAAAGTGATAGTCTCGATCCAGTTTTCTCAAAACCTCAACCTTCTTATAGCTATGCATTAAAATTACGTATTTGATAAAACGATCACTGAACATTGAAAACAAAATATATATATCATATACAAATATCGTATATTTCATCCGAATACAGTTTGAATACGGTTACATGGTATCTGGTCAGGGTACCACTCATCTGGCAGGTTGGAGGCTCGTAAGCGGCTAAATGGGTAAGTATGACACTGCCTATTTTGAAGTCTCAGTCTGAACAGAAGGAAAAGGAAAATAATGTACATGTATGTTTAAATTTTAGCCATGTGAATACTCTCGCTACGTTTAAACTTTAACGTTTAAGGTGCTAATCACAACTGCAGCAGACGACAGTAAGTCTTGAACTTTCATGTGAATCGTCTGATAAGTCTAATTTCTTCTGAAAAATCAGTTTTAAGAAAATCAATTTTAGAATGTCGTCTGCTACGAGTGTCGTGCAAAAAGTTCTGTCACTAATAGGCTTCCTTGGCTTTATCCAGGGTATATTTTAAAATGCTTCACTGCACTTGAATGGTGTGTTGAACAGCTAACGATACCCGTTTATTTCGTGCAAATTGCTTTCCAGCTGACCGAGTTATTTCAAATTGAAATAGATGCAGTCATATACACTGACCAATTTACTTGTTACATTGGAACATGGACCAGATGACTGAAATTCGTAGCTATATTAAAGGCCGCATTAGGCTTAATATAGATTCAAAGCAGATATTTAATGAATTGTGTGGTATATATGGACCTCAGACCATTTCAATGCGCACAGTTTTTAGGTGGGTTAAAGCTTTTTTTTCTGTTGAAGATGATACCCGTCCTGGAAGGCCTAAAACCTCTGTTACCAAGGCTAACATCGCTGCTGTAAAGATTGTGATCGAACAGGATGCGCGATTGTCTGTCAAAGATATAGCTAGTTGTACTGGCATATTAGAAGGCAGTGTGCAAACAATTCTGAAAAAGCGTTTGGACCTGAGAAAGGTTGGGTACCTAATTTGCTCAATGAGGAGCAAAAGACACAACGCCTTAAATGTGCCCGGGAATTTTTGAAAACATACAAAGGCTGTAATAGTCGGGTTATTTCTAACTTGTTAACAGGTGATGAAATCTGGGTGCACATGTTTGAGCCACAAAGAAGGGCTGATAATAAGCAATGGAAGCGAAAAAGTAAAAAAAGCCCATGTATTGCCAAGAGAACCATAAGTTCGAAAAAGATGTTGCACGCAATTTTCTTTAATTTAAGTGGGCCAGTCGTTCAAGTGCCTTGTCCATCTGGTCATACAGTCACTGGCCGATTCTACAAGAATTCTATACTGAAGAAAGTGAAAGAGTTTTACAATAAGAAACGACCCAGCAAAGGATAGTCAGGAGTCCACCTTTTACATGACAACGCCTCCTCTCATAAGTGTGAGGTTGTTAAGTCTTTTTTGGCTTCTGAAAAGGTGAAAGTTTTAAACCATCCACCTTATTCACCTGACCTGAGTCCCTGTGACTTCTTTTTATTTCCAAGGCTTAAGAAAATGCTTTCTGAAAATAAGTATACGTCTAGAAGTGATCTTGGCAGCGCTATTTATCAGTGTCTCCAACAAATACCAAAAGAAGACTATTTATCTGCTTTTCGCGACTGGGTAAAAAGGTTACAAAAATGTGTTTCAGTAAAGGGGGAATACTTTGAAGGTTTGTAATAAAAACATGTTTGATAAAACGTAGCACTGAAGTAATCCGAACCCAGTGACAAAACTTTTTGCAGGACCCTCGTACAAATCTGCTTAGCGCTTTAAACCATTGTAGACTGAATGAACTCTCCTACACTTTATATTGGAAGTTTCTAATTTTGATTATATCTGGCTGTGCATTTTAGATATTCATAGAGCAAAATAGACCTGCCCAGGTCATTTGTATTTGCCTTCCTTGTTATTGGAAATGTCTCTTTAAGAGCAAAATATTGTAACAGCGCCTCTAATTTTTATCTCTTAATGTAGGGTCTGTTCATTTTAGTAACATCACATTATAGATATAGAACTTTATTTTTTTATTATTATTTTTGATAAGTATACAAAAAGGAAATCAATGAACAGACGGGCAATAAGAGCAAAATGGTTGAACTATATGCAATTTGTGAAAACCCTGATTAGACGCCGCGTTCTGCGGCGCCTGATCTGGGTCCGCACTGTTTGCCAGTTACCCATTTCTATTCAATTTCAGCTCCAGCTCCAACAACAACTGCTAGTGAGTATTTATACTGTTCTTATTCGTCCCAGCAAGCACAGCTGTGGACAATGTCGTTTGAACCCTTGTCCTGCAGAACTCGGATACACACTGCCTTTGCAAACTCTGGATCCACATCAGTTGGCGTTTAAGAAGCCAACTGATCTGGATCTGCACTGTTTGCCATTCAGTATGTGAATTCATATTAACAATCTAGATCAAGTAATCTGATTGGCTGAAAAATCGAAAAAGGCGTGGCATCGTAATCTATTCAGCAGGACAAAGGTTAAAGTCGATTCAGTGCATTATGTCACTCCACAGGTCTACGAATTTCACACAAGAAATTTATGTAAATAGATACACTTTCAAGATTTTGTTCCCCTTCTGACTATTTGTTTACTCCAAAAGGAAATAATTTGCTCCCCGTAAGCAAATTCTTAACTTTTATATTCAGGAGAGCTATGTGCACAGGAAAGAAAATTCATATTCAGGAGAGCTATGTGCACAGGAAAGAAAACAGGAAGTCACAAAATTGTCTCCCTTTTACAAAATGGCGGAAAATGTGCACTGAATGTGTCTGGTCCCCTTAGAAAAAGGTTTTCAGATTACTGACAAAAAATGACAACCAACTAGCAGCGTTATTACAACAACCATTTTAATGTGTTTTAAAATATTCAGACGGATAAAATTTATAAATGGTGTCCTTGGAAAGACCGAATACATGACAGAACGAAAATTCGTTTCGGTCATTTTCTTTACCAGCCTTGCTGGACAAAACGTGATTCGAACACAGCGCACCAACTACCATTGTTTTGTGAGTTTCAATGAAACAGTCAGGGAAATAAAATCTATAAAGTTTGTTCTTGGAATCACCGAACATATAAAAGAATGAAAAACTGGTGTCGGTCATTTTGTTTTTACCATTCTTTTTGAAACACTTGCTGGACAAAACAAGCTTTAAACACAATGCACCAAACATTTATCATTACAACTACCAGTTTATTGTAGGTTTCAGAGAAATATAATCTATAAAATTTGTCCTTGGAAACACCTAACACGTAAAAAAACGAAACTTAGTTAGGTCATTTTGTTTACCAACCTTTTTTGAGACACTTGCTAGACAAAGAGCACAGTATACACAACGCACCAAAACAACTAAGACTTCACAGGAAAAGTGTGGGTATGTTTACTGACTGGCTCGATATTGCATTAAAAGGATTGACTGGGCCGTAAAACTACAACTCAAACAATAAAGGATGCACTGTGATATACTTGATTAAAGATTCGGTTATGCTTCGGTCAATCACATTAATCCGTGCACAAAAAAAAAATACAAGAAAAGACATTACTAAATATTAGACCCTTCTAATTTGCACCGTGTCAGATTCATTCCCAGATTCGATTGAAGAAATACATACACATTTTTTTTTATTTGCCAGGACACTGTGAGTTTGAAGTGCATAATGACAGTTCTATTAAAGACACTGATTTTGGTACTGATACACATGTAAGTATGCTGATTTGGTACTAACAAATATGTAAATATGATGATTTGGTACTGATACTGTTGTAAGTTTGATGTTTGGTACTGATACATATGTAAATATGATGGTTTGGTAAATATGAGGGTTTGGTACTGATGCACATGTAAGTATGATGATCTAGTACTTATGATAATTTGGTACTGATACACATTAGATATGATGTTTTTGGTACTAATACACATGTAGTGTAATGCTTTAGTAATGATATACATATAAGTATACTGTTTTGGTACTGATATATATGTATGATGTTATGGTACTGATATGCACTGTGCATTAAAGTTTGATGATTTGGTACTAATACATATGCGCGTATGATGTTTTGGTTCTGATATGGAAACACTTTGGGTAAAACTTTTACCACCACCCCATCCTCTCTCTCTCTCTCTCTCTCTCTCTCTCTCTCTCTCTCTCTCTCTCTCTCTCTCTCTCTCTCTCTCTGGGCAGATTCAACAGACGACAAATTGATGACATCTTTCTCATTCTTCAGAAAATAGACTTTGACATTTCATAAAAAAATTCTCCTCAGGAGACAATTCGCATGAAATGCAAAAGACTATTTCCTGAAAAAGAAAACATCATCCAGTTGGATGCGCGACCGACTGGAGACCAGGAGGTCGCGGGTTCGACCCCCGCCGAGGTCGGCAACATTCTTTCGTGGAGATTGATCATGAAATATTTTCTATGGTCATTCTCTCTCTTCCACTGATTCAAGAAGGGCAGTTGTCAGTTTCTGGCGAAAGAATGTGCACAATACTGGTTAACCGCTTGGAGGACTAAGCCTGCCCAGTAAACGTGTGGTTAGGTAAACTGACCGCGCTCGACATGACCCCATTGGGTTGACTGGGCCGTAAAACCTCAACACAAACAATCATCCATTTGTCGTCTGCTGAATTCGCCCATGGAGTGGTAGTGGTGAAATTCCAATCAAAACTTTGAATGAAACGGTACTCATCCTACTGTCAGAGCATAATATGTGCATAATCCGTGCTGACCTCGATTGAACGTTACAAGTGCCGGGGATATAATGAAGCCGACAGAGTGTGATTGTCTTGGCTTTTGCATTTCCTGTAACCATTATGCACTTAATCAACCCACTTATGCCGAGTGTATTCTTCTACCATACCTCTTTGGACCTATCCATTTCCAGTAAAAGGGTGTATGTTTAGTATTATTATTTCCTTGTTGTATAGAAATTCCTGTACTTAATGCAAACAGTGTAGACCCAGATCAGACGCCGCAGAACGCGGCGTCTGATCAGGGTCTTCACTGTTTGCCAGTGTCCCATTTTTAGGACGCTAGGCACAAATGGGTATATGTGTGATGTCACTTTCATTGTTACGTAGGTAGTATCGAATGCGAATGTGACGCAGAACACGTCGGTGCACTTGCTGCAAGACATTGCCTATTGTCAGAGTGTATGCGCAAACTCCGTGGCGAATGAGGGTTATGAATGCTGGGGATTCACCTACAGTGAAACTGACAGGTAAACTCGACTTTTTGAAGAAGTGTCCTGTGGTCAAGTGGTTTGCGCTCCCGACCTCGGATCACATGTCTTATTGCAAGTTTTGTCATGTGCTGGCTCAATTGATTTTTTTTTACTAGAGAAAATACACTTGACTTTTTATGTGAATTGATTCACATAAAATGTCAGGTCTTATATTCTCTGAAAAAAAAATGGAATATTAAGTCTTAAAGCGCTAAACAAATTGGTAGCAGACAACAGTCAAAATTTGATTTTGTTAGCTCACCTGAGCTGAAAGCTAAAGGTGAGCTTTTGTGATCACTCACCGTCCGTCGTCGTCGTCGTCGTCCGTATGTCCGTCCGTCCGTCCGTCCACAATTTTTAAACAACATCTCCTCCTAAATCACTGATTGGATTTTGACCAAACTTCACAGGAATGATCCTTGGTTGGTCCTCTTTCAAAGTTGTTCAAATGGTTCCGGTCCATTGCATATCTAGGTCACAGGAGCTAAAAATAGATTTTTTAACTAAAAACTTAAAAAATCTTCTTGTCAGAAACCACTGGACCGATTTCAATATAATTTTGCAGAAATGTTCCTTTGGTGATCCTCTACCAAGATTATTCAAGCCATTCGGATTCGTCAAAAAACATGGCCGCCAGGGGGCGGGGCTTATTTTCCCCATGTATCTATATAGAAAACTTTAAAAATCTTCTTATCAGAAACCACTGGACCGATTTCAATGTATTTTTGCAGAAATGTTCCTTTAGTGATCCTCTACCAAGATTGTTCAAGCCATTTGGATTTGTCAAAAAACATGGCCGCCAGGGGGCGGGGCTTATTTTCCCTATGTATCTATATAGAAAACTTTAAAAACCTTCTTGTCAGAAACCGCAGGACTGATTTCCATATAATTTTGCAGAAATGTTCCTTTGATGATCCTCATCCAAGATTGTTCAGGTCATTTGGATTCGTCAAAAAACATGGCCGCCAGGGGGCGGGGCTTATTTTCCCTATATATCTATATAGAAAACTTTAAAAATCTTCTTGTCCGAAACCACTGGACCGATTTCCATATAATTTTGCAGAAATGTTCCTTTGGTGATCCTCTACCAAGTTTGTTCAAGCCATTTGGATTTGTCAAAAAACATGGCCACCAGAGAGCAGCGCTTATTTTCCCTATATATCTATATAGAAAACTTTAAAAATCTTCTTGTCCGAAACCACTGGACCGACTTCAATATAATTTTCCAAAAATGTTTCTTTGGTGATCCTCTACCAAGATTGTTCAAGCCATTTGGATTCGTCAAAAAACATGGCCGCCAGGGGGTGGAGCTTATTGTCCCTATATATCTATATAGAAAACTTT
This sequence comes from Anodontia alba, assembly GCA_964016985.1. Lineage (NCBI taxonomy): Eukaryota > Metazoa > Mollusca > Bivalvia > Lucinida > Lucinidae > Anodontia > Anodontia alba. The sequence goes on from OZ024832.1 coordinate 65,754,541, forward strand.
AAAAATCTTCTTGTCAGAAACCAATGGACCGATTTCAATATAATTTTGCAAAAATGTTCCTTTAGTGATCCTCTACCAAGATTGTTCAAGCCATTTGGATTCGTCAAAAAACATGGCCGCCAGGGGGCGGGGCTTAATTTCCCTATGTATCTATATAGAAAACTTTAAAAATCTTCTTGTCCGAAACCACTGGACCGATTTCCATATAATTTTGCAGAAATGTTTCTTTGGTAATCCTCTACCAAGATTGTTCGAGCCATTTCGATTAGTCAAAAAACATGGCCGCCAGGGGGCGGGGCTTATTTTCCCTATATATCTATATTGAAAAATGTAAAAATCTTCTTGTATGAAACCACTGGACCGATTTCCATATAATTTTGCAGAAATGTTCCTTTGGTGATCCTCTTCCAAGATTGTTCAAGCCATTTGGATTTGTCAAAAAACATGGCCACCAGAGGGCAGGGCTTATTTTCCCTATATAATCTATATAGAAAACTTTAAAAATCTTCTTGTCCGAAACCACTGGACCGACTTCAATATAATTTTCCAAAAATGTTTCTTTGGTGATCCTCTACCAAGATTGTTCAAGCCATTTGGATTCGTCAAAAAACATGGCTGCCAGGGGGTGGGGCTTATTTTCCCTATATAACTATATAGAAAACTTTAAAAATCTTCTTGTCAGAACCACTGGACCGATTTCCATATAATTTTGTAGAAAATGTTCCTTTAGTGATCCTCTACCAAGATTGTTCGAGTCATTTGGATTTGTCAAAAAACATGGCCGCCAGGGGGCAGGGCTTATTTTCCCTATATATAGAAAAATGTAAAAATAATCTTGTCCCAAACCACTGGACCGATTTCCATATAATTTTGCAGAAATGTTCTTTTGGTGATCCTCTACCAAGATTGTTCAAGCCGTTTGGATTTGTCAAAAAACATGGCCGCCAGGGTACAGGGCTTATTTTCCCTATATATGTATCTATATAGAAAACTTTAAAAATCTTCTTGGCAGAAACCACTGGACCGATTTCAATATAACTTGGAAGGAATGTGTCTTTGGTCACCCTCTTCCAAGTTTTTTCAAGCCATCATGATTCGTCAAAAAATATGGCTGCAAGGGGGTGGGGCTTATTTTCCCTATATATCTATATAGAAAACTTGAAAAAAAATCTTCTTGTTTTCCCTATATATCTAAATAGAAAACTTTAAAAATCTTCTTGTGAGAAACCACTGAACAGATTTCAATATAACTTGGCAGGAATGTTTCTTTGGTGACCCTCTACCAAGTTTGTTTAAGCTGTCATGATTCGTCAAAAAACATGGCCGTTAGGGCGTAGGGTTTTATAGCTATATAAAACTTTTTAAACCACTGGACCAATTTCAATATGACTTGGCAGAAATGTTCCTTTGGTGACCCTCTTTTAAGATTCAGTTCAAGTTGTCAAGATTTGTAAAAAACATGGCCGGGGTGTGGTGGAGGGGGGTGGGGTGGTTAGTGCTATAAAGTTTATACAAAAATCCTAGAGCAGTGAACTTAGCTGAAACTTCAACAGTAAATATGCAAATCTGTTTGGTCAGGTGAGCAATATAGGACCATCATGGTCCTCTTGTTATATTTTTAGAGAAAATAAGGCTCGATTTTTCGAAACGTCTGAAATATAAAGCGGGTGATTTTTATTTTTATTTTATTTTTGTTTTTTTTTTATTCCTGGGCCAGCAAGTGAAGAGATAAGTCACAGCAACACAAGATAATTGACACTAACTATCGTGTATAAAAAAAGAAGAAGAAAACCTTATTTTAAAACTCTTTTCATGATAAACAATTCATTTGCAATTCTTAGAAGTGTTACAAAGTCTGTTAACAGTCAAACTGTCTCAAACGTTGTCTACCTCAATCTTTATTTGGTCATATTATTGAGAAGCTGTTGGGGATGAGAATCTAATATATCATTTTCTTTGGCCTAGTAGTGCTTTAAAATGTTACGAGGATATCCAGCTATCTCATTACTGTATATATCATTACAGATGTTACCTATACTACTACTCCAGACGTCTGGGCTATATAAAAGCCCCTCAGATAAACAGTACTGGAACGATTTTATATCTAAAACGATGTAGTGATGGTAAGTAATGCATTTGAAGCTTAGAATGCTGGGTACAAATTTCAGCAGGCGACATTTTGAAATATTTTTCTTGTACTTGTATAGGATTTGACATTTCATGCAAATTGTCTCCTTAGAAGTCTGAGGTCCGACCCGCCGGCGTGCAACCAAAGAGGGAAGCAAAGTAATTAACCGTGATTTGATTAACCACCATGCATGCAGTCTGTCGTATTACATTTATGTTGATCGAAGAATTACTTTACGAAATTGAATGCTAAAATCATTGAAAGCATATATTTTTCTGAATTTATATACTAAGTCACCATGAAATTCTGGAGCCGATAGGCCTTGTTGCAGAAGAGACTTAAGTCCAACATTGAATTTTGAAACTTAATCTGCATTTATGTCCAATTTTACCGTTGGCTTATTAACGCTTCTGCAAGAAGGTCAGTCCGAACCTGACATTTATGGCGACATTCTATAAATTGTTCAGATCGCCACTGAGCCCTTTGCTTTGTTTCATCACATTGTTTGTGTGTTTCACTGTGCTGTTTCACAGATGAGTTAGAGGCCCTTTATGCGAACAGAACATATGTTTGTAATTTGGAGCTGCATCAGAATTAAGGGTGAGGTTTCGCGCGGTTGAAAACTCGCCCCCTCCACACACACACACACACACACACACACACACACACACACACACACACACACCCCCCTATCTCCGACCCTCCCCTATCTCCGACCCTCCCCAGTAGTTTTTTTTCTACTGACCGTTTCAGTGTGTTGCAGTCCTTTATTTGTGCATCGGTGGTTTTGTGCGTATGTGGCTTTTGTCTTGTCATTGCTTGTGCCTCTTCACGGATAGACTGCATTTTACCGGTTGGTTGTCCGCCATATTTGTTCTACCTGCTGCGAAAGTACGACTGTTGTAAAGAAAGCGTGGCTTTCCCTCTGTGTAAATTATTCGAAGCCCGACATCTTTGAAGTTGCGATCATTGGAAGCGGGCGTTTGGGAGACAGCGTTTGCGCCCCCATCATGTAATATGTTTACGAAATAATTCAAAATAGGCAAACAATAACTTACTATTATACATTTAGTCAAACAGATCTGCAATCATGTCTAATGCGTCTATGTTAAGTTGTGGATGTTTTTTTTTTCCAAAGGCAATCTTTTTGACGTTTATGGACTACTCATATTGTTAACATGTTCCAGTGCATTACGAAAACACGCCTATTCAAATATACTGAATTTTTTTACCACCAAAAAATGAAAAAATTCTTATAAAAATTCTGATATTTTTCAAATTTCTGCTCAAAACATAGATTGTGGATACTCTTTAGAACCGCCTCGGCGAGGCGGTTCTAAAGAGTACCCACAATCGCCGAGGCGGTTCTACCCACAATCTATGTTTTGAGTAGAAATAAGAAAAATAATGTATACCCCTGTAAACCCCAGTTTTACTATATAAAAGTGGGGTTTAAGGGGGTCAACATTATATAGGCATGTTTTCGTGACGGGTTGACGTTTTTACACGGATATATACGCTTCACGAGGTCCAAAAAAAAAAAAAATAGAAAATAAAATGCCTGTTTTAGGGGAATATTTCTTTACAGGATTTCATGTTATTTTCAACCAGATTGGTACATGCTCTTGCTTCCTTGTTCTTATATTCAGTTTAGTTGTTCACTGTCAAATGAGTAGAATGTCTGGAAGCTTTCTGACAATTTGATGGAGTTGCTGTTCCTGGTCCGACATACAGTCGACTCTCGTTATCTCGAATTCCAAGGGACTCTCTGAAATACTTCGAGGTATCCGTACTTCGACATATCAGATTTGCAGAATTGAGGAAAACATAATTGGAACAACCACATTTAACAAATTTATATGTAACTTGAAATTAGAGGTATATTGAAAATATTGTGGAAAAGAGGAGAAATTGCTCCTTGGGAGAAATTTCTCCTCTTTTCCACAACTTTTCACCTGTTGTTAGATTTTCATGTTTAGGCAGGGACCAGATTTTCACTTCGAGATAAGCGGTTATTCGAGATAAGCGAGTTCGAGATAACGAGGGTTAACTGTATCTCAGACTTATTGGAATAAGTATGCTGGCACTTCTATCCTCTACAATGTCAATAAAAACACTTCTTACTTTGTCTCTATACCTTCAAACAGCAAAACAGCAAAACACCGTCTGCTCTTATCCCCCTGTGATACTTTCTTTAACGGAACTTAGACTCGTCAATTTCAATCTGTTTTCCATCTCCATCTATTTGTTTATAGTCTTTCTGAATAATATCTAATCAAACACCTTTGGCGAAAGTGTACCAGTCAATGATGGTATGCTCACTTCCAATACAAAACTCCCTGATCACGACTCAGCTGGACATTTATACAAACAGAAATAAGTCGAATTAATCACTTGTTCCAACAGAAGATGAGATCCGCTGCCTTCAGTTTCCTTATGGAAATCTTCTTGTTACACTTTCCTTTAGAACACCTCTAACACACTTGGTCCTTGCTGACCAATGTCAAACCGCATAAATCAATAAACAAAATCCAGCCAACGAGATCGTGAAAAAAAATGACGCCAACTATTCAATACCTGGAAGCTAATTGCTCCGATGTGTTGATGAATTTGATGAATCTGCTTCATTTTCTAGATTAAGTTACAACCGACGGTTTAAAACCTTCCTTTATAACCATAAAATTGCATGATTTTGAGGTTGGTTTCGGAAAATCGTGCTTATTTTTTCGATTTTATGTCACGCTCACGCGCTCACTATATAGAGACCTCAGCAACATACCTCGTGTGTTTCCCTTCGGAAATTACTGACCACTAAAGTGCAATTTTCTCCTCTTCTCGCTTTCTTTTGGTGTCTTAGGAAGGCTTTGCATCTTGGCAGTGGCATTTCCCTATATTTTTGTACGCGTACACAGTTCTGTTTTGTCCTCCCTGTTCGCAAATGTTTCCAGCTGCATGGAATGGAAAACCGTATTTGCTGGTATTCGGACAGACAGGCTTGATTTAACATTGTAGCTTAAGATCCGACACCACAGAACGCGGCGGCCAATCAGGGTCTGTGCATCTGTAAACACATCAATAGCTACTTAAATAGACCTTTCCAAATTTTAGGACACGTATTTGAAGAGGTTGCGGTCTCTGAATATTTAGGGTAAATACGGTAATTTTGTTAAAGGGACTGGATACGCTATTTTGACAAGGGAGATAACTGTTGTGACTTCCTGTTTGATTTATTGCACACTAATCCACTTCTGATAAAGGGTCTACTCTATAAAGAAAGAATTTGCTCCCTCTGGGAGCAAATTCTTTCTTTTTAGAGTTGACGCCTTTTCAGAAAGGACAGACTTTTCTCTCTTAAAAGTGTATACATTCCCCTTAAACTCTTTAAATTTAATTACAGATGTATTTTCACGTTCTTCGTCGGTTACACCAAGCAGGACGACGCCAACAGCTCCTGTAACAAAAGTTACAACTGCACCTACGCCCGTGCAGACAGAAAGCTCTACATCACAGCAGGTGAGAGAATTTCGCGCGTCCAATTTATCAACATATGATTTTTCTACCTTTATACAACTTTGCCACACACACACGCACACACAAATACGTACATACTTAATTGAAAGTGGTTATGAAAGGGATGGCTCTTCTTATCTTGCTTGTAATGATAGGAATGCATTCTTTACTTCTGATGGCCGAAAAACGGTTTAAACTTTGGTCTTGTGTAAACGTTGTGATGCATTATCATACCTTTTAGATAACATTTTCATTCGATTTGGCACTAACTTACACAGAAAAAGTGTGGGAAATTCGATGGTTACTAATTGTGCTCCTCTTGTAGCAGACTTGTTTTTGTTTTGTTACGAAAGAGATTTTATGATATCTCTTTCTTATGATAGACACGCTGATATTATTAAAGCTTTTAACTCAACATCCAGATTAATGGCTTTGAATATCGACAATCCCTACTTTGAAGGAATGCTTACCATAATTCAACTTAATGAATTGCAACTGAACAATTCTTTGATACCGAAGCCGCATATTTTGTGCATTTATTAATTTCTAACGGTTTTGTTTCATCTAAAAGGGGCTCTTACACGGTATAGGAAATTTACATTGGTTTCTGCCCACGCTTGGAATTGGATGAAATTCTGTACAATGGTTGCCTAGGGTATAACACTGATGATTATGAGGCACTGGCTTTTAAATGTAGTTCCATTGTAAATTTATGGTGTTTTGTACGCGGCCACTACCAAATCAGGGGGTGCCCTAATATTAACCTTCGTACAGTAAACAGGATTTCATTTTTCAGATGCTGGAATGTTTTATTAATTAAGGCCATCATTAGTACATGTTTTGATACTATGGATGGCTTCATGTACTTAGCAATAGTGTTGGAGCAATAACGTAAGTTGAACGGTAGCCCCATATTTCAGCTGCAGGTTATGTATTCATCCAGATATTATCTGCAATTTTACCATGTTCCGATTCTTATCAAGACACCATTTCAGCATAAAAATTTTCCATATGTATTAGGAATAAACACATGAAATTTCATAAAAATTGAAGACCGTTAACATGTTGTTTTAAAAGCCTGAATACATATAGTCCTGAGTCGGCAAAATATGAAATTACCCAATACTCATGTATAAGTAGTATCGTGTAAAGTCAACTTATCAATAGCTTTCAATTTGGATTACCATGATATAGTATGATTTGTATAAGAAGTTGATACCATAATTGTACATATTCATTTATAACCAGTTGACTGAATTGCACCTTGTTGAACACCATGTCCAAAAAAAAAAAAAAAAACTTTTCGTTTACATGATCTGGACCATGCAGACACTAAGATTAAGTTTTCTGTATCTGTATATATAGGATTCCACTTCAAATACTTGACTGTGTCAGTATTTATCAGATAATAAAAAGCAGATAACAGTCTTGTAACTGATGATGATGATGATTATGAAACCCGGGTCTAGCTTTAAAGTTACTCGTTCAGGCAGATAGACATGGTGGGCACAACTTGCTTACCAAGAATTTAAGTATAAGAACTAAAACAAAACTTGAATACTAAAAGCCTCCTTTCAAAACGTATTACAACACAAAAAACAGAGACAAGGTGAAAATAGAATTAATTAAATACCATAGAACTGCCAGCAACCAAATGAATGAAAACTGTTAAAAAACTCTTCAATACATCCTTTAGATTCACATTAAGACCACACAAGTTAGCTGTTTTAAACTCCTGTGTTAATTAACATATGGTGGAGTTTCAAACTAGTATGGAAGTCCTTAGGCAAATGACTACAATATGAATTTCATACAACCTTTGGAAAAATCTTAAAGCTTTAACATGAAGAATTACAGAACACCAATTTGTTTAAGTCAAACTATGTGCACTAGAATAGAACTTATGCAGAACAGAAACAATTTCATATATGTTTACTGTAAGGAAGAAAGGATAGATTTGCTTTTCTGATAGCAAAAGTTAAGACCACATAAACAGTATTCTGTGTTGCTGTCATCAAAGATAACTGTTGAAACAAAGAGAAAATCTCCAGTGTCAGTGTCAATTCAATCGCAGGAAATACCGATTGAAGTGACACATTTGAACATGTTACAGGACAAGAAATCCAGTGTTCATAATTTCAAAATACAATATAGGCTTGCAAGCAAGCTATAGATATATCAGAAGTTAAGTCTATAGGTATTATTTTCTTTTTAAGCGTTCTTAGTTTGATTAGAGTTCACCAGTCCAGAAGCAAATCTCCAAAAATCCTAAAATCTGTTGATGGGGATGCAAATCCTTCTTCAAAACAAACAAACAAGCAACAACTACTTGCAGTAGTACGTTTGCACATCTTCGTAATATGACAATGGAGATTATGGGTCTCCCTGTTTTATGCCTATTTTTGTAATGGTGAGAATGGATACCCCTGTTTTACACCTATTTTAGTTTTATGCCTTTTGGGAAGTAATTATACAAAATGCTCAGTGATTTGCTGACATGAATTAAAGTGTAAGATTTTGTTAAGCCTAATTTGTTAATTAGAATTTCTTTAGATTTAATTGTTATGCTGTCTACATCTGTAATAGTTGGTTAGTCAGAGTCCCTATAAATAGAAGGCATGTAATAGAAAGTCATGCAAATTTAATGGGTAGCTCAAGATATATTCATTCTGAGTTGTCTAAACTCTCTTTGATTTGTTAAATGTTAGAAGTGTTTGATAATACTGCCTTTCTCTACTGTTTTTTATCAATGTAACCAAATAGTCAATTTTGTAAAAGTCGACCTATATCCATTCAAGGCCTAAAATGACAACGTTACCGGTTTTGATTTTTTATGAAATTTGGCACAGCTATAGAGGATATATATAGCAAATTTTCCTGATAGTATGAAATCTTGACAAAAACTATAAAATATTAATTTTGAAAGTTTAATTTTGATATTTTTTTCATTTTTTGGTAAAAAATTCATTTTTTATAATCAATTTATCAGAAAATGTTAACTTTAATTAAATATAAATGTTTTGTGGTACCAATAGAATTACTATGGTAATCTTAAAACTAAATTAAACTTAAGATATATGACATACTTAGTTGGAGACAGGTATCAGCTCATTGGGGGAGTGAGTCAAGGTTGCGTCCTGAGTCCAACTTTTTATTATATAATTTAATAAGCACATTTTCATAGGTTGCATATGCCTAGTTATTATTATACAAAGTTTCAGAAAAATCCATGCGTGGGCAGAAATGAAAGATGCCCTTTATGACAAACGCGATGATTTTGATTTTGACTTTGTTAATTTCCCGTTTTTGGATAGAGACGTTGTAGTGCTCCCTCTTATGGTATTTACAACTCTCAGCTTTTTTGGTTTGCAAGAGTGTCTAGACATTTGACTGACTTCAATGCTCATAACAAAACTTTGGCTGCCAAACTTCTACAATAAGGCTATCGGTATTATAAACTTAGGAAAGCTTTTTTCTAAGTGTCATCGTCTGCACTACGAATTGGTCTCTATATACGATACCAAACTGAAAACATTTTTGCTACAAGGCCTAGCAGAACCTGAACTTTATGGTGACTTAATGTATAAGTTTCGAAAAATGTAGGAAAACCTGAATTTTCTTATTTTAGTAGAATTGTCATATGTTATAATCGAAAGGACTATAGCACTAATGTCATAAAACAGTCTGCTTGCTTAGCGGTTAATCCAATCATGGTTGACCACTTTGCTAACTTCTTTAAGTGTACGCTGGTGGGTCAGGGTTCAGACTATGATGGCCCCGACTTCAAAACTATTCATTAGATGGTCTGGGCCGGAACTTTTTATGTCTGTTTCTTGGCTCATCGGAGTTCAGCTCATAGTTTTCTTTTGCTCCAGTATTCCAGTGGAGTTGTTTGACAACCCAGGGATTTTATATGTCTTAACACGTTGTTTCTGCTGCGTACTAGTCTTTGCTTCATTTTAGGCTGTATCTGTGATTTATCTGTTGCCCGTAATTACTCATGGATGAGTTAGAAGATCTCCACACGGACCGAGCAAATATATTTTTTAACGTTTTTACTACTATGGGAGCTGAGGGCGTGCTTGGGATCCCATAAAGCTAGCTTAAGTTTCCCTACCCACCTCCCCCCACCCTCCAACAAGGTAATTCATTACTGACCGTTTCATGGGGCGTATTTTCGTTGTGGTACCTTTTAGCTTATTGTTATGCAGTGTTTTATTTTCTATTGTTTCTTAATGTTTTTCTTTTAATAATTATGTAAGTTGATTATATATTTAGTTAAGTTTGGATAAGAGAATCCCGCCTTTTTAGGAAATAGTTTCCAACTCTGCTTGCTGTCTGTTCATTTTATGGCTGCTTTATTGTACTTGTCTGTCTTTCTCTCTTTCCCTTTGATGTTGGGGGCTTGATGTTGATCTGATTGTATAAGTTCCTGAGTTCTCTTTTTTACTTCTTATAGCAAGGTGTGTGAGTTATAATGGTGTAATGCATAAAAAAAAAAGATTGCTCTTTCTTTCTCAATTTTTGAGTTACTTCCGTTTGATTAAATTTTAGACTGACATTGTGCGTACAATAAGTAGGTAACCGCAAGGGATATCTTGCTGAAATCTTATAGCAATATCTATGAGGTTCAGATTGTGCGTCACTTACCGAAAGGTTGCTCTCCCTTTTTTTGAAACGTTTTAGCAATGTTTATTAGGTCAAGACTGCGTGTCGCATACAAAAAAAATTGAACTGCTGAACAAAATGGCCGCCAAAGCTGAAAAAAGAAAAACCTTTAAACGACATCTCCTCCCTCCTAGGCCATTGGCCCGATTTCTGATTAATTTCACAGAAATGTTTCTTGGATGACTGTCTACCAAAACTGCTAAAATGGTTTCCCTCCGCTAAACAAAATGGCCGACAAAGCTTAAAAAAGAAAAGCCTTTAAACGACATCTCCTCCTAAGCCAATGGCCCGATTTCAAAATAATTTCACAGAATGTTCCTTGCATGACTTCTACCAAAATCGCTAAAATGGTTCCGCTCCGCTGAACAAAATGGCCGCTAAAGCTAGAAATAGAAAAACCTTTAACGACATCTCCACCTAGGCAAATGGTCCGATTTCAAAGTAATTTCACAGAAGTATCCCTTGGGTAACCCTCTAACAAATTAGCTACAATGGTTCCGCTCCGCTGAACAAAGTGGCCGCTAGAGCTAAAAATAGAAAAAAATTAAACGACATCTCCTCTTAGGCCAATGGCCCTCTTTTAAAATAATTTCTCAGAAATATTCCTTGGGTGATCCTCTTTCAAAATAGCTAAAATAGTTCCACTCCGCTGAATAAAATGGCCGCCAAAGCTGAAAAAAGACAAACCTTAAAACGACATCTCCTCCTGGGTCAGTGGCCCGTTTCAAAATAATTTCATAGAAATTTCCTTGATTGACTACTAAAATTGCTAATATGGTTCCGCTCCCCTGAAAAATGGCCACCAGAGCTAAAAATAGAATAAACGAGATCACCACCTAGGCCAATAGCCCGATCTCAAAATAATTTCACAGAAATGTTCCTTGGGTGACCTTCTTTCAAAATTTCTAAAATGGTTCTGCTCCACTGAACAATATAGCCGCTAAAGCTAAAAAAAAAACAAAAAAAAAAAAAAAAAAAAACAGAAAAAACCTTTAAACGACATCACCTCCCAGTACAATGGCCCGATTTCAAAATAATTTCACAGACATGTTCCTTGGGTGACACTCTACAAAACTGCCAAAATAGTTCCTCTGCGCTGAACAAAATGGCCGCCAGAGCTAAAAATAGAAAACCTTTAAACGACAGATCCTCCTAGACCAGTGGTCCGATTTTGAAATCATTTCACAGAAATGTTCCTTGGGTGACCCTCTAGCAAAATTATTAAAATGGTGCTGCTCCGCTGAAAAAAATGGCCGCCAAAGCTAAAAATAGAAGAAAAAAAAAAACTTTAATGACATCTCCTAGGCCAATGGCCTGATTTCAAAATAATTTCACAGAAATGTTCCTTGGGTGACCCTCTACCAAATTTGCTTAAATGGTCCCACTCCGCTGAACAAAATTGCCTCCAGAGCTAGTCTTAGCTCAGGTGAGCGATCCATGGCTATGATGGCCCTCTTGTTTTAATGCATTACATATGACTTATCTATATACATATAGTTATCTAAACCTACAATAAGACCTGTGTTACCAGCAAAGACTCGGATCAGCCTTTACGTCCACAAAGTGCAGAAAGGGTTTTCTTTTATCCCTTTTTGAACAGCACAGAGACTATAGAAGGTGTATGCGATCAACGAAGACTCTGATCAGACTGCGCGGACCTGAGTCTTCGCTTGTCGCACAAGTTTCATTGTAGGTTTTGTCGATCTAGCGCATGACAACACCTACAATGAAACACGTGTAACCAGCAAAGACAAGGATCAGCCTGTACATTCACCCAGTATGGCAAGGGTTCGAGTTTATCCCTCTTTGGATAACCCAGAGGCTGCAGAAGGCACATGTGATCAGCGAAGACTCTAATCAGGCAAACGGATGCGCAGGCTGATCTGAGTCTTCGCTGGTCGCACAAGTATTATTGTAGGTTATGTCGTGCGCTGGCTCATATGATAACAGATAACCGGTGGCAGTTATATTCCATATTCCTCAAACAGATAACCAGTGGCAGTTTATTATCCAAAAAGGTTTAATAAATTGATATATGGTATTAATACAATCATAAAATATGGCACCTGACAGCCTGTAAAATTTCAGTCTCTCGTTCTTGAAATGAAATGATTTTATCGTATCTCTGTATTAATGTTGCCAACATTGATTCAGAGATACAATTAAAAAAAATCATTTCATTTTTGATACAGTTCAAAAAAGAGGGACTAACTGGAATTTTACAGACTGTCAGATGCCACATTTTATGATCGTATTAATACTATGTATCAATTTATTTAACCTTTCCTCGATAAAAAATGTCTGTTTTTGAGGAATAAAGAACCTTTAATAATATCATATCAAAACATTATAATGGTTGCCCTTGAAAACAAAGAAAATAGACAAGTCCCGGTTTTATGAGACTCTTCTTATGGCTGCTAAGTAAATAAGTGGATTCAGGAATTGATACAAACAGATCAACATCAAGTTCTCAACATCAACTACAGTCGACTCTCGTTACCTCGAATTCCAAGGGACTCTCTGAAATACTTCGAGATATCCGTACCTCGACATATCAGATTTGCAGAATTGAGGAAAAAATAATTCGATCAACCACATTTAACAAATATATATTTTTAACTGGACTCTTGAAGTTATAGATATATTGAAAATATTGTGGAAAGGAGCAATTAGGAAAGGAGCAATTTCTCCTCTTTTCCAGAATATTTTTACCTGTTGTTAGATTTTCATGTTAAGGCAGGGACCAGATATTCACTTCGAGATAAGCGGTTATTCAAGATAAGCGAGTTCGAGATAACGAGAGTGAACTGTAGTTCATAGGGCGACTTATGCCCATCCCTTTCTTCGCCGGTTAAAGCGGGGCTCATTTTTCGAATGTACCAATATATTTTCTCATTTTCGGTGATTCTCGCATTTTCTCAGACTGTCGTAACAGACACGGTATCAACGGCTAGTACGCAAAGTATAAGAACACCGCCTCCAATTGTAAGCACTGATACAACCGCGGGTTCGGTAATCACAACTTCAACATCAGTGAGTACTGCTAGCACTGGTACAACTGCAGGACCGGTAAGCACGGCTTCGACAGCTGGGAGCACTGCTAGTACCGGTACACCAGCTGTTGTAGTAACTACCGGTACAACAGCAGGACAGGTAGTTACAAGTTCGACAACAGGACCTGTGATAACCGATACAACGATAGGGCAGTCTGTGACTTCCGGCTCGTCAGCTGGAGTAGTAACTGTAGGATCAACAGCGGGGGCAGCAGGTACCAGAACTACAACGGGAGGTGGTTTGACAGGCAGTACCAGTGGAAATGTAGTAACAACAGGTGCAACAGGTAATAATACTACAGTGGAACCTCGATAATTCAAACTCCAAGGGACCAAACAGTTTTGTTTGAATTATTGAGACTTTGAATATTTGAGGGTTAAAATGCATACATATATTTAAGTCGGGACTTCAAAATGATTTTGAATTATTGAGAATTTTGAATTATTCAAGTTTGAATTATCGATTTCTACTGTACTTATATTGATAATGATAATACTAATTCTGCCAGCGTACGAGAAAACCTACAATAAGACCTGTGTGACCAGCAAAGACACAGATCAGCCTGTACATCCAACCAGTCGGCTTATAAATCTAAAAATACTGACAATTTTTTAAAACTTCTTTCATGCTCAACTCAGCTGAGCATACTCAGCTGCGTTGAGCATGAAAAAAGTTTTAATTTTTGGTATTTTTATTTTTATGACCAAGTGAAATTTCATGCTTGGTGGAGTTGAGCATAAAAAAAGTTTTTTTTAACTTCAGTGCCGGATTTAAGGGCGAGGTTTCGCACGGGTAAAACTGGTTTAACCCCTCCACTCACCCCAACCCCCACCCCACTACTTACCCCGCCCTCAATTAGTATTTTTACTAACCGTTCCAAGTCGGTTCCTCTTGTTACAGTTCTTCTTTGTTTGTTTTTTTCTGTTTTTTTTTTTTTTTTTTTTTTTTTTTTTGTTGTTGTTTATTTGTTGTTGTTTTTATCCTTTCGTCTGTGCTTTCATATTTTGCGTTTGTTTTGCCTTTATTTGTTCCTCATCTCTCCTTCTTTTCATGAAGGCTGTGCTTACTCGAAAGTATTAGGAATTCTATATAAGGTATACACCACAACCTCTTTATAACACTATTGTTGGGGATCATAGCATAAACCGTGTTTGTTAAACAACCGTGCTATATCCAAACAAAAATGTATAGATTAATTGAAAAATGACCATTTTTCAATACAATCTATACATTTTTGGGATCCATCTTTGAACCATGTTATATCGAAAACCGTATTATAACAAACCGTGTTATAAAGAGGTTGTAGTGTATAAATAAATATTATTATTTTCAGCTGCTCCAGGTCCGAGCACTCAAGTCATTGGCGGTCGTGTAATTATTAGTACCAATAAATATCAGATCAACGGTGTTCCATCTCCAGTCCAAGGTAATAAGACTTAGCATACGGTGTAAATTTTCAGCAGACGACATACTTTAAATTTTCTCCAGACAACAGGATTTGACATTTCACACATAATGTCTCCAATGGAGACGATGTATATGAAATCACGAATCCTGTTTTTGTCTCTAATGATGTCAATCTTCCCCAGAAAACAGGATTTGATATTTACATGCAAATTGTCTCCATTTGAGACAGTTTACATGAAATGTCAAATCCTGTTTTTGCCTCCAATGGAATCAATTTGCATAAATTGTCAGATCTTATATGTTTTGTTTTTTTTTTGTTTTGTTTTTTTGTGTGTGTGTGTATGAGTGGTAAACACTAATATGCTTTAATAGCAACCTTGGCTAAGCCTATATATTTAGCCGAGTGTTTGATAACTCTTTTTTCTATTATAAATCTTCCATAATTACTTCACTAAAGTTGAGGTCATTTTAATTCATAAATCTCACATATTTGTATAAATTTGATGATTTTCAAAAGGTCGTATTTTCCGAAAGTCTTGATACAGTGCTTTATGTTCAGTGCTTCCAGTTCTTTTTACGGCTGTATTGAAAATATCGGAAATAATTTATGAAACCTATATGTTCTTAAACCAACTGATAAAAAGAGGAAGAGCCTAATTTTGTGGAAGCACACAAAAGAGGTTCCAAAGTTGAAAGCTTAAGTTTTAACCTGCTGGCTGTAAAAATCCAACACTGTTTGCAAAACTATTTTCTTGATGTTTTAAGTAAAAAGGGGCAATCAGGGATTGGACATATTGTTTGGCTGCAAACCACAAATTAACTGTCACTTTTTTCCACTGAGCGGACTTAATCAGTTTTGGGGTTTTTTTTGTATATGTCTTCATGAAACTTAAATTGGTCAGACGATGTGCATGAAAAAAGAACCGTTACTCTATACTTAGTTTTGACATAATTATGCCCCTTTGTTTATTTCATAGAGTGAGGTTGTGTCCGCTTTATAACTTTAAAACAGTTCAAGATTTCTTCATGAAACTTTGTACAAATATAAGGCACGATCAGACAATGTGCAGAGAAATTCTACTTTTAGTTCTGACGAAATTACGCTCCTTTGTTTATTTCATATAGTGTGGTTCTGTCCCAGTGTCCGTTGTATAACTTTAAAACCGTTTAATGAAATTTTATACAAACATATGGCATAATCAGACAATGTGCAGAGAAAAACAACCATAACCCAACTTTTAGTTCTGACGTAATTATGCCCCTTTGTTTATTTCATGCAATATTTCATGTCCGCTGTATAACTTGAAACCGCTAAAGATTTCTTCAAGAAAGTTTCTACAAATACAACGCATGACCGTCGAATTGCAGAGAAAAAGAACCGTAACCCTACTTTCAGTTCTGAAATAATTTTGCCCCTTTGTTTATTAGCTCACCTGAGCTCTGCTCAGGATGAGCTATTGTGATCACTTTTCGTCCGTCGTCCGTCCGTCCGTGCGTCCGTCCGTCCGTCCGTGCGTCCGTCCGTCCGTGCGTCCGTCCGTCCGTTAACATTTTCAAACGACTTCTCCTCTGAAACCGCTGATCCAATTTCGCTCAAATTTCATATGGAGTCTCCTTATGGTGGGGGAACGAAAAATTGCTAAAATGGTCGCGGTCCGTTGACCAAGATGGCCGCCACGCCCATATATGGTAAAAACCTTTAAAAATCTTCTCCTCCAGAACCGAGAATGCCTTGGGGCTGAACCTTTGCAGGAATCATCGGGGACGGGAGGTCTACCAAAATTGATAAAAGAATTGTCGTACGTTGACGTTTGACCTTTTTACGGCAAGGTCAAGTTTGCTTCCCTATGCATTTGTATGGGAAAAAACCTTCAAAAATCTTCTTCTCCAAAACCGAGCATGCCTTTTGGCTGAATCTTTGCATATATCTTCGGGAACAGGAGGGGTACCAAAATTGCTGAAATAATGGTCGTACATTGACATTTGACCTTTTTACGTTAAGGTCAATTTTGCTTCCTTATGCATTTGTATGGGAAAAATGTTCAGAATTTCAAACAACTTCTCCTCTGGAGCCTCTGGGCCAATTTTGCTCAAATTTCATATGGAGCCTCCTTGGATAAGGGGAACAAAAGATTGCTAAAATGGTCACGGTTCGTTGACCAAGATTGGCGCCATGCCCATATATGGTACAAACCTTTATAAATCTTCTTCTCTAGAACCGAGGATGCTTTGGGGCTGAATGTTTGCATAAATCATCGGGGACAGGAGGTCTACCAAAGTTGCTAAAATAATGGTCATACATTGACATTTGACCTTTTTACAGCAAGGTCAAGTTTGCTTCCTTATGCATTTGCATGGGAAAAAACATTTAAAAATCTTATTCTCCAAAACCGAGGATGGCTTGTGGCTGAATCTTTTGCATATACCGTCTGGAACGGGTGGTCTACCAAAGTTGCTAAAATAATTGTCATACATTGACATTTAACCTTTTTACGGCGAGGTCAAGTTTGCTTCTGTATGCATTTATATGGGCCCCATACATTTGTATGGAAAAAATGTTGATAATTTCAAATGGCTTTTCCTCTGAAGCCTCCGGGCCAGTGTTGCTCAAATTTCATGCGGAGCCTCCGTGGGCAGGAGAATGAAAGATTGCTAAAATGGGTATGGTCCATTGATCAAAATGGCTGCCATGCCCATATATGGTAAAAACCTTTAAAAATCTTCTTCTCCATAACCAAATAAGCCCTGGGTCCTAATCTTTGCACAAATTACGGGGGACAGGAGATCTACCAAAATTGCTCAAATGATGGTTCTATGTTGACATTTGACCTTTTAGCCTCCAAGGTCAAATTTGCTTCCCTATTTGTGTGGGCCATATACATTTATATTGAAAGTATCGAAGTGACTTGTAGATCAACAGTAGTTAAAATTGTTCTGATTGGAAATCTAAGATGGCCGTCATCTGGTTTATATTTATAATATTTCCCTGCCACTGTGCTGTTTACATGTATAAAATCATGATTCTTCAGAAACCACTTAGCCAATTTCCACCAAATTTCACATTGATCCTTCTGTTGAAATGTGATTGATAGTTTATTCAAATGATCATGCTCCATTGACTGTCAGGCCCATATATTCTTCTTCAAAACTAAGAACTGCTCAAATGATGATATTTTCATTAGTTACGATGATAGGATTGGAAAAATGTTGCATAACATCTGCTTGTCTGCAGTGGCTATGTCACTCAGGTGAGCGAACCGTGGCCCGTGGGCCTCTTGTTTCATATAGCAAGTTTGTGTTCCCGTGTCTACTATATTACTTTTAAACCGTTTGAGATTTCTTCATGAAACCTTGTACAAATACATTAGACGATGTGCAGAGAAAAGAAACAGTAATCTTTCTTTCAATTTTGACGTAGTAATTTCTTGTTCACTCCATGTCTCCTTCACAAGGATAACCTTTGATCTTTGTGCAAAGTCATGGAAAGAGAAGTTAAAATTCTTTAGCAAGAAACACTGAAGCTACTGACCCAGCGGGCACACAACGTCGAAACAACGTCGATTCAACGTTGATTCAATGTCTTGACGTTCATTCAACGTTGAATCGATGTTGTTTCAACGTTATGTGCCTGCTGGGTGATATTCTTCCTGTGAACATTTACATACTAACAAGCCCAAAACCAAGTTAGCCGACTTAAGTTCTCAGAGGCAACAGGCCTTACTTTGCTTAGATTCTCAAGGTAGCTATACAGGACCATTATGGTCCTCTTTTTTGCTAATATGATGCAAATATTCCTGTTACTGACAAACCTTTATTCAATGTAATGCAACATCTACAACTAATATCCCCAACGGGCGTATATGTCCTCATCAGCGGAGCTCTTGTTAACTAACCCTTTTGGGGGTGGTCGGGTGTGGCGAAGGTGTTGTGTATCTTATGTCGACGGGGCGTCCAACTGATACTGTGATACTGGCTTTTAGTTGGGCAAGGCCTGCTATCCTTGTAGCGGGTAAGGGTAAAGGGGAATGTTTTTATTTCTTCTGTTTCTTCCCTTTCATTCCTGTTCCTCTTTCTTCCCTGTCCCTTTCTTTCATCTCCTCTACTATCTCTTCTATCTTTTTTCCCTTTCTCTGGAAGATGACACAAAATGACCCACAAGGGTTGACGTGTCGTTAAACCCCAACATAATTAATAACTAACCCTTTTGAAACTTTGCTTGCATTTCCTACATGGTCTGGGGATGAGTATTTAGTTAAATATAATCTTTGCATTAATTTTTGTCATCTCTTCATTTTTTGAACTTTTTAATGGTTCTATGGCGTATATAGGGGTGGGGGCGTCTTGTGTGCACAGCTCCTACAGTTAGTAACGGATTGTTTTGAACCTCTGAACATTGTCTGAAGACATTCTTATAGTGTTAGTATTTTCATCGGATTTTTATTTTCACATTTTTCCGGGTTTTCTACTTTGTCTCCTTTTGTTGATTTTTGTATCACTTAGTGTATGTGGTGATTACCCAGCGGGCACACAGCGTTGAAACAACATCGATTCAACGTTGATTCAACGTTGAATCGATGTTGTTTCAATGTCGTTCGCCTGCTGAGTACCTTGTATGAGTAACTCCTCCTACAGTGTTTTACTGATTGATTTTAAATTTTGCAGAAGTTATGGACTTGGTCTGAACATGTGCTTCTGACAATATCACTTTTTCGGGGTTTTCCACTTTGCCATTTATAGCACTTTTGCATTACTTAGTGCCTGGGGTTTCTACCTTGTGTGCAAAGCTCTTCTAAGAGTTTGGAGATGCAGATACTTTGGACATGGTCTGAAGACGTGCGTGTGACATTGGTATTTTGCACTTTTTTCGTGGGGGTTGGTCTTGGTCTTTTTTCGGAGGATTTTGAAAAGGCAGGGGACATAAATTCGCTGTTTCCTTTAGATTCTTTCTAATGCTCTTTCTTGCATAAAATTCTATGAACATAGCTGTTTGACGCTATGCTTAAATGGGCTAGAAGTCGTGTTCAAACAACAAAACCCATGTTCAAATCATGAAATTCACATGCTGTTTGAACATGGGTTTTGAACTTTTGAAATCACAAGAGGGGCTTTGCTTTGTTCACGTTACGTTGAGCGACGTAACGTTGTCGCCCTGAACGTAGCATTGTAAAATTTTATGATGACGTCAGAACGTCTTTGCAACGTTCTAAACTAGCCGCCATCTTGGATTTACGGTCACATTAGAAGAGTTTATATGGAGATTTGGGGCGTTTTCGTCACAGTTTGCTTTGGAATCCATGGTTATTTCATTGCAATAACATTTGCCGGGTCCCTCGGAAGATATATGAACACTCGACCTAGCGGCCTCGTGTTCAAACAGCTTCCTCGGGACCCGGCAAATGTTAATGCATGAAAAACCTTGGGTGTTCCCAATATTCGACGTTTTTAAATGATGCTAATAAGTTGTTTTTTTTTGGACGTCACGTCATCTACACACATCATACAGCGTGAAAGATTTGTAAGGAAGTATTTCCGTATTACAGGAGGCAATATTTACCAAGGAATTTTGAGTAATATTTCCCGCAGAAGTCACTGAAAATACATTCAGATATGTTATATGAACAATTATTTAGGAAACCTCTTATCTAGAGGTGGATAAGTCATTGAATTTTCTCTGCATAATATGGGAAAAATGATGAAGTTTTGATCATAAAGCGCATTTAGATAGTTGTACTGATCTAAGGGTTACTGAAAGTAATTGACAGTTTTGAATAAAATTTAGAGACAGCAAACTTCTGAAAAATCGCCTAATACTGTAGACACTGTTTTGGCATGGAAATGGGTAGATATTATGTTTAACGTAGTGTTGCATATGCGCTAAGGTTCATTTGAGCGGTACCTGCGGACACGTGCATCCAGCGAAGATTTAGATCAGTCCGTGTATTCACGAAGTCTGATCAAAATCATCACTAGGCGCATTTTGGATGGCCAAGGACGCAAAGATTCTTCATGTGGAACAACGGAGACTCAAATCAGCCTGCGCGCATGCGCATGAGTCTTCGTTGGGCACACTTGTCAGAAGGTGCTTTTTCCACTTTGCGGTTCATTTTTACGTGGTTCATTTATTCTTTGTCCATTTCCAGATACATGTTATTTCGTGAACACGACATTTGCTAAAGGTGCCCACTGGAACGAAACCTGTCGGTATGACTGCGAATGTACTGACCCATCCAACAATATCGCCTTGTGTACAGATATGTAAGTTTGAATTCATTTGAGTTGAATTAGAGTTAGTGTTTTACGGCCCGGTCAACACTGATAAGGTCATGTTGCTCACATTTCGTCTGGACAGGCTTAATCCTCTAACCGGTGAAAAAATACTTGTATACACAGTTTTGCCAGCAACTGACAACTGCCCTTCTTGAAATCGCAGTGTGGGAAGAATGGCCGTAGAAAGCATTTTATGATCAGAAAGAGTGTCTGGTAAGTATTTTCTTATTTGTCCACGAAAACATATGTTGTGGGTAAACTTATTTGTCCATGAAAACATGTTGTGGGTATACTTATTTGTCCACGAAAACATATGTTGTGGGTATACTTATTTGTCCACGAAATGTCCACGAAAACATGTTGTGGGTATACTTATTTGTCCACGAAAACACGTTGAGGGTATACTTATTTGTCCACGAAAACATATGTTGTGGGTATACTTATTTGTCCACGAAAACGTATGTTTTGTGTATACTTATTTGTCCACGAAAACATATGTCGTGGGTAAACTTATTTGTCCACGAAAACATATGTTGTTGGTATACTTATTTGTCCACGAAAACATGTTGTGGGTATACTTATTTGTCCACGAAAACATATGTTGTGGGTATACTTATTTGTCCACGAAAACATATGTTGTGGGTACACTTATTTGTCCACGAAATATATGCTGTGGGAAAACTTATTTGCCCACGAAAACATATGCTGTGGGTACTCATTAGAAGCGCCTCGTCGGGCTTGGCGCATATGTCTGAAGGTACGTTTCCTGACGTTGCGGCTCAGTACTAAATGTCCGTCCTTACCTTCAGCATCTTAAACTTTATCGGTGTCTGTATATGGCAACACACGTCCTCCAGTTTTGGCATTATAACCCAGCAAGCACATAACATCAAAATGACGTCGTATCAACGTCGATGCGACCTGATCATGTCGCATCGACGTTGATACGACGTCATTTTAACGTTGTGTGTCCACTGGGAAATGTTTACATCAGTTGATATTTCTGGTGAACGCACATCCTTTAGATGACACGGGCTAATATATGACGATAGATATCATACAGTTTTCATAGATACAACAAAAGCACGTCATCCGACTCGATGGTAAACTTTTGCAAGTCAAAAATATAAGTGAAGATGCCCAGGAAATGCCACATTCAAGAAGCACAGCACCCCGCTCCCCGAGGCACCAAGGAAGGATAGATTAGGAGCAAATAAGGGCAACACAGACGCCACATATGAAACTACAGACGCACAAGAAAAAAAAGAAGAACTGCAACGGAGGAACTACCTTGAAACGGTCAGCCTTATTTTCCCTGAGAAAAAATAAATAAATAAAACACCAAAATAAAAACTAAAAACTGTCGCCTACTGTAGTTGTAATTGGTGCTTTAAAAATTGTTGTTTTTCTTTCTTTTTTTTTTTTTTTTTTGTTTTGTTTTTGTTTTGTTTTTGTTGTTTTGTTTTTGTTTTTGTTTTTGTTTTATGTTTTGTGTTTTGACCGCTTCTGATTCTGATTGTTTAAATCTCTGGCTATTTTAGGTGTCCTCATTACACAAGTATCGCTCCCAACTGCCAAGTAGTGAAACGACAAGGCGAGTGCTGTGCAGACTTGGAATGTACCACTGGTAAGTTATAATTGAGCCAGCGCACGACAAAACCTACAATAAGACTTGTGCGATTAGCGAAGACTCGGATCAGCCTGCGAATCCGCGCAGTCTGATCAGAGTCTTCGCTGATCGCATGCGCCTTTTACAGCCTGCTTGTTGTCCAAAGACGGATAAAGGAGAGCCCTTGCCATACTGGGTGGATGTACAGGCTGATCTGAGTCTTTGCTGGCCACATAGGTCTTATTGTAGGTTTTGTCGTTAGCTGGCTTCATTACCATATGAGCCATAGCACGAGAAAATATACCTTAGGATGTGTGCACCCAGCGAAGATTCAGATCAGACTGCGCAAATGCAGAATCTTCATTGCATCACGAAAACGCTCCTATATAATTTTGACCCCCTTAAACCCCACTTTTATATAGTAAAACTGGGGTTTACAGGGGTATACATTATTTTTCTTATTTTGCTAAAAACATAGATTGTCGGTACTCGTTAGAACCGCCTCGACGAGGCGGTTCTAACGAGTACCGACAATCTATGTTTTGAGCAGAAATATGAAAAATATCAGAATTTTTTATCTGAAAATTTTCCTTTTTTGATTGTAAAATAGTTCAGTATGTTTGAATAGGCGTGATTTCGTAATGGGCGCATTTTTGATAGTCAAGTGTGCCATGTGTTTTTCATGTGGACAACGAAATATAAATGAAGTTACGTTTTCAAGCCGGCCTTGGGGACTCAGTTGGATGCGCGTCCGACTGGTGATCAGGAGGTTGTGGGTTCGGCCCCCGACGGTTCGGCAACTTTCTTACGTGAATATTTGGTCATGGAATATTTTCTAGCCTGTCCAGTAAACGTGTGGTAAGGTAAACTTACCGCGCTCGACATTACTCATTGGATAGAGTGGCTGTAAAACCTCAACACAAACAAATAAACAAAACTGAAATGAAAAAAGCTATATGGCTAGCCAGCGCAGACGAAAACATCATGTTGGACCAAGATAGTCACGACAACATAGAATACTTGTCAGTCGCCAACCCTCTGAAACTAGAAGGCGGATTCAGTGGGGGTTCGTGGGTTTCAGGCAGAACCCACTTTGACTCAAAATTTCATTTTCATGGGAAATTTCGGATAAATTTGGTAAATTTGGGATACTTTTTCATATACTTCTCTTCAACAAGTCTATTTTACTACCAATTAATGTGCGTAAAATTGCTGGGTGAGTTGAAAACAGTGAAGACCCTGATCAGACGCTGCGTGCGTTCCGCAGCGTCTGATAAGGGTCTTTACTGTTTACTTAGGTCTATCTGTCCGAATACGTAGAGTAAGTACCGTAATATGATTAAATCGACCCCCTCAGAAATCCTACTGGATCTGCCCCTGTGAAACAGAGTGAGGAAGAAGCCGGCATTCAGTCAGAGGCCCGACTCACCGTCGTGAAATTAAAGAAGGAAGCAAAATTATCAATCATATGGCAGATTGTAGCATAACACTTTTATTTTGCTATTTATCTTTTTGAAACAAATGGTTCCGAAATATCAGTATTACCAACAATCCTTATGAGTTTATAGATTAAGTCGCCATACAATTTTGGTTCTGCTGACTTTCCTTTTTTTTTGAAACGCATTTGGCGGTATAACTGATTTTATATTGAAGTGTTCAATATTTTAGTTTTGGACGTGACATTAATAAATGTATGTTTTTAATATGTAAAAACAGTGTAAATACTAAAGACTGTAGGACTAATATATGTTGGTATAAGAAGAGGTTTATGTGACTGATGGCTATACATTGCTGGCATACTACTTGTATCAATGCCTGTGGTCGGACCCATCATGACCCTGTTTGTGGTTTTCTTGTTTTCTGGCTTCAGATCGCCACTGAGCAATTTTGCTTTATTTTGATCACATTGTTTGTGATTGTGTGTTCACCGTTATGTTCCCTGATAAGTTAGAGGACCAAATATGTTTGTTTGTTTTTGCATCCTTCACTAAAACACGCCTATATAATTTTGACCCCCTTAAACCCAACTTTTATATACTGGGTTTACAGGGGTAGACATTATTTTTCTTATTTTTGCATGCTCAAAACGTAGATTGTGGGTACTCGTTAGAACCGCCTCGGCGAGGCGGTTCTAACGAGTACCCACAATCTATGTTTTTGAGCAGAAATAAGAAAAAATATCAGAATTTTTTATCCGAAAGTTATCATTTTTTGTTGGTAATAAAATTTTGAGAATATTTGAATAAGCATGTTTTCGTAATGGGACTTAAGGGCGGGAAATAAGCCCCCTCACATCCCCCGTCCCAGTAGATTTTTCTTTTCTTTTTTTTTCTTTTTTTTTTTTTGTGTGGCATTTGTTTTGTCGTTGTGCCTTTCTCATATCTTTTTTTCCGTTTTGAGAGTGTGTTCATTGCTTTCAAAGGCCATTCCATTTAGAAGCCATTTATATCACCAGATCAAATGCTTTTTTTTTAATACAGTGGAACCTCAATAGCTCGAACACCGATGGCTCGTTTACCATTGTAAATTCGAACTAGTTTTTGAGTCCCTGCGAAATTCTTCCGATAGCTCAAGAAAATAAATATTTAGGGATTTTTTTTATTTTATCATGAATTTGTATGTTGTGTGTACTCATTAGAATCGCCTCATCGAGGCGATTCTAATGAGTACATTCAACATACTTTTGGGCAGAAAAGCGAAGATTTCCCTAAATTATCGCGACTTGTTTCCTGACCTGGCGCTATGATTAACCCTCAGTGGCTCTAACTACCCATATCTCGAACAAATTTCTATGGTCCCGAAGATGTTCGAGCCTTTGAAGTTCGACTGTATTTTCTCAGTGTTCCAAGAAAATCGGGGCGCTTCTGTTGAGTACCCTTATCATATGTTTTTTTGTGGGAAAAATGATAATAACTTCATCTGGATTCACTCTTATCTAGAGCTCTGACGATTTTGTAAAAAAAATCCATAGCATGTAACTGCAGAGATGCAAATGATTATTTTGGGGCCGTAATTGCCCAGGTATTTGAAAAGGATCATGTTTATTTATTTATTTATTTATTTATTTATTTATTTATTTTTCTTTCTTACAGGAGTAACTATTGTAACAACCGGACCAGGTAATGCTATTATTATTATCAGTAGAAAAGTAGCCACTACAATAACATAGTAATAATTATAATAATAATGAGAAGAAGAAGATTTTCTTTTATTTGCAATTTATTTAATGTTTTGGGTTCTTGTTGTCTGAACATGCAAATGTATTTTTGGAACTGATGAAGAAAGTTAGCTTACTATTAATGAGGAAATATGCGAGGCGTAAATGATAAAAATATGCGGTAAAATCCGAGGAGCAAGATATCGCTAAATCAGCATGCTTACTTAATACTGCACGCTTACTCGGATGCATTCGAATGTTACCGTTACATAATGTTGTTTTGGATGACGTCTTAGGGCAAAATTGTCATGTCGAAATATTTCTCGAATTTGTGCAGGCTATGAATTGAAGATTATAAAAATGACCCAAACTGTATATTAATAGCTATATAATAAAACGGTTATTGCACTGAAATGGATGAAAATTGCTCCGCGTTGGGATATAAAATGCCGCTTGCAAACTCGCGTCAGTTCAGTGATATCCCAACTCGGGATAATATTCACCGTTGTCAGTGCAATAATCTTATACTATATTAATACTTGCTATTTTCTCAGATTATTATTTATCTATGTCAACTGTGACTTTAATAAGCAACTAATTAGGGGATAATGTATTTAAAGTTATTATTCGGGGAGGTAAATCGACGGTTTTATGGTCGCAAATTTCGTTTCACGGCGACGCAATCGACGGTTTTACGATCGCAAATTTCGTTTCACGGCGACACATCGCCGTAAAACGAAATTTGCGACCGCAAAACCGACGATTTACCTCCACAGATGACAATTTTATAGTCCGTTATCTCCATTTTAATGCATTTATTCATTTGTGACTTTCGGGCTTAATTCAGTTTGTGAGTAATTCGCCGGAGCTTACACATCGTTAAAATCCATAAAAATAAAATTCATTCCTATATTAAGAATACAGGAATGAATGATATAGTCGCGAATAATACCCGATTAATTTTTCGTCTAAATAGCTAGTTGTCAAGGAGGAGTATTTAATGAGAATTCTGTGATAGATTTCCTGTTTTAGTAAAGTATTTCTTTATTGTACATACTTCCTATGGTCATCCATATTGAGAATTAAGGTTCTTAAAAATGAAGTGCAAATAGAACATTTATTGACTTTAATCCCATATTTCCGTCTAACTTAATGGTATTTCTATCTACAGACACTTGCCGTGACTTAAACGATACTTGTGATTTAGTGCCAGACAGTGGTTGTATGGGAATATTCGTTCCCTGGGCAACGGCTCATTGTGCCCTCAGATGTGACATGTGTCCAGGTAATTGTCCTTTGTATATATGATGCGCAATGCAAGATAAAAATGACCTTTTGGTAATATTCGGGAAACACGAAGGTCCAATCAGACTATGGATTCGCATTAAGATTGATTTTCATGGCAGACTATACCATGGATAAAGAGCCGTTATAGCGTAAGCGAACAACATAGGTTCTGGCCAGAACCTATGGTGTTCGCACACGTAATCGTTAGGCCAAGAGGAAACTTCAACCAAATAGCTACGCATTAGGCCTTGGTAAGGAGCAATGAAAGAGTGAGTCAACAAAAACGCTGAAGAGCCTTTATCTCGAAACACAGTTCCTATCTTGTTGACTTATAATGGAAACAGTTGGAAATGGTATCACCAGTCCAAATGTTGAAGCGGTTTGAGCAAAGCTACATAGCTGTTTGAAGCTGACAAAGAAATTAGGAAATAGCATCTCTACATTACCAAAGTATGACTGTTTCAAAAAGGTGAGCGAATCGTAGGATTTATGCATCTGCTTTTTATCAGCTCACAAGAATCTATTATAGTGATCACTTTTCTACCGGCATTCATTCATGCGTCTAAGCGTCCGTCCACTCGTTTTGACCGACTTCCTCGACGAAACTACTTAAAGCGATTTAAATATTATTTTGTGGAAATTTTGCTTGGTAGGGAGACATTCAAGTTGTCGACATATATGCCGATTGGATATTTGGTTGTTTGCCATGGCAACGAAACTCCTATAGCCTTATACTGACAACTGGTTGTGTGAATTCAAATGACATCTTCTCAAAAACCAATGTGCCTAATGTAACTAAATTACATATATGTGTCCTTGGTAAAAGGGTTTTCAAGTTTCCGTAAATTATTTCGATGTAGTATCTAAGATGGCAGTCGTAACCATGTACATGTATGTAAAACCTTTAAAGACATGAGAAATAAGATGTGCTTCGGTCATTAGTAGAAATTGGGCACATCAAAACCTAGTATACTGTCAACAAACGATAGACAGGGAGAGGCTAATAGGGGAATTTAGCACTGGCTTATTAACCCTTGTCCTGCTGAATAAATTAAGATGCCACGCCCACTTCTTGCTGTTTTGTTTGTGTGTGTTTTTTGTATGTTTCTTTTTTTTTGTTGTTGTTGTTGTTGTTTTATATCTGTTTGTTTTTGCAGTTGTTTTTATCTGTTTGTTTGTTTTTGTTGGTGTTTTTGCTTTTTTTTTTTTTTTGTATTGTTTTGTCGCTGTGATTGTTGTTTTTGTTGTCGTTGTCGTTGTTCTTACTGCTGCCGTTGTTGTTTTAGATTTAAACTGTGGTGTATGTGAATAACATATACAAGTAAAAAGAAAAGTGCATAGCACATGACTTCAAGGTTTGCATTTAGAATAAAACATCAACTGAAAACGTTTTTCCTTGTGATGTCGAAAGCACAATAAGCAGTTCCCATATAACATCAAGCGCTTTTTGTCCGGTTACATTTACATCTCATTTCCTTATCGTTGTTCTTTTTTCTATTAATAGGGCAAGCTCCACCGTGTTATGACAGAATTTCCTTCTGCGACATGTACGATCTAGCCAATGCGTGTAAAAGCTATCCTATCTGGGCCAACCAAAACTGCAGGAGTTCGTGCAACCTGTGTAGACCTCCAGGATGGAATCCAGATGGGAAGAACGTTGCCAGTACTACTCCTGCTGTTGTAACAACTCCATAGAAACATTACTTGTGCGGCGTCAAGCGAAAAAGTGCCTTCGAACATGCGCAAATACGCAGATACAGATAGTCCTGCGCATACGCAAAGTATCATCCGGGCATTTGCTCTACACTCATTCTGTAGTATTCAATGATTCTGTTAGCGGACAGTGAAGGCCCTGATCAGACTGCGCGAATGCGCAGTCTGATCTGGGCCTTCGCTGTCCGGATATGCCCGAAGACACGTTTTCGCATGGCGGGGCCACATTGTTTTGGAAAAAATCATCAAACAATTAATTTAAGACAAAAATGGAAATTGTGCTGTGCTGATACCAAGTTACAGACTATACCATTAGTGCCACCAGTCATATTACCGTATTCACACTAAAGCTTAGGGCATTTTAAATCCTTTCTATAATAAATTTAAAATTGGCGAGTCAGTTTTATTAAGCATCTTCATATGCAACAATGTACGGTCGAACTTCAATGGCTCGAATATCTTTGTGACCATTGAAATTTGTTCGAGATATGGGTAGTTCGAGCCACTGAGGGCTAAAGGCTCCATGTTCCTCAAAATTAGATTTTTTTTATCCTAGAAAGGTCTAATAAATTGATATATGGTATCAACACGATCATAAAATGTGGCATCTGATAGCTTGTGAAATTTCAGTTACTCTCTTGTTTTTGAAATGGATCAAAATTAAAATGATTTTTATCGTATCTCTGAATTAATGTTGGCAACATTAATTCAGAATATGATAAAAAAAATTCATTTCATTTTTTATCCAGTTAAAGAACGAGAGACTAACAAATTTTACGGCAGTCAGGTGCCGCATTTTATTATTGTATTAATGCCATATATCAATTTATTAAAACTTTCTTTGATAATAAAATGTCTATTTTTGAGGAATGTAGAGCCTTTTAACCACGGCGCAAGGTCAGGAAGCAAATAGCGATAATTTTGGAAAATCTTTTACATTTTCTACATAGTAATTGCATATTGTGTGTACTCATTAGAAACGCCTCGATGAGGCGTTTCCAATGAGTACACACAACATACAACGTACAATTTCATGATAAAAAAGAAAATTTCCCCAAATATTTGTTTTCTTGAGTTATTGGAAGAATTCCGTAGCGAATCAAAAACGAGTTCGAATTAGCCATGGTGAACGAGCGATCGGTGTTCGAGCTTTTGAGGTTCGACTGTAATTTGCGAAACCCCTTGCACCGGCTTCAGCGGTATCCGATTTTCAAAACAATCAGATTGGGCTCAAGGATGCTAAAAGAAACACAGTCGAACTTCAATGGCTCGAACATCTTTGGGACCTTAGACAAGAATCCTTCTGAATTTATAAATTAAACCGCCATAAAATTCGGGGTCCAATAGACCTTCCTGCAGATGTGTTTTCAAGAGTCTGATCTGGGTCTACACTGTTTGCCAAAGCTCCTTTAATGGGGTGCTGGGCATAAATAAGTAAATACAAAATGACGGGAAAAATTTAGCAGTTAAAAGTTTATTCCGATTATTAAAGTCACTGATTGACTAGATACTCTAGCAAGTCGAGAAATATAATACGCCATTGGTGGGTGGGGGTACATCATCGTAATGAGAACGTAAAGAGGAACTGCAACAGAAAGACTAGACTGGCTCCAGTCTCCAGTGACTAAATTTATCATCATAACCCTTTATTGGTTTTATAATCCACTAAAACAAAACCAAAATAATGACTATAAAAAGTGGTGACCTGCCTTTATAGTCATGATATTAGTTTGGTTTTATATTACAGTATTATCAAATAGGATTATTAGAAAAAAATAGTCACTGAATACTGGAGCCAGTCTACGGAAATATCTCATTGCAATGGGGAAAAAGGCAAGGGTGTTGGGATAAGTGTGGGGGTGGAGATGGAGGGGGACATAAGCCTATTTTTACGATCTTCTTTATCTTCAGAAGCTGCTTCAAACATAAACAAAAATTATTAATCAACTAAATAAATATTGTTCTAATATGTGACAAACAGCCTGCATCATACCACTTCAGTGTTTGGCATGAGTTCTATACATTTTTAGCCCAGGCTTTATACGAGGGCCACTACTGAAAGTTACAAGGATTTAGGGGAAAAAACCAAGGGGTTCAGGAGGGCCAATTTTACGGTATTAACCAGTCGATGAGACTTTAAACAGTGATCCTTCTCTTTGTTGCTTAGGACACATCAATGTACCTGTAGATAGAGCTACACTTACAGACAGCAGTTCTGAGTATCCATTCTAACAAAACATTTTCTTTTAAATCAGCAATTCACTGCATGGTGAAGCAAGAAACAAAAACAAAAGTACTCAAAAAGAGGCTTTATTGACTTTCAACACTTTAAAAGTTGAAAACAAAAAGTTGAATAATAAAAACATATTACAAGAAAAAGCCAAAAGGTAAGCCTCGGACGATGCCCATCCGCCCACCCGCCCGACGCCCACCTGCACTCCCGCCCGCCCGGACATTGCTATTTAGAGGACGGATTTTTTTATTTTATTTTTTTTTATGAAAAAAAAAAAGTCCAAAATGGATGTTTCCATATTGGCCCTGTTACAGGTTTTCAGTCAGTCGTATTGGCCTTCGGATGGCTGTATTGACCCGAGGCCTCGCCTCGGGCCAGTACAGCAATCCAAAGATCAATATGACTGACCTCGGACCTGTAATAAGGGCCTATATGAAAACATCCATTTAATAACATTATAATATAAAACTGTCGGAAATACAGACTAAAAGCAAACAAAAATGGGCAGAATCAATAGATCATAATGTTTGTTTCTGTACAAGCAAACGTAACACAAGTAAACAATAAGCGAAGTGGATACCATTAAGCTACTTTAGTCTGGATACCCACAAAAGGGTAATTGGCAAACAGTGCGGAACCAGATCAGAATATGACGTCTGATCAGGGTCTCCACTGTTTGCAAATAGTTTAGCCCTTATTAAGTCTAAGAATATCTAAATCTCATAGCTTGACATACCTAAAACTGAAATTCGGCTTTTCCAATATATAGTGTGGGAGAGTTTATTTAGTCTAAAATTGGTTAAAGCGGTGACATTCATGCTTGTATTAAAAAAATGGACAAAACAACAAAAATTTTCCACCTTGGAATGGACAGCAGTACAAACAGCTGCAGGGCATGTCAGAGAGGAGGGCTTGAATCCGGTTTATGAGCGCTCAGCCCTAGCTCTTAATCCTGATACAATTTCGTCTATTACTAACTGTTCGGTTCAGATAGAGATTCCCTAAGTCATCAGAGGATCAACACTATGATGAAACCAGGATGATAACTCATCAGATGATCAACACTATGGTGAAACAAGGGTGATGACTCAGCTATAAGAATATAAGTGAAGATACCCAGGAAATGCCACAATCATGAAGTACAGCCCTTCTGAGGCATCAGAAGAAGAGAAGACGAGGAACAAATAAGAACAAAACCAAATGCCACATACAAGAAATATCGCCTTGGAACGGTCAGTAGGAAAACTAGGGTGGGTGGAGGAGAGGGTGGTGGTGGTGGTGGTGGTTGGTGTGGGGCGGGGGGGTTTCAACATGTCTATAGGCTTAAACATGCCTATATCTAATTTTGACCACTTTAAATCCCACTTTTATCTAGTAAAACGGGGGTTTACAGGGGTATACGTTATTTTCCTTATTTCTGCTCAAAAACATAGATTATGGGTACTCGTTAGAACCGCCGGTTCTAACGAGAACCCACAATCTATGTTTTGAGCAGTAATATGGAAAATATCTGATTTTTTTTATATGAAAATTTTCATTTTTTGGTGGTAATGTTTATTCTGATGCAGCTCAAAATCACAACTACGGTCGAACTTCAAAGGCTCGAACATCATTGGGACCATGGAAATTTGTTCGAGACATTGGTAGTTCGAGCCACTGAGGGTTAATTATGGCGCAAGGTCAGGAAGCAAATGGTGATAAATTAGAGATTTCTTTTCGATCTTCTATACAATAATTGTACGTTGAATGTTCAAATGAGTACACACAACCTACAATTTCCTGATAAAATCAGAACATTTTACCTAAATATTCGTTTCCTGGACCTATTGGAAGAATTTCATAGGGACTAAAAAATGAGTTCGAATGATCCATGGTAAACGAGCCATCGGTGTTCGAGCTATT
Organism: Anodontia alba; assembly: GCA_964016985.1. Lineage (NCBI taxonomy): Eukaryota > Metazoa > Mollusca > Bivalvia > Lucinida > Lucinidae > Anodontia > Anodontia alba. Next base: position 65,787,476 of record OZ024832.1, read on the forward strand.
GAGGTTTTACTGTATATGTTCGGTCCTTGAAAGGAATCCTCTTCCTCATTTGTGAATTATCACAGTGAAACACACATAATCAAAACCTCTGTGAAGAAGCAAATCGATTTAGAACAAAATAAATCCTTCAGAAGGTCCACGGTGAGTCCGACAAAGAGCAGAAAGATCAGACACAGACCATCTAAAAGAAATTATAAATTGAGCCGTCACTGACATTGCAGTCAGCGCCACCCTCATACAACTGAAGTAGCAAAGTTTGACTGGATTAACCTTTAACCTACCGGGCACATGACGTTTTTACAACGTCGCATTAATGTCGATGTTACGTCATGAACGTTTAAACAACGTCACATTAACGTCGATACAACGTCATAACATGACATGGTTATGATGTAGCTTCGACATTGATGTGACGTTGTATAAACGACATTGCATCGACGATGATTTGACTCATAAAGATTATGACGTTGCTTCGACGTTAATGTGGCGTTGTACAGACGACATTACATCGACGTTAATTTGACGTATCAACGTCATGATGTTACATCGACATAAATGCGACGTTACATAAACGGCATTGCATCGACGTTAATTTGACTCATAAAGGTTATGACGTTGCTTCGACGTTAATGTGGCGTTGTATAAACGACATTATATCGACGTTAATTTGACGTTTCAACGTCATGATGTTACATCGACATTAATGCGACGTTATACATTAGCATGACGTGCAAACGTCCTGACTTTGTAGTAACGTTAATTTACATTGTAACCTTACGCATATCCACGTCATGTGCCCGCTAGGTAAGCATGCAGTTCTGTGCTGTTTTTAACATGTATTCATGTCTTGAATTCGTGTATGCGTCTGTGCGTTACAATTCATTATTTTTTTCATCTATTTTCCGTGCCCCCGGAAGAGTGTGTTTTATGGCAGACATTTCCTGTTTCATTTGAGTGCAAATGTTTGTTTTATCGAAGCGTTTATGAAATAAATCTACCTTGAGTGAAGCAATATTTCCTTTAGCACGCTATTAGGCTTTGTGAATGAAGATGACGATGACGTAACATTGCGGAACTAATTGGCGTCATTTGAAAATGTTAGAATATAACGCAGCATTTCATTAACCCTTAAAGCGCCAAGCAAAATTTGTAGTTGACAACATTTATTTTTATTTTTCGCCAAGCAGACGTTCACATGAAATATCAAGACTTGTTTTCTTTGAAAAATTAAAAAAATATATATTTTAAAATGTCGTCTGCTGCAGTTGTGATTGGCGCTTTAAGAGATTATTCATTTCTATGATGTTGTATAACGTAAGTTAATACATCTTGAGGTTCAAATACAATTAATATTTTCATCAAGACTTGCATATCTCAAAAACAAACTCGTGATATTATGATATTAGTGCTTAGCATGCTTGGTATAAATTTCAGCAGACATTTTGATTTTTTTTCTCATATTCCCCATAAAATAGGATTATACATGTCATGAAAATTGTCTCAGAGACAATTTGCATGAAATCTCATATTCCCCATAAAATAGGATTCGACATGTCATGAAAATTGTCTCAGAGACAATTTGCATGAAATCTCAAATCCTATTTTATTGGCAAAATAAGAAACTACGGAGATAATTTACATGAAATGCCAAACTCTATTTTCTAGGAGAATAAGAAAACTATCAATTTTTAGTCTGCTGACTTTCAAGCGCTTTTTTTTTCTTCTCAATTTAAAATATAATACTGCTTCAGCTGACACGTAATACGCCATATACCTTTTGAATTCGCTTTTTAAATGAGTATAAGCAGTGCAGCGTGCACGCTTTTCACGTCGATTGTTGCATGACCGACTTAGGCATCGTACTTTCTGTTCATTTTATCATTGTATGTGTAAGTGATTCTACATTTGGTCTGTATAGTGTTGTTATAAAATGGAATCTGTTATAACTTGAATTTGTATTCAGCTTTGTTTGTTATTGGGATTAGATAGTAGATTGTAGCCGTTAATTATTTAGTTTATGAAATAATAATAATAAAAAATAAGCTAGCTGTCCAACCGGATATGATTTTGAGATCATCGTGCAGGCGTTGCCAGCAGGTAAGTGAGTGTTGTGACTTTTAGACAGAGAGAGATCATTCATTTGTTTGTGTTGAGGTTTTACGGCCCAGTCAACCCAATGGGGTCATGTCGAGCGCGGTCAGTTTACCTAACCACACGTTTACTGGGCAGGCTTAGTCCTCTGAGCGGTTAACCAGTATTGTGCACATTCTTTCGCCAGAAACTGACAACTACCCTTCTTGAATCAGCGGAAGGGAGAGAATGACCGTAGAAAATATTCCATGATCAATCTCCACGAAAGAATGTTGCCGACCTCGGCGGGGTTTGAACCCGCGACCTCCTGGTCTCCAGCCGGACGGCGTATCCAACTGAGCCACCGAGGCCGGCGAGAGATCATTCATATAAAAGTTATTCGTAATTTATATTCTGTTCCGTGCCTGAAGGAATCTTATTATTAGCGCATATAAATAATTCCATTTAGACCTGTTTAAAGGATTATCGTTGACCTTTTAATACACGTGCCACATCATTCGTGGTTATCTCCCTCATTCCTCCCCCTCCCCTACCCTGATGTACGTGGATATTCAGACACTTCGACCATCGATGTTGATGTCCAAATATGCTAATAATTTAAGCATAATTGGTCACAGTTTCTACAATAACTAAAATATATATGGAGTTCGCAGTTTTGGTAAAAGACTGTATACAACTCGTTAAAAGGACTCGTTTTGTATGCTTAGTGATTTTTCGCTGTATTAAGCACTTTTCGTGATAGTGCCATAAATCCGAACAAATGTTACAGTCGCATCTATATGCATTATCATCATGATCATGACGTAGGTTGTTTTTCCGTGTAATTCTGAACCTTTTCAACTCGACAGACCAGAAGAAATGGTTTTGCCAACAAGTATAGATCCAGATGAGACGGCTCATACTAACCGTCTCATCAGGATCTACACTGTTTGCCTTTTTCTATTTTGCCACTACCGTCTGATTTGTCATTTTGTTCTCGATATTTGTGTATGAGACATCCCTTATTGAGATAACGGACACATTCAATTTTACATTCAATTTCACAGACGGAAAGTCCACTTCTAAAGGTCAGGGGCGAAAGAGTTAAACTGGAAGATTTTCGTCAAATTCCAGTGCCTGAAGCAGGGCGTCTGCAACTCCCATTGTTTCATCTGAAAAAAAAAAAGAACTTGTTTAAGAAGGGTAGTTTACATTTCTGGGAGAATTTTCTATACACGGTACTGAGAGGTATTGGCTTGCTAGTGTCTACGCTATTGTTGTTGTTTCTTTTTTTTTTTTTTTTTTTTTTGGTTCTGTTTCGGGTTTGAAACTAGCTACATCACGAAAACATGCCTATATAATTTTGACGCCCTTAAACCCCACTTTTATATAGTAAAACTGGGGTTTACAGGGGTATCTATTATTTTTCTTATTTCTGCTCAAAAACATAGATTGTGGGTACTTGTTAGAACCGCCGCGCCGAGGCGGTTCTAACAAGTACCCACAATCTATGTTTTGAGTAGAAATATGAAAAATATATCAGAATTTTTATCTGAAAATGTTCAGTTTTTGGTGGTGAAAATTTCAGTATATTTGAATAGGCGTGTTATCGTTATGATTTGGCGGAGAAATCACCACACTTCAACTGTTTTCAGTTCTGTGAGTGTGTTAATTGCTCTCAATTAAGTTGTTCTTTTTAGAATCTATTTTGCCATTTGAACTGGTGTCAGTGCCTGAGACGGCCGTAAAACGTCTCTACATACTTCACTATAGTGTAGTTCATATTTTCTGATCTTTTGGGATCAGTCGGCCCATTCTGGAATTCTTGAAAATTTATATGAGCGTCACTTTTGAGGACTAATTGGCCGAAACTAGCTAGTCTGGTCATAAAAACTTGATAGTTGAACTGTTGTCAGTTTTGTTAGTGTTTTCATTGCTCTGAAGGGTCACTCCTTTAAAATATCTATTGTTTTAATTTTAGGATAAGTATGGTAAAACTTGACCATTTCTACCTTGTAGGCCAAGACTGATTCTTTTTGCAAAAAGTGTAGATCCAGATGAGACGGCTCATCATGAGCCGTCTCATCTGGATCCACACTGTTTGCCATTCTGACCCCGAGGTTATAAACTTTTTTCATGCTCAACTCATCTGAGCATGAAATTTTACTTTTTTTATAAAAATAAAAATACCGAAAATTTAAAACTTTTTTCATGCTCAACTCAGCTGAGCTTGCTCAGCTGAGTTAAGCATGAAAGAAGTTTCAAAATTTTGCCAGTATTTTAAGATTTATAAATAAAACAAATTTCATGCTCAGCTGAGTTGAGCATGAAAAAAGTTTTATAACTTCGGGGCCTGGTCTTGATTTACAACTTACATTCCTATATGTTACAATGAAGAGATACAATTCTAAGATGGACGAGTCCACATCAGAAACTCAGGGGTGAAAGTGTTAAGGTGTCCGAGCATTTGGATAAATACGGCATATTCTGAACTTACCGTCAAAATAGACAAGTCTGGCTTTATCTTTGAATTTGCTAACACTGAGAATTTGTTTTGACAGTTCACAAAAAGCCCATGCTTCATGAAAGAGTTTTTCTCTGGACAGACCAGACAAGTAATCCAGGCTAGCCATCTCATGTAGACAAAGTACAGAGTTCGGGAATTCAACAGCGAGTACGTACTCCTGTAAAACACAAAATGAATGAAAATTGTTTTTCAGACTTACCAAATTAATTCTAGGAGGCATATGCAGCCTTAAATCTGCATAGCTATGGTGTGAAGAGTCTCAATGAAACCAAGATTCAAATTTTCGTTCTTTTTTGTGTTCCTTGTTTCCAAAGGCAAAAAAGGGTAAGAGTAAAAGTGCAGAGAGTGCCACAATCACAAACCGCAGCCCTTCCCAGACACCAAGAGGACAACTTTAATAGACTTTTTTTCTCGAGCGAAACCCTTGTACAGCTCCAAATCACAAAATATGTTTTCTGCGTAGTGGTGGCGGGAGTGGTGGGGGTCATCTACTCAGCGGTCATACTGTCGAGAGCCAGCATGATCCAGATTTCCTTGAATATAATGAACGCACATGTGCAACGAAAGTACAAATCCTATCTGGGTCATTCACAGAAATCTAGTATAACGTTATTCCTTGATTTTCGTTTTTTTCCTGGCGTTGTGCACCGTGCGTAGTAGCTTAGTATTTTCTGAAAGGCTATGTATGGTGGCCGCAGCTGGCGTGGATTCAAAACCTTGACCTGAACAGCAGTACATCAAATTTCTCCCTGTTCATTTTTCTGGATTACAGGATTCAGGTGTGATATGGGTGGGAATTCTTATATTTTTTTAAACTTAAATTGAAATTAGTACCAAATTTCTGTATCCACCAGGATTCGGAGCATTCTGGCTTATATATGAGTAAGATTGCGAAATGAAGCAAGAATCCCTTATGAAAAAAGTCGGAAACTCGTTTAGCTCGTTTTAGTTTTGGCTCTGATATTATAACGGTTGTCTTTGAATCGTTAGGCGCTGTATAGCAGTGGAACAACCAGCCTGTATTCGAAACTTTACTTTGACTACAACTTCAAATTTCTCCCTATAAACTTTTCTTTCTGTTGATTCAAATAAGTGTCAAAAAGAATGCCTTTAGAAACAAAGAACATACTATGGAATAGAAAAGGAGAGTCTCGGTTTTATTGAGACTCTTCATAAGCAGTAATGAAGATTGAAACAGTGCTTACACCCTCTAGCGTATACACGAGCAGAATTCCATTTTCAACTATACCACAATGGGCCCAATGATCCCAAAGGAAATGAAATATAATCTGCACTAAAGTTTATGGAAATCCTGTTCATCTGGAGAAATCTAGCCTACTACTGCTCTCTAACACTCAATGTTTGGCGAGCATAGTAGCTCAGTGGTTATAACAGATGTGACTTAATGACCGCAGTAGGCGTAGGTTCCAAATGAGTCTAAGATCAACATATCAAAATCGAATTTCAGAAAATCATAGTCGATACATACCAAGACAAAATTAGGAATATTCAGATAAACAGACATGGACCTAAAATAAATGGGGTGCAATCAGGCGTTTAATTGTGGTTTGAGTCTACGTTAGTGCGTGCAGTCTCTGCAGAGATTACATTTGTCGCTGCTTGCAGTCTATACAGGGAATAATTTGTTAGTGTTTATAACCTGGGCCCAGTTGTCCAAAGCGTCGTTAGCTTAACGAGCTAGTTAAGGGTCATTTCGTTAACTGTTTTAGCGGATTCAATACACAATATTCTGATATTTTTTGCTGAAAAAAATGTGAGCAGCTTTTGTACTGCAAAAGCTACTCACATTTTTTCAGCAAACAATTTCAGCATATTTGCGTATCACTGGATGTAAATTTTAACGAATCGTTAACTAACGACATCGTTAGCTTTGAACAACTGGGCCCTGAACAGCGGATACTTTAGTTATTTTTTGCAGTCATAGAAGGAATATTTTTGTTAGAATTGCATCAGATTGTCTTATACTAGTGTTAGTGCTTGTATTAATGCATCAATATCTAACTTTATGACAAATGAACTAATTTTGACACTGTAGAGGGTTTGATCCGTGAATATGGACTTTACATATTGTTTTAGAGCAGTCTGAATAGAGAATACTTCGATGTTGGTGATGTCCAAGCTAAGAAAAATACCTTACAGATAAAAAAAAGTAAGATAGCTTTGTTGAAATTTCCATTGTATGCAAAGAACATATTGATTGTATATAACGTCTAAATAGAAAATAATACAGTAATTATGCTTGTCTGAATATTTAATTTACTTATTCAGTTAGTTAGTTAGTTAGTTAGTTAGTTAGTTAGTTAGTTTATTTAGTTATTTAGTTAGTTTGAAGCTCATGTTGTTGTTTGCAGTCTGCACAATGAACAATGCATTGTTGTAAATAAATGCGTGTATCCGTGTTAATAACTCTTAAAGCGCTAAGCAAAAGTAGCAGACGACATTTTATTATTATTCAGAGAAAATAATACTTGGCATTTCATGTGGATCCTTTGCTAGGCTGATGATTCAAATGAAATGTCGTCTTATTGCCTTTAAAAGAAAATAAATGAAATGTCGTCTTATTGCCTTTAAAGTAAAATGATTTGCTTAGTTCTCCACGAACTTGAACTACTTATTGCAATCTATTTGGTGTGGTAGAAATGAGAATATATATATATATATATATATATATATATATATATATATATATATATATATATATATATATATATATATATAGTTTTAGGGGTTAGAAGCGTCTTTATCAAGAAGTATGATAATACCTTTCTTGGAGTCTGCAGTCTAAACAAATGCAGCTGGTATAATCGGTTCACGACCCCTGACACCTCTTTTGATATAAAGTTCTCTTCTTTTTCGCTCTGAAACCTTGGATCAACTATGTCGCCGTGCTCATTTTTATCTAGAAATTTAATGAAGCAAGATCCTGGGACCACAATAAACAGTTTCATGTACACATGAAGATCTCTGTTTTTTCTCTTAATTTGCTCCATTTTCTCCAGGTGGTCTGAAAGTTAAAAACCGATTAAAATTAACTTTTTTCATCCCTGAGTTCAGAAGTGGACTCTTCCATATTTGAATATGGTCAGAATCATTGTTTATTATAGGGGCTGTCAAAAATCAAAACAGAATTGCAAATAGTGCAGATCCTGATGTGACGGCTCATTACCTTTTTCACACCTAGATCACATTTACCTTTATTACACTTAGATCTTATTTACTTTATAACACTTAGATCACTGTTACCTTTATTACACTCAGATCACGTTCACCTTTATCACACTCAAATCACTTTTACATGTATTACACTCAGTTCACTAACCTTTATCACACTCAGATCACTTTATCTTTATCACGTTCAGATCACTTTAACACTCAACTCACGTTTACCTTCATTACACTCAGATCACATTGACCCTTATAACACTCAGATTACATTTACCTTTTCACTTTCAGGTCACTTTTACCGTTATTACACTCAGATCCCATTTACCTTTATTACACTCAGATCACATTTATTTTTTATTACACTCGGATCATATGTACCTTTAGTATATACTAGCAGTGAAGTCTGGGGATTTCTCAATTAGTTATTTTCTATAATTCACAGTGTCATGATACGATAGCAGTAACTAGTGAATTATTTCAGTGTCGGAACTGTTTTTATAGGCTGCTTCGCTTGTTATTGCAATTCATTTTGACGTCCTCGACTGCCAAAAGGGACATGACCAGACCAATTGAAAGACATTTTAATCACGTCATGAAGTGACGTCAAATTTGCTCAGGAACCGACTGATTAACGACATTTTATTACGTTGTTAATTGTTCTTCCGCTAAAACTGAAACAACTTTAAGGCACTGTAAAGAAAACAGTACTAGCAAAAAGGTATATGATAAATAGAATAATGAGCAGTGACTTAGTGTACAGATTTAGAAAAATTGTGGGAAACTCTAACTTTTCGGAGCAATTCAGAAAACTAATTAACCGTTATAAAATTGGCTACAGCCTGGATATTATGCGGCAGACTGCATACCTAGTTATCAACCCAATCATTGTCGATGGCTATGCTTCACTCTTTCATTGCACGACGGCAGTTCGGCCCTCAGATTCATTGACAGCCTCTTCGTAAAACTTTAACCGTGGGTTGGGGCTTGACGATATGTCTTTGGCTTGGCCCGCCGTGGTTCAACTATTGGTTTTCATTTATTCTGGTACGCAGTAGAATTAGCCATGAGTACTCGCCTTTGTTTATTATAGTGATTAATTTGAATTTTATGTTTTAGCTTTGATGCATTGACTGAATTGAGAGCCTCTTATGCGAACCGTATTTTATGTATTTCTTGTATTAAGAGTAGCATCGGGATCCAGGGTGGTTGGTCGGCTGTAAAGGTGCTTTAAACCCCCGGTAGTTTATTTAACTGACCGTTCTAAGTGGTTGTCCTGGTGTTGTTCTTTCTCTTTGTGGCTCTTTGTAGCTTTGTGGTTCCCGCATGGTTTTCTGTTTGTTTGTTTGTTGGAGTTGTTTTTTGTTTTTTTGTTTTTTTTTGTTTGTTTTTTTTTTTTTTTGTTTTTTTTGTTGTTTTTTGTTGTTGTTGTTTTTTTGTTTTGTTTTGTTTTTTATATGTACTGTGATGCCAGCATTGTTTCACCGTCTTCAATAGCTGCCCATTTTGCTTCCTGTTTTACTAGTTGTGATTAAGAGTGGCATCGGGACCCAGGGTGAAGTTAGTCGGCTGTGAAACCTCCCCCCCCCCACCCCCTACAGTGGTTTATTCTGCTGACCTTTCTAAGGCGCGACCCCGTTGTTAGTCTTACTCTTTGTTGCTTTGTGGTTTATTCTACGAGGTGATTTGTTTTAAGTCTTGCCTTGTGTTATTTTGTTCTTGTGTTTTCAGTCCTTTTCGCATTGCGATTACCTCACTTGGGGAAGAGAGATAGCTAATCTTAGTGTTTTTCGTACGTTTGTTGGATTTGCGCTTGTTTGTTTTTTGTCTGTTTCCTCTTCCTCTCGGTGTCTTGGAAGGGCTGCGGCTTGTGATTGTGGCACTCCCTGGACTTTTCTCTTATCTTTTATTTCAATCTGTGTGAAACATCTGTCGCTCAGGAGTGAGGATAATTCGGTAAACAAACCCATCCCTTCTGATCTCATTTTTACTAAATTACCGCGCACCTTTGTGGCAGAATTTTCATAACAATCAAACATTGATGATTATTGTCTATTTATATATATAACACTCAGATTACATTTACCTTAGTACCACTCAGCCAGATTTACCTTATCACACTCAGATCACAGTTATTTTTATTGCACTCAGATCATATTTACTTTTATCACACTCCTTTTCACTCTCAGATCAAATTTACCTTTATCACATTTAGATCAGATCTACCTTATCACAGACCATACTTACTTTTAAAACACCTAGATCGCATTAACCTTTATTGCACTCAGATCACATTTACCTTTACTGCACTCAGATAACATTTACCTTATCACACTCAGATCATTTACCTTTATCACACTCAAATCTCCTTTACCTCTGTCACACTTAGATCATATTTATCTTTATCACATTTACCTATATAACACTCAGATAACATTTACCGTTATTTCATACAGACCACATTTACTATTATCACACTCAGATCGCATTTGCTTTTATCACAGATCACATCTACCTTTATCACACTCAGATTGCATTTACCTTTTATCACACAGAGATCACATTTGCCTTTATTACACTCATATCACATTTGCAGTGACCTGTGTGACAGTACTCCCAGCTAGCGCTCTTTATAAATCTATAGCGGGCCGTTATCGGCCCGTCAGCTACCCTGACGGGCCGATAACGGCCCGCTATAGATTTATAAAGAATGCTTACTGGGGTGGTGCACAATATTGTCAAACAAACATGACATTAGAAGAGAGAAAGAAAGACAGAAAGAATGAAAGAATGGTAAAGCATATTAAAATCTACTCACACAGCATGCCGTGTATAGGTCTATCGTATCCATTACGAAAACACGCCCATTCAAATATATAGAAAATTTCACCTCCAAAGCCAGAAAATTTTCAGATAAAAATACTGATATTTTTCATATTGCTGCTCAAAACATAGATTGTCGTTACTCGTTAGAACCGCCTCGCCGAGGCGGTTCTAACGAGTACCCACAATCTATGTTTTGAGCACAAATAAGAAAAATAATGTATACCCCTGCAAACCCCAGTTTTACCATATAAAAGTGGGGTTTCAGGGGGTCAAAACTATATAGGCATGTTTTCGTGATGTCAATTCTAAGTATTCGGACAGACGGGTCTGAGAAAATAGTGGAGACCTGGATCAGACACCACAGAAGATGATCTTGGTCTAGACTGATTTCCACTCATCCAGCAAAGATTCGAACACATAAACTGTTAATAAAATACTTTACTTTGATTTTAGGACAAGTATGGTAAGAATTCAAGGTATCTGAATACTTATAGTAAAAACCGTTTTCTGGATAAATATATTTACCATCTAAGACGACAGATAAATAGTTAAGCACGTATGCCCAGGCAAGTCCTTGGTGAACGTCGGTCGCTGGAACTGTTGATTCCATGGGAATGCTCTCAACTTAGAAAGACAAAAATCAAATCACTAAAAACATGTACTACACACAACGAAACTCAAGATATAGCTTTTTTTTTTTTAAATATATGTGGGAATGCAAAATTTATCTGGCAGAGTTTTTCAAATGGGCCGCGGTCTGACAAAAGGGACCTTACGGCAAACATTAATAGTTTGTAATTTTTATACATTCTGACAATTCCATCCATATAGAATCGTTTCTGAACAGTTCAATGATCTATCATAAAACATTACAGATCTATATGTTTTAAAGTTGTTACAGGGTGTCAAGTCTGAGAGACTGTTTTAAAACGGCAGGAAACGCTATAACGTCATAATACATTCCTATCGTTAGTTTCAAGACGAAGACACGTTTTCGAATGGCGCGGCCTAATTATGTATTCTTTTTTAGAAATAAGAAAAGTATTATTATAATCTTGTAAAAAGTTTCTTATCTGGAACCTTAGTGAAACCTGCCACAGTACAGTGAACCCTCGTTACAACGACAGTATTTGTTACCAAAGATATTGCCATTAAAATGAATTTGCAGTTGTAAAGAATCCGTAAAGGACAGAACGATATGCAAAAATGACCAGATATTGTTTTATTAATATTTCCTCATAGAACATAAGTTTTGGATATTTGTTAGGATCGCCTCAATGAGGCAATTCTAACAAATAACCAAAACATATTTCTTTAAAGCTTAAATACAATATTCTTGCATAATTTGTGACTAATTGTTACCTCCTAAGTGAACGTTTCGTGACAGTCAAATTGTCATATAGTGAATTTTGTCGTTGTATCGAGTGTCGGTATAAAGAGTGTTGTCTGTATTGAGATCGCGAATACTGGTAATCTCCGGACATGCGCGCCAAGCCAACGTTCAGATCAGACTGCTTAACACGATGCCCGGAATCCTTGGCAAGCCACAGAGCGCCCTGCGAATACTCTGACCAGACTGCCTGGATGTGCAGGGTGATCTGAGCCTTTGCAGCGCGCACATTTCCGAAAATACTTTAACTCACGTTGACGTACATTCGGGCAAGTGCGCCCGTCAAAGACTCAGATCAGCCTGCGCATCTACGCAACCTGAGCTTTACGCTCTTCGGATAGCCAATGATTGAATGTTTCTTCAGGTGGATAGTGAAGACTGATCAGATTGCTCATATGCGCAGGCTGATCTGAGTCTTAGCTGGGCGCACATATCCGAAGCTATATGATCTCATGATGCAACTCTAATCATGTGACTACTTACAACTTAAAGTTTGCAGCAGTCTGTCCTGGAAGTTTGGGTCTTGTCGCTCAAGATACGTAACCCAACCCAGTTCGTAAATCAGTTCATCCTCTTTTATCCCGTCTAAAATTGGAATCACAGACCTCTCATTCTTTTCTATACTCTCATGCAGAATTGATCTACAACTGAATGACAGCAACCCAAAGTTATCACTTCTTATAGTCTCTTTGGACAGCAAAAACAATGTCCACCTAGACTGCAATGTTGCTTGTCTAAAAATATCAGCACAAGTCCGGCCAGGTAGGTGGACATCCCAAACCCGAAAATTGTTTCTGTTCAAGAATATTTTTAGTTCTTCCTTGAATGCACAGTCTAACGAATTTTCATCACACGCTATAAAAACTGTTCTGTTTCTATCTGGGTTTTCTTCTTTTCGCAATCTTTGGACCTGTAGGGTTTCCAACTGCTGTGTTAGAGGATCGGACTTGGGAGTTCTTTTCGCCAGTTCCTCCCTTAGAGCCTGCAGTAGGACGTCGGCTGCTTCCTCCTTTTTATCTAAATTTATCAGACATTAAAACTGAAGAAGTCGCTTTTAAATATCAACAGATGACAAACATGGCAAATAGTTTTCATATCTCTCAATCGAGGCGCTTCTAATGAGTACACACAACGTATATTTTTATGGAATAACAATGAATATATATGCATAATATCATTAAATACTTCTCCTTAACAAGTCATATGATTCGTCCGCGGCTCCATAGCTGTAAGAAAGGTTTGTTGTTGTTTTTTCTTTCAACCAAACACTATCAATATTTGTTTTATTTTTCCATGAAGACATGCTGTGGATATCCGTCGGATCCCAGTGGGCACATGACGTTTATACAACGTCGGCTCAACGTCGATGCAACGTCATGACGTTGCATCGACGTTGAGGCGACGTTGTATTAACGTCATGTGCCCGCTGGGATATACCTTGGCGAGGAACTACTTATATGTTCCTATAACATTTGCAGAACTAGAAAAGATATTTTCTCTGGATCAAGAGCAATCTGAGCCAGCGCATGACAAAACCTACAAAAAGATGTGCGATCAGCAAAGTCTTGTTAATCGCATGTGCCATCTACAGCCTCCAGGCTATCCAATTAGGGATAACGAGAGCCCTTGCCATATTGGGTGGATGTAGAGGCTAATCCGAGTCTTTGCTGATAGGTTTTGTCGTGCGCTGGCTCATTTAAGCCTGGAATTTCACTGTATAATATTGATGAAATGAGGGAGTTTGGTCAATAAGCATATTAAAATAACTATAAAATAATATTATAATACAATGCTTTATGGATTTGAAATACGGTTTACAAAAATCAGAAAAATTGATTAATAATACATACCCAATCACAATGTCATTCGAGAAAAAGAAAGTAATAATCAAAAATAATTATAACAAATAATTTGAAATAGACATTAAGTTGTAGAGTTGGTTCTATTACAAATTCAACAATAAAGTTTGATCCTATGATTGAAACCCGCCAAAATATCAAACCCCATTTTGTTTTGGTTCAATATAGGGACCAAACATGATTTTTCATGCACTAACATTCGCCAGGTCCCGAGGGGGGGGGGGGGGGTGTTTACCTCCATAGGGACCTGGCGAATGTTAATGCATTGAAAACCATGTTCGATCACTATTATTGCATAAAAACTGAAAACATTTGCTACATTTCGCGTTATTTCTTGCATTATTTTGTTTCGCCTTTTCACCGTTGTGTCGCGAACGCAATTTCCACGGACTATGCACGTTCAAGGGCCGGGCAGTACACAACACGTAACGGCAGCAAATCTGTGGCCCCGGTACGAGCATATTGAAAGTTGCGTAGCCGTGCATTAACAGAGCGTGAATTGCCTTGTTAATACACGGCTTTTCACCGGTTGATATACGGCTGTTTATAACTTGCGACACTGCTTTTTGTGCAATAATGTCTACATTCTATTAGATTCTTCTTTTATCTTCTGTCCTTGACAATCTCCCAAACATTCATTACGGAAACACGCCTATTCCAATATGTAGAAAATTTCATCTCCAAAAACTGAAAATTTTCAGACAAAAAACTCCGATATTTTTAATATTACTGCTCAAAACATAGATTGTGGGTACTCGTTAGAACCGCCTCGGCGAGGTGGTTCTAACGAGTACCCACAATCAATGTTTTTGAGCAGAAATAAGAAAAATAATGTATACCCCTGTAAACCCCAGTTTTACTATATTTAGCATTGCAAAAGCTACTCACATTTTTTCAGCAAAAATATCAGCATATCTGCGTATTTGCGTATTACTCGATGTAAATTTTAACGAATCGTTAACTAACGACATCGTTAGCTTTGAACAACTGGGCCCAGAATTTTTTACCTGAAAAATTTCATTTTTGGTCGTAAAATTTTGTATTTGAATAGGCGTGATTTCGTAATGTGAGTTGTTTCTTTTGACCGTTCCAAAACGGTTCTTGTTGCGGTTCTCCTTTCTTTGTACGTCTGATTCTTTGTACGTCTAACAGTGATCAGTTTCTATCTTGTTACTGTTCATCATGAAAACATGCCTATATAATTTTGACCCCTTCAAACCCCACTTTTATATAATAAAACTGGGGTTTACAGGGGTATACATTATTTTTCTCATTTTTGTTCAAAAACATAGATTGTGGGTACTCGTTAAAACCGCCTCGGCGAGGCGGTTCTAACGGGTACCCACAATCTATGTTTTGAGCACAAATATGAAAAATATCAGATTTTTTATCTGATAATTTTCAGTTTTTTGAGGTGAAATTTTCTATATATTTGAATAGGCGTGTTTTCGTAATGTTGCCCCTCACCTATCCTTCTTTCGGTGACTCGGGAAGGCTGTGCTTCGCAATTGTGGCCTTTCTTGAATAACTTCGTTTGTATTTTGGTAAGGCCTGGAATAATACAGCAACTTTGCTTTTTAGTCCATTTGGGCCCCGCGAAAAGGCGGCAAAAAAACTGAATATACAAACCGTCATAAAGCAAAAGTCTCGCCAATCCATTGCAAGCCTTGTTCTTCGGATGATTCAAGAGACGGTTCAATGTGTAGAAGAAGCGAGCAGTCTGTAAGCTTCGTTCACCGGAACTTATTTTCATAACTGGGACCCGATCACCATTTCTCACTGTACTTTCGTCCACCAAACCTCTGCATCCTCCCTCAGCTTTGTTCAAAATGCTGAGGGTATTTGGGATTTGACATACAAAGAATATGTCCTGAAAAAAAAAGGAAAACCGCATGAAGCTGCACATAGTACCAGACACAAGACAATGTTTTGGGTGTTTTTTTTTGTTGTTGTTTTTTTGTTGTTGTTTTTTCTGTTGTTTGTTTTTTTTTGGTGTGTGTGTTTTGCTGTTTTTGTGTGTGTGTGTGTGTGTGTGTGTTTTGGGGGCGTAGCTGTATAAGCTGGTTTTTGACATACTTATTGGTATTAGTCCCGAATGAATAAATAGTAATTTGCGATTGGTTTAAAATGTGTAAACTTCTGCAAACAAGTAGGGATAAGTATAGAATTTACCGATGTTTGACGAATATATTCATGACTGAACAATCATTTAACTATGACATTTATCTATATCAAATTGTACAGTATGGCAATGCAGATGTTAAACAATGGAAAAAATACCCATAATTTAAATAATACCAAGAAAATAGTTGCAATGAAATAAATGTTTATAGACGAGCTTTTAATTCTGTACAGTGTAACTAAATGTTTGATGTAAGCGGCCCAAACGCTAAGTGAACAAGGGGCGTTCAAGTTTACTTCTCTCCACTGTGTCCATAATATACAGAATTATCATGTGCCTTGTATTATGTGCATAAAGGGATGTTAAATCGCATGGTTTAATTTTATATAATAAATAAATAGGAATTATGCCTTAAGCTTGGTAGAAATATTGGCAACATAAATAATATTGTTCATTCTTAACTAGGAAATAGGTTTCTTGAACACCCCTTTTAGTTATTCGCGGTGTAAGCGGCCTATTGCGTCGGAACGTAAACGACACGAAGAAGAAATATTACTATTTTTAGCCTGCGCTTCAGGTAGGATATTTTAGAATATCTCTTCTCATACCGAATGGAATTTGTTCAAATAAAGCGCAGAGTACGCGGAAAATCAAGCTCTTTCTGGTGGTGTAAGCGCTATTCTGCGATCTGGTCTAATTCTCGAGGTCATTCGAAGAATGTTTTTGCTGTCAATCTGGGTCACCGGGACAATGTACATGGAATTTTGACGAATAACATTCTCCGCATGTTCTCGAGAATCAGATCAGATTGCAGAATAGCACTGACACCACGAGAAAGAGCTTGATTTTCCGCGAACTCTGTGCTTTATTTGAAAAAAAAAATCCATCAGGTATGAATCGAGATATTCTAAAACATCCTACCAGAAGCGGAGCTAAAAATAATAACAAACTCTGTGCACCTTGTCATTTGGTCACGTGTTTCCCACGTCTGAAAAGTCAATGTATTGGAGGGCCGAATGATTGTTCAAAGTTTATGAATAGAGTTATCCCTCTTGTTGCTATAGCAACCAAATCTAGTACGATCTGTTTGGATTTTTTCACAGAAATGTTTCTTCAATAGGTCTTTAAATCTTGTTAAGAGAATTCTGTTCTGTCTCAAAATATGGCTTTCAGTTGGCGTGGTTACTTTTCATTATATATGTAGAGTAAACTTGACAGTTCTTCTTCTGTACAATCTATGGCCCAATTTAAAAAAAAATGTACAAATGTTCCATAGGTGAATGTCTATCAAATTTGTTCAAATTATTTGTATATACACGTATATATATGTATTATAACTAATTAGATTTCAATAATACTCACAAATATTACTGGATTGACCATCCATCAAAATTTTTCAAATTAATTTGTATCACCAAAAGAAAAAAAAATAAATCACCCCCAACAAAGGGCAGGATCTGATATATATATATATATAATATTCTTCCGCCAGGCTAAACAAATCTGCTTCCCGCGTGAGCAATCCAGGGCCATCATGACCCTCTTATTACAAATTAAATACATAATGTATGTTTTTTCCAGTTTTTGCCAATCTTCATGGCCAGTGTTACACTTTGCTAACTCTTTATTAAAAAGGTGCAAGTTGGCAAGGATTTTTCAAATACTAGTATAGTATACAAATTAACACACAAAATTATATGCTTTACATTTATATGCTAAATTGCTTTTCATTATTTAGCACAGATATTTACACATCTGAGTACACTCTCTTTCCTGCCAACCCTTGCAATATATACAATGTTATACAGTATTAAAACTTCCTTGATTCTGTTTGAATTTGTAATAAATTTTATATTTTAAAGGCCTTCTTCTTTTCATATTAAACCACAAAGTTGTTTGAATATTCATATTCCAGTACCTCTTACGCCGTTTATCTTTTTTAAAGATATTTCTTGTTTATTTCTTTATGATAACATATGTTGTGAGTACTAATTAGAAGTGCCCGAGCGAGGCACTATTCCAGTGGGCATATGGCATCCACGTTGCTGCGACGTATAAAGGTCACGATGTTGCGTCGAAATTAACACAAATTGTATAAACGTCGTGACGTTGCATCGACGTTGATGCGAGGTTGTATAAACGTCATGATGCTGCATCGATGTTAATGCGACGTTGTATAAATCATGACTTTGCATCGATGTTAATGACATGTATTTACGTCGTGACGTTGCGTCGAGGTTAATGCAACATTAAAACGAGGTTGTATAAACGTCCTGACTTTGCATCGATGTTAATGCGATGTATTTATGTCGTGACGTTGCGCCGATGTTAATGCAACGTTGTATAAACGTAATGACGTTGCGTCGACGTTAATGCGACGTTGTATAAATACTGAATAATCAGCAATGTTTGATTGGTTCCAAAAAAACAAGATTTTACCGAATCATGCACGCTCCTTCGTGACAGATATATTATACTTAACACTGTTAATTCAATTTGATCGTAATAACTATAACAAAGTAAGAAAATGTTCATAGCAACGTTGACGTTACTTTATGACGTACCGTCCACAGTTTCAAGACGTTATGTTATCGTATTTCATTTGGTCGGGTTGATGTCCCTTTTATCAGCCGTCGACCTCAAGATGAAAATCAATAACGCGGGAAGCAGTCTACAAAAGCAGTTCCGACACTGCGAAATAATTCACGAGTTATTGCTATCATATCATCACACCGTGAATTATAGATCAAAGGACTGATAGTCCTAAGAGTCTGCTAGCTTGTAAAGTACTAATGGAGTGCTGTGTATCTTCTATGCAATTTTACACAATACATGCAAAGAAGATAGACGACATTCCAATGCTACCAATACTACACCATAAGATGGAGCTCTATGGAATATATCAAGCATCTGGGCATTGCACTTCCTGAATAGAAGACTTTCTTTAAAAACTCTTAAATTCTGCTGGTAAGTGCATGTCCTTGACAAATCTGACCTCAAGGCCAAGTCTTGGAGAAATTTCAAACTACACTGAAAGATGATTCTGCATGCAAAATTTCTAGCTAGGACGGACAAATACGGATGGACTCACTAATATACACTTAAATGCAGCTGTGGTGACTATGTCTTGCTCAGCGCAAGCGGGCTTGACAAAAAGGAAGATATTTGTTCAAGTTATTTTTCTTCAAACTATTAGCACATTGTTGACAGATCCATTCCTTATCCTCCACACTTTTATGTCCTAATGTACAGAGTCTTTTCATCTCAGGCTTTAGACCCTGAATATCAAATTTAACATCAGAATGTCTGAAAAATGTTTGACAACAACTTGTACATATGTACTGGGGACCACAAGACACCAACTTGTGAAACTGTGTGACTATAGCACTTTCTTTGTTTTTAAATTTCTTACTGCTCAAACCATCTTTTGATGTGTCACTTAACTTACGTTTCTTATTCAGGGAGGTTTGCAATTCTTCACATATAAGGGGTGAATCAAGTAATGCGGAACCGTGTTCATTTAAGCTGTCAGCAAGCTGGGAGGAAGCATAAGGCTGTGATGGACACAACTCAAATGAAATACATTCTTGTAAAGGAGGATAGGTAGTTATGTCACAAATTTGAAACCCAGCTCATTGGTATCATTTTATGGTCTCCCTGCAAACATGAGATATACAGAGCGACTGCAAATCAAACTGACTCACCGCTGTTGTAGTAAAGGAATTATCAGAACTAAACAATCTACGCAAATGTAAGGAAAATGCCAGTTATATTTGTTTTCTTTAACAAAATGTTTTTGCCATTAACATTTGGCATTCCATCTGAAGCTCTTGCATGTGACTCAAAAAGGTAGAAACAGTCACCTTGTTCCAATAATGCAATAGAAAAGCCATTGCAAATGAAGACTGCATATGGGTTGAATGAGAAAGTCATAGCGAGTCCTGTCTCTAAATCAAGGAAAGGACACTCCACTGAGGATAAGATATTTAAATTTCCTGAAAATGTTTTTTTTTTTTTTTTTTTTTTTCACTTTCCAGGGATAATGCTGGTTGTCAAGTGAAAAATAAGATGGCAAATCACATGGCTCTAGTCATGATATGTCTTGGCATTCTTTTTTGCATACTTGTATAATTTATCTCTTGGCATTCTTTTTTGCATACTTGTATAATTTATCTCCTGCAAACAGAATTTCATTCATGTTGTTGACATTCAACTTGTTGGTACAGATCCTTTTCTGTACAGCTTTCACCAATAATACTAAACAACATGGTAGGCATTGACGCCCTCTTGAATCAGGACTAAATATCCCATCTCTTTGATGGATACTTCCTTGCAATAATACAGATGCATTTTCTTGTAGCGAAACCGCCTCGTGGCTGCAAAGAAGCAGCCGCGAAGAAGCAGCCACGACGGTGGCGTCAAATGATAACACGTATGGAATAGAACAGAATTGTGTGTACGGACCCTTGCCGTGGCCTGAAAAGTCGCAATGATTAAAGCGAATAACACCGAGTGTTTCGACTGAGACATGTGATGTCAGTCAGCCAATGAAAGTGCTCAGCGATACATGTCTGGTTTCCGACCTTCTGGGTGTTGCGACAAACTGTGTGT
Source organism: Anodontia alba (assembly GCA_964016985.1). NCBI lineage: Eukaryota > Metazoa > Mollusca > Bivalvia > Lucinida > Lucinidae > Anodontia > Anodontia alba. Next base: position 65,808,064 of record OZ024832.1, read on the forward strand.
GTTGTCGTATGACAACCAGCTTGTTTACTAGAATCTACCGGCTGTCGAACAGTTTATTTTTCACGAGGCTAAAGACATGAAAGCTTCTTTTACCTGCATTTTTGAAATTCATAGTGTGTCGCTCGCGAAAAACGACAACAGATACTTGTTCAGTTCTTCAGCAAAGTTCCTGATGCCGTAAAGTGCATTTCATATAGGCAACCGGTAGCACTGGAGCTTGACGTTTGCTAATTTCTACTTATAGGGCCTGTCCCTACGATTATGAAATAATCGAAGGTTCGAAGGACAGGCCCTATAAGTAGAAATTATCCAATGTCAAGCTCCTGTGACCGGTAGTGTAGCGTAACTTGGTACCTACCGGCGTGCATTGATTATCGGGTATTCAGAAATCACGGCCCGCAGACCACGGCCCCCGCCCATCGGGGCCAGCGAAGTAGTTGGGCTGCCTATAGTCTCCAGGGCAGAGTTGCCTTAGGCAGGGCCTGTTCATCATGTGATCGGGTTGGGTAAAAGTCCCACAAATCTGGAGGCAATATCTTTAAATGGCTACATTGTTGCATTTTTTCTTTTCTTTTTATTTGCTAGAATCATCATACAGCAAATACAATGTATAAATAGACTCTAAGGCTGGCTAATCTGGTCGATTATCACTCCTGTCATTGTGATTGATTATTTATCACAAAAGATTTGGTCAATTTACTTGTCTGTCTGAGCAGGACTCTTCCCATGTTATACTTTACTGTATGTATTTGGTCAAATAGGCCTGAGCAAACAGTGTAGACCCAGATGGGATGCCGCAAAATGTGGCGTCTCATTGATTATAAGACATCTGTAATGATAATCATTTTTGTGGAATTTATAGATCAGTTAATCAATTATCTGATTAATTTTGTCGGCCTAAATAGTCTGTGTGAATAAAAGTAATATACTTCATGTATTTTCGCGTTAAATTCAATATTGCGTTAAACTGATTTCTCAGTGAAAATAAACGGCAGCGCTACCTACCTGCTGGATGTTTTAGATACAAAGTCACGCTTTAGTGGGCAAGGTTTGTTTTCAGAAATACACTGTTGTTTTGTGATTTCCGCTTAGAAAAGAAATATATTGACCGTGGTGATAACAGTCCTTATTGACATTTACACCTATATCTATTAAATCAATTTTTACAGCTAAGACTAGCTTATTTTTTCTATGAAAATATCAAATCTAAGGTACCGGTATCCGTACTTTATTTTGAAAATGGCCAAAATTTGCAAAAATCACATTACAATTAGATGATGATTTTCTGCCAAAAATTTAATTAACGCGAAGTCACATGGCTTTTGGTTCAAAATGGCGGCAACATGGTTGGCTTGTTTACACAAATGCTTTCACAAATCAAATCCAAAGAACTGCATTATTTGTACATAAAATAAATGCTCAGATAATAATTTAGATGACTTCAGGATTATTTTCAGCATTTGTCTCTGTAAGTAGTTATGATGAAACGTTTTACCATTAGTAACGCGAAAATACATGAAACCGGGCTAAATGATAACAGCAAAAAATTCTAAGATGTGAATTATATGGGACTAGACATAAAAAAATATAGTAATTATTATACTGTACACATATGTATAGTAAAAACTTAGCAAAACTAGATCACAAATCTTGATTTTGATCATGGTTCTGTTGGACATCCCAGTAGGGCTAGCTGTTGAAAGAACTTATAAGCATTATAAGCTCTACACAGCTTATGTTGTCTATTTCTTAAATTCTTATATGCAACCTTTTATTTAAGGCTCTTTATCTTTATTTATAATGACTGAAATATTTTTGACCCACACTCCTCAATTATCTGGACAATTTTTATTAGCTGCAAAAATACCAAGAATATTTTGAATCCTCAAAGTCATAGTGACATGCCCATGCTCCAACCCTGCACACAGATAAGCATATAGGTGTAGGCAAGTGAATTTTGTTGTCTGAACACTAAAGCTGGCACAATTGATCAGATACAGTCATTTGGCTAGTTCCAGGTAAAGTTATGCTTCATAACAATTTCCAAATAAGTGGCTGATCAAAATTTGGATTTTATTGGCTAATACAGAGTACTAGCCTTCCTTGAAATACCACACCAAAGACTTTGTCCTTCGCCTTAGGTTATCTGCCCTTGTGATGAATGTGAAGTTCTCCACTGATTTGGCTAGTTCCAAATAGTTTCGCTAGTTCCGAATAATAAATGAGGGATCTGTAAAAATCCCTCACATAATGCAACAGCCTCTATATATTACTTTATCAACTTGTATGTGTTACGGAGAAAATTAATTCAATATAAAGACATTTGTCACAAAGCGACATGTTCACAAAGACCTTAAAACAGATCCTTTAAGCAAAAATCGTATAATTCATGGCATAACAATTTTTCGGCATGTACACCCTCCTTACTGCAAAATTTAGCTCCTATTTTCTGGATTTAATAATCTTTCTGATATAAATATATTTCAATGAGGTTTAAGAAGTTGAAAGGAGTATGTGCATAAGGTCCTATTTCCCCCCTTCTGAAGCCCGAAAATAAAATATGCTTGCAGTAAAATTATGCGTTAATTAATCCAATTGTAGCTTGTGTTTAGCACTGTGTGATGCCGCTACAAAGTCTCCCTGCACTTTGTCAAAGTACAGATAATATATAAGCGACGACATGAAAAACCTGTCTTCGAGGTTTTCGACCAAATAAGACTCAGACCTGCTTACTCAGCCGTAGACTGGCTAACTCGGCCATTGCGCCGGATTAGCTAGTCTTGAAAGTTTTGATAGGTTGTTTACTGTCTAGACAGCGAACAACAACGGTGCTGATCAGACTGCGCATAGCAAAAACCACGTGTCTTTGTTGTTCGCATTTGGCATAAGCTTTTTATCCCATGAAGAGGCTCATATATCGCTTCAATAGTCTGTCACATGTCTTAGATTCTTGTACATACACTACATCAATATCTACACTCCTTTAAACACAGCATGTGAACACCTTACCCGAAATTTGATTTCTGTGTCGGTTACTCACCTCAACTCCTTACCATACTTTATTTAAAATTGAACAAGAGGCCCACGGGCCACTCACCTGAGTAGCATTGTGAGTGCAGATATGCAGATGTTATGTAACATTTTTCCAATCCTGTCATCGCAACTAATGAAAAGATCATCCTTTAAGCAGTTCTTAATTTTGAAGAAGAATATTATATATGGCAAGACAGTCAATGGAGCGTGATCATTTGAACAAACTCTCAATCACATTTCAACAGTAGGATCAATGTGAAATTTGGTTGCTATTGCCTAAGTGGTTTCTGAAGAATCATGATTTTATACATTTAAACAGCACAGTGGCAGGGAAATATAATAAACATAAACAAGATGGTAGCCATCTTGGATTTCCAATCAGAATGATTTTAGCTACTGTTGATCTACAAGTCACTTCGATACTTCCAATGAACTTTAAGTCAATTGCCCTTTCAGTTCAGGGGAAAAAGTTCAAAACAGATTTTCAAGATGGCCACCATAGCCGCAATTTGAGATTTCTTATCGCAACCATTTGAGCTAGTTTTGATCTACAAGTCACCCTGATGCTTCCTACCAAGTTTCGAGTCAATAAATGGTCTTTCAGTTCAGAAGAAGTAAAGAAAAATAGATTTTCAAGATGGCCGCCATCTTGGATTTCCAATCGGAATGACTTTAGCTATTTTTATATCAACATGTCATCCTGATGCTTCCTACCAATTTTCAAATTAACTGGCCCTTTGGTTCAGGAAAATAAGTGAAAGGAAAAGAGTTTCAAGATGGCCGCCATGACAGCCATCTTGTATTTCCTATCCAAACAATTTAAGCTATTTTAGATCTACAAGTCACCTGAATGCTTCCTACCAAGTTTCGAGTCAAATGGCCTTTCAGTTCAGGAGAAGAAACGAAAAATAGATTTTAAAGATGGCTGTCATAGCGGCCATCTTGGATTTCTGATAGGGATGATTTTATCTATTTTTGATCTACAGGTCACCCTGATGCTTCCTACCTAGTTTAAAGCCAATAAGCCTTTTGATTCAGGAGAAGAAGTGAAAAATCTACATTTTCAAAATGGCCACCATGGCAGCCATCTTGGATTTCCAATCAGAACGATTTTAGCCATTTTTAATCTATAAGTCACCCCGATGCTTCCTACCAAGTTTCAAGTCAACTGGCTTTTGGGTTTAGGAGAAGAAGCGAAAAAAAGATTTTCAAGATGGCCACCAGGGTGGCCCTCTTGGACTTCCATGCATGGTTTTAGCTATTTTTGATCTACAAGTCACCCTGATGCTTCCTACCAAGTTTGGAGTCAGTTGGCCTTTCGGCTCAGGAGAAGAAGCGAAAAATAGATTTTCAAAATGGCCGCCATGGTGGCCATCTTGGATTTCCGTTTGGAATGATTTTAGCGTCTTTTGATCTATAAGTCACCCCTATGCTTCCTAGCAAGTTTGTAGTCAATTGGCCTTTCGGTTCAGGAGAAGAAGCGAAAAATAGATTTTCAAGATGGCTGCCATGACAGCCATCTTGGATTTCCGATCAGCATGATTTTAGCTATTTTTGATCTACAAGTCACGACACAAAATGACCCACAAGGGTTGACGTGTCGTTAAACCCCAACACAATCAATCAATGATCTACAAGTCACCCCGATGCTTCTTAGCAAGTTTGGAGTCAACTGGCCTTTCCGTTCAGGAGAAGAAGCGAAAAATAGATTTTCAAGATGATGGCCATCTTGGATTTCCGATCAGCACGATTTTAGCTAGTTTTGATCTACAAGTCACCCCGATGCTTCCTAGCAAGTTTGGAGTCAATTGGCCTTTCGGTTCAGGAGAAGAAGCTAAAAATAGATTTAAGATGGCTGCCATGGCGGCCATCTTGGATTTTCGATTGGCAAGATTTTAACTATTTTTGATCTACAAGTCACCCCAGTGCTTCCTAGAAAGTTTGGAGTCAATTGGCCTTTCGGTTCAGGAGAAGAAGCGAAAAATAGATTTTCAAGATGGCGGCCATGGCGGCCATCTTGGATTTCCCATCGGCACGATTTTAGCTATTTTTGATGTACAAGTCACCCCGATGCTTCCTACCAAGTATCGAGTCAATTTGCCCAGGGGTGTAGGATGAGTAGGCTTTTAAATCAATTGTTGACGCCGCACGACGGACGACGGAAATTGACTGACCACAATAGTTCATCATGAGCACTTCGTGCTCAGGTGAGCTAACAAGTACAATTTCCTACCGAATGTTTTGTCTAAAAATAGCTCAGTGGGTGGCAAACAGTTTAGCCCCTGATGTGACACCGCATTTTGTAGCATCTCATGGGGGTTTACAATGTTTGCTCGGGACTGTCTGGCCAAATATATCCAGTAAAGTATGACCAATTTCAATATAATTTTGCAGGAGTGTTACTTTGATGATCCTCTACCAAGATTGTTCAAGCCATTTGGATTCGTCAAAAAACATGGCCGCCAGGGGGCGGGGCTTATTTTCCCTTTATATCTATATAGAAAATTTTAAAAATCTTCTTGTCAGAAACCACTGGACCAATTTCAATATAATTTTGCAGGAATGTTTGTTTGGTGATCCTGTACCAAGATTGTTCAAGCCATCTGGATTCGTCAAAAAACATGGCTGCCAGGGGGCGGAGCTTATTTTTCCTACATGTATATATCTATATGGAAAACTTTTAAAAGCTTCTTGTCAGAAACACTGGACCGATTTCAATATAATTTTACAGAAACGTTCCTTTAGTAATCCTCTACCAAGATTGTTCAAGCCATTTGGATTCCTCAAAAAACATGGCCACCAGAGGGCGGGGCTTATTTTCCCTATATATCTATATAGAAAAGTTTAAAAATCTTCTTGTCAGAAACCACTGGACCGATTTCAATATAACACGGCAGGAATGTTTCTTTTGTAACCTTCTACCAAGAATGTTCAAGTCGTCATGATACGTCAAAAACCATGGCCGCCAGGGAGGTGGGGCTTTTTTTTTTAACTCACCAGACCTCTGCTCAGGATGAAGCTATAGTGATCACTTTTCGTTCGTCCATTAACATTTTCAAATGACTTCTCCTCTGAAGCCGCTGAGCCAATTTTGCTCAGATTTCATGTGGAGCCTCCTTAGGGTGGGGGAACGAAAGATTGCTAAAATGGTCGTGGTCTGTTGACCCAAGATGGCCTCCATGCACATATATGGTAAAAACCTTTAAAAATCTTCTCCATAACCGAGGATGCCTTGGGGCTGAATCTTTGCAAGAATCATCAGGGACAAGAGGTCTACCAAAGTTGTTATAAGATTTGTCGTACGTTGGCATTTGACCTTTTTACGGCAAGGTCAAGTTTGCTTCCATATGCTTTTGTATGGGAAAAACCTTTAAAAATCTTCTTCTCCAAAACCGAGCATGCCTTGTGGCTGAATCTTTGCATATATCATCGGGAATGGGAGGGCTACCAAAGTTGCTAAAATAATGGTTGTACATTGACATTTGACCTTTTTGCGGTAAGGTCAATTTTGCTTCCTTATGCATTTATATGGGAAAAATGTTCAGAATTTCAAATAACATCTCCTCTGGAGCCTCTGGGCCAAATTTGCTCAAATTTCATATTGAGCCTCCTTAGGTTGGGGGAACAAAAGATTGCTAAAATGGTCGCAGTTCATTAACCAAGATGGCCGCCATGCCCATATATGGTAAAAACATTTAAAAATCTTCTTCTCCAGAACCGAGGATGCTTTGGGGCTGAATCTTTGCATAATTCATCGGGGACGGAGGGTCTACCAAAGTTGCTAAAATTTGACCTTTTTACGGCAAGGTCAAGTTTGCTTCCCTATGCATTTGTATGGGGAAAAAACATTTAAAAATGTTATTCTCCAAAATCGAGGATGGCTTGTGGCTGAATCTTTGCATATATCATCGGGAACGGGCGGTCTACCAAGGTTGCTAAAATAATTGTCATACATTGACATTTAACCTTTTTACGGCGAGGTCAAGTTTGCTTCTGTATGCATTTGTATGGGCCCCATACATTTGCATGGAAAAAATGTTGATAATTTCAAATGACTTTTCCTCTGAAGCCTCCGGGCCAGTGTTGCTCAAATTTCATGCAGAGCCTCTTTGGGCAGGAGAATGAAAGATTGCTAAAATGGGCATGGTCCATTGATCAAAATGGCTGCCATGCCCATATAATGGTAAAAAAAACTTTACAAATCTTCTTCTCCATAACCAAATAAGCCCTGGGCCCTTATCTTTGCACAAATTATGGGGGACAGGAGATCTACCAAAATTGCTAAAATGATGGTTCTATGTTGACGTTTGACCTTTTTACCTCCAAGGTCAAATTTGCTTCCCCATGCATTTGTATGGGCCATATACATTTATATTGAAAGTATTCAAGTGAATTGTAGATCAACAGTAGTTAAAATTGTTCTGATTGGAAATCTTAGATGGCCATCATCTTGTTTATATTTATTATATTTCTCTGCCACTGTGCTGTTTACATGTATAAAATCATGATTCTTCAGAAACCACTTAGCCAATTTCCACCAAATTTCACATTGATCCTACTGTTGAAATGTGATTGATGGTTTATTCAAATGATCATGCTCCACTGACTGTCAGGCCCATATATTCTTCTTCAAAACTAAGAACTGCTCAAATGATGGTATTTTCATTAGTTGTGATGATAGGATTGGAAAAATGTTGCATAACATCTGCATGTCTGCAGTGACTCAGGTGAGCGAGCCGTGGCCCGTGGGCCTCTTGTTTCTCTATATATCTATATAGAAAACTTTAAAAATCTTCATGTCAGAAAGCACTGGACCGATTTCTATATAACTAGGCAAAAATGTTTCCTTGGTGATCCTCTACCAAGATTGTCCAAGCCGTCATGATTTGTCAAAAAACATAGCAGCTAGGGGGCGGGGCTTATTTTCCCTATATATCTCTATAGAAAACTTTAAAAATCTTCTTGTCAGAAACCACTGGACCGATTTCATTAATACTTGGCAGAAATCTTTCCTTTTGACCCTTAACCAAGATTGTTCAAGTTATCATGATTTGTCAAAAAAACATTGCCGCCGGGTGGTGGGTGGGAAGGGAGGCTTAATTTCCCTATATATCTATATAGAAAAGTTTAAAAATCTTCTTGTCAGAAACCAATGGACCAATTTCAATATAGCTTGGCAGGAATGTTGCTTTGGTGACCTGCTACCAAGATTGTTCAAGCCGTCATGATTCGTCAAAAAACATGGCTGCCAGGGGGTGGGGCTTATTTTCCCTATATATCTCTATAGAAAACTTTAAAAATCTTCTTTTCAGAAACCACTGGACCGATTTCATAATAACTTGGTAGAAATCTTTCCTTGTTGACCCTCTACCAAGATTGTTCAAGTTATCATGATTCGTCAAAAAGCAATGGCCGACACTGGTAGAGGCTTATTTTCCAAATATATCTATATAGAAAAGTTTAAAAATCTTCTTCTCAGAAACCAACGGACCGATTTCAATATAACTTGGCAGGAATGTTTCTTTGGTGACCCTCTACCAAGATTGTTCAAGCCGTTATGATTCATCAAAAAACATGGCGGCTAGGGGGCGGAGCATATTTTCCCTATATAGAAAACTTTAAAAATCTTCTCGTAAGAAACCGTTGGATTGAGTTCAATGTAACTTGACAGGAATGTGCTTTGGTGACCTTCTACTAAGATTGTGCCCTCATGATACGTCAAAAAACATGGCCTTCATGGGATGGGGCTTATTTTCCGTATATATCTGTATAGAAAACTTTAAAATTCATCTTGTCAGAAACCACCTGACTGATTTTAATATTACTTGCCAGGAATGTTGCTTTGGTGACCCCCTATCAAGATTGTTCAAGCAATCATGATTCGTCAAAAAACATGGTTGCTAGGGGTGGGGCTTATTTTCCCTATATATCTAAATAGAAAACTTTAAAAATCTTCTTGTCAGAAACCACTGAACCGATTTCAATATAACTTGGCAGGATTTTTCCTTTGGTGACCCTCTACCAAGTTTGTTCAAGCTGTCATGATTTGTCAAAAAACATGGCCGTTAGGGGGTGGGGCTTAATTTCCCTATATATCTATATAAGACATTTTAAAAATCTTTTTGTCAGAAACCACTGGACCAATTTCAATATAACAGCAGAATTGTTCCTTTGGTGATCCTCTTTCACTATTCAGTTCAAGCCATCATGATGGATGAAAAAAACATGGCCACTGGGGTGCAGGGCTATAAAATTTATACAAAAATTTTAGAGCAGTAAACTTGGCTGAAACTTCAACAGTAAGTATGCAAAGCTGTTTGCTCAGGTGAGCGATATAGGACAATCATGGTCTTCTTGCTTTTTTTTTCCCCCCCATTGGACCTAACATGCCAGTTATGCCTGTTTTTGAATCTATTCTGTTCTAAATATCCACCCCCCCCCCCCACCACAACCCCCCCCCCCCCCCATCCCCACACACACACCCTTGGATGGGGACGCCAGTGCTGATAAGATCTGCACCAAAAGCAATATACCCCTTCCCGCTTGAGCTAGGATTCTGATATTTATGTCTCCTCCCTTTAGGGTAGGGAGATGTGTATTGTTTTTTCCCTCGGGCGTCTGTCTGTCTGTCACAAAATCTTGTCCACTCTGTAACTTGAAAATGGTTCAAGCTGTCTCCACATAACTTCATATAAATATCAATCAACATTATCTTACATGCAGAGCACAAGAACCATACGTCTTGCATTTATACTTTTTGAGTTATTTCACTTGGAACTTTATGCGTCACAAAATCGTGTCCGCTCTGTAACTTGAAACCTGTTCAAGATATCTTCAAGAAAGGTCATGTAAATATCCATTACGAAAACACGCCTATTCCAATATATAGAAAATTTAACCTCCAAAAACTGAAAATTTTCAGATAAAAAACTCTGATATTTTTTATGTTGCTGCTCAAAATATAGATTGTTGGTACTCGTTAGTCCCGCCTTGGCGAGGCGGTTCTAACGAGTACCCACAATCTATGCTTTTGAGCAAAAATAAGAAAAATAATGTATACCCCTGTAAACCCCAGTTTTACTATATAAAAGTGGGGTTTAAGGGGGTCAAAATTATATAGGCATGTTTTCGTGATGAATCAGCATTAGACAACATGCAGAGCGCAAGAACCATAACTCTTGCATTTATACTTTTTGAATTATTATACACCTGTTTGAAAAACGGGACATATTAATTTACGGGGTATGACGTCCGTCAGAAAACTTTTTCGTTTCCGGCTAACGCCTCCTACAGTTTACATCCGATTAAGCTGAAACTTGGTATATAGCTAGACCATGATGTGAAGCAGCACATATTGTTTTTGGGCTACAGACCACCAATTATTAGCAGAGCTATGCCCCTTCGAAAATTTCAGAAAACATTTCGTTTCTGGTTAACTCCTACACTTTACATCTGATCAAGCTGAAACTTCATTTATAGTTAGACCATGATGTGGAACAGTGCATATTGTTTCGAGGTTACAGTCCACTTAATATCAGCAGAGTTATAGCCCTTTGAAAATTCCTTTAAACTTTTCGTTTCCGGATAACTGCTCCTACAATTTATATCTGATCAAGCTGAAACTTCATTTATAGTTAGACCAAGATGTGGGGGCAGTGCATATTGTTTCTAGGTCACAGTCCACCAAATATTAGCAGAGTTATGCCCCTTTTAAAATTTCATTAAACTTTTCCTTTCCGGCTAACTCCTCCTACAATTTACATCCGATCAAGCTGAAACTTCATTTATAGCTAGACCATGATGTGGAGCAGCGCATATTGTTTCAAGGTTACAGTTCACTAAATATTAGCAGAGTTAAGCCCCATTGAAAATTTCTTTAAACTTCTAGTTTCTGGTAAACTCCTCCTACAATTTATATCCGATCAAGCTGAAACTTCATTTATGCTATAGTTAGACCAAGATGTAGAGAAGGGCGTATTGTTTTGAGGTTACAGTCCACCAAATATTAGCTGAGTTACGCCTAGTGGTGGGACGATTCATCGATGCATTGGTGCATCCAGATACGCTTCATGTATCGATACACATGATGGAGTATCGATATGATGAACGCTTCTATTCAGATTCGCTTATTTGTGTTCGTTACATTCTTTAATCCGGTCTACAAAGTGACATTTTCAGAGCGCGATTTTGATTGGATGACGCTTGACTGATAGCCAATTGCATTTCGCTTTACTCTCATTATGATGGCAGACGAAACTGTGGTTGGAATTTATTCGCCGCCCAGCGGTAAAAATACAAGTTCTGTATGGGAATGTTTCGGCCATCCTATTCTTACTTTTGAAGTTAGCCATTTTTAGTGTTTCAGTATTATGGACAATGCATGTTTAAGGGAAACCATATAGTTGGGGTCATAGTGTTGTTCAAACACATGTTCTAGTTCATTATAATTTCAACACAAAAACATGTTGGAACTTATTAGAAGGTCATTCATTGGTAGGGCTCTTTTAATGAATATCCACAACATATATTCCTTAAGAAAAATAAGAAACATGCCAGTAATTTTTATTCAAAAAGTGTGTTATCTAACTGATAATACCGGTAAATAATAACGTTACTTTACGCATGTTAAAGTTAAATAAAAGTGTAGTTAAAAGAGATTCAGAACCACCACAGAGTAATGTACATCCAGTATAGCAACTGTAGTTACTCTGAATTGTTCAGAAGGCGGTGTCGCGAAAAAAGGCATTGACAATTACATAATTAGATTTATATGATTTGATGGACCTGGATTTTGCTCTATATCCATATTTTCACACTTTCTTACAACCAGTGGCTTCATCCAATATTAAATTTACATTCAGAGACAAGGCTTTGTGAGAAAATTTACTATTCCTTGAAAAACAACCAACATGAACACTTTGTACTACATGCTTTCACTATCAATTTAATTTCTCAAAATCAGTCAGATGGAAATGCATTCTACTTCTTTTAATGTATAAATAAGAATGGGTCTTTATTGAGGCATCTGTGTAAAACAGATATACATAAATAATCTAACCATGTACTGAAAAACTAAATACAATTATTTCTCTTCTGTTTTGTTTCTTTCTTCACAAAAAAAAATCCATTTTATTATCTGCATATATAAGCCAATGCAGTGATTGGAGTAATGAACCTCTTTATTTTCCAATGAAGTTTACCACCTGATTATTCCAAATGAGTGTATCTCCAGCAGCAATTTCCAATTTCTAGAATTATTAAAGTTCAAGTCTAGATATGCTCCAGTTCATACAAATTCAACACCTGATGTAGCTCCACGATTATTCTAGTGCAATTTTATAAATTTATCTTTATCAACTTATTATGAAGACAAGAGCAGATTAAATAAATTTGAAATGGCTATGTTCAATCCAGATTAGCTTTAATAACTGATTGTCATTTGAAATTGCTTCACCTAAGCATCAACAGATTAGCCCGACCAGCTATGCCTACCCTTTTCTGTTTTCAAGAGATTTTCCGATGTCCACAAAAGAAGGGTCATAACGTATAAGGGCCAGCAGTCGTCAGACAACTCCGTGTCACTGAGGTGTGAATAACGTAATTTCATGTAGGAGGAATGAATTAAATGCCTGATGTCTTGGTATATTCAATATCGAATAAGTAGATTCTGATACTTTCTTTTCGTTCAGCTTCTGTTGCTAAGCACAACATCAAAGATGGCGAGCGGTCCTACTAATCACCCCATGGCACCCCACGGTACCCCATGGCAGCCCACGGCATAAAATATGTTATAGATGGCCAAGTATACTTTTGCAATACTCGTCTTCATCTTAATAAACAGAGATTTATATTGATGATGATGACTTGTGTTTGTTTAAAATATTATGTCTAAAACTCTCGTAATTTTTTGTGCCCCATGACATCAAAATATATGTATATTTACCATAAAATATGTGTTTTAGATGGCCAGTAAAAGTTTTGTAATACTTGTCTCTATCTAAATCACAGGGACTTGTAGCAATTTCTCTTTTTTTTTTTAGAATTTGGATATATTGTCTAAGTATTCTGTGACAATATATCCAAATTCTATAAAAAAAAAAGATAAATTGCTGCAATGTCACAGAATACGGTAGGGTATGAAAGCCACGGCCGAGCTGCCGAGCCGAGCCGAAAAAGCCGAGCCTGTTATAGTGTTTTCCTGTATTTGTTCAAACGAGTTCAAGATACTGATTTCTTTTACTCTTATATTACCATATATGTAAAATGCTGTATTCATAATTAAAATTTGAACATTCGTTTGCTTATTTATGACTTTATATCCAATTTTCCATTCAACAGGGGTATGAAAGCCACGGCCGCGAAAGGGATATATTTTGTCCATTTTGTGAATAAATGGCGATATGTTATGATCAGTGCAGTTGACAGAAGTTGCAAAAAGGTATTTAAAAATTATTTTGTATCATTATAATATGCAGAAACTGTTTATATATTTCCCATTATTCTTCTTTTTCATCCAAACAACGAGGATCGGCAGGATCTAAATATAGAACAGAGAAAACTAAATGAAAATAACGGAAACGGAAAACAAAAGCATTGAAAGGCCTAAACTTAACAATAACATCTAAAACCAGTATGATGACCAGCATTAATGGGAAAAACTATCAAACTGGTTATAGATGTGGAGTCTTAAATGACTGTTTTGTTAGCTCACCTGAGCCTTTAGGCCCTTTCAGCCATTTCGGTTATTTTCGTTTAGTTTATATCTATTCTATTTTTAGAATCTGCCGATCCTCGTTATTTGGATGAAAAAGACAAATAGTGAGAATATAAACAGTTTCTGCATATCATAATGATTCAAAATAATTTAAAAATATCTTTCTGCAATCTCTGTCAAATGCTCAGATTATAAAATAACACAATTTGTTCACAAACTGGGCAAAACATATCCCATTTGCGGCCGTGGCTTTCATACCCCTGTTGAATGGAAAATTGGATATAAAGTCATAAATAAGCAAACGATTGTACAAATTTTGATTGTGAATACAGCATTTTACATATATGGTAATATAAGATCAAAAGAAATATGTATCTTAAACTGGTTTGAACAAATAAAAGAAAACATTATAGCAGGCTCGGCTTTTTCGGCTCGGCTCGGCAGCTCGGCCGTGGCTTTCATACCCGACCACAGAATACTTAGACAATATATCCTAATTCTAAAAAAATAAAAGATAAATTGCTACAAGTCCCTGTGATCTAAATAAACATAGTATTTATACTGATGACTTGTGTTTGAACTTGAATATAAAATGTAATTTTAAGTTAAAACTTATTTTTGATAGACTATCAACTTACACCATTGGTCTCTTTGCTTATTTTAGCGTCAGTTTGAATCTTGGTGTTTAGGCGCCCTGAGATAATCGCTTGAAGTAAGGTTAATGTCTTAAACTATCACAAAAACAAACTTGGATACATAAAACTAATACCCTGGTGTAATTTCAGCATTTAATTAATAAATACAATGAAATAATGTAGTGCCGTGGGGTACCATGGGGTGCCGTGGGGTGATTGACAAAAATAGCGCGTGTATTACTACACCGAATTTTGAAGTCTATGTTTCAAATTGCACTATCTAAATCGATTTCAGTTACAGTTATGTTAGCGAAATAGAAAAGCCATAAAAAAATTCCCCTGCTTCACATTCAGTTCGCCGTAATAGTGCCGCATTGCGTCTGATTAAGAAGTAGTGCGCGTATGAATATACGCATAATAGCTGTGATGAAAATCCGCTTGTGACGTAGTAAAAAACCCCATGCGATTGCATAGAGCCTGCTAGCTGTCGCTAGCAGACTCAAAAACAAGTGAGAAATCCCTATACTTCACTGCTAGGTATATAATAAACGTCATGTAGTCACTGGGATCCGACTAATGAATGGTCCTCATTTTACTTATAAACCACTTCATATACAGTATATACGTATACACGCAGCACTGTAGTGATCTGTAGTGGCAATTGCTATTACAAACATAAAAGATCGTACTTTTCGAAATCTTTCGTCCTACAAACTGATACATTATATGGCCTGGTTGGGTAGCTGCCCGTATAGACAATTATTGGATCCAAATTTTCCAACGTATTTTATTTGTTCTCTGTCGTCCAAACCCTTAAATCTCCCACATGTTTTCGCGCTATAACGTGTAAGGTTGAATTCTATCACAGGAAATCCTTCATTTTGTTCACAGACCCTTCACCCTCTACACACACGCAATACTGAAACAATATATTACTAGTGTTGCCACTAATGATCGAAAAGAATTTTTATAGTCGACTAATCGAAAAAAATATTTTTCGAAATATATTTTCTCACTTTTTATTTTAATCGGCTAGTTTCAAAACATGAAATTCTAGTCTGTCTGTTTGGGTCATTTTAGATTTGTGGTCAATAAAGGTGAAGAAATTTGATAAATAGCCTGAAATAAGGCACTTGTTTCGACCAAAAGGTACTGAATTTTTTTCTCATTTCTCCATGAAAAGACATGTTGTGAGTACTCATTAGAAGCGCCTCGGCGAGGCGCTTCTAATGGGTACCCACAACATATCTTTTCATGGAGAAATACGAAAAACATTATCTTGATACCCCCACTTATCGATCTGAAGCTACGACTAAGTACCTGGAAGGGAGCTAACATAAGAATGAATAGACAATCTACAATTGAATCTACAATCGATTATTTGTCGATGATCGATCATTTTTACAAAACCTAAGATCGACGATGAAATTCTGGTCGATTCCCAATACTGATAATAACAAACATAAATGATCGTACCTTCCTTAAATCAGGGTCTCTCATGCTATAAACTGATACATTATATGGTCTAGTAGGGTAGCTGCCCCTGTGGACTATTATTGGGTCCAAATTTCCAACATATTTTATTCTGTTGTCAAACTCCTGAAGCTTCCCGCATGTTTGTGCGCTATCAGGTATGAGGTTGAATTCTATCACAGGAAATCTGCCTGGGTTTGCCTTGTACCACTGGCTCTCTGTTATCTGCTTCCGTAGATCTGAAGTCAAAAGAAAATGGAACAGCTGCAGTTTAAATAAATGTATTTCTACATGTTCTAAAACGAATCTGTATATTTCCTCATAGAAGAAGAGTTAAAGAAAAATACACGAGATTAAAGCTAGGAGAAAAACGCAATAATACAGATTTTTTTTTTTTTTTTTTTTTTCTGATTTTCGCTTAAAGTAATCGAACTGTTATAAATTCACAAAATCTAACATTGATAGTGATGTCGCCAGAAAACGCGGATTATGATGTTACTTTGATTCCGAAACAGTGCTGCATGAAAAGTAAACTGTTTACAGACCTCTTGAAATTATGTTTATTTGGTTTTATCAGTTTGCATACTTTTGGTATACTTTCATTACTTTGGCCCTAATCATTTCAACAAAGGCATTTTGTTCGAAAATCATTACGAAAACACGCCTATTCAAATATATTGAAAATTTCACCACCAAATACTGAAAGTTTACAGATAAAAAATTCTGATATTTTTCATATTTCTCCTCAAAACATAGATTATAGGCACACATTAGAACCGCCTTGTTTGCAATTCCACTAAGTATTTTAAGAAACATCTGCGTAAAAGCAAAAATTTGAGCAAAACAAATAAAAGTATGAAATAAAATATTCGAAATTTTAGGACATTTACTGTATTTAATATTCCATATTAGGACCACCCTACTAATAAGACCACTTTTAGATGGTCCCGAAAATGGTCTTATATGGCGGAATTTTATTGTATATGGAAATGCATTGATTTAAACGGCGATGCCACAAAGTAATGAATTATTGCATTCACTGTATGTTCCGTAGACTGGCTCCAGTCTCTAGTGACTTTTTTTGTTGTTGTTGTTTTTTTTTTTTTTTTGTTTTTTTTTTGTTTTTTTTGTTGTTTTTTTTCCTAGTGACCAGCCTTTATAGTAATGACGTTATTCTGGTTTTATTTTAGCGGATTATCAAGCAGGGCTATAAGTAAAATCATTTAGTCACTGGAGACTAGAGCCAGTCTATATGTCATCACGAAAACATGTCTATATAATTTTGGCCCCCTTAAACCCCAATTTTATATAGTAAATCTGGGATTTACAGGGGTATACATTATTTTTCTTATTTTGCTAAAAAAACATAGATTGTGGTACTCGTTAGAACCGCTTCACCGAGGCGGTTCTAACGAGTACCCACAATCTATGTTTTGGGTGAAATATGAAAAAAAAAACTGAGTTTTTATCTCAAAGTTTTCAGTTTTTGGTGGTGAAATTTTCTATATGTTTGAATAGGCGTGTTTTCGTAATGTTCCGGCATCACTACTATACTTATTCTTAACATTCGGCACCGTTATCTATTTATCATACTTCTAAAATAACCGATATCGGTGGCTGAGTCGGATGCGCGTCCTACTGGTGATCAGGAGGTCGCAAGTTCAAACCCCGGCGGGCTCAGCAACTTTTTTTTTCGTGGAGATTGATTTTGCAATATTTTCAACAGTCATTTTCTCCCTTACACCTCTCTGAAAAGGGCAGCTGTTAGTTTCAGAGTATACACATGTACTGGTTTACTGCTTAGAGGACCAAGCTTGTGTGGTTAGGTAAACTGACCGCGCTTAACATGACCCTAATGGGTTGACTGGGCCGTAAAAGCTCAACACAAACAAACAAAATTTGATACTTCTAAAATTTGATCAGATCAGTTTAAAACTTGTTGATGTGTCTAAAGCAACTACGGGTTTAGCGGCAAATAGTTTAGACCCTGATCAGACACTACGTTCTGCGGCGTCTGACCTGGGTCTACACTGTTACTCAGGCATAACTGTACGTATTTTACGGTCAGTAATATATTTGAAAACTCTACAGAACCAAATGTTCGAAATTTCGGCTCAGATCACACTGATTTATGAGTAAGGTGTCAAACATATATTTTCAAGATGCTGGTTCCCAATAATTTTCGCTAACTTGAAATGCCTTTTCCCAAGTATGTTAGATATCAAAACTGGCTAAGCGGTTTCTGAGAAATCTTATTAACCCTTGTCCTGCTGAATCCGGATATACCCTGTTTTGCAAACAGTGTAGATCCAGATCAGTTGGCTTCTGAAGAAGCCAACTGATCTGCATCTGCACTGTTTGCCATCAAGTATGTGAATTTATAACAACAATCTAGATCAAGTAATCCGATTGGCTGAAAATTAGAAGTGGGCGTGGCATCTTAATTTATTCATCAGGACAATGGTTAATGAAATAAAAGCATTTCCTATCACAAATCTAGTTGGTGAAATGCGATTTTAGCTTTCAACAGGACAAATAGAAAGCTTCATCTCTTACTATGTAAACATAATGCTGTTGTACTTTGCCAGTGAAATGTTACTTATGATACCAAAAGGCTAAACAATAAGATACACAGCACTGCATAAGGCAGTGAAATGGAACTTCCACTACGAATAGAATGACCTTACTGAGAATGCAATTCATAGCAGCAGCATCCAGTTAAAGGCTACTTTTATCAATCAAATAGACAATAAGGCGTGTAACTTACCTGGACATATAACTGTATAACTGCTACCTGTAACAAACCTAGAAAGACCTGTAACTTACGTGGGTACACAACATTGCAATAGCCAGTGAAATGACTCCAGGCCTGTCCGGTGGCTAAGTTTGTCATCACTATCGTTTTATTCAGTGATACTGGACCTGGGAATTAAGAAATCAAACGCATTATGTACAACAGCGAGCTGGAAGTAGCTTTTAAGCAAGTTATGAAAATATAAATGGCTAAAAAGGTTGTCAGACCTGGATGTTAAATCAGGTTTGATATACAAAAATGTACGTATTTACCTTAAACATTCTGTCGCATGTCTGGACAAACAGTGCAGAATCCGATCAAACTTACAAAGGATTAGTTTGATCAGGATCCACACTGTTTACCATCACATCAGCCGGTTTTAGTAAATCACCAAGACCCAGTTGTTCAAAACATTGATAGCTTAAAGAGCTTGTTAATGACAAACTCGTGAACTGTTGTAGCTAAGGTATTTTCAATTACGTTGGTATTTTTGCCGCCAAAAATATGAGTAATACAAAGGCTACTTAAATTTTTCAGCAAAAAATATCATTATATTTGCCATATTTCAAGATAGTAATTTTAACGTCACGTTAGCTAATAACTTCTTTAAGTCTTGAACAACTGGTCCCTGATAGTCTAATCGACTTGTTCAGGTATTAGGATAAGTATGATTAGGAACTTAAGTAGTCAAGGTTTTGAGGATAAATACGGTGGATAGAAATGGATGAAGATTAGTAACCAGGGGTGGGGGGGGGGGCGGGGGGGGGGGGTGGGGGGGGGGGGGGGAGGGTACGTTGGCTGCTGTTTACGCTCTGAGTCTGACAGACAGGTTTATGTCAAGAGTATATGCTTTGTTATACTACTGTCATTTGATTACAGGAAGTCAAAATAAGTTTGGCCCCAGTATTCTACTTTGTTAAAGGCCTTCGCTTCGCCTGGATGAAATCTGTATACCGCAAATTCTCCTGGTGAAATCTGATCGGTGTCTTCGCTGTCTGCTCATAGATTAACGCTTAGCACTCTGGGGAAGATTTTCAGCATAATTTTTTCTTATATTTCCCAGAAAATAGGATTTGATATTTCATGCAAATTGTCTCCAGTGGAGACAATTTGCATAAAATGTCAAATCCTGTTTTCTGGAAACATTACAAAAAATATCACCAATTTGTCGTCTGCTGAATAACTCTAGACAGTGGTAAAGATTAAATAAGCTATCGTATTTACCCTAACTATTCGGATAGACAGACTTGATTTAATAATCATTACGAAAACAAGCCTATTCAAATATACTGAAAATTTTACCGCTAAAACCCGAAAGTTTTCAGATGAAAAATTCTGATATTTTTCATATTTCTGCTCAAAACATAGGTTGTGGGTATTCGTTAGAACCGCCTCGATGAGGCGGTTCTAACGGGTACCCACAATCTATGTTTTTGAGCAGAAATAAAAAATAATGTATACCCCTGTAAACCCCAGTTTTATTATATAAAAGTGATAAAATTATATAGCCATGTTTTCGTGATGGAAAGTAAGCTGATATCACGAAAACA
Source organism: Anodontia alba (assembly GCA_964016985.1). Classification (NCBI taxonomy): domain Eukaryota; kingdom Metazoa; phylum Mollusca; class Bivalvia; order Lucinida; family Lucinidae; genus Anodontia; species Anodontia alba. The sequence continues at coordinate 65,828,263 of OZ024832.1, forward strand.
TGCCTATATAATTTTGACCCCCTTAAACCCCGCTTTTATACAGTAAAACTGGGGTTCAGAGGGGTATACATTATTTTTCTTATTTCTGCTCTAAACATAGATTGTGGGTACTCGTTAGAACCGCCTCGTCGAGGCGGTTCTAACGAGTACCACAATCTATGTTTTGAGCAGAAATATATAAAATATTACAATTTTTTATCTGAAAATGCTCATTTTGTGGTGGTAAAATTTTCAGTATATTTGAATAGGCATGTTTTCGTAATGTAACCTAAGCTTTGAGGCAGACAATCCTGAGCAACAGAGCAAACAGTGTAGGCCCAGATCAGACGCCGCATTCTGTGGCGTCTGATCTCGGCCTACTCTGTTTGCTCAAGGCTCTTTGAATACTTAGGGTAAACGTGGTATACCCTTATTATCTTATTTGACATGTCGAATGCCATATGAAAACAGCAACTGCCCATACCAGCCAATCCGATCAGAATCTGTGCTTTTTGCTCTCAAATATTTTTGGGGCGGCTGCCAAACCGCCCCCAGATTTAACATTCCATAATTCGACAATTTTTCCTGTTACTATCTACCTAATAACTACGTAAGTAATAGTTCCCTGCAAACGTTAATAACGCTTAATTCTCCCTTCAAACATATTAGCCTTATACACTGATGCTTATAAATAGCAAATAAATAAACAAAACCAAAGGAAACTTCAAACTTTTAAAGAAAGAAGACTGAATGAAATACAGTCAACTCTCGTTATCTTGAATCCCAAAGGTCTCTCTGAAATACTTCGAGATATCCGTACCTCGACGTGTCAGATTTACAGAATTGAGGGAAAAATAATTCGAACAACCACATTTAACAAATATATAAGTATGAGTAGTATTGGGTGTCGCTATGGACCCCATGCTATTGGACTCTTGAAGTTAGAGATATATTGAAAATATTGTGGACAAGAGCAGAAATCTGGAGCAATTTCTCCTCTTTTCCACAATATTTTTTACCTATTGTTAGATGTTCATATTTAAGCAGGGACCAGATTTTCACTTCGAGATAAGCAGTTATTCGAGATAAGCGAGTTCGAGATAGCGAGAGTCAACTGTATTAGCGAATGAATATGAATACTCTGGTAAAATGCACCAAATCAACAGCGTTTGAGAAAGAAGAAGCAAGAATGACCCTCTTGTTTCTTTTTAAATTTCGACGTAAATCCAAATCACTTCTAGAATCCTGTAGAATTTCATACTCTCAGTGCTTTGATTGTTGTATTGATTACATCAAAATTGCATTTGTACAGCCTTGCCTTCATGGATCACCCATTAGGAAAACACGCCTATTCAAATATATTGGAAATTTTACAACTAAAAAGAAATGAAAATTTTCAAAAAATTCTGTATTTTTCATGTTTCTGCTCAAATCATAGATTGTGGGTACTCGTTAGAACCGCCTCGGTGAGGTCGTTCTAACGAGTACACGCAATCTATGTTTTGAGCAGGAATAAGAAAAATAATGTATACCCCTGTAAACCCCAGTTTTACTATATAAAAGTCTGGTCCCCAATTAGGCTGCTCTAACGCACTTGCGATCTGGACAAGCACTGTTCGTTTATGAAGATTGTCATCTTCATACCCCTGCATGTCCCTGTTTCACACCCCCTCCCGCACCCCCCCCCCCAACCCCCCACTCCACCACCGCTTCGCTTACGCTGTATCTTCCGAACCATAATGTCTTTCCAGTTTTCTCTGTTCAGATCCACTCGTACCGTCATTGCATTGCTCAACACACCGAACAGAATGTCTTTTGGCTGAAATATAGAACGTAGATTACTCAAAAATGCTTTTTAATAAAAAAAAAAAACATATTTCAGATGCACCCTCGCTCCAAACACTGACATCTCATTGACTATGTCATAGTGCGAAGGAAGGACAGACAGGATGTCAGAGTGACTAAAACTATGTGTGGTGCAGACTGTTGGACAGATCACAGGCTTGTTGCCAGCAAACTCAACCTGCGCATTCAGCCTGTACGACGACCACAAGACAAGAAGGTGCCAAAGAAATTAGATGTCTCCAAGCTGAAACAAGACAGCAAGAGGCAAGCATTCGTCAACGATCTCTGCAGCCGTTTAGATGCACTGGAACACAGTTCAAAATGAGAGCTGAACAGTCTTCAGAGACACCGTTCACTCTTCAGCAATGGATTCCCTAGGACCAGTATCTCGCAAACACCAAGATTGGTTTGATGAGAATGACAAAGAAATTCAGGGACTCCTTGAAGAGAAACACCAAAAACACAAGGCTTACCTCAGAAATACCAGCTCAGTATCTAGCAAGACTGCCTATTCAAACATATGCAAGACAGTACAGACGAGACTCAGAGACATGCAAGACTCCTGGCTCAGAAAAAAGGCTGATGAAATCCAGTCCTTTGCAGACAGAAAGGACATGAAAAAGTTCTTTGATGCACTCAAGACAGTATATGGTCCCCAGAGCTCAGGAACCACCCCACTCCGTAGTGCAGATGGAACTAGTCTTCTGATTGACAAAGAAGCTGTCTTGAAAAGATGGGCTGAACACTTTGATGGTGTCCTTAATCGGCCATCATCTATCAATGATGAAGCTATCAACAGACTACACAGGTGGAATGTAATCCGCTGCTTGATGAGCTCCCAACCGTCTCTGAAACAGTGAAAGCAATAAAACTCCTGTCATCTGGCAAGGCTCCAAGATCAGATGCAATACCTGCAGAGATCTACAAAGCAGGAGGTCTTGCAGTTGAAGAGAGTTATTTCACATTATGTGGAGAAAAGAAGCCATCCCTCAAGAATTCAAGGATGCAACAATTATCCACCTATTCAAAAGGAAAGGGAATCCTCATCTGTGACAATCATCGAGGCATCTCTTTATTGTCAATTGCTGGGAAGATCCTTGCTAGGGTCCTACCGAACCGATTGAATGAACAGGTCAGGGCTTCTACCAGAAAGCCAGTGCGGATTCAGGAAAAACAGAGGAAAAATAGACATGATCTTTACGGCACGACAGCTTCAAGAAAAATGCCAGGAACAGAATGTGGACCTCTACATGACCTTTGTCGACCTTACCAAAGCATTTGACACAGTCAGTCGTGAGGGACTTTGGAAAATTATGGCAAAGTTTGGCTGTCCTGTCAAATTCATAGCAATGGTGCGGCAGTTCCATAATGGTATGCTTGCGAGGATCCAAAATGATGGCGAGTTTTCTGATCCATTTCCTGTGACACATGGAGTTAAGCAAGGCTGTGTACTAGCTTCAACACTGTTCAGCATGATGTTTTCTGCCATGCTTACAGATGCTTTCCAGGATGGTGACAATGGTATACCTATTAGGTATCGCTTTGATGGGAAACTTTTCAACCTAAGAAGGTTGCAAGCTAAATCTAAGGTGCAGACAGAGGTGCTAGACGAGTTCCTCTTTGCTGATGACATGGCAAAGGATGCTCCAACAGAAGAAAAAAAGCAAAAAGGTGTAGATCAAGTATCTGATTCATGTGACAGCTATGATCTCACAATCAGCATCAAAAAAACTGAGGTAGTATATCAGCCAGTACCTGGAAAGCCTTACAAGGAGCCTACCATCACAGTGAAAGGTCAACGACTGCAAGTGGTAGACAAGTTCACCTACCTTGGAAGCACATTGTCTAGTGTTGTGCACATTGATGATGAAGTCAATGCTAGAATTGCCAAAGCTAGTGCAGCATTTGGCCGGCTACGTGGAAGTATTTGGGACCGAAGTGGAATCAGACTTGATACAAAGCTGAAAGTATATAGATCGGTAGTGCTGCCAACACTATTATACGCATGCGAAACTTGGACAGTTTACCAACGGCATGCCAAAAGACTGAACCACTTCCATACAAGCTGTCTTAGAAAACTTCTAAAGATCAAGTGGCAAGACAGGATTCCAGACACAGAAGTCCGGAAAATGGCAGGGGTGCAGAGTGTACATACTCTTCTGAAATTGGCACAGTTAAGACACCCGATATTGATTTTCAGTTTGATTTTGATTTCAAGATTTGGGAGGTAGCTACCAATGAACTTCAATAACTCGAGACTTGTTGATCACAAACCAATGGAATTTGGAACTTTTGTTCCATACATGTACCGTTTTGTAATCATAGTAAAATATTTAACAAACTTTTTCAAACTTGAATAAAATTTACCCTGCGTTTCTTTTTCCTTTCAGTATATATCATGGAGGAACATTGGGGTCAATTTGCCCCTGTCATGCTGAATAAATTAAAATGCCACGCCCATTTCTAATTTTCAGCAAATAAATATTACTTCATCCAGATTATTGATATGAATTCACATACTTAATGACAAACAGTGCAGATCCAGATCAGTTGGCTTCTTCAGAAGCCAACTGATCTGGATCTACACTGTTTGCAAATGCAGGATATATCCAGGATCAGCAGGACAAGAGCTAAAAATTCTTTTAACTTCTACTTTGTTTGACTCTAATACGTCGCCACACGATAATAGTTGGGTAGAATTATGTTTTACGCCCCTATATGTCTTTGTGTGTGTCAATTCATCTTGCGTAGGTACGTATGGACGTTTCATCTGCGTGCAGTAATTGATATTCGGAAATCCCATGTGTTCCTGTCAAATGGACAATTTTCTATTATTATCTACCGAGTTATTGCACCAATGAGTACCTACAAGAGATAATTTGGTGCAAATATACAAACATTATGCTTATCATCGCCAAAGCCGGCCTCGGTGGCTCAGTTGGATGCGCCGTCCGACTTGAGACAAGGAGGTCGCGGGTTCGACCCCCGCCGAGGTCGGCAACATTCTTTCGTGGAGATTGATCATGAAATATTTTCTATGGTCATTCTCTCCCTTCCGCTGATTCAAGAAGGGCAGCTGTCAGTTTCTGGCGAAAGAATGTGTACAATACTGGTTAACCGCTTAGAGGACTAAGCCTGCCCAGTAAACGTGTGGTTAGGTAAACTAACCGCGCTCGACATGACCCCATTGGGTTGAATGGGCCGTAAAACCTCAACACAAACCTAAACTCATCGCCACAGTTGTCTCCTTAACCCTAGTCCTGCTGAACCCGGATATACCATGCCTTTGCAAACAGTGTAGATCCAGATCAGTTGGCTTCTAAGAAACCAACTGATCTGGATCTACACTGTTTGCCATTCAGTATGTGAATTTATATCAACAATCTGGATCAAGTAATCTGATTGGCTGAAAATTTGAAAAGGGCGTGACATCTTAATTTATTCAGCAGGACAAGGGTTAATACATGAAGTTGTGTAGACATACCTCCAAGTTAATATTAAACAGCAGCACTGTCAAACTCAGAAAGTTTAACCTCTGCGACCTTTCTAGCGCCAGCAAGGTCTCATATTTTACCCAATTGCTCTTGATAGAATTTTCCGTGAGAACAACGATCGTCTTGGAACAGGATTTTACCGCGTCGATGATGCTGGTTATGGTCGGTTTGCCGATAGGAAAGTCTCTTTCTGCTATTAGACAGGGCATGTCGTATTCTTTTTCAAGAACGTTTATTATCCGTGGTCCAATTATTGGTAGATCGTTGGCAGCGTGAACAATGAACAGCTTCCGCCTTGGATTCTGAAAATCAGAAGCACAAGATACGTCTTACGGGGTATCCACAAATTATTTTATTTCTCCATGAAAACATATGTTCTGGGTACTCATTAGAAGCGCCTCGTCGAGGCGCTTCTAATGAATTCCCACAACAGTTGTTTTCTTAAAGAAGTTTGAAAGCTAACCGTTCTTTTGGGTTGAAAAAAAAAGAATAAAAAAAAAAAAAAAAAAAAGAAAAAACACGAATTATCTGGAACTTTGTTCTCACATCACGAAAACATGCCTATATAATTTTGACCCCCTTAAACCCCACTTTTACATAGTAAAACTGGGGTTTACAGGGGTATACATTTTTTTCTTATTTCTCAAAACATAGATTGCAATCTATGTTTTGAGCAGAAATATGAATAATATCAGAATTTTTTTATCTGAAAATTTTCATTTTTTGTGGTAAAATTTTCAATATATTTGAATAGGCGTGTTTTCGTAATGAGCTTATATTGACTCTTCCGCCGAGTCCATAAAATTGTCCACTGATATGCGCGGTGGAGAAGTCTACTTCTTATTCACAAAAATAATATTCTGGATTAAAATTTTGGCTTCAAATTAATTGTTTGTCTATAAGGGATCGTCAGTTAGATTATTCCTGTTTAATAGGTGATGTTCAACGGACTGTAATGGTCAAACATTGAAGTTTAAGACATTTAATACTTTGGAATCTTTAAACGCTAAAGTTAAATATAGCAAAGTATATTATGATCAAATTTCAGCAAACGTACACGACCCGTTGTATATGGCCTGTCGTTTGAGTATTAAATCGCTATGTTATGCTGTAACTGTCCGGCTGGCTTTAACATTTGGAAATTGTGAAAAAACAGTTAACTTTATATCAAAGTGTTGTTTTTTTTTTTTTTGTTGTTTTTTTTTTTGTGTTTGTTTTTTTTTTTTTTTTTTTTTTTTTTTTTGTGTGTTGTTGTTGTTGTTGTTTTTTTTTTTTTGTTGTTTTTTTTTTTGTGTGTGTGTGTTTTTGTTGTTTTTTTTTTCTGTTTTTTTGTTTTTTGTCACCTCGGCTCAGCCTCGGGTCGATAAAATCAACAAACATTTGGCAAGTCCATTGGTTAGATTTTGTCGGTTTCACTCTGCACGTGAAACAATATGAAAAAAAAATCCACGGTTCATGGGTTATGGCCATTTTTTTATATTTTTACATTTTTATCTCGGCTTAGCCTGTGTCAATAACTTACATTTGGCAGGTTCTTTAGCTAGAGCTTGTCGATATCTATCAGTATGCCAAAATTATCAAAATACAGTCGAACTTCAATGGCTCGAACATCCTTGGGACCATAGAAAATTGTTCGAGACATTGGTAGTTCGAGCCACTGAGGGTTAATCATGGCACCAGTTCAGGAAGCAAATAGCGATAATTTAGGGAAATCTTTTCGATTTTCTACACAACTCGATGAGGCGATTCTAATGAGTACACACAACATACAATTCCATGATAAAATAAGAAAAAAATCCCTTAATATTTGTTTTCTTGAGCTATTGGTAGGATTTTGTAGGGAATAAAAAAAGAGTTCGTCATCCAGGGTAAACGAGCCATACGTGTTCGAGCCATTGAGGTTATATTGTATTCCCAACTGTTTAAGCGCTATGGCCATTTTCGCTAACTGAACACGGGCGGACAAACGGACTCTCAAAGTAATTTCACTCTTTGAAAGTCAAGTTTTGAATCGGTCAAATCGGCCAAGTTTTCTATGGGTCGTGCAATTCTTTTAGAAAAAGGACTCGACATTTCATGCGAATCGTCTCCTTAGTATGAGACGATTCGCACGACATATCATTTCCTGTTGTCTTGAAAAAAAATATCAAAAACATTGTCATTGTATGCTGTTAGAACCTTAAATAAGTAATAGCCATAATGCATAATATTACGTTGCATCGACGTTGATGCGACTTTGTATAAACGTCCTGTGCTTGCTGCATTTATCTTTAACAAACTGTTTCTATAATTTAAACAAGTTACTTCCTGTCGAGTCAAAAATTCTTCTGAATGAGTGGCTATCACTGTAGACCTTGATCAGACGTCTGTGGTGTCTTATCTGGATCTAACGTGTCTGTCCGAATTGTGTAGGAGTAAACGTGGTATGAGGAATTTACACCCGGCTTTGTGCAGTTTGCGTGCGCGCTGAGATCGCTGATACAGGCTGCGGACAGGGAACTGAATAAACTCCCCACACTAACTATTGGAAAAGTCCAATTTCAATTTTTTGGTGGAATGCGGCGTCTGATCTGAGTCTCACGGTTTGTCAATCAGCAGTCTATGAGTCTCCAGACTAAAATGGGTGATTAGAAATCCATTTACTCAGATAACACACAGCCATTAAAGATGTGCAATGAGCATATCGTATACCCAAATTACCCCATTCGAATAGACAGGCCTTAACAAACAGTGTAGACTCAGATCAGACGCTGTAAAACGCGGTGTCTGATCGGGGTTTACACTGTTTGCCACTCATCTAGCAGTATTTAGACACATCAATTGAAAGTGATAATAGAATAGACCCGTTCAATTTTTAGGATAAATTATTGGATATTTTTGTGATATGGTTTTTATGTTTACATCCCTGAAAATTATATTATTTCTGCGGATATGAGAAAACAAGCAGCACTGAGCAGTTTCGATATTTAACCGCGACCCATATCAGTTATTAATAAAGAAGGAAGATAATTGGACAAAAACGAAAGAAGCTCAATTAATTCAAAATAAATAATTCCATCAGGCAACGAAAAGAAAGCAGGATTTGACCTCTACACTCACCAGAACATTACTCTGCGAATCGCTTCTTGACGACATTTTAACTGATTGTTTGTGCTTCTGTAACAAAGAATGCAATACATCGATTAATAATTGGGATACCTGAAACGACTATATTTAGAACGCTTAAAATTCCAGAGATTTTATTTCTATTTTTAGAATAATAGGTAATCTATGAGACGCCGTTTTGCTATTTAATCCATATTTATACACAGGCGTAATTTGGATATCCATATAATTCGAATTCGTGATATCCATAAATCAGCCGAATAATGGACATCCATAATTCGAATAATAGATATCCATAAATCGAATTAATGATATACATACTTCGCTTTATGGATATTATTAATTCAGATCGATTTATGGATATCCATAGTTCGAATACCCTTAGTTCGAATTATGAATGTCACTAATTCGAATTATGTATATCAATAAATCGAATTATGGTTATCCATTATTCCGCTGATTTATGGATATCACTTATTCGAATTATGGATATTAATTCCAATTAGTGATATCCGTGATATCCGTAAACGGGCTGAATTACTGATATCCTTATTTCGAATCTCGGGGGGGGGGGGGGGGGGGGGCGGCGGCGGGGGGGGGGGGGGGGGGGGAGGGTAACGTGGGGTAATTTTGGTACGTGTGTGCGAGCCAGTATTTAGAAACCTACCCCATTCATATACCTGGCCTTTGAAAAAACGGACCCATGCATATACTAGATCATCTGAAATGTGGACCCATACGTGTGTGCGAGCCAGTATTTAGAAACCTACCCCATTCATATACCTGGCCTTTGAAAAAACGGACCCATGCATAAACTAGATCATCTGAAATGTGGACCCATTCATATACTTCCCGTTGATATTTTGTATACCCATTTATTGCTGGTAGCTAGACAAATAATGAACTCAATTCATTAAATACCAAGAGAACAAGCAGCCTCAAAAATCTCTGAGTGAAAATATATGCATATACCGGGATGTCAAAAAAAGTGGGATCTTTCATATCCAATCAAGAAAAATTATGTAAGTCATATACTCTTTGTCGAAAAAAGGAGTCCAATCATATACCTGACAGCGCTGAAAAAGGGAGCCATTCGGCACGCACATCCGTACTATGCCATATAAAGGAAGTTACCCCGCCCCCCCCCCCCCACCCCCCCCCCCCCCCCCCCCAACCCCGAGTATCGAATTAATGATGTTCATAATTCAGCGCAAAAGTCTTTGGTTTAATGATTTCTCCCTAAGTCACGTGATTGAGTTCAAAAATTATTTTGACGCGAGAGAAGAAAGTATGATTATTTGCTATTTATAAACAATGTAAAAAGAAAACAAGATAAAAACGTTATGTTAAATGGTGATTAGTAAATTGTATGGCATGTTCCATCTGTTTGCAGTATGCACGACTACTTTTTTGTGTTATGTCGTAGCGGCCCGCCGGTTATCCTGGACTCATGTCATGGGTTTTGAAGCATTTAAGCTTTATTTGGCCAGCCGGCCTCGGTGGCTCAGTTGGATGCGCCGTCCGACTGGAGACCAGGAGGTCGCGGGTTCAACCCCCGCCGAGGTCGGCAACATTCTTTCGTGGAGATTGATCATGAAATATTTTCTACGGTCATTCTCTCCCTTCCGCTGATTCAAGAAGGGCAGTTGTCAGTTTCTGGCGAAAGAATGTGCACAATACTGGTTAACCGCTTAGAGGACTATGCCTGCCCAGTAAACGTGTGGTTAGGTAAACTGACCGCGCTCGACATGACCCCATTGGGTTGACTGGGCCGTAAAACCTCAACACAAACAAAAGCTTTATTTGACGTTTCATTAATTTTAATGGTAACGCCTAGGAAAGGGCTAGTTTCACGAATAGTAGTTTTTTGCCATGTCAAATGTAAATTCTTATTTTAGCAAACTGTAAAATACGTTTCAGTTTGTGAGTTTATATATATATATATATATATATATATATATATATATATATATATATATATATATATATATATATATATATATATATATATATATATATATATATATGTATTTCGTCTTTACAACTTGTGACTTTATGTGAAATATTTGCCAAAATCGCTTTGAATAATAAAGAGCTCTAGCAAAGCACCAAATTCGACATTTTTTCACATTTTGTGTGTGTGTGTGTGTGTGTAAAAAGGCAGCTGAAAAAAAATAATAAACCCCACATTCGACACCGAGATTTTTCGTACAATGTTTCATGAACGAATGAAGCATACTTGGTTAAAAAAAATCAAGGTGCAGAAATCGAAGCTTCATGTTCAAATAAAACAAAATATAATAAGAGAGCTAGATCATTTAAGCCTCATCAATGTATTCTGCTTGCGCTACCAAGTTCTTTGTTTTCTGGTTTTTTGAAAGGAGGATAAGCAGATAAAACAAATGTCAAGAAAAAGGAAGAAATAGTCATAAGGGAAGCAATAAGTACGACATTTCAGCCACCGCTGTTTTTTCGACAGTGAGAAACGCAGCTTCCGAAATTACGTTGCATGCCAAATTGACAAAGGTAATGTGAAATGTTTAAGACCATGAGATGTTTCAGAATGCATGCGCCACGGAAGCGGATATTGAGGAGGAAAAGGCGTGAGAATTGTCAGAATTTGTCTGTCTCAATATTGACTTCCTATTTTGCTGCATTTTTTTTTTTTTTTTTTCTCCGTGCTACGTTTGAATTTGGAATACCCAGATGAATTATGGAGGTATTTGTCTTGCTTCGACACCTGTATTATTTTTAATACCTATTGACATACGGCGTGAAGAACGAAAACGTGCATTCATATTCGCCGTGTGCGACTGTTTACTTACCAGCTTACGGTTTGATGATCTTTGATACCTACAAAAATGTAGTTTTGTTTTTCTTATTTACTTTATGACCAGACGGCTGCATAAAAATGAACAGAATTTGGAAAATCGTGGATGCGTTGAAAATGGCTTCACCGCCAGCGATGTTAGTACAATATTAGGATTCGTACATGTGACTTGAATGACTTTATTTACTGAACGCAGAACTGTGGGGTTTGACGCGTGGCAACTTGTACAGACAGAAATGTTTAGCATGATGGATGAAACATCGTTGGAAGTACAGACCTGGAACACTTACTTGTGATTTTTGACAGCAGAAGGTAAGCTATTGTTGTGATTGCCAAGACTGTAGGTCAGCCTGTAGTCTACATGTACATTGCTGTCTTATACGGCGCAAACACCTTGAGTTTTGAGACAATTTTTTACGTTATGTGGTTTGCCATTACTTTATACGAGTTGATGTTACTTTATGTGGGATAAGTATTGCATTATCTGACTTTATTGTTACGCTTCGTGAACTGGTCATTACATTTTGTGCAATACGCTATGTGGGTTTATTAGCTCACCTGAGCACGAAGTGCTCATGGTGAGCTATTGTGGTCAGTCAATGTCCGTCGTACGTCGTCCGCCGTGCGTCGTGCGTCGTCCGTCGTGCGGCGTCAACAATTGCTTTAAAAGCCTACTCCTACAACTCTGGGCCAACTGACTCGATACTTGGTAGGAAGCATCAGGGTGACTTGTAGATCAAAAATAGCTAAAATCGTGCCGATCGGAAATCCAAGATGGCCGCCATCTTGAAAATCTATTTTTCGCTTCTTCTGAACCGAAAAGCCAATTGACTCCAAACTTGCTAGGAAGCATCAGGGTGACTTGTAGATCAAAAACAGCTAAAATCGTGCCGATCGAAAATCCAAGATGGCCGCCATCTTGAAAATCTATTTTTCGCTTCTTCTCCTGAACCGAAAGGCCAGTTGACTCCAAACTTGCTAGGAAACATCAGGGTGACTTGTAGATCAAAACTAGCTAAAATCGTGCCGATCGGAAATCCAAGATGGCCGCCTTGGCCGCCATCTTGAAAATCTATTGGTTTAAACAATATTTATTAATTTCCAATAAAGTACATATATAGAACATGATTCATACAAGGATATATAGGATTTGACAGTAAGCGATACGCTTATATGAAAGTCATCTCCTATGGTCACAAGATGTTCTACCAATATGTGAATGGCAAAATTAGTTCAAAGAAAATATCAATGGCTACCAAAGTAGCATGAATGAGAGAGAGAGAGAGAGGGAGGGAGAGAGAGAGAGAGAGAGATGACCAACTTCCCCTTATTTCAACGAAGGAGATATATGGGATGACTGAGAGCTTAAATGGGGTTAAAACGTCCAGATTTGATAATATATTCCTGTACTTGTAAAAAGAGAGATTCATTGTCATGTTGTGAAAGATTCTCTTTGTCGTATAAGAGGTCGTTTGTTGAATAATTTTGAAGATTGTGTGGTAGGTATCTGTTTCTGTGGTTTGCGTATTTAGGGCAAGTAAAAAGGTAGTGGTACTTGCTCTCAAATCCTCCGCAGGAACAGGATGGACTTTCAGTTATGTTTTTCCTGTATAAATGTGAGTTCAACGAACTACATTCAAGTCTAAGGCGTGCATGTAATACTTGTCCCATACACGTACCGCAGCTGAAGTATCCCGGTGGCTTTCTTAGGCTCTTGTTCAGGCAGTATTTGAAAGCTTCCACGTTCGGTGCAGATTTAATTTCATCAGAGAGAGAATTCCATGCCCTGATAGTGGAAGGGGAAAAGGAGTTATAATAAAGGTTTGAACTGGCATGAATTGTTTGAATATGATCAGCATTTCTCAAAGCATAAGTGGAAGCCTCTTGGACTAACGAGGGAACAAGCTCACGTGAGTATTCAGGAGTTAGTCCATTTATTGTTTTATAAAAAATAACTAGTTTATGTTTGTCTCTTCTGCTTTGTAATGACTCCCATCCTAAGTCTGCAAGGAGTTTGTCTATACTGCATAACTTTGTAGCGCCTGTAATTGTTCTTGCAGCCTCAATATGAATGGCGTCTAACGTCTTTTTCATTTCACTTGATGAGTCATCCCAGACTGAGTCACAATACTCTAGTAATGGTCGGATAAAGGAGACGTACTTACGTTCTAGAGAGTTTCTGCTTACTCTGAATTTAAGAGCTCGCATTAGAGTAAGTCTTATCCATGCTTTTTCGCAAATGGTACCAATATGATCAGGCCAAAGACAAGAACTGGAGAAAGTTATTCCTAAGTGTTTGTGGGTTTGAGTTTCGTTGATTTGTGTGTTATTCATAAACAGTGGCGGATGAATAGGTTTGTTAACTTTCCTGGATATGACCATAGACAAAGTCTTTGCTGCATTAAAGTTTAGAGCCAGAAGTCTGCCCAGTCACTTATGTTATGCAAGTCACCGTTGAGTATCATAGCCGCTGTGTTTGGCTTTTCGACGACAATGTACAAACTTGTATCGTCAGCAAAGAGGCGGATTGATGCACCAATATTTTTTAACTATATCATTCATGAATATAAGAAATAGTAATGGCCCAAGATTAGAACCTTGAGGGAATCCTGCAAAGATGAATTCTCGTTCTGAAGTTTGGCCGTTGATCACAACGCGTTGTCTACGATTTGACAGGTAGCTAGCAAACCATTCCGTCACTTTTTCTGAACAACCAATGGCTCTTAGTTTATGAAGAAGGTGCCAGACCCTGTTGGAGGCTTTACTTATATCGCAAAATACTACTCTGATTTCTTTGCCATTGTCAATTGCTTCGCAAAAGTTATGATATGTGTGCAGTAACTGGTACGTAGTTGAGTCGCCTTGGATGAAACCGGATTGTAGTGGCGTTAGTATGCGATGCTCTATAGCGTAATTATAAAGACGTTTGTGAACACTTCTTTCCATTGTCTTACCAACAGAACTTAGAAGTGTTATTGAACGATAATTAGAAGGAGCTGATTTGTCATCTTTTTTATATATGGGTGTGACGTTACCGTCCTTCCATGGCGAAGGGAAGCAGGCTTTGTCAATAGAACGATTAAAGACAATTGAAAGTGGTTTATCAAGTATGTCGGCCCCTTCTCTAGGAAGTCGAGGACTGATTAGGTCTGGACCACAAGATTTAGAAACGTTTAGGTTTCTAAGGACATCACTGACGTCTTGACAAGTGATTTGAATAACGTTGAGAGAGTGTTGAGTAGGTTCGAGTTCGGGTAATGATTTGTTGTCATCGATAACGTTTGATTGAGAAATAAAGTATGTATTTAATAAATTTGCTTTTTGGAGATCATCTTCTGCATAATAATCATTAAGTTTAAGTGTTGGTATCGAGCTTGACGATTTTCCTAAGTTTAAGAATTGTTTAGCAGTTTTCTAAAATATTTTCGAGTCTGTTGTACTGGTAGAAAGTAAATCATCAAGTTTATCAAAGTATTTTTTCTTAGAGTTTCTAAATTCTGAAACTGCTGGATTGCGGATGTTTTTGTAACTTTTCCAGTATACAAGATTGTTGGTTCGTTTAAAGCGTTTGTGAAGACGTTTGCGTTTTCGTATAAGCCTTTTAACTTTGGAAGTTATCCAAGGTGATTCAGATGGTCTGATTGTAACTACTTTATTCGGAATGGACTTTTCTGCAGCATATATTAAAGAATCGGTAATTTGTTGATCATTTATATCAAGGTCAGTGATTTCCTCGACCTTGGCAGTGAGGCTATATTCGGTTAAAGATGATCTGAATTTATCAAAATCTGCAAGTTTGTAGTTCCAGATTCGCCTGGTATAGGTCTTCGACACAGGTCGTAAAAATTTCAGTAGGACAATAGTCGGACAATGATATCTTATTTGATTTGGAATAAAAGTATCTATGACACCACTCGTTAAGTCGTGTGTTTTGTTGCGAGCAAGGATTAAATCTATCAATGACGATGAATTTTCTGTGTAATGTGTATCCTCAGTTATTAGTTGTGTAAGGCTGTATTCCTGTCTTAGTTCAGTCATTTTGTTAACATTATTATTCTGAAGGTTGTAATTGAAAGTCTCCGAGAATAAAGATATCAATAATGTTTGTGTTGTAGGCTCTGTCGATGCTTTCGCTGAGAAGATCGAAGTACGCTGCATTGCTGTTTGGAGGTCTGTAACACCCTCCTATAAAAAGTTTCTTTGACTTAATGCTAAGTTCGATCCAAACTGCTTCTAGACCTTGCAGTTCAAGGTCACTTCGACGTTTACAGTAAATATTGTCTCGGACGTATATGACCACTCCCCCACCTGGTCGATCGCACCGGTCTCTTCTAAAAGGGGAATGAAAATTTGTTAAGCTTATACTATCGCTCCTGATTTCCGGTTTCAACCAGCTTTCAGAAAAGATAATTAGATCATATGCTTCAGATTCCGCGGCAATAAGGTCAAGTTTCGGTAACAAACTTTGAATGTTGAGATGGAGTATACTAAGGTGATTCGTAAGCATTTCGAGAGAACCATTATGACTGGAGTTAATATTGTCTACGACAGAGTCCGGGCCAGGGTTCGGTTCAACGTCACCGCTAAGTAGAACTAAAATGAACATCCAAGTTACTGCTTAGCTAAAGACAGAGAAGAAAAGATTGCGGCAAAATAATATATTTTTGTTTGACTTAGTTATTTTGATACGAGTATAAGGAAATTTAATGTTTCTGTATGTTTCATTGCTGCGTTGTAGTGCCATGATAACGCTCATACATGCATCATGGTAATTGCAATGGTATATGTTGAAGAGTAGTACGACTATTAAGATATGAAATTTTTTGGAGAGTATTCTCTTCCTACATCCCAACCCTATAGTGTTTGTGACTCCAATAAAGCCGCCAAGACCGTCTGATTTAAAATCTCTAAGTTTCATGGTTAGGGATAATAAGTTAGGAACAAAGACAGCGGTCCTGACAGCTTGCTTGGAGTCTTCATAATCAAGAGAGGTGCTTTGAGATGGTATAAATAAACATTTGAAAGAAGGGGAACGTAGTTGTCGGCCATAGAAAATCTATTTTTCGCGTCTTCTCCTGAACCGAAAGACCAGTTGACTCCAAACTTGCTACGAAGCATCGGGGTGACTTGTAGATCATAAATAGCTAAAATCGTGCCGATCGGAAATCCAAGATGGCCGCCATGGCAGCCATTTTCAAAATCTGTTTTTTGCTTTTTCTCCTAAACCCAAAAGCCAATTGACTCCAAACATGATAGGAAGCATTAGGGTGACTTGTAGATCAAAAATAGCTAATATCATTCCAATCGGAAATCCAAGATGGGCGCCATGACAGCCATCTTGAAAATCTATTTTTGCTTCTTCTCCTGAACCGAAAGGCCAAATGACTCCAAACTTGCTAGGAAGCATCGGGGTGACTTGTTTAAGCAACCATCATTTATCTTACTGAAAATGTTTGTCTTGATGATTTCTAGGTAAAGTTTGAAACTGGGTCACTTGGAGTCAAATACTAGGTCACCTGGCCAAATCAGCTAAAACCTTGTTAACACTAGCGGTCACATTTTTGAAGTAGTCATCATGAATCTTGCTTATAATGTTTTGATGAGTTCTAGGTCAAGTTTGAAACTAGGTCACTTGGGTTGAAAAACTAGGTCACCGTGTCAAATCAGCGGAAAACCTTGTTAACACTCTAGCAGTCAAAATTTTTAAGCAACCATCATGACTCTTGCTCAAAATGTTTGTCTTGATGATTTCTAGGTCAAGTTTGAAACTGGGTCACCTGGGGTCAAAAACTAGGTCATCTGGCGAAATCAGCGGAAAACCTTGTTAATACTCTAGTGGTCACATTTTTGAAACAATCATCATGAATCTTTGAAGCAATCATCATGAATCTTGCTCAACATGTTTGTCTTGATGATTTCTAGGTCAAATTTGAAACTGGGTCACTTGGGATGAAAAACTAGGTCACCGGCTAAATCAGCAGAAAACCTTGTTAACACTCTAGCGGTCACATTTTTAAAGCAATCATCATGAATCTTGCTCAAAATGTTTGTCTTGATGAGTTCTAAATTAAGTTTGAAATTGGGTCACTTGGGATCAAAATCTAGGTCACCAGGCCAAATCAGCAGAAAAGTTTGTTAACACTCTAGTAGTCACAGTTTTGAAGCAATCATCAATGGATCTTGCTCAAAACGTTTGTCTTGATGATTTCTAGGTCAGATTTAAAACTGGGTTACATGGGGTCAAAAACTAGGTCACCAGGCCAAATCAGCAGAAAACTGTTAACACTCCAGAGGTCACATTTTTTAAATAATCATCATTAATATTACTCAAAATGTTCGTCTTGATGATTTCTAGGTGTAGTTTAAAACTGGGTTGCTTGATATCAGAAACTAGGTCACCTGACAAAATCAAAGGAAAACCTTGTTGGTGCTCTAGAGGTCACATTTTTGAAGTGATCATCATGAATCTTGCTCAAAATGTTTGTCTTGATGATTTCAAGGTGATGTATATTTTTCTATCCAGTGACTGTCTTAAGTTTTTCCATTTAGGTCAGTTTCTCAGTAATTATTGGTTCTACAGAGTGATATTTGGTACTTGTGAAGTGTTTATGTTTAGGTCAGTTTCTTAGTAACTATTGCTCCTACAGCCGTGATACTTAGTACATGCATACATTTTAGCATGGCCTCTTGAGTGGAGTCATCCATATTTGACCTTGACCTTTATTTCACAGTCCGTTAGACATGCTACATTGTCTTACTTGTTAATATAATCATTTTGAATTTTGATCAGAATGTTTACCTTGATCAGTTCTAGATCAGGTTCTCAAAGTGCTATGATGCTCAGGTGAGCGTTACAGGGCAATCATGGCCCTCTCGTTTACTTATGCTGGTTTAATATTACATTATATAATTTGTTTATTACGTTTTGTGCATTTCCTAATACCTTCAGTGGATATATATATTGACTGCCGTGGGCATGAATCGAGCGGCGTAAGCCGCGAGAAGGAGGAAGAATATGAGAGGGTGTTACCCCCTCATAAGTGTGTGCGTGTGGAGGTGGGGTCCGGGAGCCTCTCTCGGGAAACGTTTTAAAATTGGATTGCCTGAAAGTGCATTTCCATGCTGTTTTCAAGCCAATTTCAGTAATTTTGCGGGATGATGTTTTTTTCTGTCATTTTCAGGAGGTCGTGGGATCGATACTTGCTGGGACAACATTCTTTCCTGGGGTCATTCTCTCCCGTCTGCTGATTCAAGAAGGGCAGTTATTTAGTTTCTGGCGAAAGAATGTGTACTGTACTGGTTAACCACTTATGTATAAGCCTTTCCAGGAAGAGCGGTTATGTAAACTGACCGGCTCAAAAATGACCTAAATAGTATTGACTGAACCGGAAAACTCCAAAAATAAATAAATAAATAAACCTTCCGCCTTATGCAGGCAATTTCTAGCTGCGAAAATAATTCTGGCTAGTTTGATAATTACCGGGGCTAGCCATGTAGAATCCTGGAAACCCTGTCTGTCCCTTCAGCCACTACACCCCACACAAATATATATAGATTGGTAGGGGTAGGGGTAAAGGGCGGGGGAGCAAATTCCCATCCCCCCTTCAACCCACCCACTCAACGCTAAAAAAATTCACTCATTATTCTGCGATTATTCTGCGATGCCATTGCTTGTTAGGACGGCCATTCTTTTCAGTTTCTGTGTTGTAATTTAAAGGTAGACAGAGAGACTAGGGAAATTGGCACCAGCAATATCGAAGTGAATTTAGGGTAATCATGAAGTGACTTCATGATCCAATACCGTATTTACTCGCTAGCCTTTTAGTTTCCAAATAGAATTTCTACGCACTCCACTGCTGTCCAGTATTAGTCCAACTGATAAGACACAGTCAACTACTGGCTGAGTATCAGTCCTACTAATATTATACAGCCCCAGTACTAGTCTTAGGATATGATACATTCCTCTACTGCCCCAGTAGGCTGTTATGGAACGTCATTGCTGTCTTATACGGCGCAAACACCTTGGGTTTTGAGACAATTTGTAACGTCCTGCTGATATGATACAGTCCACTTCTGTCCCAATACAAGACACATTCATAAGATAGTCCACTACTACCCTATACCAGTCCTACTAATACCTTACTGACACCAGTCCTAGTGATATTAAACAGTCCGTTACTGCCCCAATTCTAATCCAACTGATACCCTACTGCCCAAGTACAAGTATTATTGATATGACACGATGCACTACTGCCCTAGTACCAATTCTACTTAAACGCTACGCCGGCCTCGGTGGCTCATTTGGATGCGCCGTCCGACTGGAGACCAGGAGGTTCAACCACCGCCGAGGTCGGCAACATTCTTCATGAAATATTTTCTACGGTCATTCTCTCCCCCCGATGATTCAAGATGGGCAGTTGTCAGTTTCTGGCGAAAGAATGTGCACAAAACTGGTTAACCGCTTAGAGGACTAAGCCTGCCCATAATCGTGTGGTAAGGTAAACTGACCGCGACCCCATTGGGTCTATCTATCTAACACAAACAAAACTTAAACGCTGCAGTACACTTTTGTCCCAGTATCAAACTTATTCTTCATATACGATACAGTATATCATTGCCCCAGTACCAGTCCTGTTGGTAACGGGTCATTTCGCCCGTGAGTCGTTTCGCCCATGAGTCGTTTCGTTCGTGGGTCATTTCGCCCTGGGTCGATTCGCCCGTGGGTCGTTTCGCCCCAATTATGCGGGTCGTTTCGCCCATATTTTTATTCAGGCCCTGAGGTAAGGTATGTTGTGGTTTATAAAGGGGTCGAGGTAGGTGGGGTGGGATGGGTTAGGGGAGTCGGTGTGCATTTAGTTATAGCTCTGGCCTGTTTATTCAGTATCTATTGCTTATGAGCTTTATATTGCAATATCTTACCTTTAACTAACAATCACGATTATTCTCACCTCGGTTAATGTGTGATTATAAGCGTGAAAGGAATACCGTAGTGGATTACCGCCTTTGTCAAAGCAAATGACAAAGCAATTAACGTGCACCGTTCATATATCCGCACGTCCGTTTGTCCGTCTGTCTGTCTACCCACGCACCCCACCGCCGTTTACCCGTCCCGTTTCCCATTTTACCAATCCGTCTGTTTACCTATCTACCCCGTTGTCCCTCCCTTAGAAAAATATAATTGGGGCGAAACGACCCACGGGCGAAACGACTCACGGGCGAAACAACTCACCTCATTAGGGCGAATCGACCCACCCAAAAATCGGGGCGATACAGTGCGAAACGACCCGGCGACCCACGGGCGAAACGACCCGGATTCGTCCTGTTAATACAATACAGTATACTACTATCCTATTACCAGTCCTTCTGATACTACATAGTCCACTACTGTCCCAGTACCAATCTTACCGATATGAGACAGTCCACCAATGCTCCAATACCAGTTCTACTGATACAACACTGTTCACTGCTGTCCCAGTATTTGTCCAACTGATATGATACAGTCTATCACTACCAGGGACCAGTCTTCCTGATACTACTCAGTCCACTACTGTCCCAGAATCAGTCTTACTGATATGGCACAGTCCATCAAGGCTCCAGTACTCTAATACAAGTTCTACTGATACAACACAGTCCACTATTGTCCTAGTACCAGTCCTACTGATATGTGGTTATCTACCATTGCCATGAATCAGTCCTACTGATACGATACAGTTCCCTACTACCCCTATACCAGTCCTTCTGATACCCTGCAGTCCACTACTACCACAGTAACAGTCCTGTTAATGTTCTTTAATCCACTGTTGCCCAAATACCAGTCTTATTGATACGACTCAGTACAATACTGCCCAAGAACTACTCCTACTTATACGCTACATTACACTTTTGCCCGAGTACCAGTCTTATTGATACGTCACAGTCCACAACTGCCCCAGTACCCATCCTACTGATACTCTACATTCCACTACTGTCCAAGTGCCAGTCCTACTGATACGACAATGTGCGCTTCTGCCCAAGTACCAGTTCTACTTATTCGCTATTGATATGTCACAGTCCACTGCTGGTCTAGCACCAGTCCTATTCATACCCCACAGTCCACTACTGCCTTAATACCAGTCTTAATGCTACCACACAGGTCACTACATCCCCAGTACCTGCTCTACTAATACACTACAGTATTCTACTGTCCCAGTACCAGTCCTAATGATACATCGCTGTCCTCTACTGACCTAGTTCCAGTCTGACATTGTACCTTTCAGTCCGCTACTGCCCCAGTACCACTCCTATTGATATGACACAGTCCACTTCTGCCCCAGTACCAGTCCTATTGATATCTTGCAGTCCATCTCTGCCCCAGTACCAGTCCTATTGATACCCTTTCAGTCCACTACTGCCCCAGTACCAATTCCACTGATACCCTACAACCCACTGCTGCCCCAGTACCAGCACTATTGATACAACACAGTCCACTACTGCCCCAGTTAGAGCTGTAATGGTAGCATAGTCAACTACTGCCCTGAGTACCAGTCTTACTAATATGACATAGTTCACTACTATCTCAGTACCAGTCCTTCTAGTATGATGTTCGCTACTGCTCCAGTATCAGTCCTGCTGATGTCCTATAGTCCATTCTTGTCCCAGTACCACACCTGCTGATATCCTACAGTCCACAACTGCCCAAGTATCAGTTCCACTGATAAGATATAGTCCACTTATGCCCGGGTACCAATGCTATTGATGCCTCACAGTCAATTAGTGCCCACATACCTGTCCTTCTGATACCCTGTATTTATGGCGCTCGGTCTATAGTGGTCTGTAGATTATAAAGAGAACTGTATCTGGGTCTGTAAGGACTCTAGAGTATTTGGAGGACTGGTATTTGTGTCTTTAGTGGACTGCAGGATATACGGAGGACTTGAACTGGGTCTGTAGTGGACTGAGGATTGTACGGAGGACTTGCACTTGGTCTGTAGTCGACTGCAGAATATACGAAGGACTGGTACTGGGTCTCTAGTGGACTGTAGATTATAGGGACTGTATCTGGGTCTGTAGGGGGCTGTAGAGTATATAAAGGACCGGTATTGTGTCTGTGGTGGACTGCAGAGTATACGGAGGACTGATACTGGGTCTGTAATGGACTGTAGAGTATAGGGAGGATTGTAACTTGGTCTGTAGGGGACTGCATATTATAGGGAGGACTGGTACTGTGTGTGGGGGACTTCAGAGTATACGGTGGACAGATACCGGGCCTGTAGTGGACTTTAGTTTTATAGGGCGGACTGTAACTTGGTCTGTAGTGGACTGTAGAGTATACGGAGGACTAGAACATTGTGTATGGTGGACTACGGAAAATACGAAGGACTAGTATTGGGTTTCTAGCGCGTTGTAGAGTATACTGAAGACCGGTACTGTGCCTATCGTGGACTATAGAGCGTATGGAGGACTGGTACTGGATCTGAAGTGGACTAAGAGTATATGGAGGACTAGTACTGGGTCTATAGTGGACTGTAGAGTATATGGAGGACTGGCACTGGGTCTTAGAGGACTATTAAAAATAAGGAGGTACTGAATCTGTGCTGGACTGCAGAGTGTAGGGAGGACGTGTACGGGGTCTGGAGTGGACTGTATATTATACAGAGGACTGGTACTTGGTCTATAGTGGACTGTACAGAATACTGAGGACTGGTACTGGGTCTGTAGTGAACTGTAGAGTATACGGAGAGCTGATAATTATTCTGCATTGGACTGTAGGGTATACGAAGGACTGATACTTTGTCTCTACTGGATTATAGAGTAAACGGAGGCTGTAGTGGACTGTAGAATGGGAGGTCTGGAAATTGGTCTATAAAAGACCGTATAGTACAAGGATGACCAGTTCCGAGTCTGTAAAGAACTGACAAGAACTGGAATATGACTGTAGAGGACTGGTACCGTGTCTCCAGAAGATTATAAAGTATACAGAGGAATGGTACTGGGTCTGCAGTGGACTGTAGAATATATGCAGGACTGGTAGTGGGTCTGTAGTGACCTGTAGAGTATAGGGAGAACTGGTACTTGACCTGTAGGGATTGTAGAGTATACAGAGGACTGATACTGTATCTGTAGTTTACTGTTGCGTAAACTGTTGAGTAAACGTAAACTAATACTGGTTCTGTAGTGCACTGTAGAGTATACGGATGACTGATACTGGGTCTGTATTGGATTGTAGAGCATACAGAGGACTGCTACTGTGTCTGTGGTGGATTGTTAATCCCCCGCCGCGAAGCGGCTGGGGGATTATAGAAATGGTCTTCGTCTGTCCGTCTGTCTGTGTGTCCGTCTGTCCTTGAATTTTGTGTCCGTCTGTCCGTCCGTCTGTCCTTCCGTGACACTCTTGTCGCTCCATATCTCCTGAACCCTTTGAAAGATTTTCATTAAACTTTGGTCAAATGTTCGCCTCAGTCGATGTGCAGCCATGCCAACTCAAGGTCAAGGTCACAGGTCAAGGTCATGGGTTTGAGCCTTGAATTTCGTGTCCGCTCCATATCTCCTATACCCCTGGAAGGATTTTCTTTAAACGTTGGTCATATGTTTGCCTTAGTGAAACGATGTGCAGAACTCACAACTCAACCATGCCGTCACAAGGTCAAGGTCACAGTTCAAGGTCATGTTTGAACCTTGAATTTCGTGTCCGCGCTGTATCTCCTATACCAGTGGAAGGATTTTCTTTAACTTTGGTCAAATGTTCACCATAGTGAGACGATGTGCAGATTCAATAACTCAACCATGCCGACTCAAAGTTAAGGTCACAGTTCAAGGTCATGGGTTTGAGCTTTGAATTTCGTGTCCGCTTTGTATCTCCTTTACCCCTGGGAGGATTTTCTCTAAACTTTGGTCAAATGCCCACCTATTGGACGATGTGCAGAACCCATAACTCAGCCATTGGGACTCAAGGACAAGGTCACAGTTCAAGGTCGCGAGTTTGAGCCCTGAATTTCGTGTCCACTCGATATCTCCTTTACCCCTGGACGGCTTTTCTTTTAATTTTGAGTCAAATGTTTGCCTTTGTGAAGAACCCATAACTCAACCATGCAGACTCACAAGGTTACAGTTCAAGGTCAGGGGTTTGAGCCTTGAATTTTGTGTCCGCTCTGTATCTCCTTTACCCCTGAGAGGATTTTCTCTAAACTTTGGTCAAATGTTCACCTTAGTGGGACAATGTGCAGAACCCATAACTCAGCCCTGCGGAATAAAGGTCAAGGTCACAGTTGAAGGTCACGAGTTTGAGCCTTGAATTTGGTGTCGGCTTCATATCTCCTTTATCCCTGGAAGGATTTTCTTTAAACGTTGGTCAAATGTTTGCCTCAGTGAGATGATGTGCAGAACCCATAACTCAGCTATGCTGACTCAAGGTCAAGGTCACAATTGAAGGTCACCAGTTTGAGCCTTGAATTTTGAGGCCGCTCCATTGCCATTCAGACTGCCTTGTTAAATTTGGGTCAGATGTTCGCCATAGTGAAATTATGTGTAGAACCTATAACTCAACGATGCAGATTCAAGGTCAAGGTCACAATTGAAGGTCACCCGTTTCTTTCTTGTTCGCTCCATATCTCCCGAACTCTTTGAAAGATTTTCATGAAACTTTGGTCAAATGTTTGCCTTAGTGAGGCGATGTGCAGAACCCATAACTCAAGCATGCCGATTCACGGTCAAGGTCACAGTTAAAGGTCTCCAGTTTGATTTTTTTTTTAATTTCATGTTCACTCCATACCTCCTGAACCATTTGAAAAATATTTATTATTAAAGTTTGGGTCAAATGTTCGCCTTAGTAAGATGATGTGCAGAACCCATAACTCAACAATGCAGACTCAAGGTCAAGATCACAATTGAAAGCCACCAGTTTGAGCCTTGAATTTTGAGGCCGCTCCATTGTCATATTGCGGCGGGGGATATAGCTGTCCTTCAGACTGCCTTGTTGGGTATACGAAGGACTAGAACGTGGTATATAGTGTACTGTAGAGAATACGGAGGACTGGTAATGAGTTTCTAGTGGGCTTCGGTGTATACGGAGGACTGTTACTATGCCTATCATGGACTGTAGAGTGTATGGAGGACTGCTTCTTATTAGGAGGACTGGTACTATGTCTTTAGGTAACTCTGTAGTATAGGAGGACTAGTAATGAATCTGCAGTGGCCTGTACAGATTACGCAGGACTGGTTATGAGTCTGTTGTTGACTGTGGATTTCACGTAGGACTGGCACTGGGTCTGTAGGGGACTGTAGAGTATACGGAGGACTGGTACTGGGTCTGTAGTGGGCTGCACTGTATACGCAGGACTGGTATTGGTAGTCCGGCAGAATTAATGGATATCTTTGGTAAACCGGAATTTAGAGTGCATACAAATTGTGTTGACATATTTCGGAAACCTGGTTGATGACACCCTGTCATTCTTGGGCATTTCGAGAAATCCAAGATGGCGTCCAAGATGGCTGCCAAATTACAAATAATAATAATAATAAATAAAAAATAATAAAAATAAAAATAAAACTGACAAATTCTATATAACACAAATGTTCTGACAATCTTTGAAAAATGCCGGCCTCGGTGGCTCAGTTGGATGCGCCGTCCGACTGGAGACCAGGAGGTCACAGATTCAACCCCCGCCGAGGTCGGCAACATTCTTTCGTGGAGATTGATCATGAAATATTTTCTACGGTCATTCTCTCCCTTCCGCTGATTCAAGAAGGGCAGTTGTCAGTTTCTGGCGAAAGAATGTGCACAATACTGGTTAACCGCTTAGAGGACTAAGCCTGCCCAGTAAATGTGTGGTTAGGTAAACTGACCGCGCTCGACATTACCCTGTCGGGTTGACTGGGCCGTAAAACCTGAACACAAACAAACAAACAATCTTTGAAAGCTGAGACCTTCTACTTTTGAAATTTTTATTATTTCTGCATTTTTAATGTCATAAAAGTAACAACAATAATAATAATAACAATAATAATAATGTTTCCATGAATATTAGGCTACGAACCACCAACACCACCCTGCAAAAGGGGAATATTCTACACTATGATATTCTGAAGGTAAATGATCAAAGGTATAAGTTGTTACTTTCTACCATCTGGCCAATGGGGCGTTAGGCAGTTATTGCCATTTTAGTTACGTTACCATTATCATTAATAAGAAACGTGGTCACCTACTCAATATGTCCATATAGATATACATTTTAACTCATTCTACATTCAGTTATTCAAAACAGTAACATTTTCGTCGACTAAACGAAAACCTCTTTGTTGATTTTTGTCATCAATCCACCGAACTAAACCAGAATCAGCGGTCTTTCTTTGGTCACTCAAATAATAAGGATTGCGTGGGCGAGGTTCAATGGCTTTTTCGGGTTTAAAATTTAGATTGTTAAACATTCCCATGGTTTATATAATATGTTTTCATTATTCTTTCATTTATTTCTTGATTTCAAGAGTCCAAAAGTTTCTATAAACTATCATAAAATGAATTCCCCTCTTGATATTTCTAAATAAAAAACAGACAATAGTAGCCACAAAGTACAGATTTAAGATCTTGATATTGCAGATTAAACCTTTTAATAAAACAGAGATTTTCGGGTGGTGGTAATCCAAATGGATCGAAATACATATCGTTCATATAACAAGTCCAGTGTGTACCAGGTCCATTAGAGTCATCAAGATTTATTATTCCACA
Source organism: Anodontia alba (assembly GCA_964016985.1). Classification (NCBI taxonomy): domain Eukaryota; kingdom Metazoa; phylum Mollusca; class Bivalvia; order Lucinida; family Lucinidae; genus Anodontia; species Anodontia alba. The sequence continues at coordinate 65,855,216 of OZ024832.1, forward strand.
ATTTTCATTTCTTACATTGTTTTTATCAAAAACCCCATCAAAGTTTTTTATTCCTAATTTAGTAACCCAAAGATTTATATAAAAATTATTATTAAAAATTATTAATTGGTTTACTTTCAAATGAAATCGTTTTTTTTTTTTTTCAATTCTTGGTATCCTTCGGTATGACCTTGGTTGGCTAATAATTTGTAGACCTCCTTTCCCTGTTATAGCACCTATTACTGAAGGAATTAGTGAGGTACCAATAGCCCTCAACAAAAGTGGAAGAAATCCTCCACTCGCCTTTTGATTTTTGGTTGAGAGAAATCGATTCGCCTTTCCCAATCATTTTCTTTTGTCTTTTCGTTAAATATGGCCCAGCATCTTTTAATACATTTGTTTTTCGTGAAGTCGGTATGGTTATCATCCCCGATCCAAATAATTTCCCTATTCCAGTTGACGCCCATCCTGAAAGAGCACCAGCTGCTAATGGAGCAGCTACTTTGCTGGCAAGAGGAATTAACCCGCGGACAAGACCAGCCAGCGCACCTAAAAATCCACCATTTTTACTTTCAGCCGTCATTTGTGATTTTGATATTTCTTATCTACTCCTCTTCCAACTGCTAACGCCATTTTAATTCTATTAATTTGTGTTTGTGTTAAAAAAAAAAGAGGAAAACCCCCAGACAATTGACTGTTCTTAAGTTGAAGTGTTAGCGGGGATCGTTTTTTTTTAGGCATTTGCTAAAGTCCGTTTTTGTCGAGGGTTTCTATTTATCGAGTAGTGAGTATCGAGTAAGGAAAGTGAGTTTCGAGTTAAAAAAGCGAGTTTCGAGTAAGAATAGCGAGTTTCGAGTAGGAAAAGTGAGTTTCGAGTTAAAAAAGCGAGTTTCGAGTAAGAAAAGCGAGTTTCGAGTAAGAAAATCGAGTTTCGAGAAACTCACTTTTCTTACTCGAAACTCACTTTTCTTACTCGAATATCACTTCTTAACAAAAAGTGAGTGAATCACGTTTTTGTCCATCTGTTAAAGTTATTGATTATGGTTTGTATAAAGTCTTCTATATTATACATAAATAATTTTTTAGATTATTACTGTTTCATTTCCAACAATATCAATTTGACCTCTTCATCATAAAAAAGTTATTGCATAAACTTTATAGTCATCACCAGCAGCCTGACTTAATCTATACCGTAATATTAGTTATTTTGGATCTGAACTTTGCAGTGCCTCATCGATATCTGTTAAATTAAAATGAATAAGACCAAATAATGATTGAAAGTTTTCTCTAGTCAAAAGAGAACCGGTATTTTTTTTATTCTGTTTTCCAGCATAGTTGATCATATCTTTGTATATTCTCGCCATGTTATCAAATGAGTATTCTAACTCTGGATAATATATGCCGTTTCCAACTTCCATTCTCGGCGATTGTAAATAACAATTGTCATTGCCAGCATTAATCTTAAATATATCAAAAATGTGTGGATTTTGTTCTGGATTGAGAGTCTTATTTGTCTTCTGTAAATAAACAAAGATGTGTTTGGGGTTTTTTACCCGGCTGTAATAGTAAATGTTGACTCCTGCTGTTCAAACGACTCTGATTCCAACACCATTTCTCGGTGATGTCCACATTGTCTTCGTGTGATTTTTCATTGCATATGAAAGACCTCTGAATTAAAAATAATTTTAGGAATCCACAACATGAATCTGGTTACAACAACCTTCCCTGGATCAACAGCATGTTCTCTAAATGTTAAATTATTATCATGTGTCAATCCAAATTCTAATTGAATTTGGCTTGGCGGTAAAATATATGTTCTCAATCAATCAAAAAACGTAAACTTATTTAATGTAGTATTGGGAATCGGCCAGAATTTCATAGTCGATCATCGGTTTTGTAAAACCGATTGATCATCGATTGATAATTGACTTGTAGAAGATATATTCAGTTTTAATGAAGTCCTCTTCCAGGTACTTATTCATGGCTCCAGATCAACAAAAGGGGTATCCAGATAATATGTTCTTCTTATTTTCCCATGAAAACATATGTTGTGTGCATTCATTAGAAGCGCCTCCGCGAGGCGCTTCTAATGAATACCCACAACATATGTTTTCATGGAGAATTAAGAAAAAATCAGTACTTTGATCAAATAGCTTTAAATAAGTCAACCCCAAAGTACTGAGTTTTTCTTAATGAAATGAAATTCAAAGTTGTCTATTTGGGTAATTTTAGATTTGTGGTCGATGAAAGTGAAGAAATTTGATCAAATAGCTTTAAATAAGTCAACCCCAAATTTCTTCACTTTCATCGACCACAAATCTAAAATTACCCAAATAGACAACTTTGAATTTCATTTCTTTATAACTTACCTTTAAAAATAAAACGTCAGAAAAACATGTTTCCAAAAAATAGAATTTTCCGATTAGTCGACTGTAAAAATCTTCCCGATCATCAGTCGCAAGAGGCAAAAGTGACTGATGATTGATTATAATCGATCATCAGTGGCAACACTTATTTCATGGGATCATTGTTTTTACTTCGGCACCTGTCCATCAATAATATTAATGAGCCTATGACAATTTATAAATCCCCCGATTGTGGGCCCTCCGATTTGCCACCGTATCATCTGCCATTGCCGTTGTACCTAATGTATCTAAATGAAAGTATTCATTCGTTTCTGTTGTTTCCGCGTTATCTCGCGAAATTTCGAAAAGATCCCTGATATTTATCACTCGAAATAGATCAGTCCCATCGTATACAACTTTGCCATTTTGTTTTACTCGTAGATCAGATATTAATGAGGCAGCGCCATTAATCATGGCAACAGCATTAACAGCCTCGTAACCTGCCCCGTCCGCAAATTTATTTACCGTAAATGTTATACCCAGGTAGGCACTATACCAATCAAAGAAAGATTATCTATCATTTATTAAAAATGTATAACCATCCTTTCTTTGATTGGCATTGTTACCCGGTACTATCACAGGTGTACTAAGTTGAATTGATATATATTCAAAACGATCGCAGTACTTTGTGCTTCTAAACATTACTATATCATAATCAAATATTTTCCCCCTGTTAATAAGTTTTTTAATTCGTTCAGTTCCACTCCCGAACAATCTTGGATTCAAAAACGGATCCCTGGGGTTTTAGGGGTTTCTTCTTTCAATAATTCTTTAGTTATTTTATTCTGCATTGTTTTTTGGGGAAAAATCTTGTCTGATGCATATTCTCCGGCTTTTTCACGTTTCATTCTCGACTCAAATGCCACCTCTGCTGCTTTTGATGCTGCCTTTTTACACCCTCCGATGCTAAGTTTGAAAAAAATGTAAAAAAAATCCTGACCCTTCTATTAATGGATTATATTCAATCCGCGATTCTGTCAAAGCATCATGATATTCATATTCACCCAAATTTTGGTTATATCTCCTTTGTTCTCTCAGTATATTATCTGTACATATTTATTCTTCTTTAATGATAAAACTTAACCTTGTATCAACACCGTTTAGACCTATTATTCTGCCAAACACATCTGTAATATATATTCTAATACTATTAATGATTGTCTTGTTCACTTCGCATACGAAATCTTTGTTGGTTCTTTCGAAAATGGGTAACTTCTTGTAAGAGTCGCTGTACTCGCTGTATATATTGTGTCACTATATCTTCCATCAACGATTGAATTACTGATTAGATCACAGTGAATGTAAAGTGTGTCGATGCCATTCGTTATGTTCGGGGCCTTTGTCCCAAAACTTGATTCCTTGATTATTTCCCTTTTAAAACCAGTAAGTTCCTTAAAATTACTATCTCTTAAGTCTAGAGGTACTCCCTCAAAATTGTTACTAAGCATATAAAACTAGTCATATCAAATTCGATTTTAATTGGGCTATCACCGTCTGTTTCCATGTCGCCGTTTTCAGTAAGAAGTTCTCGTATTTAGTCAGAGAGTTCGGAATAAGAATAGCATCCGCTTGTAAACGCGATTATTTTATATTATGTGCCATTGTGATATCTGATTATATCGTTATTATATTCTTTGCTAACATTGTACCATGAATATGTCATCGTGTTTATTTCCTTGAGGCCTATAAATGCGCTTTTATTTCCATCTAGTGTAATTGGCCGATCAAATACTGTTGTAAAGTCACTCGGTGTGTTATTAGAATTACCCACTCTTGCTACTTGGGATGAAAGTGTGATTGTTTGTTCCACCTATACATTATATAGACATGTTTTTTTTTATAAATTATAATATAAAGATACAGACGAGCCAGTATCAATAGCACCCCGAAATTTCCCGGAGAAAGTACCCGAAAAATAAACTGTATCACCCAACGCGAACTCAAAATCACTTTTTATATTAGGCTCAACATAACCGTCTCGTATCTCTAAAGGTGCATATTTCGTCTCGGCTGGGTGGAGATCGATAAATCCATGGAAATATTGGGTAGTAATCGGGACTCTTCGGTGTCTTCTATATCTTACTGCTTCGCTAAAATTATATTCCACAGTAAACTTTCTTGGTATTTTAACTGCATATAATGTATGTTCAATATTAGGAATGCTGCTTGAATCAAAAAAGTTAGTTAACATAGAACTTTTGTGAACTTCATTCCATCCCCCGCTTTGATACTCATATTTTAATAATAATATCTGATTATCAATAACATCAAATATTTTATTATATGCCTCTACAATATTCTTGAAAGACTGCATTTCACTAATGATATCGGTTAGTCCCTGAACTCTTGCTACTAGGGATGAAAGCGTGATTGTTTGTCCCATCTATATATTATATAAATATTTTTATATATTATAATATAAAGATACTGTTGACCTAGGTTTAAGTGCTATGAAGGGTGTGTTTAATACTCCGCCCACAATCACTCTCTTCCGGCCCCAAAAATAAAATATATTATCCTCCACAAAGTCAGAATCATTTTTATATATACTCAATAATACCACGTCGTATCTCTAAAGGTGCATATTTCGGCATGCCTCGGTGAGTCCCCTGGATAAATCCATACAAATAAGCGATAGATCCCGGGGTCATTACCTCATAACATCCGTTGATAGGCTAATATTATATTCCAGAGTAAACCTTCCTGGTATTTTAACTGCATATAATGTATGTTCAATATGCTGCTTGATTTTAAAAAAAAGTTAGTTAATATAGAAATTCTGTAAATTTCATTCCATTTCACCTCGCCTTGATACTCATATTTTAATAATAATATCTGATTATCAATAATACCAAATATTTTATTATATGCCTTTACAATATTCTTGAGGCTGCATTTCACTAATGATATCGGTTAGTCCCTGAACTCTTGCCACTACATAACGTTTAGTCACTGCATCGCCATATTCGACAGGATCAGCAAGGTCACTAATTCTGTATTGACTCATATGTAGTCTTTCATTTAATGTGCTGATGCCTTCTATTTTTAAATATCTTTTGTCTATCTTTCCCGCGATGTCCTTCGTCTTATAAATATTTGACAGTAACAGGATCATTGTAATTTTCTGTAATTTCTTCTGGGTCTCTTGGAGGAGGCAGATTAAATATTCTTTTGTTACCCATATCAAGATCTGATGTCATTGACGTTTCCCCTTCAAGTATAGCTTCTATTTTCCTGATAGACCATTTTAGCCTTCTTATTCTATTTTCAGTGTCAGGTTTCATTTTCCCATTTACCTCTTCCACCATTTCAGTCTTAAGACTTTCTAGTTCAGTTTTTAAACCTTCTATACCCTCTTCATTTGTTCTTATATTTCTACTTGCCACTCGTAGAAATGTTTCTAACTTTTCCCTTTCTGAAGTGTTTGTGTTTGTGTCAAAATCAATTTCTTCCATATCTGTTTTTTTTTTTTTTTTTTTTTTTCTATATTTCCACGGTTAATCTCATTTGTTCGCTAATTCTCATTAGTTCCTCTCTCGCCTCATCTTTATTTCTGTTAATCATTCTTTTACTTCTTTCAATGTCTTCTTGAAACGTTTTATTCAACTCGTCCAATTTCTGTTGCAGTTCATCTTTACTTACTTGTTTTTCCGTAATATTCTCAAATGCACCTCTCAATGACTCGACTCCTTGACGAATGTCCTCTCTATTTTTTTTCTTTTAAAATTTCACTTTTATTACTGCCGATTTCGGTAATTTGGCTCTTTGTTTCTAATTCTTTCCGTAATGAATTTAGATCCAGCAGGAAAGCCTGTCTATTTTCCTTTAATTTATCCTGAATCTCTTTAACAGCGGCTTTATTTTCTGATGCGATTTCTGAAAACTCCGCAAGTTTATAATCATCTGCGAACTTTTGTAATCTTTTAAAAAGGAACCTATTCGGAATGGCATCTTTTGGGCCCGACGGATCCTTTAGATTCGATATATTATTATTCCCCATGTTTAGGCTGCTCCTAAGAATATTCGTATGATTCTTCCCTTTATGAAGGTAATTGGTCATTTGCTCCTGTCTAACATACTCTGCAGCAAGAATACCAAAATTTATAATACCTGCAGAGTCTTCCCTACTTTTTTCACCAATATGATTAAATAATACCATCTATATTATAAGCCACCATAAAACTTCTTTTTTATCTTCTTCTTTATTTTATCAATATAAATAAAATTAAATCTTTTGCTAAATGCTTCTTTATATTTATCTAATGGTATACTTTGTTCGTTGCATATTGACATAGCCTCTGCTTCAAAAATTATATAATGCGAACAATTTGAAACTTTGGTGTTTTATAATATGATTGAGATAGATACATTACACAGCAATTATTTTGCTTCCCTTGAATAAAATAATTAATAATATCATTTTGATTCTTTTCACAAATATAATCATCAAAAATTATTACTTTTTGACAAGAAGTATCCATTTCATCAACTGGAATAATTTCGTTATTGAAGAAAATAGTATGTCTTCTAATAGAACCCTATGTTTGTTTGTAATTTCATCTAACCTTTCTGTCAATAAATTGTATTTGTCTTGTTCCAAATTCTTTGATATAAATATATTTTGTCACAATATATCAATGGTTTTAACAACATATGAATCAATGTATTCGTTTTCCCCGTTCCTGATGCGCCACATATAAGCATCCTAAAACATTGGTCAAGCATATAATCTTCTAACTAATAGAATTTTTCTTTAGTACTCTTTGTTTTATTATCATAATTTGGTATATTCATCTATAATATAACTACATAGAATAATGACATTACCATCCCATATCTTTGCATATTTTTCCCAAATTTTGTCGTGCTCTTTCAAACTACGTTTACCTTTTGGAAGATTAAAATATTTAACATATTCTTCCAGATTTAAAATCTTAAATAATTTTTTAAAAACATTTGAATAACTGAGAAAATTTTTTCTTTTCGGTGGGCGATGTTTTTTTTTTTTTTTTTCTGTTTTGTTTTTTAAATGACCGCAAGATCTCTTGTAATAAATATGCAATTCGCTCTTCCATTTCATTTGATAAATAAATTGGTGGGACTCCCATTATTCTGCAATATATTTGTAGTACATTGTTATAATATGATGATAGTCTGTAGTCTGTGTTTTTTTGTTTGTTTGTTTTTTTTTGTTTGTTTGTTGTTTTTTTTTTTTTTTGTTTTTTTTTTTTTTTGTTGTTGTTGTTTTTTTTTTTGTTTTTTTTAATATCAACTTAATAATTGACATTGAACACCTTTCTCGTAAATTTTACAATATTCAATAGTTTATATGCTATGGCGTCGCACCATTCTTTAGCCTGTAAGCATTTGAGCATATTTTTAATATGGCTCATTGATTTGAATTGCCCTCTATTAATTTTTGTTACATGTTCAATAATTACACCAACATAACAGCCTTCTGATTTTTTTTTTTTTTTTTTTTTTTTTCATTTTTACAATTTTTACACAACTTTGGATTATTTACACTTTTACCTATTCCCATCAATATACGATATTGATGTGATAGTGTTGCTTTCTTTTGATCATCGTCTGAAAAATAATATTGTGTTAATATTTTCCCAGTCTTACTTATATATTCTAAAAGTTTATTCACCGAATCTTACTCAGATAATTACGGTGATGTGATTGGATAATTTCTTGTTTGGACAGCCTATATATAATATATATTTTTTTTATTTTTTAAATGTTGTTCCCTTCTAAATTTTTATGATGCTTTGAAAGACTAGTGTTATTTGAGGTTGAGGGGGGGGGGGGGGGGGGGCGTTGGTGTATGATTAAAATCATTTTTTGAAAAGGGTGGTTTGGGGGGGGGGGCGTTGGTGTATGATTAAAATCATTTTTTGAAAAGGGTGGTTTCGGTATTGGCTCAGAAAACTTTGATGAATTTTTTTTATTGAAAAGTATGTGATTTTTTTTTTTTATCAAACTTTTTCAAAAAGTGTAAAAATAAAAAATGGTTAAAAATGGTGAAAAAAAGTGAATTCAGAAAAAGTGTGTTTAAAAGACGAACGGGGCAGCCTTTATCTGAGCAAAAGGCTTAGGGGAAAATTTGGGGTCATTTTTTGGTGGGTGCGCCAAAACCTATTTCTTATACTACTCGCACGTATAAAGAAAACTAGCAAAACAGAAAGTCAGTTTGGACATAAAGATTCTGACAATTTTCACACCCTCTTCCCATTCTGTATCCGGTTACGTTTGCGAGTGCGCTTTGAAACATTTCACAGACCTAAAGAACCTCACATTACAGCGGCACTTCACTACATATGCCTATCATTATCACCCTCTATCGTCTCGATGTAGCTGAGTTACTGTTGACAGAGACGTAAAATTAGTCAAAAGCGTCAGGCACGCTGATGAGAATACAGATAAGCACAAGTTCACCATCATCATCATCATATATATTAGGAACCAGACTAGTATTGACGTCACACTGTTTTGGTACCCTGAAAAATAGTCCTATCTGAAAATAGAGTGTACAGAGTAGGTGTTGCATACAGTGCAAGGTAAAAAAGACTGCATTGTTCTATTTATTTCAGGCCACAGGGGGTTCCTGGAGGAGATAAATTCTAGACAGTAAAAGATTCTGTAGGGAACTATTTGGCTGGGTGGAGTGCTACAACGGGTTGGTCGGTCGTTCCAGTTTGTGACCCTGAACAGGAGGAATTTCTGGTATGTCATATGGCGGGTAATGTCATATGTTTTCGAAGTGGTGAAGAGGACATGAAAATCCCAGGATCTGTTGCTGACTCAAGTGGCTGTCACATCTCGCCAACCTGGATCTGATTTAGGCCCATGGAACTGTAGCAGGTGAGTCACTTTTAATTTCCTAGCACTGTAGCCTATGGAGAAATTAATAGGGGTGTGTAACCTATATCATCAGAGTCAAGTAGTTTTCCCGAGGTCGAAGCATGTATTTTGTAAACAAGTCTAAAATTACTTTTCTTACCTTATTTTACAGTAAAATGCATGTGTCTTGTTTGCGGAAAAGATTAGATTATTTTAAATGCGTATTAACAAATATTAAAATAAACTTATAGTATCTTCAAGCCTCGAGTTTCTGAAGTGTGCACTTTCATATTCAACCGATTTTAGACAGGAAACCTCAAAAGAGTGATTTGCAAACAGTGCCGACCCAGATCAGACGCCGCAGTCCGATCAGGGTCTACACTGTGCATTATATACAGTTGACTCTCGTTATCTCGAAGTCCAAGGGACTCTCTGAAATACTTCGAGATATCCGAAGATCGACATATCAGATCTGCAGAATTGCGGAAAAAAAGTAAATCGAACAACCACATTTTACAAATGAATATGTAATTTGACGCCTGAAGTTAGAGAAATATAAAAATATTGTGGAAAAGAGGAGAAATGGTAACCTGCTGTTAGATTTCCATGTTAAAACAGGGGCCAGATTTTTACTGCGAGATAAGTGAGGTCGAGATAACGAGAGTCGACTGTACAGGCGTTTCAATTTAACATAGTAACAATAAAAACAAACCAGACACCCTGCTTTTGGAAATAGAGCAGTCCAAAGAATTGTGGTAGAAGGGTTCACTCAACGTAAATGGGTTAATTTTGGAAAATAGCTGTGTTTCCGCTAACCCGACCGACCCTGTTTCAAACACTCGATTCTGCTATTTTTATCAGTAAAAATGCAAAATAAAAAAGTAAAGCACCGACCCTCAATAAAATACCTGTATTTCCATAAAATTACAGGCCCGACCCATAAAATTACAGGCCCGACCCTGTTCTTTTCTGAAGAAAAAAAAATAGAAAAATAAAAAAAAAATAAAAAATATTCTACCTACCGACCTTTTTTTTCAGCATGTTAGCGGAAACGCAGCTATATTTTTTATGCCCAAACCTACCGTTGTACATTTGGGAATCAAAATTCAACACAGAAAAGACAACTGTATTTTCGGATGAGACAACGCATCATATAAGCACCACCAAGCGAAAATGTGCCTTCGGGTCATGTTCACTGCGCGGCTGCCTAGTCTGATCAGGGGCTTCACTGTCCGCTTGCAGAGTCACTGGATACTACAGAATGCATAAATGGAGAGCAAAGGCCCGGATGAATGGAGAGCAAAGGCCCGGATGAAACTTTGCGTATGCTCAGAAGATCTGAATCTGCGAATTTTGCGCATGTTCGAAGGCACTTTTTCGATTGACGCGCCCCGAATGAGCAGTCTCATCAGGATCCATCACGAAAACATACATATATAATTTTGATCCCCTTAAACCCCACTCTTATATAGTAAAACTGGGGTTCACAGGGGTATACATTATTTTTTCTTATTTTTGCTCAAAACATAGATTGTGGGAACTCGTTAGAACCGCCTCGCCGGGGCAGTTCTAACGAGTACCCACAATCTATGTTTTGAGCAGAAATATGAAAAAAAAATCAGTTTTTATCTGAAAATTTTCAGTTTTTTGGAGGCGAAAATTTCAATATATTTGAATAGGCGTGTATTCGTAATGTAACTGTTTGCAAAGGTATCTGATTTGGTCTGCAGGTCAACAAGAATTAAGAGGTGTCCCCCCACCCCCCATCCCCACGAAGTTGTAGAGAAAATAAAAATAAAAAAAAACTTTCGGCTGATGCATTTGTGCAGTCAGGCGCATGCAAAGACTAGTTGTTCAAAACATCGTTAGCTGAACGAGGTAGCTAGTGGTCATAATGTTAACTGTTTTAGTAAGTACAATATATAATTCACGGGTATTTTTACTGAAAAATTCTAAAAAATTTTGCAAATGCAAAAGCCACTCACATTTTAGCAGCGAAAATATTAGCGTATTTGCCGTATTTAATGATCAAAATTTTAACGATACGTTCACTAACGACATCGTTAGTTTTGAACAACTGAGCCCTGATAATTATCGTATGCAGCAGGTTAAAGATTAATTTAAACGGCATTTTGGCAACAAAATAAGCCACACCATGAGATATCATGCGAAAAAGTATCCTCAAAGAAAATTAACCATTTTCGACTGGTAAGTTTCCGTGAAATTTTGTGCAGGAGTGTGATATCTTCTTGTAACAGCCAGTCACATGGTCCAATCAAATTTGAGTTATTTTTCAAGTTCTTAAACGATCGTAATGCATGGAAGGTTCGGCGTTTCGAAGTCAATCGTGCTTCAGGGTACAGTGAACTAATTATTTTTCCCATAGAGCTCCATAGTGATTCCACCCTTTTTGGTGCTTAAGGGTTCATTTCAGGGTATGGCTGGGCTTCTAAATTTTGTTTTAATTCAAAGCCCAGGCTTAGCATAGCAAAATAAACAAGGAAAAATACCACCATCACCAGCACTTTCAGGGACTTTTTGGAGGCTGAATGTAGCAACCCCTCAATTGGCAGGTATCAAAATTTGAAACTTTGCAATTTCATCACTTCTTCTTTGGGCTCCAGCAAACACACACAGAAACATTTATTTCTTTGAAACAATCAGAAAATTACAAACAGACATTTTTTTCTTCAAATAAGAATGATGAGTTTTAATTCATCTTTATTATTAACCAATCACAGGCCGCCTTACACAAAATAACTATCCCTACACTTTTTTGCACCAATCAGCAGTCCTGTCACAATTGGTTCACTGTGCCCTTCACGATCTCTTATGAACGTGAAAAATAACTCAAATTTGATTGGACCATGTGACCGGCTGTTACAAGAAGATATCACACTCCTGCACAAAATTTCACGGACATTTCACGAAACATCCCAGTCGAATAATATTATGTGGTTAAAAAGGGGTCCGATAATGTCATAGAGCCGCAGACTGATTAATGAGTTTATCTGTACGAGGGATGTTCGAAATGAATTGCTTATTTCTATCTGGAGACTTCAAATTTCAAGTTAGCCCAAAAGTACTCATTTCATGCCCTCGAAGTACTCCCCGTGGCTAGAAATGCAAAGTTTCAGCCGGTGTATCCACTTCTTGAAGGCGTCACGGTACGCTGATTTGGGCACAGTAATAAGGTACTGATGAATGGCAGATCCAAGTGCCTGTCGGGACTGGTATTTCCGCCCAGCAAGGAATGCTTTCAATTTCGGAAACAAAAAGAAATCACAAGTGGCAAGGTCTGGGGAATACGGGGGGTGAGGCAAAACAGTTACTTTTTCTTTCTTCAAAACCGCCGTAACTATTGCGGAGGTATGAGCTGGGGCATTGTCATGTAGAAGACGGACATGTTTAAAACCAGTGGCAGGGCGTCGTTTCTGATAATTCTTTTTCAGTTTCTTCAGTACTACGTCTTTGTAGTACTTTCCGGTGATGCTTTTGCCCTTTTTCACTGGCACTTTTATTGCGACTCCTTCACCAGAGAAGAAGATTGCATACAAAACCTTCTTTGTACTCAAAGAACGTTTGGCAATTATTGGGCGTTTGCTGTGTTTAGTGGCCCAGATCTTATTGCTAACCTTTCTGACGGGCTCAAAATAATGGACCCAGGTTTCATCACCTGTGACGACATTGGCAAACTGCTTTTTGTCATATTTTGGAAACATTTGAAGCAGCTTTTTGGCCATTTTAACCCGTTGCCTCTTTTGCTCGTCAGTCAACAGATGTGGCACCCATCTAGCAGAAATCTTTCTGACTTTCAAATGCTTCTTCAAAATAAGGTGAACCGTTGATAGTGATATGCCTACCTTTCGTGCAATATCACGATCTGTAAATCTGGCATCTCCTTCAATGATTTCCTTTATTTTGGAAACGATTTCTTTACGAAATGCAGATTTTGGCCTACCTGATTTCGGTGCATTTTTGATGGACTCTACACCAGACTCAAATTTCTTTTTCCACCGCCGAACTGTGTCATAAGACACACAAGAAGGTCCAAAAGCAGTAGAAATTTCAGTCATCAGCTTCTTCAAAGAATAACCAAGTTTTGAGCGAGCTTTGATGTAAGCCCGTATTTCATCTTTTTTGTCGACGCTTCTACCAACCATTTTTACTGCAGTAGTCAATGACTGCGTGTATTCAAATGGCAAATTTTATGTCTTACACTTAGTCTAACATGTACATTTATACACCATTGTGTAGATATTGAATAACCCTATACAGGTATGTATTGGTTTTTATCGTGCCCCACGTGGATATCGAGCTTGAGGACAATAAGCAATTCATTTCGAACATCCCTCGTATATCAATATATTCTAGTATCTACAGAGTCTATAAACTGACATAAACTAGACTACGCGCATGTGCAGGTTGTTATGCCATGAGCCTTCGTGCTCTTTATACAGTCGAACTTCAATGACTCGAATATCTTTGGGACCATGAAAATTTGTTCTAGACATGGGCATCACGAAAACATGCCTATATAATTTTGACCCCCTTAAACCCCACTTTTATATAGTAAAACTGTGGTTTACAGAGGTATGCATTATTTTTTCTTATTTTTGCTCAAAACACATAGATTGTGGGTACTCGTTAGAATCGCCTCCTCGAGGCGGTTCTATCGAGTACCCACAATCTATGTTTTGAGCAGAATTATGAAAAATATCAGAATTTTTTATCTGAAAATTTTCATTTTTTGGTGGTGAAATTTGCAATATATTTAAATAGGCGTGTTTTCGTAATGGGAAGTTCGAGCCACTGGGGGTTAATCATAGTGCCAGGTCAGGAGGCAAAATGGAGACAATTATGGGATGCCTTTTCTATCTTCTATAAAATAATGTTATGTTAAGTGCACTCATTAGAATCGCCTCGATGAGGCGATTCTAATAAATGCACGCAACATACATTTTCAGAATAATATCAGAACATTTCCCTAAAATATCCTTAAATATTTATTTTCTTGAGCTATCGGAAGAATTTCCTGAGGACTCAAAAATGAGTTCGAATCATCCACGGTAATTGAGTCATCCGTGTTCGAGTCATTGAGGTTTTACGGTATTTGCTGATCCGAAGACACATTTCTATATTTTTCTTCGGGTAATGAACTGTTCTAATTAACTAGAATAAAACTGCTTCTTCTTCAATAAACATATGTTGTCAAGGGAGAAAACTCTTGTCTCAAGGCCTTAACGCTTTCAAATTAGTTTGCTTCCTTCTGAGAAGGTGTCTGTACTCTAAAAAGAAAGAATTTGCTGGCCGTGGGAAACAGAAAAAAATCTGTCCTTATAGAGCAGACCCCTTTTCAGAAAGGGATAGGTGTACAGTACAGGAAAGTTTGGTGTACAGGAAAGCAAACAGGAATACAAAAGTTGTCCCCCTTAACAAAAATGGCTGAATACCGGATGTATCCATTTGATGCATCTCAGAGAGAGAATTATGTGCTGAAAGTTTCTGCCTCTATTTGAGAGGGCCTCCCAGGGATTTGGAGGAAGAGGGGAATAAAACCATTTATTTCAGGGGAACAAAAGTCTAAAACTGGATGGAACATGGGAACAAGGGCAATTTGGGGGAACAGTGAAATTAGAAAATCGAGATTTTGATTTTGGGGAACAAGGGAAAATGCCGATTTTTTTTTTGCAGAGGAACAAGGGAATAGGTACTGCTTCCCCCACCCCCCCCCCCCCGCGCTCCCCCCGCTCCCCGCCCCCCTCCCCCACGCTCCCCCCACTACCACCTTTGGAGGGCCTCATTTGAAAAGGGAGACCACTACAGCATGATAAATTACTTCCTAGATATTCCAATATATCAGGGTTGTGGAAATACCATGTCCGACTTGTCCAACTTGATCTGTTTCGCTGAGGACAAGGAAGTAATTTCAATTTACTTGTCCTGAGACAAGGGCTTCATAGCTCTAGCTAAGAAGAGTATCCAGGGTATGAGATTTTTTTTCTTTGTTTCTCGAAGAAAACGTACGTTGTGGGTACTCATTAGAAGCGCCTCACTGAGGCGCTTCTAATGAGTATCCACAACATATGTATTCTGGTGAGGCGCTCCTAATGAGTATTCTAAACAGATGTTTTCTTCGAGAAATAAGAAACTTTTCGGGCAAATAAATAGTTAGTCAAGTGGATTTTGACTATTTACTTGTCCGTGGATAAGTAATAAAATTATAACCCTGTATATTATTATTATTTTTATTTTTTTATTATTTTTTTTTTCAAATAGGGAGATGGTTTCTCACAGAGGAAAGAAACAATTATTATTGCCAAGGGAAGCGAGTTCTTTCCTTTGTTTAAGAAAGCAAATATTTTCACATCAGTGTGGTCTCCCTTAACCCCAGTCCTGATGACCTCGGATATGTCCTGCCTTTGCAAACAGTGTTGATCAGTCTGAAGAAGCCAACCGATCTGGACCTGCACTGTTTGTCATTAAGTGTGTGAATTTATATCGACAATCAGGATCAAAAAGTCTGATTGCCTGAAAATCAGAAGTGGGCTTGGCATCTGATTGGATTCAGCAGGACAGGGGTTAAGATGTTAGTAACAACAGCTGCTGACAACATTATCATTTTTTTAGAGAAAATAAGATTTGACATTTCATGTAAATCTTCTGCAGACGATCAGCCTTATTTTCCCTCAAAAATAATAATAGAAATAAAACAGAATGCTGTCTGCTACAATATTGGTTGGTACTATACAATCCTATCCATAATGACAAATTTCAGTAGATTTTTACAAACCAGCTGACTGGAGCTCCGTCCTCTTAAAACTAATAAATTTTGACAACTGATAACAACAGCTGCTGACATGACAACTGATTACAACAGCTGCTGACGACATTATCATTTTTTGGAGAAAATAAGATTTGACATTTCATGTAAATCTTCTGCAGACGATCAGCCTTATTTTCCCTGAAAAATAATAATAGAAATAAAATAGAATGCTGTCCGCTACAATTTTGGTTGGTACTATACAAACTAGTCTTCACAGATCAATTCAGAATGTTACATTTAAAATAAAGAAATATCAGAGCCTAAGATATAAGGGTTTTTCACTTTAATAGAGCTGATATCCCAGCTAGCATTCTTCATAAATCTATAGCGGTCCGTTATCGGCCCGTCAGGGTAGTATTTATAAATCTATAGCGGTCCGATATCGGCCCGTCAGGGTAGCATTCTTTATAAATCTATAGCGGTCCGTTATCGGCCCGTCAGGGTAGCTGACGGGCCGATAACGGACCGCTATAGATTTATAAAGAATGCTGGCTGGGAGGCTTCTGATAAGTATCCACATTATAAAATCTAGATACACCGCTTATCTAGAGCTCTGGAAATTCATTTTCTTATAGTCGAACTTCAATGGCTCGACACCTTTGGGACCATGGAAAATTGTTCGAGCCATGGGTAGTTCGAGCCAATAAAGGTTAATCATGGCGCCAGGTCAGGAAGCGAATATCGCTAATTCTGGGAGATCTGTCGATCTTCTATACAATTATTGTATGTTGAGTGTGCTCATTAGAATCGCCTCCAAGAGGCGATTCTAATGAGTACACACAACATACAATTCTATGATAAAATAAGAAAAAAATCATTAAAAATTTATTTTCTTGAGCTATTGGAAGAATTTGGTAGGGACTGAAAAAAAAAAAGAGTTCAAATCATCAATGGTAAACGAGCCATTGAGGTTATACTGTAGTCTGCTTTTTATCTGGAATATTTGATTATGCGAAAACAAACAAATGCACCCATTCTGAAGAATTGTCTTCAGTGACAACCAGACAATCCTTAAAACCATCCACACTCCAAGGTTTGTTGAACGCTCTCTCTGGTTCAAGATACACCAGGAAACCCTGTCCATCTTCTTGAAAACTTACGATGGCGTTTTTACTCTGTAGTGTAGCAAAAACGCGTCCTCTGATTGAAGTGACGTCAGCCGCGCTGGACAGAAGACGACGCGACCAAAGATTAACGCCGTCACGTGTAAAACATGATACCTCGTTTCGACGTCTGTTTCTGACAATAATACTGCCGCCGCTCGTTGAAGCTATTCTGTCTGGAAAGCACCGCTTTCCACAGGATCTATAAATAGTTTTAGAAGTATGGTCGAGGCTACAGTTTTTGACATTATCTCTGTCCGTTTCAGAAATATGAAAGACGTCAACGCGTTTTGATCTTATGCTTGAGACGGCAATATGTTCCGTGATATGCGACGTAATCCCTGTATATTCTGCATTGGTGTCAATGACACGAAGGATTTCCAATTTGGGATCGGTCGACAGCTGAATGATTGAATGTTCTTCCCACAGCGTTACAATAATGTCACTAGAGTCCTTCAGCACCGCCACCTGGTGCGGTTCTGCAGGCGGATTAATACTGTCAAGGTAACGTCCCTCTGGTATTTTAAATTTCTTGATTTTCTTGTTCATTTGGTCAACAATAACAACAGCCGTTGTACCAATCAGAGCGGCGCTAGATAGCATACAGTGTTTTTCCTCGGGCAGTTTAGCACTAAACACAAATTGTTGATATTTTAAGTCGGAAATATTTTCCTTTTGGTAGAAATCTTTGCAATCACCAGTTTTAGAAACCAGAACAAATTCATCTTCCTGGTAAAGTGAGTCTTCAGCTGACAAAAGCTCTTTTGGAAGAGTGGATTTGGCAGAGGAAACAAATGTGTGCAATCCATTGATGTCATTCTCCAAACACTTCATTACCTCACGACTCTCTAATTTTTCCGTTAGTTCTATAATGCTTCTTTGATACTCTGATGAAATTTCACATAATTCCGACAGGCTTCTCAAAGACATATTTGGATTCGTTTCTACATTTCCTATTTGTTCATCTTCAAAACAGTTTAGTTTTTCCTCTAAATTCTCCCGAAGTTCTTTCATTTCAACAATGGCAGGATGTTTATTTATCACCGGAACGACTTTTGCTCGAAGCTGTACCACACGATCTGTAAACATGTCACAGACGACTTTAAATCCTTTTTCAACTTCAGTTATCGATTTAAAAAATGCTTCTTGTACATTAGGAATGCACTTCATTTCGGGATCACGTGACTTAAGTAGCCTATTGGCATCGTCGTTTTGCTGAGATGCCAAACTTTTAAGAGCTTTCAGTCTTTTCAAAATCACTTCTTGAGCAGACGAACATTCGCACTCTGATCCTCTATGGCTCCTCCACGCGCATTCGGAGCAAACGACTACATCATGGTTTGAGCAATAGACTTCAAGCCTCTTGCCGGGATGCCTTTTGCACGTACAGAAGAAATTTCCTTCCTCCAACAAATCTGTTTCTTTTTTCTCCGCTTTTTTTGGATTTTCGGCGACAGTTTTGAGGCGCGTTCCATCCAGGCCAATGGCTTGCAGAATTTTTATTGATGTAACGTCTGGAGAAAATGAATTCACCATGTCTTCCGGTTCAGAATCAATCGTGTAACTAAATCGACATATGGGACAATCGAACCCATCCCTAGATTTTGACTTCGAGACGTTTTTGATGTAGTCGTAAAGACACTTCGTACAAAACGAATGTCCACAGGACAGCATCTTCGGGTCTGTGAACACGTTCCAGCATATTGAACACGTTAAATAGTCAGATGCTATATTTTGTACGAGACGTTCAGCCATTTTATAATTTACTCTTCCCAAAGAATGTCAGTCCGCTTTCAGTTTAACAATATCCAGGTCAACATTATCCTTCCTCAAAGTCGACATACAATTGATTATTAAATCTTTAGTCGTATAAATTTCCGTGTAAATATATAAATATATTATTTTTATTATTTGTTTTTTGTTCCTCTCACTATATTTCACAACTATTTCAAAACTGAGACACATGATTTTTGTCACAAGGTACACTGATAATGGGAAAAACTATATTTAGCTGGGCCCAGTTGTTCAAAACTAACGACATCGTTAGTTAACGATTCGTTAAAATTTACATCGAGTGATACGCAAATATGCTGAAATTTTTTGCTGAAAAAATGTGAGTAGCTTTTGCAGTGCAAAAGCTACTCACATTTTTCCAGCAAAAAATATCAGAATATTGTATATTGGATCAGCTGAAACAGTTAACGAAATGACCCTTAACGACGTCGTTAAGCTAACGATGCTTTGAACAACGGGGCCCTGGTGTTTATCTTGATTACAGCTAAGCAAGCTGCGTGAACATTTTAGCAGACGACATTTTGAAATATTCGTTTCTTATTATCATGTTTTATATAGAAAATAGGCTTTGATATACAAACTAAAGCCTATCTCCTAAGAGACAATTTGCATGAAATGTCAAAGTTCAGTTTCTTGGGAAAATAAATAAAAAACTGTCACCAATCTGTCGTCTGTTGAATTTGCCCAGAGAGTGGGAAAGGTTTTAATATTTACATTTTAGTCTTTTGTAAATATCATGATACACCACACCATCTGAAATGAAAATTATACCAAATTGTTGTCTGTACTACTGAAGCTCTACTTTGAATTTCAAGAAGATTTCCAATTCAAGGAGTAGGTCAAATGCTGTCATCAAGAACGGGCAGTAAGCAGGTCGACTAGTATGATCTAGTCTACAAGATTTATTCATCTTTGAGCAGTCTCTCTCTCTCTCTCTCTCTCTCTCTCTCTCTCTCTCTCTCTCGCTCCCTCTCTCTCTCTCTCTCTCTCTCTCTCTCTAGTCGGGATAATGCTTATGAGTTTTAGTGCTGTGAGCATATGCACGATTTAATTCCCACGCAGCCGTCCGCACTATTGTGAGCTTGACCTGTTTGTGTCCAGATAAAGCTCTCTCTCTCTCTCTCTCTCTCTCTCTCTCTCTCTCTCTAGTCGGGATTAAGTGACGAGAGGATCGACAACGCGCCCACGCAGCCGCCCGCACCATAGACTCAGCTAGCATTCTTTATAAATATATAGCGGGCCGTTATCGGCCCGTCAGCTACCCTGACGGGCCGATAACGGCCCGCTATAGATTTATAAAGAATGCTTCCTGGAGATAAGCTTGACGCTTAGGCTTAACGTGTATGTGTTCAGATCTCGAGGTTCAGATAATCTCTCTCTCTCGCGCGTGCGCGCAAAAATACTTTACGGTAGCATTTAGAAGTAGCTTTTGATAAGTACCCAGTAGGCATTCTATATAAATCTATATCGGGCCGTTATCGGCCCGTCAGGGTAGCTGACTGGCCGATAATGGCCCGATATAGATTTATATAGAATGCTAGCTGGGTACCCAAACATATGTTCTCGTGGAGAAACAAGAAAATGTCAATAATTTTTGGTTGAAAATCATATAATAATTGATTTTATTTCAGCCGCCAAAGTAGTTCTCTACAATTTCCCCTTGCTGATCCCTTATGATGTATGATTGATCGCCTCTCGTGGGGGTAATTTAGGGGTAATTTTGGTACGGGTGTGCAAGCCAGTATTTCAAAACTTACCCCATACATATACCTGGCCTTTGAAAAAACGGACCCATTCATATACTTGATCATCCAAAATGTTGACCTATTCATATACTGCCCTTTTGATTTTTTGTACCCATTTTTTGCTGTCTTTGCTGGTTGTTACACAAATATCACAGTCAATTCATGTAATACCAAGAGGATAAAAAGCCTCGAAAAATCTCTGAGCGAAAAATATGTGCATATACAAGGATGTCAGAAAAATGGGGCCTTTCACATAGGAATCCAGAAAAATCGGGCCATTCATATACTTATTGTTGAAAAAAGGGGGTCAATCATATACCTGGCAGCGCTGAAAAGGGAGCTATTCGGTACGCACATCCATACTAGGCCATATATAGGAAGTTACCACCCCCGCCCCAGCCCCCGAGGATCGCCTATTCACTTCACTTTACAACAGACCTCAACCAATTATTATAGTCTGGAGACCCCTAAAAGGTAACTGGCAAACAATGCAAACCCAGATCAGACGCCGCAGCATGCGGCGTCTGATCAGGGTCCCCATTGTTTGCAAATAGCTTAGCCAATTTTCTCTAGGAATATTTAAATCGCATGGCCTGACATCCATTAGGTTTTCTCACCGCTGTGGTTCGAGCCTCGCTCAGGTCACATGTGGGAAAGCCAAGTTCTGCTTATAGATGGTCAAATTTGTGTGTGTCTTTTTTTTTTTTTTTTTTTTTTTTTTTTTGGGGGGGGGTGTGGGGGGGGGGGAGGTTTTCCGGGTTCTCCGGTTTTCGCTCATCTTTGATGAACGATCGGCTCGATATCAGTGAAATATCCTTAAAAGGGTCGTAAAACCCAAATCAAAGAGAAAAAAAAAAGCCTGACACTGGACTTTTCCAATATAAAGAGTGGATCTGTCTAAAATGGGTTAACTTGTTGGTACTTAAGGTACCTCTGATAAATTTGATATTGTTTCTCTGCATTTTGATATTACTGCAAATGGTCCCAGAGAGCTTCTGAAGCTAAGACTGCTCAAGTCCTTGTTGTTTAGTGCATTGTGCAGATTATATTTTTATTTCCTTTGGGATTATTGAGCCATTCTGGTTACTTTGAAAATCGAATACCACTAAAACCGGTGCAGGAGATGGGGTTGGGATGGGGCTTTTGCAGCCTCGAAAAGTACATAGTCGTATGAAGAGACTTAATAAAACCGAGTCTCCGATTTTAGTTCGTCTGTATGTTTTTTTGTTGTTTTTTTTTTTTGTTGTTGTTTTTTTTTTTTTTTTTTTTTTGTTTGTTTGTTTCCAAAGGCACTTTTTAAGGTTTTTATTTTATTTAACTGCAGCTGGTGATAAGTAGGACGTAAAACGTCTCCCTATACTTCATTATAGTGTAGATATTATTTTTATTTCCTCTGGGTCTTCTGGTCACATTTCACGTCCCTCTGGCATGACAAAGACGCGTAATAGAAAGGCAATAAAGTATTTGGTAGCGGGGGACAGGTCCACATATCCAGGATTTCCCCCTTCAAAGAAGTGAAAATAACACTGGCCTTCAGAAGATAATGTTACAAATACGATGAGTCTGCTGTTAATATCTCATCACTAGTCATAGTAAAACTTCAATGGCTCGAACACCGATGTCTCGTTTACCACGGCTGATTCGAACTCGTTTTTAATTACGAAAACATGCCTATTTTTACCAGCAAAAAATGAAAATTTTCATATAAAAATTCTGATATTTTTCAAATTTCTGCTCAAAACATAGATTGTGTTTTTGACATAATCTGTGTTTTTGAGCAGAAATAAGAAAAATAATGTATACCCCTGAATTCCCCAGTTTTACTATATAAAAGTGGGGTTTAAGGGGGTTAACATTATATAGGTATGTTTTCGTGATGAGTTGAGTCCCTAGGAAATTTTTCTCATAGCTCAAGAAAACAAATATTTGGGGATATCTTATTTTGTCATGAAAATATTTGTTTTGTGCACATATAAGGATCGTTCATCGCGGCGCTTCTAACGAGTAAGTCATTATCCCCTTTTGCTCCCCAAGAGAAGATAACAATTTCCTTTTAGAGTAGACCCCTATTCAAAACGGACATCAATCCGTTTTGACAAATGTCTCCCCTGAAAGCGTATTCCTACCTCTTAAAGCACGCTTCATTTGATTTAGTTCCAGTATGCGACAAGCAAAAATAATGTTTGAAAATTGTACCATCAATACAAATCTTTTGCTGCTAAATCAATTTGCATTTGTTCTGGACAAATATTTTATTACCTCCCTTATTGGTTGTTTACGTTACCTAGGTTGGAATCTGTATTGTAGTTGTTGACCTGTTTAGTGCATTAACAGTCGTAGCATCAACCAGAGCTCGTTAGCAGAAAGAAACTATAGAAGTAAAACGGAAAGTTATACTATTGAAGCAGGTATTTACATATATTGGTCTCTGCATGTTGTAGAAAACTTCAAAAGCATCAAATGTTCAAAGTATGTAACACTAAATAGATTTATGACATACGCAATTATAATTCTGCATGTAAATATTACGTCCATAACGTTTCTGAATTCCACTCTCAGCTAGTATTCTGTTTAACTCATTGGAGATTCCAAAACGGGTAACTGGCAAACAGTGCAGATCCAGATCAGACGCCACAGAATACTGACCAGGATCTCCACTGTTTGCAAATAGTTTAACCATTTTTCTTCACGAATATCTACATCATATAGCCTGACATACCGCAAATCGAAAATGGACTCTTCCAATACAAAGTGTGGGAGTGTTTGTTTAGTCTGTAATGGGCTTAATCTATCATTGGACCATTATCGGCCCCGAGAGGAATCCGATAACGGCCGGATTTAGATTTAACCTTTTCATCCCTACAGACCAGTACAGATACGATTGCAAACAGTGTAAACTTGTCGTAACGAGCCGTCTCATGAGGATTTACACTGTCTTTATTCTATAACTGACTTATTATTGAAACCCCTATTTGCAAAATGGATGTATCAAATTTTAGAGCTGGAAGAGTTCATTTAAAAAACTTAGGGGTGAATGGGTTAAATAGAATGCTATCTGGGCTGAGACCAGATATATTCATTACGTAAGATATATTCATTACGTACAAGAGGAACAAGAAAACAAAAGAACAGAAGAAAGTTAAAAGTTGTTTTTTTATACACATATACAAGTCGACTCTCGTTATCTCGAATTTCAAGGGACTCTCTGAAATATTTCGAGATATCCGTACCTCGACATATCAGATTTGCAGGAAAAAAATGAATCGAACAGCCATATTTAACAACTGTATATGTAATTTGACTCCTGAAGTTAGAGATATATTGAAAATATTGTGGAAAAGAGGAGAAATTGCTTAGGAGCAATTTCTCCTCTTTTCCACAATGTTTTTTATCTGTCGTTAGATTTTCATGTTTAGGCAGAGACCAGATTTTCACTTCGAGATAAGCGGTTATTCGAGATAAGCGAGGTTGATATAACGAGAGTCAACTGTATATGTTAATTCCCATCAAAGTCGACCAAACATTACAGGATCCAAGTTTGACTTTGTTCGTACACTACCTAATATGATCCATTTTTTTTTTGTGGTTTTATATGATACAGTAAAATAATAAAGGTGAAAAAGAAGTGGAAGCATGGCTCAGAACATAACAGCAAGAAAGTATATCACATCACGAGAATATGCCTATATAATTTTGACCCCCTTAAACCCCACTTTCATATAGTAAAACTGGGGTTTACAGGGTATACATTATTTTACTTATTTCTACTCAAAAAGATAGATTGTGGGTACTCGTTAGAACCGCCTCGCCGAGGCGGTTCTAACGAGTACCCACAATCTATGTTTTGAGTAGAAATATGAAAAAATATCAGAGTTTTATTATCTGATTTTTTTTTCAGTTTTTTGAGGTGAAGTTTTCTATATATTTGAATAGGCATGTTTTCGTAATGAGCTAGTCAACGACTTTTACCTAGTATGATGCTATTTTGTGGTTTTATGTGATACAGTAAAATAATAAAGGTGAAAAAGAAAGTGGAAGCATGTCTCAGAACATAACAGCAAGAAAGTATGCCAGCTTGTCAACGGCTTTACATCAGGGAAACGGGGTAATTCTACAGCTATACAAGACAAGTCAAGTCTGGAAGGTGTCATACACAGGAGCATTAAATTCTTAGTATGTGGACAGAGTACTGCTCAAACCTTTACAACTATGATTCTGATGAAGGCCCAGTGGTAACCGACTACCCACAGATAGCGCAGACCAGCAAGTCGATGACTTGATAACAGGTGAACAGGGAAAAGCTATGTTGTGTGCGTTATTGTACCAATGCTCACTATTACGTGCTACAATAACGAACGTTGCTACAATAGCGCACACCATTGTACCAATATAGTTTTTTTTATGTCTTCTGAAATACAATTCACAGCAACACACCAAATTTATTAATTAACCCTCGTCCTGCTGAACCCGGATACACCCTGCCATTGCAAACAGTGTAGATCCAGGTCAGTTGGCTTCTGAAGAAGCCAACCTGGATCTGCACTGTTTGTCAGTCAGATGTGAATATGTATCAACAACCTGGATTAAGTAATCTTATCGGTTGAAAATTAGAAGTGGGCGTGGCATCTGAATTTATTCAGCAGGACAAGGGTTAATATCGTATTGACTGACCGTAAACTTGAATATACATGTATATTTGCATCATTTCTCTTTAAATAAAACTAAGATTTAGGTATTGATACAGTGGTGAACGAATTTGTATCCAAGACTCGCATCCAATATGGATTTTCATTGTATCTAGATAACATTTTAAAAGAGTTATGGTATCATAAGACCTTAATTAAACATGTTAAAGTATTTTTCTCTCTTGACTGAGATGCAGGGTGTTGTGATAGAAAAATTCGATCGCCACCATAACGAGCGTTGATACAATAGTGCTCGCTATCATTATTGTAGTCATTATTGTACCAATATAGTTTTCTTTTATATCTTTTACATCTTTGAATTGTGTTACAAAAAGGAGCATGAAATTCTTTACAGGTGGACAGTGTACTGCTCAAACCTTTACAACTATGAGACTGGTACTTGATTGCTCACAGATATCGAGCAAAGAGCATCACCCCATTTTACAAGAAGAGATGGAAGCAGTAGTCAAACGCTGAAGGTGGGTAAATTGGGTCAATGGCTGGAATGGACAACATACCACCAGGACGAGCAGCCATGATAGAAATCCTTACCCCAATCTGCAAAAAAATCTGGAAGATAGGAGCATGGACATCTAAATGGGTTCGTTCCCTTGGTGTCAAGTGTATTCTAAAAGAAAGGAAGCTTGCAATTATGCCAAAGTACAGACACATATCAGCCTTAACATGCATCCTAGTAAGATTTATTACATAGCAACAGATAAGAGAGGGTACCCACATAATATTTTTCTTATTTCTCCACGAAAACATATGTTGTGGGTACTCATTAGAAGCGCCTCGCGCTTCTAATGAGTACCCACAACATGTTTTTTATGGAGGAATAAGAAAGATATCAGCATTTTTCGAATGAAAAAAGCGCCTTATCTTTTTCTATGAGATTATACTGAAGAACTGCTTGAACAGACTCCAACCACAAGCAAATGAGATCACTGCAGAGACGCAATCCGGGTTCAAAGCGGGATGGAGCACCACCGAGCAGATATTCACTTTGCGGATGCTCTGTAAGAAGCACCTGCACCATCAGCAGAGCTGTACCATGTCTTCATGGATTTTAACCTTTGTCCTGCTGAATAAATTAAGAAGCCACACCCACTTCTAATTTTCAGCCAATCAGATTACTTGATCAAAGTTGTTGATATAAATTGACATACTTAATGGCAAACAGTGCAGAACCAGTTCAGTTGGCTTCTTCAGAAGCCAACTGATCTGGATCTACACTGTTTGCAAAGGCAGGGTATATCCGGGTTCAGCAGGACAAGGGTTAAGAAGGTTTTTTGGTATGGCATGACGCCTCATGGACAACACAATACAAGACATCCAAAACTTATATGACAATGCATGGAGTGCAGTACTATTCAACGGCAGCAGAGGAGAATGGTTCAGAACTACAGTCGGAGTCCGACAAGGATGACTACTCTCCCCAATTCAGTTCAGCATCTTCCTAAAGATAATCATGAGTGAGGCACTAGAAGACCAGGTAGCGTCAGCATCGGAGGACGGATCATATTACCAGCGTATGCTTTGTAGATGACATACAGTCGAACCTCAATGGCTCGAACATCTTTGGGACCATGGAAATTCGTTCGAGACATGGGTAGTTCGAGCCACTGAGGGTTAATTATAGCACCAGTTCAGGAAACAAATAGTTATAATTTAGGGAATTCTTTTCGATTTTCAACACAATGATTGTATGTTGAGTGTACTCATTAGAATCGCCTCGATGAGGCGATTCTAATGAGTACACACAACATACAATTCCATGATAAAATAAGAAAAAATCCCTAAATATTTGTTTTCTTGAGCTATCGGAAGAATTTTGTAGGGACTGAAAAAACAGTTCGAATCATCCACGGTAAACGAGCCATCCGTATTCGAGCCATTGAGGTTATACTGTAGTTGTAAATGCTTAGGAAGGAGAAGCAGCTGATGTTCTGGTTAATTGTCTTGATGTCGTTCGTCTGTCATTACTGACAATGACCAGTCCTAATCAACTGTGTGGTGTGTTATTATTTGTGTGTTCTAAGATGGCTGATGAGACCAATCTTAGCTCTAACCTGCCTGTTGCAGATAGAACAAGAGAGGTCTGACGAAGAAAGCTCTGTTGCTGATGCCTTAGGTCTGGCTTTCCGCTATGCACGTTTCTGCTCGGTTCGCTGATTCTTTTAATGTGTGTTGCTGATTAAGATGACATGCGGTGTGAATTGGATTATAGTGAGGGAGAGGCGCGCAGAGTCAACCTCACTCTCTCGTCCTGACTTAGCTGGATCCAGAGGCAAGACAGTGTGAGGACATCTGGAGCTAAGCCCGGATGCAGTGGATGACCATGACTTCTGTTGTGCCTTGTCATGCTCTCCATGGACATGGAGAAATCGTTTTGATACAGCCACCAAAAGACACAAAATGGAGATTGGACCTGACAAGACGAAAATAATGACAAATAACCCTGATTGCTTCCAAACCGAGAGGAAGATAAAACATCAGAGGAAGGAAGCAGTGGAAAACTTCAAATATCTGGGATCAATCATTTCTTATTAGGGGTCTAAACCGGAAATCTTTTCCAGGATTGCCCAGGCAACAACAACTTCTTGCCAAACCGAAAGTCACATTACGAAAACACGCCTATTGAAATATATTGAACATTCTACCTCCAAAATATTGAAAATTTTCAGATAAAAATCTCCAATATTTTTCAAATTTATGCTCAAAACATAGATGTTGGGTACTCGTTAGAACCGCCTCGGCGAGGCGGTTCTAACGAGTACCCACAATCTATGTTTTTGAGCAGAAATAAGAAAAATAATGTATACCCCTGTAAACCCCAGTTTTACTATATAAAAGTGGGGTTTAAGGGGGTCAAAATTACATAGGCATGTTTACGTGATGATATAGAGGGATAAGAACATCTCGCTTGCTTTTAAAGTTACACTGATTTGGCCGCTCGTCTTATCCGTCTTCCTGTGTGCATGTCACAGCTGGATTCTTCAAGTAGAACCTACGAGCGTAAAAGAAAAACTCAAGGTCTTGAGATGAGATGCAATTAGAGCTTCTGAATATTTCCTGCAATGAAGCCACTGAGAGTGCTGTTTGGACGGTTGCCTGAAATTATA
This sequence comes from Anodontia alba, assembly GCA_964016985.1. Classification (NCBI taxonomy): domain Eukaryota; kingdom Metazoa; phylum Mollusca; class Bivalvia; order Lucinida; family Lucinidae; genus Anodontia; species Anodontia alba. The sequence continues at coordinate 65,883,724 of OZ024832.1, forward strand.
ACATTTTGCAGATTTGGTGACTTCTTGGTGTCTGGTCAGGGTTGCAGCTTGTGACTGTGGCACTCTCTGGACTTTTCTCTTACCTTTTTATACCCCGCCACACAATAGGGTCCGTCCGTCCGTTTTTCGTTTCCGGATGATAACTTGAGTAAACATCAATGGATTTTCACCAAACTTGGTATGTGCATTGATATTTTGGAGATCTGGTTTGGGATTGCTAATGGGCAAATTTCGTCAATTTTTTACGGAGTTATCTGCCCGAGACACGCCTATATTTTCATTTCCGGACGATTACTTGAGTAAATAACAAGTGATTTTAACCAAATTTGCTATATATTATTGACATTAAGGAGAACTGATATGGAATTGCTAATGGGCAAATTTCGTCAATTTTTTACGGAGTTATCTGCCCGAGACACGCCCATATTTTCATTTCCAGACCATAACTTGAATAAATAACAAGGGATTTTAACCAAACTTGCTATATGTATTGACCTTAAGGAGATCTGTTTTGGAATTGCTAATGGGCAAATTTCGTCAATTTTTTATGGAGTTATCTGCCCGAGACACGCCCATATTTTCGTTTCCGGACGATAACTTGAGTAAATAACAAAGCCTTTTAAACAAACTTGCTATATGCATTGATATTATCAAGATCTGGTTTAGGATTGTTATCTGTCCTTTGATATTATCAAGATCTAGTTTAGGATTGTTATCTGTCACTCCGTCATTTTCTTTCCAGACGTTTGCAACGATAACTTTAATACATAAACAAATAAATGCTATGGCGGGGTATTATGCTTGCGGTGCTTTTATTTGGTGTAGATGACATGTTGATAAAATTAACCGGGATAAGACTAAACATTTTCAAGACGTGCACAAATATTATTTTACCAACTTTCGATAGGTCAAGATTGATTCATATTAATGCAACCGTTTTCGCTACTGAATATACCCCTTTTCGATGAAGAATCATCTTTCCAGTGTCAGAAGTTACATGTAAATTGAAATATTGTATTTTTTATAAAGTCTTTTTTCGGTTCCTGATAGCCGCTTTTCGTTGCATTTTACCCAACGCTATAGATTTGCTACGTTTTACTGGAGTATTCATATTCGTCCGCCGATAGTGTACTCAATATGATTAAAACCTGATTTCTTAAAAAATTTGAAGTTTTCTTTGGTTTATTAATTCGCTATTCAGAGTGCATAAGGTTAATATGTTTGAATGCAGAATTTAGCATTATCAGTGTTAACAAGGAACTATTTGTTATGTAGTTATTAGGTTGGTTCCCAGCTAGCATTCTACATAAATCTATAGCGGGCCGTTATCGGCCCGTCAGCTACCCTGACGGGCCAATAACGGCCCGCTATAGATTTATGTAGAATGCTTACTGGGTTGTAACAGAAAAAAATGTTTGTCGAAATGTGGTATGTCAAATCTAGTGGCGTTTTGACAACCGCTCCAAACACCTTATGACGAATGAGAAGATTCGCAACAGGATCCGGGGTGCAATGGAAGTGTATGACGATCTTCTAGCCATCGTGAAGATTTGGAAACTCAGATGGTATAGCCATGTCTCATGATCCTGCGGCATATCGAATACAATTCTGCAGCGAACAGTGAAAATGAACAAGAAGGAGAGGAAGGCAGAAGAAGCGATGGGAAGACAACACCAAAGAATGGACAGGTTTGGGGTTTCGAGATTCCCTCGGGGCAGCGAAGGACAGGGAAATGTGGAGAATACTATTGCAACATCACTGCTGGTTTCCAACGACCTTCAAAGACTGAACTGAACGGTGAATGTATAGAGGATATTTACTTTTTTGAGGTGAAAACTAAAAATATTCAATCCAGTGTTTTGAAAACATCCGAATTTTCACGAGTGCCAAGCAAGAGTGAAAGTCTGATGTTTTCATCGCGGGTGATGATGCGATGATTTTTTTTTTTTTTTTTTCTGTATTCACCGAGAAAAACAAAGTAAATTTTCTTTTTATTTTATACTTTATCAGTCGATTTACGGTAATTGATCAAACAGCTGATCAGCTGTATCATTGTCGCCTTGAGCCTCAACCTTGATCCGACTCACTACTCCGCGTACATGAAAGGATGACGAAAACAAAGAAATAATTCCAAGATATTTGATTTATTTATGGACATAAACCAAGAAACGTGGTCAACAGAACCCATCAAAATATATTAGATTTAAATATTGTATCAATGGAAAGCGTAGTAAACAACCGTAGTTGTAGTAGTAGTCAGATTTTTAACGTAGCCGGGCAACTGAGTAACACGGGCTACGCCAAGCAACCATTTTCCTGTATTCGATAATTTATCAAGGTTTAATCGTGACGTCAGCTAAAAAGACGTGTCGTCAGTTAAGTAGTTGGGTGCGTTGCAGTGAAATAACATCGGCTTGTTTTCACGTGTGAAAATATCATATTTTTTCTCTTGTGAAATGACCACTTATATTTATTTTAGATATGCACTGATTTCACTGCTAAGTGTAAATTAAATGTTGCTTGTTTACTAGAAACAAAGAAAATATAACTAGGCTACTCTGTGTTCAGTTATGCTTGACTAAATAGGCGTTTTCAAAGACATCCAGTTATGATCTTAAATGGTCAACTGAAGCTTTACTTGAGTAAAGTAAGTACTCTTTCACACATTGCAGACGTCCGCGTTTTGTTGGTGCCTTGAGATAATGTATGGCAAAAGACATGTGTTGACACGAATCCGGGTCATCTCAGCCCTGGGTCAAGTCGGCCCGGGTCAACTCGGCCACGTCGACTTGGTCTGTATTCATGTATGCATGTGTAAAATTTGATGGAGGGTGGCCTTTGAAGTATGATTAACTTGCAGAGTTTTTGAAGTATGAATTACTTTAATGGTTCATCAGACGTCTTGAATCCTCTACATGATAATTGATCTCAGTATATTTTTGTAGTTATACAAACAAGTGCCTGAGGTCTGAAAGTTGTTCCTAGGAAAATCATTCTACCAGAAAATGATGTTGATATGTTATAATTAAGGTCTTTTGTTTCCTTTCGATTGGCTCCCACTTTAATATACACAAATGTCATTTTATTCTTGTTAATAAATTTTAACGGAATATATTCAATACATTCGCGTTTTTTTTTTTTTTTTTTTTTTGGCAGTTTCTCAAGGTCCGATAGAGTATCACTAGTATGGATGTTTACATGCCTTTCTGAACGTGGCTATTTGTTATATAAATTTTGTTAATATTTTTACACTGTGCTTAAAAAAAAAAAAAAACATTGTAAATAAATCTTTAGTGAAAAAAAAAAATAAGTATAGTTATAATTTATTTTCTATAGTGAAAAATAATTATAGTTATAATTTACCGAAGGATTTTTTCTTCTTTCGTTTGCCATGCGCCCTGTTAGAATCAAACTTCAATAAATACAAATCATTACGAAAAGTTGCCTATTCAAATATACTGAAAATTTTACCACCAAAAACTGAAAATTTTCAGATAAAAAATTCTGATATTTTTTACATTTCTGCTCAAAACATAGCTTGTGGGTACTCGTAAGAACCGCCTCGACGAGACGGTTCTAACGTGTACCTACAATCTATGTTTTTGAGCAGAAATAAGAAAAATAATGTATACCCCTGTAAAACCCAGTTTTACTATATAAAAGTGGGGTTTAAGGGGGTCAGAATTATACAGGCATGTTTTCGTGATGTCTTAGCTTTCATGTTGAAATATTAAGAAACTGAGTGAAGGCAAATCTTAAGATAAAAGTCTACTAAAACATTTTTCAAAAATTACGATTTACTACAACCAGAACCTGTTTTTTTTTTTTTTTTTTTTGTTGTTTTTTTTTTTTTTTTTTTTCATGTTTAAAATCTACACACAGTTCTGGCTGATTAATTAACGGCCAGTTAGATGCACATGCGCAAGTTTTACGTCTAATAAGAATCCCGCAAAACTTCGAAGAGGCCCATCCAACATTTGAATTTGTGATGCCATAATTCCGATTTACACAAAATAAACATTGTTTTATGCTAAAACAGAATTGATTTAGTGATATAACTAATGCGAATTATTGATATCAATCAAACATCATTTTTTAGTCTTTGATATAAAAAAAATGGATTTATTGGTGTCAAAATAAACAAGAAGCGTGTCAGGACTATAACTGAAACAGACTATAACTCTTTTGACAGCGCTCTTTAATGTTTGGAGTCGCGTTTCGTAGTAGGGCCGAGCCTTCCAAGATGGTTGACAGGGAAAGTTTTGCTTCCGGAATTTTAAAGTCTTCTGATTATTTTGATGCTTGTTGAGTTCTTTGATCATTTTGGAGCATCTAGATGTGTAGATATTTATGATAATTTGTTGAAAGCTTGTCGAAAAGTGTCATTGTTTTGACTATCCATCACTGCAACCGAGTGAAATAAAAGAGATGAAAAACTTTCATTGCAGAAATTCAGTCTCCATGACCCAGTGACTTATGAAACTTGATTCCGTTATCATTGTGTTGACTGGTTGAATACCATAAAAGCGATAAACTGATGAAAACTGATTCCCTCAGGAATTATTAGCAGTAATTAGAATTTCATGGGGTTTTGTACATGACATTTGTAAATTCTGCAGTCAATATTGAAATAATTTGATATTTTTGTACATGCACAGGTCTGTTAATTTTGCTGTTAATTAGACTTGAAATAATTGCAGTGTTATTAAGCCAACAAGACAGACGAGTCAAGTTTTACTAATGAATACACACTTTGGCTAATTATTTTGAAGTTCAATTAGGAGTGATGAGAGAGTATAAGGTGGTAGTCTTGGGCAGTGGTGGAGTTGGCAAATCTGCCCTGACTGTGAAGTTTGTGTCTGGTACATTCATGGAAAAGTATGATCCAACCATTGAGGATTTTTACAGGAAGGAGATTGAAGTTGACAATGCTCCTTCAGTGCTAGAGATATTGGACACTGCAGGCACAGAGCAATTTGCTTCAATGAGAGACCTGTATATTAAAAATGGACAGGGATTTTTAATTGTATATAGTATTGTAAGCTTACAAACTTTTCAGGATATTAAAACTATGAAAGAACAGATTATAAGAGTGAAAGGTGTTGATAGAATTCCAATGATATTAGTAGGAAATAAATGTGATCTTGAGCACCAGCGAGAAGTGCCAGCTAATGAAGGGATTGGACTAGCTCAAAGTTGGGGATGTCCCTTCATGGAAACCTCAGCGAAAAATACAAACAATGTTAATGAAGTATTTATTGAGATTGTTCGAGAAATGAACACTAGTCCTGTAAAAGAAAAGAAAGGCTGTTGTACTTTTTTATAACATTTGCTTGACTGAATACGTTTGTCATCACCTTATATACAGGTATGTATTATTACAGACAAGAGCTTGTGAGTGGAGTGCGCCGATTGGTAAAACTGTCAGCCTAGTTCGTGCAGTTGGTAGAGAACCTTTGCATGCAGTGGGTCACTGGTTCAAGTCCTGTGTCAGACATACTTTTTCCCCTTGCACCCAAGATGGGTAACCTATGGGGTTAGTTACCTGCATGTAATCCACTCAAGGGGTGTTGCAGTACATGTACAACTAGCTAGATAGCTAGAAAGTGTAGATAAATGCAGGTTGATACTAATGGTTAGAAGGGGAGAAGTGTGGTAATTAGCAGGGGCCATGGAATGCATCAAGTACCAGCTCCAAATACTGGTCTGTCCATCCCTGGAGCAAAATTTACTGACCCAGTCTGATTTCAGCCTTAAAAAGAAGTAAAAAATAGGCCCAAAAGACATTTTCAAATCTTATGCAATAGGTTATTCACAGTGCACATACCACATTGGCTGTACAATATAACAGCGATATCAATAGGTCATTTTTCTCATCGGCTTGTTCAAGTAGGTTCCCACATGACTTGAACATTTTGGTCATTCAATTTCTTCATGCAGGATCAAACAAAAAGGTAACTTATTGCATACACAGATGGTCAAGTACATGCCAGCAAATCTATGTCTGATAATAGATAGATGGATGCTTAGATATTGTGTTTGGCCAAAAGGAATGCCCATTTTGATGCCCAGACTGATGTCTCATGTAAGCAATATGGACAGTAACATTTTGCTTGTCACCAGTCGTTTTTCTTAAGTGGAATACAACAGAATGTATGGTCTCAGTGGCAGAAATTACTTTGCAATAAAACAAATAAAGGTTGACGTGTATAGATATATAGGAATAGGATACAATGTACATGTACATTAGTTAGAATGTTGTAGTTGGGTGGGGATCTGTTGTTTTTTTTTTTTTTAAATTTTGTTGTTGTTACTTTTTTTTTTTTTTTTTTTTGCTTTATGTTCGTTTGTTTTTTTCTGATAACAAATTTCTAGTATGTAACTGACATAGAGCTTTGACTGCTGAAATGTTGATAAACACCAGTCATGTTAGATTTTTATGTCGCCACCACCTATGGGGAGAGGGACATATTGTTTTAGTGCTGATCTCTTTGGTGTCTGCATTGGCATTGGCGTCACTTTCTAGTCTGCACACTATCATGTGAACCAGTGGGTGGATTCTTACCAAATTTTTGTGAATATATGGTTGGTTCATAAAGAATATTCAGATTTTGGTGACCTTGACCTAAATTTCAAGGTCACAGCAGTAGAAAAAACTGAAAAATCATAGTGGGCTTAGGAAACCTTTCTAGTTTCTCTGAAAATACTGTTACTAGTTTTCAGCTGGAATTTATTAGCCTAGGTGCTTTAATGAGTACACACAACATATGTTTTCATAACTTTAAGCTACAATGTATACTGCTAGTTTCTGGAGCTTTTTGACCAGCTTTCTTCAAAAACACACAGGAGAAGCTGGAGAACAAATCCTTTCCTTTCAGTGTAGACCCCTTTTCAGAGGGCAGGAAAAACAGTGTTTACAATGTTGTCTGCCATCAAAAACTCTGGTTAGATGCTGTGTATTTTTCACATGTGACTGCAGAACTGTGCTGTTCTCCTTTACATGACACAGTTCGTACATATATAATAAATGATTTGATCCCTGGTGTAAAGAAAGCTGCATAGCTCTTGATAAGATGGGGTATTGGGTACATATTTCTTTTTTTTCTCCACGAAAACCTATGTTGTGGGTACTCATTGGAAGTGCCTCCAGCAGGCACTTCTAGTGAGTACCCACAACATAGGTTTTCATGGAAAAATAAGAATACCAATACTTTTTGGTTGAAAAAAAAAAACTGCTTATCTGGAGCTATGAAGATGGCTAGTTCCTATTGCAAGTCATCACACACAGTTATTGCCCAAATATTTAATATGAATGGTAATTATTTGGGGTCAACAATACATTGAAATACTGCATTATTTTGAGATGGTGATAGTACATTTACATGTGTCATGATGCATTGTGAAATTAAACCTTTGATAGTAATGGTATCACTATCATGATGGGGGTTTCTCTGATGTGGTAAATGTCCTTAAATTTTGAACACCTAAATGTCTGACAAAATTGCATATGCGAACAGTAGAGACCAGATCAGATTGCTCCTAAGGAGTAGTCTGATCAGGGTCTACACTGTTTGGAATTTCACTAAGCATTTTAGGAGACAGCTGCTTAAAAAGCAAAATTTAAGCAAAAATAGCATATCCTCTTGCCAGCGCCATTGCATATCTCCCTGCACCTCAAAATTCCGAATGCGTTCCTCCAGTCCTCATCCATTGGGCTATTACCTGTGACAGTTTCAAGGTTCTAGCTAAAAAGCCTAAGAGGAATTGGGTGACGATAAAAAAATCAGACCCAAAATCCTACTTTTGGACCTCTAATGACCCACAGATATGCCCCCAGGACAAACCTTTTGCATCACTGTATTCTACTCTTCATTGCCTTCAGTTTGATATGCAACATGACTATGTTTGTACAAAATGAAATTTGGACCTTTCAGGGCCATATCCCCCTGGCTTTGGCCCCCAGGGATCACATCAAAATTCTGAATGAGTTCCTCCAGTCCTCATCCATTGGGCTATTACCTGTGAAAGTTTCAAGGTTCTAGCTAAAAAAGCCTAAGAGGAGTTGGGTGACAATCAAAAAATCAGACCCAAAAATCCCACTTTTTGACCTCTAATGACCCCAGACATGCCCCCGGGGCAAACTTTTCACATCACTGTATTCTAATCTTCATTACCTTCAATTTTATAAGCAACATGACTGTTTGTACAAAATGAATTTTGGACCCTTCGGGGGCCACACCCCCTGGCCCTGCCCCCAGGAGTCATATCCAAATTCCGAATGTGTTCCTCCAGTCCTCATCCATAGGGCTATTACCTGTGACAATTTCAAGGTTCTAGCTTTAAAAGCCTAAGAGGAATTGGGTGACAATCAAAAAAGGACCCAAAATCCTACTTTTTTACCTCTGGTGACCCCTAGACATGACCCAGGACAAAATTTTTGCACCACTGTATTCTACTCTTCATAACCTTCGATTTGATATGCAACATGACTATGTTGTTACAAAATGAATTTTGGACCCTTTGGGGCCACATCCCCCTGGCCCTGCCCCCTAAGGGTCACAAGAAAATTTCGAATATGTTCCTCCAGTCCTCATCCATGGGGCTATTGCCTGTGAAAGTTTCGAGAATCTAGCTTAAATGGTCTAGGAGCAATGGTGTAGCATTACAGACGGACATACCGACAGACCGGGGGTATTACAATATCCCTGCTTTTTCATGAAAAGAGCAGGAATAATAAATTGTTCGAAACTTTAGGACATTTACTATAGTTATAGTATGGTGATAGCCGTAATTTAGCATGATAGTTAGCCCTAGTAATTCTGGAAGTGTTTTCAGTTAATTTTGTCCACAACATGTTTATGGTTTAATCAAGTTAATGGGTCCACTGTGGTGTTTGAAGGCATAGCCAGTGTAAATCATACTTTCTGTTATTAATAATTAATTATCAGTGCAGTGAGGTTTTTGCAAGCATTTTTTTTTTATTTATTTCATCCATTAGTGCTCCAAAGAAGTAGAATATACATGTACAGCCCTTTCTCCAGAAAATTGTAAAGATGATAACATCACAAAAAAATACCTATATAATTTTGACCCCCTTTAACCCCACTTTCATATAGTAAAACTGGGGTTTACAGGGGTATACATTATTTTTCTTATTTCTGCTCAAAAACATAGATTGAGCAGAAATATAAAAAAATATCAGAAATTTTTATTTGAAAATTTTCTTTTTGGGGTTGTAAAATTTTCAATATATTTCAATAGGCGTGTTTTCGTAATGAGAAAATTTATAATAATATACATTACTCATACATGTAGCTCTTGATAATTGCTTTTTTCAGTCCAAAAGTATTGGTATTTTTCTTAGTTCTCCACAAAAACATATGTTGTGGGTAGTCATTAGCCAAGGCACTTCTAATGAGTACTCACAATATATGTTTTCATAGGAAAATATTTACCTGATACCCATGCTGAATTTGAATAAACACACATATTTTTTAATTACATGTAGCACTTGTGATAAACATGCAATTTTAGACAAAACAATGCAAGTGCTGATTTATTTGTATCTCTGAAATGTCAGCTGATCTGGAGCCATGAACAGATTATAATGCCAACTTAATATATGGATTAATGTTTAGCACTTAGGGTAAATTTTTCATCAGACTAAATTTTGAAATATTTTTCATATTTTCCCAGAAAACAATATTTGGCATTTCATGAAAATTGTTTCCATTGGAGACAGTTTTGATGAAGTGTCAAAGCCTGTTTTCTGGGAAAAATACATGTAAGAAAAATATATCATCAATTTGTCCTCTGCTAAATTTGTCCAGAGAATGGAAATGGTTAACATGTTAGATTTCAACCAAAGTTTTACATGTAGATAAGTCATAATTTTTAAAAAAAAAATGTTGATGGTTTTCTTATTTCTCTGCGAAAAATTGTTGTGGGTACTCATTAGAAGCGCATTGGTGAGGCACTTCAAATGAATACCCCACCATGCATTTTCATGGGGAAATAAGAAAAATATTTACATGTATCTGGATACCCCTCAGGCCCTCTTATCTAGAGTTTTGTCAAGGCCTTTAGATACATACAGTGTATTTTTGCCAAATCAACTTTTTAGATGGTTAAAACAATTATTTATTGGCAGAAGTGGCATTTCTGTCTGGAGGATACATGTAAAGTATCACTTGTTTTTTTTTGAGACTCACTGACATTTATTTATGGAAATCAATTTGAAGATCAGTCTTACTGAGAAACTTGAGAAATTTCTCACAGCAAATTTTAAATCTGACTATTATCAGATTAATAACCCTAGTCCTGAATCCAGATATACCCTACATGTACCTTTGGCTTTGCCAGCAGTGTAGATCCAGATCAGTTGGCTTCTGAAGATCTGGATCTGCACTGTTTGCCATTCAGTATGTGAATTTATATCAACAATCAGGATCAAGTAATCGAAATTAGAAGAGGGCGTGGCATCTTAATTTATTCAGCATGACAAAGGTTAAAATCGAATCTGTCTATACATGTACCGTATTCGACCTAATTATCGCACATGCTCCTATAAGGGCACAGTAAGGCAATTTAGTAGTCTTAATGTACATTTATCAACTTCTTTATAAAAGCATATGTTGTGGGTACAAGTCGGGGCAATTCAAACGAGTACCCACAACATGCTTTGTAAAGAAAATAAAAAAAATAACATCGCATAGGCAGCATTAAATACGCTCCTTATGAAGTCCTCTGCTTTCCTTCAAAGTGTGCCCTTATTAGGTGGATATTTTTACTACACGTTTTTTCCAGTAATTTTGAAAAACCTAAGCGCACAGTGCGGTAATTAGGTCGAATACGGTAGTACTCTATACTGTAATGTCCCTAAGTATTGGGGCAGATAGGCCTTTGCAAACAGTGTGGACCTAGATCAGACAGCAAAGAACACTGTGTCTGATCAGGGTCTACAGTGTTTGCCATACATACAGCAATATTTTAGACACATCAACAGATAGTAGAATAGGCTATTTCAAATTTTAGGACAAATATGGCAAGTAGATAAGATGTCACATTAGTTAGGGTAAATACTGTAATTTGGTTTCGCTATGTTTATGAATTGGGCAAATTTCAAGTTTTACAAAGCACATAGGTACCAAAGTCTACAATGTTATTTGTATGGCAAATTATTCTCTCCATGATGGTAGGGTTGTGGTTAGTGTCTGTTGTACTTGTAGCAGGTGGGGGAGGGGTTATGTTAGTACGGTAAATGTCCAAAACTTTCAAACACTTTATTCCATATTATTTTGGCCTAAATTTTGCTTTTTATGCACCTGTTGCTTAAGATACAATGTACCTAGTGGAATGGCAAACAGTGTAGACCCTGATCAGGAACAGTCTGATCTGGGTCTGCACTGTTGCATATGTCATTTTGTCAGACACTTGGGTGTTCAAAATTTTAGGACATTTACCATATATCTGTTTCTTTGGTTGGCCCCCATGGCTCAGCTGGATGTGCATCTACATTTGTAACTGGTGATCAGGAGGTTGTGGGCTTGACCCCTGTCGGGTCAGCGACATTCTTTCGTTGAGATTGGTCATGAAATATTTTCTACAGTCTTTCTCTCCCTTCTGTTGAGTCAAGAAGGGCAGTTATCAGTTTCTGGTGAAAGAATGTACACAATACTGGTTAACCGCTAGGAGGAATAAGCCTACGCAGTATGTGTGGTTAGGTAAACTGACCACACACAACATGACCCCATTGGGTTGACTAGACCATAAAACCTCAAAACAAACAAAATTTGTGTTTCTGCACTATCCTTCACTTTTATTTCCTTCTCCCTGCCCAGTTTCTCCCTTTCCTCTGTTCTACAAGCTCTTTTGTCTTTTTTCTCCCATTCTCTGGGAAGTGACAAAATGACCCACAAGGGTTCACATTGTCATTAAACAAGAACTCAAATTAAACATAAAAAATTATCGCCCTACCTAAACACACACACACACCACATACATGTACACATGCTGTCAGTTTCTGGCAAAAGAATGTGCATAAGTACTGGTTAACAGCTTAGAGTACTAAACCTCCCAGGAAAAGTGTGGTTAGGGAAGCTGTTCAGCTTGACATGATCTTAACAGTGTTGACTGGGCCATAAACTCTAAACCAACCAGCTAATGAGCCATTCATATGCATGTATTTTTGCTTTAAAAATAGGGCAGTGGGGTAGGGATTCATATGCATATACCTAAAACTACAAAAAGAAAAGACAATATATGCATAAATATTGTTCCAGACCTGAAAAGGGGAACCATTCTGTACTTCAAATGTTTGGACACCTAAACTCCTCTCCATGCTTCTAAAATTTGAACAAGTCTATTTTACTACCTTTTGTCGAGTCTAAATACTGCTGGATGAGTTTCAAACAGTATAGACCCTGATCAGATGCCGCATTCTGCGACATCTGATCAGAGTCTACTCTGTTTGCTCAGGCCCACCTGTCCCAGTACTTTGGGTTATTACGGTATGCAGCATAGGAAGTTAATCCTCAGTCCACACTGTTTGCTCAGGTCTGTCTGTCCAAGATACCATATTTATCCTAAATTTTGGGACACCTTAACTCCTTATCATACTTGTCCTAAAAATTGAACAAGTACAATTTACTACCAGTGTTATGTCTAAAAATTGCTGGATGAGTGGTAAATAGCTTAGACCCAGATGAGACACCTCATTCTACAGAGTTGGATCTGGGTCTACACCCTTTGCTCAGGCCTGTCTGTCCAAATACATACGGTGGTGGTTGGGTGAGGCAAAATAGTCATGCACATGTATCATGCGTCACTGGGGTGTCCAACTGATATTGGTTTAAGTTGGACAAAGCCTGCTATCTTTGCAGCAGGTAAGGGTAGAGGGAGAATGTTTTTATTATACCCCTGACATACGAAGTATGTTGGGGTATAGAGTTTTCACTTTTCCGTTCATCTGTTCATTCCTACACTCATTCGTTTGTTCGTCTTTCTGTCACGTCCATGGACACAGGGTTAAAGTTTTTGCATTAAAGTTTATAAGACCTTGTATTTTGAAGACTCTTTGATGGATTTCATTCATATTTGGCCTGATAGTAGATAATAGGTCTAAAGTTTTTATCAGCACCAACCCTACCCCCCGGAGGATAACCTTGGGGTCGAGGTCATGGACTTAGAATTTTTGTTTTTAAGTTTATATTGCTATATCATCAAGGCCCCTGGAGGAATTTCATTTATATTTGACATGTTGGTAGATATAAGTCTAGAGTTTTACTCAGCACGATCCCCACCCCAGGGTGTGACCTTGAGGTCAAGTTCACAAACTTAGAATTTTCATATACAATGTACATTGTAAATTTTGCATTTAAGTTTATATAGCTATCTAATGAAGATATTTTGTTGAATTTCATTATTCCCTGACCAGTAGGTTGAGGGGATATGCCTGTGAGAAAAGAATCTGTTCATCTGTCCATCTGCAGACACATTATTTGTTTGTACTTTAGCTTAGTCGTAGAGTCAAAGTTTTTATGTTAAAGTTTATAAGACCTGATATTATGAAGACCCTCTGATGGATTTCATTCATATTTGGTCTGATGGTAGATATAGGTCTGAAGTTTTTATCAGCACCAACCCTACCCCAGAGGATAACCTTGGGCTCAAGGTCATGGACTCAGAATTTTCATAAAAAAGTCAAAATTTTTGTGTTTAAGTTTATATAGCTAAATCATCAAGACCCTTTGAGGAAATTCATTTATATTTTACTCGATGGTAGATATAGGTCTAGAGTTTTACTCAGCATAATCCCCACCCCGGGGTATGACCTTAATGTCAAGGTCACAGATTTAGAATGTTCATATAAAAGTAAAAACTTCTGCATTTAAGTTTATATAGCAATATCACCAAGACCTTTTGTTGAATTCCATTATCCCCCAACCGATAGGTTGAGGGATATAATTACAAATGTATTAGCAAAGAATCTGTTCGTCTGTCTGTCCACAGATGCATTATTTGTTTGTACTGTAGTTTAGTCGCAAGGGCAAAGTTTTTACATTAAAGTTTATAAGATCTTATATCATGAAGACCCTTTGATGGATTTCATTCATATTTGGCCTGATGGTAAGATATAGGTCTAAAGGTTTTATCAGCACCAACCTTACCCCGGAAGATAACCTTGGGCTCAAGGTCATGGACTTAGAATGTTCATAAAAAAAGTCAAATTTTTTTTTGTTTGAGTTTATATAGCTACATGTATATCATCAAGACCCCTGAGGAAATTCATTTATATTTTACATGATGATAGATAGAGGTCTAGAGTTTTACTCAGCATGATCCCACCCCGGGGTATGACCTGAAGGTCAAGTTCACAGACTTAGAATTCTCATATAAAACTAAAAATTTTGCATTTAAGTTTATATAGCTATATCATCAAGACCTTTTGTTGAATTTCATTACCCCACAACTGATAGTATAGCTATACATGTACATGTATTAGCATGGAATCCATCTGTCCATCCATCTGTGTGTCTGTCCATAGTTGCATTATTGTGCACCCTATAACTCCCATACCCTTTGAGCTATTTTCACAAAACTTTGTCAGGTTGTATGGGGCATTAGGTAGGGCTGTCCGGTACAAGAATGACAACTCTAACTGACTTGGTCCATGAGTTATGTCCCCTAGTATCCAAAAATTGTAAACTTTTGTGCGAACCATAACTTTAAAACCCTTTAAGATATTTTCCTGATACTTCACCAATATGTAGAGGACATTGAGTAGGCAAATGACATTCAAGAATGACAACTCTTACTTCATTCTTGAGTTATCTCCCTTGGTTATTTAAATCTTGTGTGGACAATAACTCTAAAAAGTTAAGATATTTTTGTGATACTTTACCAATATGTAGAGGATATTGAGTAGGCATGTCATGTTAAGTTTTCATTAAAATTTATATAGCTATATTATCAAGACCCTTTTGTTGGTTTCATTATTATTAAGCATGATGGTACATGTATATGTAGGCTTTCTCAGCACCATCCATAAGCTGGGTCCATAAGTCAAGGTCACAAAAATGTTTTCATACAAAAGTCAAATTTCAAAGTTTTTGCTTACGGTGAATGTCCTAAAAATTCGAACACTAAAGCGTCTGACAAAATGACATATACAAACAGTGTAGACCCTGATCAGACTGCTCCTTTAGGAGCAGTCTGATCAGGGTCTACACTGTTTGCCATTCCACTAAATATTTAAAGAACTGCTGCATAAAAAACAAAATTTAAGCCAAAAGAGTATGGAATAAAGTGTTCGAAATTTTAGGAAATTTACCGTATATTATAAAGACTGATTGATTTCACTGGTATATGGTGATAGTTATATAGGGCTAGTTTTATTTAGCTCGATCGCTGCACCTGTGCCTGACCTTTGAGGTCAAGGTCAAGGGCTTCACATAATGTATGATTAAATTCTTTCAATGTTATAACATATAGCATACAACTTCCATGTTTAGAGTCAAAGCTACCTACTTTATACTCTTTAAAAATAGTGGTAGCTCTGGTCGGGGGTATACATGCCCCACTGGACACTTTGTCTAGTTTCTTCCGTTTCTTCACTTTCATTCCTTTTCCTCTTTCTCCCCTGTCCCTCTCTTGCATCTTCTCTAATATCTCTTCTATCTATTTCCTACCTTTCTCTTGGAGAAGACACAAAATGACCTACATGTACAAGGGTTGAAGTGTCGTTAAACCCCAACACAATCAGGAACCAAATACACACGGTAAAATGCTGTATTTATTTGTCTAACAACAAACAACAGTCAAAACATTGTACACATGTACCTTGCTAAAAACAATAAATAAAACTATAGCAGCTTGCCAATTTTACAAATGTCATTACCAGCTTTTGAGGGTTTGAACATCATTATGAGCATGACAAAACATTTAACAAAATCATTTCTATGGTCATTCTCCCCCTTCCTGGCTGATTCAAGTCTGCTGAGCTTTAAGACCTGTGACTGGATTCAAAATACAGAACAGAAATCTGACTTGGTAATTGGCGTAATGTAGTAACAAGTTTATACTAATGAAATTATATCCATACCGTATTATACATGTATCTCAACCGTATTTACCCAGAATACTGGAACTCCTAAAAATAACTTACCATACTTGTCCTAAAACGTGAACTAAGTTCATTTTTTTTGTGTAGATGTGTCTAAAAAACTGCTGGAGGAGTGACAAAAGTGTAGACCTGATCAAATGCCACATATGCGGCATCTGATCAGGTCTACACTTTTTGCTCAGGCCTGTTTGCCCAGGATAAATATGGTAGCTTCAGATAAGACATTTTTAGACCAGTAAACAAAGCTCAGGATTTGAAAAAGGGTATCCAGATAGAAATTTCTGTTCGGCTTTCTCCTCAAAAATATAGCATATTCAACCTAATTAATGCACATACGGTAAATGTCCTAAAATGAGAGGGTGGACAGGGGAGGCGGGGATAACGGGGGCGGGGGACAGGGGTAAAGGGGGCGGGGGACGGGGATAAAGGGGGCGGGGGACGGGGATAAAAGGGGCGGGGGATGGGGGGAGAGGGGGCGGGGATATGGAAATTTTGGGGGCGGGTGTAACACCAAAATTTTACTCTATTTTTATGTACTTCAGTGCAATAACCGGGTATCAGAAGTATCTAATAGACGTATTGAAGTAAATTCAGGTATTGAATCCGGCCTTGATTTCACTTCACCGACAAGGAGTGTTCCGCTAAGCGTGGTTTACATTGACTTCGTTTACGTCCGATTTCGGTTTATCTCTAGTTGATTACTTCCCTTTGATTCCGAAAAGTTCACAATATAGCCGTTGTTTCGGTGGCAATCCACACTTTTAGAAATAATTATCCTTCTGCCGTAGACAATCGTTTTATTTGCTCATTTGCTCATAGTTGGATATGGACTTTTGCGCTGTTAAAAAATAAATAAATAAATAAATAAATAAAAAAAATAACAAAACAAAAAACTTCAAGATCCAACATGAATTTTCTGATAGGTATTCCAAACACGGAATATACACGTTGCCCGGTGGGCTAGTTGGGTGAGGCAAAGGTGTCGTGTGTCTTACGTAACTGGGCGTCCAACTGATATTTGCTTACATTTGGGCAAGGCCTGCTATCCTTGCAGAAGGTAAAGGTAGAGGGGGAATGTTTTTATTTCTTCTGTTTCTTCACTTTCATTCAATTTCCTTTCTCCACTGTCCCTCTCTTTTATCTCCTCTACTGTCTCCTATCTCTCTTCTCTCTTTTTCTGGGAGACGACACAAAATGACCCACAAGTGTTGACGTGTCGTTAAACCCCAACTCAATCAAATCAATCACACGTTGACCGGTGACAAAACAGGCACCATTCATAGGCTTATGGACCAATAGACATTCCGTGTCCGTGGTCATGAATAGTCTATATTAATTGCAAAAATGTAGTAACTGCTAATTGGTCCGTGAGTAGTGCGTGGTCCGTGAATAGTCCGTAAGTAGTCCGTAATTGGTGCATCGTACATCGGTCCGCAATCAGATCGTCTGTGAAAAGTCCTTGGTCCGTGAATGGTCAGTTATGGTCCGAAAATTGGTCCGTAAATGGTCCGTAGCAGCAATAACATGGTCAGTTAATTGAAAACTACAAAATAACTAAATGATAAATCATAATTTTAATTGATTGTCTCTTATGACCTGTAATCTAAACACTTGATTTTTGTTTTTTGGATAATTTGACTTGTCGCACTGAATGTGTGATATTTTGTCACCTTGGATGAAACCGTTTTTGGCATTTTGAACATGTGAACATAAAGCCAGAATCCGGCATGCGGCAGATACAAAACAGTGGAATTCCGGTCACTTTAAGCAAAGTGAATAAGTGAACTGATACAGTCAAATCCACATCTAACCCCCAACACCAAAGATAAAGACAGACAAATACAATTAAGCAGCCACAAAATGAACAGATGGCAAGCAGAGCTGGCAACTTTTTTCCCAAAATGGTGGCAACACCCAAACTTATAAACTGAATTATCTTCTTAAACATACATAAAGTAACAAAATGAAGGTACCGCCTCGGAATGATCAGTAATGAATTACTCGGGGTCGGGCGTGTATCTGTGTGCATGTGTGTGTGGGGGTGGGGGTTGGGGAGGGGGCTTAAGCTATCTTTTACAGGATCCTAACCCTCGCTCTGAGCTTCCATACCGGTAAAGATGTAAATATATATTTGTTCGGTCCGTTTGGAGTCTTCTAACTCGTCCATTAATCATTACGGGCAATAAACAAATCACAGATAATGTCTATAATGAAGCACAACTGATAATAAACTGTTATGTTTTGATTCTCAGATCCTTTGATAAGATGATCTCTAATTTTAGAGACAGTATATGTTATGTCACTAGGATCAATTCCATTGAGGATGCTGACAGTATTTGCAATGGTGTAAAACCACAGTCATTTGTATTCGTTTGTACAGAGCATTTAAAGTGTCTAACAAAGATTTTCGGCATAGGGCTAAACATCTTGTTTGCAGTTTGCCATTACAGCGGCACTTGAAATGTAAGTACCGCCTGCACTATCATACAAGTTGACAACATCATCGTCGCAGTTAAGTTTCGAGAAACAAATCCAGTGCAGACCTACATCATTAGGATGGGTATCAAAAATCTGTACTATTGGATTACTTCAACGTACATGTAAGTATCTATGCCAATGTAAAGTCACGTTATCCATAAGGTCACGCTATTCCGATTTTGATATTACTCCTAGTTTTTTCATATATCATAAGTGGCGTTCGTAATTTAAATAACGGTCCGTGCTTTGTCAAGTCCGTGAATAACAGGGTCCATTGTTTGTCAAGTCCGTGAATTGTAGGTCCGTATCCGTGAATAATTTGTCCGTATTTTGTTATGCAGTCCGTGTATTGTCAATAGGTCGGTAAGTCCATGATTCCTTGTCCGGAAGTGGTCCGTGTTTTGTCAACCACCACACACGTTCGCCATTTAACTCTCAGCTTTTGAGATAACCACGAAAAAGATTATTGTTCTCACGGACCCCTAAGTGTGGGACCATGCTTATCAAAAAATATTAAAAGAAGATGCAGATTTACATGGTATTCTTGAGTTTTGATTTCAGTAATTAATACGACTGTTTTTGTGCCAATGTGGATCAGTTAAGACCGGGACCTAGGCCCACCACATTTTGTTCTTGACCAGTTTAGGACCGGATCAAGGCCCACCACCTTGTGATACCTGTTTTCCATATGGCTCATATACAGGCCCTTATGCAGACTTTTGAAATGGAGGGTGCAAATCTTTAGCTATTCTGTAAAGGGGGTGCAAATGCTAATCCGATTTTGGGGCAAAAATTAGGGGTGTTGTTTGGGGTCAAAATCTGCATGAATGTATATTGCATAGTCATGTTTGAATTTAATTATAGCGTTGGGGATATTAGAAATTCTGATTTAGGGGAGGGAATAATTTGCTCGGGGGAGGGAAGTGGGGGTAAGGGGGGAGGGAAGTGGGGGAAAGAGGGGAGGAAAGTGGGGGAAAAGGGGGAGGGAAATGGGGGTAAGGGGGGAGGGAAGTGGGGAATGCCTACCCCCCTGTCCACCCCCTCTAAAATGTCCTTTATTCCATACTTTTTTGGCCTAAATTTTGCTTTATATGTAGTTCTTTCTTAAAATACTTAGTGGAATGGCAAACAGTGTAGACCCTGATCAGACTGCTCCTTCAGGAGCAGTCTGATCTGGGTCTGCACTGTTTGCATATGTCATTTGGTCAGACACTTTAGTGTACCAAATGATAGGAAATTTACCGTACACTATAAATGCAGTCAAGTAATTTTGTAGTCTTCAGATTACAGCCTGTGTACTTTCATATACCTACATCATGTATATAAAAGCATATGCTGTAGGTACTCTTTTGAATTGCCTCAATAAGTCATGGCATTTCAATTGAGTACTCACACCGTTTTCTTTCATAAAGAAAATCAGAAGAAAAAAACTGCAGAATTGTCAATAAATACGCTCCACATGGTCCACTGCTTGTCTTTCTTTAAAGTGTGCCCTTATTACATATGATTAGGTAGATATTTTAGGGTCACAATTGTTTGCCAGTCACAATTGTTTGCCAATTACCTTTTTACGAGGGGGGGTGGTGGGGTCTCCGGACTACAATGGGTTAATGAGGGTAGAGCTGTACATGGTACAATAGTACATACATGTAGTAGATAGTGAAGGAAATTAACCCTTAAAACGCCAAGAAAACCTGCATCTGAAAATGTCGTCTGTTTATGTCGTCTGCTGAATATTCTTGCAAACTTTTCAAACCTATTTTTGCATACAGGCAAACAGTGTGGACCCAGATCAGACTGCTCCTAAAAGTCCACACTGTTTGCAGAAATGACTTTTAAAGTAACCAGCAGAAGACAAAGCAGACGACAATAGTTGTGACTGGCGCTTTAAGGGTTAAAGTACATGTACTAGGATTTCACTTTTGCATTGTCCCTGCAGTGCCCAGATAGTGCTGGGGCTATGATCTGTTACTTCACATCAAATCTATTTTAGCTCATTATAGCATCTGTTCAAAATTCCAGGGGCTAGGCCAGAGAGCATGAATTTTACCATGTGTTTGCAAGGTTTCTAGTGGAGTTCTGCTAGACCAAAGTCTTTGTCCCCACTATTCCCTGATGGTGGGATGGGGCGAAGGCACTCATCACCATACTTATCTAAAAATTTGAAATAGTCCATTTTACTACCTGTTGATGTGTCTAAAATAGTGCTGGATGAGTTGCAAACAGTGTAGACCCTCATCAGACACCGTATTCTGCAGCATCTGATCTGGGTCGACACTGTTTGCAAAGGACTAACTGCTCCAATACTTAGGGTTTCTTATTTCTCCATGTAAAGATAATGTGTTGTGGGTATCCAGGTATACATGAGAAGTGCCTTGCTGAGGCACTTCTAACGAGTAAGAGTGTACTCACAATATATGTTGATTTTATGGAGAACAATGAAAATTATTCACTTGATACCCCCTCTCATCTAGAATCTTGCCAAATGGAAGGAAAAAAACATGTTTTCATGAAAGATGCTTTGTAGCTTGTTTATATTGCCACATATGGCTTATTCACAAATATTGTCATAGTATAGCCATGAAAACAGAACTCCTGGGCCCAGTTGTTCAAAGCTAACAACATTGTTAGTTAACGATTCGTTAAAATTTACATCAAGTGCTACGCAAATATGCTGAAAGTTTTTGCTGAAAAAAAGTAAGCTACTCACATTTTTTCAGCAAAAAAATATCAGAATATTGTATATTGAATCCACTAAAACAGTTAATGAAATGACCCTAAATGAGCTCGTTAAGCTAACGATGCTTTGAACAACTAGGCCCAGGATAATAAGTTAACCTTTACCACTTTGGGCAAATTCAGCATGAGAGGGCGAATTGATAGAAATATATCTTTTTTTGTTGTCTTCTGAATCAGCCCAGAGACTGGTAAAGGCTATAAATACTCAGAATGACCTTACAGTGAGTGCCCACAATTTGTTTTTTTTGAATAAATACTTGTGAGACAAAGGTTGCTTTTAGAGTTTCAGATATTGAGTTAGTATGGATAAAAAGTATTGATATTTTTTTAAAGTCTCCATGAAAACATTATGTTATTGACATTGATGAGTATATGAATACCCACAATGTATGTTTTCATGGAGAAATAAGAAAAATAAGTTACTGGGTCTGCTTTTTAAATAGCTGTGTTATTTGGATGTCCCTTTTTGTCTGGGGAACTGCGTGAAAAGATAGATTGCATCTTGATACATTCTCCATGAAATGTATATGTTCTCTCCTCTCTCCTATAATATACATGTAAACCCTAAATATTTGCTACCAAAGTAGATCACAAATTGATGACATTTTTTCTTATTTTTCCTAGAAGACAAGTTTGATATTGCTTGCAAATTGTCTCCATTGGAGACAATTTGCATGCAATGTCAAAACTTGTTTTCTAGAAAAAATAAGAAAATATTTCAGCATCAATATGTCTTCTGCTGAAAATTTTATCCTAGGCCAAATTATCTCCATTCAAGAATATTAGCATGAAATGTCGAACCTGTTTTCTTGGAAAAATAAGAAAAATATTGTAGTGTATCGTTGGCTGAATATTCTACACAGAGTGCTACACTAACCATCCTTCACCAAAATTTAAACGTCCGTTTTGTTACCTGTGGTAAATCTAAAAATGGTGAATGAATGACAAAAAGTCTGTGTGTGTAGAGCCTGAACAAATGTCGTGTTCTTTAATTACTGATCAGGGTCTGCTCTGTATTGTATGCTCAGGCCCGTGTGTCCAAATATGTTGTATGTTGGGTATAATAATAGTTCATACATAATTATTGACAATGACCAGTCTTAACCCTTAAAGCGCCAAGAAAAACTGCATCTGAAAATGTCGTCTGTTTATGTCGTCTGCTGAATATTCTTGCAAACTTTTCAAACCTATTTTTGCATACCAGCAAACAGTGTGGACCCAGATCAGACTGCTCCTAGAGGAGCAGTCTGATCTGGGTCCACACTGTTTGCAAAAAACGATTTTTAAAATCACAAGCAGATGACAAAGCAGACGACAATTGTTGTGATTGGCGCTTTAAGGGTTAATGAAATGCGTGAAGTGGTACTGTTTCTGTGTTCTAAGATGGCTGATGAGACCAGTCTTAGCTCTAAACTACCTGTTGCAGATACATGTAGAACATGAGAGGTCTGAAGAAGAAAGCTCTATGGGCTTTGGTGGCTCAGTTGGATGCGCGTCTACTGGTGACCAGGAGGTTGCGGGCTCGATCCCCACTGGGTCCTACTCATTCTTTCATGGAGATTGATCATGAAATATTTTCTATGATCATTCTCTCCCTTCTGCTGATTCAAGAAAGACAGTTGTCAGTTTCTGGCAAAATAATGTGCACAAGTACTGGTTAAAGGCTTAGAGGACTAAGCCTGCCCTGGAAAAAGTGTGTCTAAGTGAACTGATCATGCTCAACATGACCCTAATGGGTTGACTGGTTCATAAAACCTCAACACAAACAAAGGACAAAAGCTCTTTTAGTGATTCCTTAGCACTGGCTTTCTGCTAAGCATGTTTTGCTCAGCTTTGCTGATTCTTTTTTGGTTCATACTCACCAGCAGCCCTTATGAGGCCTCGCCACTTTGCTTGATCCTGTGCGACCGGTTTCCCACAACAGTGCTCCAGCTAGGATTTTAGGGCAGAGGGGTGCGGGTACTGGGGTAGTGCACTTTCTGCAGGGTCTTACAAGAATGAGGGCACTATTTGATATGTTAAGTATCATGACATATGTTACAAAATATAATCCCATCCTGCAATAAATGCCTCAGACTAAAATACACATAAAACTGACATTTACACATTGATAACTTTTTTAATTTTTGTCCGATTTTCATGAAATTTTCAGCAAATGTAGGGTTTTATATCTGGAGTTGAAATAAGGCAGAGGACAGCTTCAGAAGGGCAGAGGGGCAGCAGGAGAGGGCAAGAGGGGCAGCCAAACCTATATAATGTAGGGCTAGCTGGAGCACTGTTAAAGTCCTAAAGGGAGGCTTTGAGGATGTCCTTGTGTCGCTTCTTCTGACCACCATGGGAGCGCTTTCCTACTTGTAGTTCTCCATAGAGGATAGTGTATAAAATCTGTTCACATTTCTCATGGTTTGTACGTTTAGGAGGGTATAGTGCATAAAATCTATCTTCACATTTGTCATGGTTTATACATTTAGGAGGGTATGCAATGTACAGTGCCTTAGATAAGATTTTAAGCAATTGGGTATTTTGGGCTATTTTTACCCACCCATTTCTCATTGAGTTGGATATCAGGAGTTTTCTCTGGGTACCCTGTTTTGTTAATGGTTGCTGGGGTGGTCGGGTGGTACGAAGGTGTCGTGTATCTTACGTCACCGGGGTGTCCAACTGATATTGGCTTACAGTTGGGCAAGGCCTGCTATCCTTGTAGCAGGTAAGGGTAGATGGGGAATATTTTTATTTCTTCTGTTTCTTCACTTTCATTCCTGTTCCTTTCTTCCTTGTCCCTCTCTTTAATCTCTTCTACTATCTCTTCTATCACTCTTCTCCCTTTCTCTGGGAGACGACACAAAATGACCCACAAGGGTTGACGTGTCATTAAACCCCAACACAATCAATCAATCAATGTTAATGGGTGCAAGAAATACTGGTATTTGGGTATTTACCTCATAAATTTAATTTGAATTACTTTTTCAGAAAATTTAATTTGGTAAACACGTGTACCCAAAAAAGCAGCTTATCTAAGGTACTGAATATAGTGCTTAAAATCTGATCTTCACATTTCCCATACATTTAGGATTGTATAGAGCATCATCTGATTTTCACATTTCTCATGGTTTATATGTCTAGGATGGTATAGTGCATAAAATCTGATCTTCACATTTCTCAGCTGCATTACAGTATGGTAATGTGATTGATTACTTTGCGAAAAAGAAACTGATTAGATTTGGTTGTACAAGCCTTCACATGAAACTGTCATTTTGTGGCAGAACAAAACCTGCTTAATATGCCATATGCAAACAGCCAAGATCCTAACGAGACTGCACACATGTGTAGTCTGTCTAGGGTTTTTTCTAGTTGCACGTGCAGCAATATTTTTCAACAGCAACAAAGAATCTGATTAGAATATGTAAATGTAGCATTCTGGGACTTTCCTGTTCATTCATAGCTTGAATCAGATTTTCTCCTGTTTGTCACAAATTGTTACCGGTATATTAAGACTTGCAGGGTGGCTTTGGCATAGTGGAGTTTGTTTGGGATCCTGGGAAAGGACCTATTACTGATACAAATTTTCCGTCCATTGACAGATTTTATCCCATTGTAGTCGGGACACCCGTAAAAGGGGAATTGGCAAACAATGCAGACCCATATCAGATGCCGCAGTGCGCATCTGATCAGGGTCTCCACTGTTTGCAAACAGTTTAACCATTCCTCTCTAGTATATAAATCTCACAGCCGGACGTACCTAAAATTGAAATTGGACTCTTCCAGTATATAGTGTGGAAGAGTCTATTCAGTCTGCAATGCGTAATTAATCCAGATACATAGGGACAGGGGAATTCAGAAGGAAATTATCACCACACTTTTTAAAAAAAAAAAAAAAAAAAAAAAAAAAAAATGAGGATCATAACATTTTATCCTATCCTTCCCATGTGTTCATGGCATCTCAATAGGCTTATTTGATGCTATTTCAACCACAGCAACATGAGAAAAATATCTTTTTAACCCTTGTCCTGCTGAACCTGGATATACATGTACCCTGCCTTTGCAAACAGTGTAGATCCAGATCAATTGGCTTCTGAAGAAGCCATCTGTTTGCCATTAAGTATGTGAGTTTATAACAATAATCCAGATCAAGTAATCTGAATGGCTGAAAATCAGAAGTGGGCATGGCATCTTAATTTATTCAGCAGGACAAGGGTTATTAACTTTAAAGTGCCATGCAGAATTGAAGCAGACAACACATTTTTTTTTTCAGAGCAAACAGGGCTTGACATTTCATGTGAATCATCTGTTAGCAGACAATTCACATGAAATGGCAAGCTGTATTTTCTCTGAAAAGTAAAGAAAATCTGAATGTTGTCTGCTGCAGCTGTGATTTGCCTTTTTCTTTAATAGTGCTTACCATGAAATTTGCAGATGACAACTGATATTTGCTTACAGTTGGACAAGGCCTGCTATCCTTGTAGCAGGGAAGGGTAGAGGGGGAATGTTTTTATTTCTTCTGGTTCTTCACTTTCATTCCTGTTCCTCTTTCTTCCCTGTTCCTCTCTTTCATATCTTCTACTATCTCTTCTATCTCTTTTCTCCCTTTCTCCGTGAGACGACACAAAATGACCCACAAGGGTCCACATGTCGTTAAACCCCTACACAATCAAATATGCTCGTCCATCCATCTTTCATACCTCTGTCTGTCCGTATTTTTGTTTCTGGACAATAACTTGAGTAAATGTTAATGGATTTTGACCAAACTTGGTATGTACATTGATTTTGTGGAGATCAGTTTGGGATTGCTAATGAGCAAATTTCCTTATCTGCCCACATGTCTGTATTTTCATTTTCAGATGATAACTTTAGTGACTATCAATGGATTTTCACAACACTTGGTATGTGCATTGATATTGTGGAGATCTGATTTGGGATTGTTAATGGGCAGATTTTGTCAAATTTTGACAGTGATCTGTCTGCAACATGATGATGGCGGGTATTATCCTTTCACATTATTTTCTTTCTTTTCCAAGATAGGAGATGATTCATGAAATATCAAGTACGGTAAATTTCCTAAAATTTCGAACACTTTACTCCATACTCTTTTGGCTTAAATTTTGCTTTTTATGCAGCAGTTTCTTTAAATATTTAGTGGAATGGCAAACAGTGTAGACCCTGATCAGACTGCTCCTTCAGGAGCAGTCTGATCAGGGTCTACACTGTTTGCATATGTCATTTTGTCAGACGCTTTAGTGTTCGAATTTTTAGGACATTTACCGTACTATTAGTATATATAAGTGTTATTTGCTTATTCACTGTAATTTAATTTGGCACTTTAATGCTTAGCATCCTGGGTAAAAAATTCCAGCAGACGACAGGGTAAAATATTTTTTCTGGAAAATGTGTTTTGACATTTCCTGAAAAATACATTTTGACAGTTTGTGCAGATTGTGCCGTTAGGAGACATTGTGCATGAAATGTCAAGCTGTATTTTCTGAGGAAAATTGGGAAAAGTATTTCAAAATGTCTGCTGAAATTATTACCCAGCATGCTTAAGATAAAGTAAGTGGAAAAAATATTTTCCTCTTTGAGTTGTTTACTGGTATTAACACTTAACGTTACGGTAGTAGTGTCCTGTTGTCAGGATGTACATGAGTGTTGTTACATAAAATGTCATTCTCACTTAATTACAGTTCAAATAATCAAGTACCAGCACACTGTTTTGTAGGGAAATAGTGGGAATCAAGTCAGGACTGATTTGACTGAAGTAATTTCCCTAGAGCCTCCTTATACGTTTTTTTTTTCTTTTTCATTCTTCTCTTTGTAATGTAGTGAACTTTGTCATAGAAGCAGAAGAATGCTGAAGAACTGATGAAAAACTAATCACTCCCTGCAACTGATTCAAACACTTCTTTTGTGTGCAAATGTACTTGTATATGCATGCATAGAGTAATGTATACAGTACGAGAGTCGTGCAAAAAGTTCTGTCACTAATAGGCTTCCTTGGTTTTATCCCAGGTATATTTTAAAATGCTTCACTGCACTTGAATGGTGTATTGAATAGCTAACGATACCTGTTTATTTCGTGCAAATTGCTTTCCAACTGACCGAGTTATTTCAAATTGAAAAAGATGCAGTCATATACACTGACCAATTTGTTACATTGGAACATGGATCAGAAGACTGAAATTCGTAGCTATATTAAATGCTGCATTATATAGGCTTAATATAGATTCAAAGCAGATATTTAATATATTGTGTGGTATATATGGACCTCAGACCATTTCAGTGTGCACAGTTTTTTTAGGTGGGTTAAAGCTTTTAGAGCTGGGAAATTTTCTGTTGAAGATGATACCCGTCCTGGAAAGCCTAAAATCTCTGTTACCAAGGCTAACATCGCTGCTGTAAAGATCCTGGTCAAACAGGATGCGTGATTGTCTGTCAAAGATATAGCTAGTTGTACTGGCATATCAGAAGGCAGTACAAACAATTCTGAAAAAGCGTTTGGACCTGAAAAAGGTTTGTGCTAGGTGGGTACCTCATTTGCTCACTGAGGAGCAAAAGAAACAACGCCTTAAATGTGCCTGGGAACTTTTGAAAACATACAAAGGCTGTAATAGTCGGGTTATTTCTAACTTGCTAACAGGTGATGAAACCTGGGTGCACATGTTTGAGCCACAAAGAAGGGCTGAAAATAAGCAATGGAAGCGAAAAGATAAAAAACGCCCATGTATTGCCAAGAGAACCATAAGTTCGAAAAAGATGTTGTACGCAATTTTCTTTAATTCAAGTGGGCCAGTCGTTCAAGTGCCTTGTCCATCTGGTCATATAGTCACTGGCCGATTCTACAAGAATTCTGTACTAAGAAAGTGAAAGAGTTTTACAATAAGAAACGACCAAGCAAAGCATGGTCAGGTCCACCTTTTACATGACAATGCCTCCTCTCATAAGTGTGAGGTTGTTAAGTCTTTTTTTGGCTTCTGAAAAGGTGGAATTTTAACCATCCACCTTATTCACCTGACCTGAGTCCCTGTGACTTCTTTTTTTCCCAAGGCTTAAGAAAATGCTTTCTGGAAATAAGTGTATGTCTAGAAGTTCTCTTGGCAGCGCTATTTATCAGTGTTCCAACAGATACCAAAAGAAGACTATTTATCTGCTTTTAGACTATTTGTCTGCTTTTCGCCACTGGGTAAAAAGGTTACAAAAATGTGTTTCAGTAAAAAGGGAATATACTTTGAAGGTTTGTAATAAAAATATGTTTGATAAAACGTAGCACTGAAGCAATCCGAACCCAGTGACAAAACTTTTTGCAGGACCCTCGTATTTAACCCTTGTCATGCTGAATAAATTAAGATGCCACACCCACTTCTAATTGTCAGCCAACCAGATCAGGGTGTCCACGCTCAGGGAAAAAGTCAGGGAAAAATATATTTTTTCAAGGTCAGGGAATTGTCAAGGAATTTTGAAATTTGTCAGGGAATTTTGGAATTTAAGCAAAAGTCAGGGAAATGTCAGGGAATTTTGAAATAACAAGTCTCTGAATGACAAAAACATCAAGAATAAAGGCTAAGGTAGTTTCTTAATGTTTGGCTATTATCAAAATAATAATAATTATAATATTAAAAAAATAGTAATAATAATAATAAAAATAACAATAATAATGATAAAAGTATTGCATTTTACAAATTTTTCTTTGAGAAGAAACTGAAGGGAGTTGTGCCCCTTGCCTCCCCAGCTGAAACTTTTCTTCAGGAATGGAAGATGTCCAGAGATCCCATGGCATAAATTTTTTTTATTACCATAATTAAAGTTTTCACCTTCAGAATTTTTGTTGCTGAGTCCATTTATAGACAGCTGAATATTAGCTTGTTCCTTTTTTTCCTGGAGAGGAAATTATTGCCTATTTTTTCTGTGTTTATGAAATTATCATAAATAACTATTACAAATTTATTTTCCTTCACTGAGAATGAACTTTGGTTAGTTTTTGTTTCCAATTTGCACACACTTTCACTTGTCAGCTGATTTGTACATGTATGTATGTAGAAAAAGAAAAATAGAAAACAAAATCAAAGAAAAACAAACAAAAAAAAATAAAAATGTAAAGAGTAATACAATGACAATTGGTAGTAAAAAGGGTGGAAAGGGTTGGCTTTGGGGGTGGAGGCCAGCAGATCTCCCTGAATTATGGCATGCATTTAATTTCAAGCACTCATCCAATAGTATAAAATTTTAATAACTTTTGTAAATACATGTATATGTATGTATGTAGAAAAAGAAAAATAGAAAATGAATTCAAAGAAAAACAAAACAAAACAAAACAAAAAAAAAAAAACAATAAAAAAATAAAAAATAAAAATACATGTATAAAGAGTAATACAATTACAGTTGGTAGTGTAAAAGGTGGAAAGGGTTGGCTGAAGGGGAGGAGGAGGCCAACAGATGTCAGAACTTTACATGCAAAATACAAAAACGTTAGTCAGGGAAAATTGATTTTAGTCAGGGAAATTTGCTTTACTCAAATTGTGGACACCCTGCAGATTCCTTGATCCAGATTGTTGATATAAATTCACATACAGCATGGCAAACAGTGCAGATCCAGATCAGTTGGCTGATCTGGATCTACACTGTTTGCAAAAGTAGGGTATATCCAGGTTCAGCAGGACAAGGGTTAATGTAAATGTTCAGACACACAGGCCTGAGTAAACAGTGTGAACCCAGATCAGATGCAGCATTTTGCTGCTTCTGATCTAGGTCTGCAAGGTTTGTCATTCATTAAACTGTTTTTGGACACAACAACAGTTGTAAAATAGACTTGTTCCAGTTTTTTGGGAAAAAATGGTTATGAGTTAAGGTGTCCCAGTATTTAAGGTACAGAAAATGTCCTAAAATTTTGAACATTTTATTCCGTACATTATTGGTGTAAATTTGCTTTTTATGCTGTTGTTTTCCTGAAGGAGGTTTAACGATATGATTTTAACCCATTGTAGTCGGGAGGCCCGTAAAAGGGTAATTGGCAAACAGTGCAGACCCAGATCAGATGCCGAACGTGGCGTCTGATCAGGGTCTCCACTGTTTGCAAATAGTTTAGCCATTTTTCTCTAGGAATATGTAAATCTCATAGCCGGGTGTACCTAAAATTAAAATTGGACTCTTCCAATATATATTGTGGGAGAGTCTGTTCCTTATACAATGGGTTAAGACAGTTTGTGAAGCATGCAAAGTGAATTAGGGTTATATTGATGGTGGACTTCAGCTGTTCTCTTGGCAAGATGCATCTGTCAGGCATTCAAACCCAGGACATCATGGTCCAAAGTCTGGTGCTAACAGGGCTTTCTTGTCCATAAACAGTTGCCACAAATTTTGATGTATCAAGTTTTAATTTGATCAAGGAAGTTATAATTGAAAAATGCCTCATTTGAAATACCATATTTACTTTAAATATTTGGACAGCTTAACCCTTCTCTTGCTGAACACGACATGCCCTGTCTTAGCAAACAGTGTAGATCCAGATCAGTTGGCTTCCTGATCTGGATCTGCACTGTTTGTCATTAAATACATGTGTATGTGGATTTCTAGCAAAACCCGGATCGAGTAATCTGATTGGCTGGAAATTAGAAGTGGGTGTGGCATCTTAATTTATTCAGCATGACAAGGGTTAAGTCCTTACCATGCTTGTCCAAAACTTCGAAAATTTCCATTTTACTACCTGTTGATGTGTCTACAATACTGCTGAATGGGTGGCAAACAGTGTAGATCCTGATCACTATTCTGCATAGTCAGGTCTGGGTCTACTCGGTTTTCTCAGACCATAGTGTCAGAATACTTAAAGCTTGTCCTGCTGAACCTGCATAGGCCCTATACCTTTACAAACTGTGTAGAAGCCAACAGATCTCAATCTACACTGTTTTTCATTAAGTATGAGAATTTGTATCAACATCCTGGATCAAGTAATCTGATTGGCTGAAAAATAGAAGTGGGCGTGGCATCTTAATTTATCCAGCATGGCAAGGATTAATCTGTACATAGTGTAAATCATAAGTGCACCTCTTTACCCTTAAAGTACGAAGCAAAGTTGTTGCAGAAGACTTTCTAAAATCTTTTGTGTTATCTTTCAGAGAAAATAAGACTTGGCATTTCGTGTGAATTGTTTTTCTGCTTGGCAGACAATTGAAATGAAATGCCAAGCCTTACTTTCTCTGAAACTTACAAATAAAAAACAGTGCTTGCATTAAGGGAAGTCTGGGAGTCAGAGACTCGCAAAAATTGCCCTGGGACTTCCAAAAATCAATGTCAGGAAGTCTGGGACTCTCAACTTTTAAAGATATTTAGTCATTTATAACAAAAATTTTAGATGAATTTAGCTAAAGAACTCCATAAATGAGAAGTATGAGGTTGAATTTCTGAAAGTGAGTAAAAAATTTGATCACCAGGACTTCCAGATATTGGAGCTGGGAAGTCCTGGGACTTCCTGATTTTGACAGTTAGTGCAAGCACTGAAAAAATCTAGATGTTGTCTGGTACACTTTAAGGGTTAACAATGAATTGACACCTCAAATAGTTTAGATTTTATTTCACAAGATGCAGATTTATAAGAGAATAAAGGATGTCACATTATACTTGGGTGAATTGTTAGGATAACATTACAATTAACATTAAGTATGCTGGGTAAAAAATTCAGCAGACGACATATTGAAATATTTTTTTCTGCCTTATTTTTCCCAGAAATCAGGCTTTAACATTTCATGCAAATTGCATGAAATGTTAAAGCTTGTTTTCTGGAAAAACTATGTCATCACTTTGTCATTTGCTGAATTTGCTCAGAGAGTGGTGAAGTTGGAAGGTTAAACCATGTCATGGGTAAATGTATCTTCGGTGTTTATGAAGACAGCTAAATGTACATGTACATTAGCAAGTCCTAAATCGGCCTAGCAATGTGCCCAGTCTGATCAGGGCATTCACTGTTTGCTTACAGAATTATTTATTTGATACTGTAGAGTCTAAGACTATATCAATATATAGCGAAGGCATTTATCAGACTGCAGCTTGACTGGCTGATTTTGATTATCACGGTTTACATTTGCCCCCAAGGTACCTTTCTGAATAGCATGCCTCAATTAAATTATTGTACTTCACAAAACTTGCCATAAAAAGTTTTTACCTACCATATTTATTCTAACTATTCAGACAGACAGATCTGAGCAAACCATGTAGGATCATGTAGTATATGGCATCTGATCAGGGTCTGCACTGTTTGCCACTCATCCAGCTGTTTTCAGGACACTCTTTGCATGCTGGGAAATTTGCATGCTTTTTACACCCCGCCGCAGGATAGTGGTAGGGTATTATGGTTTCACGTTGGACGTCAGTGTCTGTGACAATATTTAGGGTTAAGGGGTTCAATTTTGTAACCACATTATGCTTTATTCTGTTAAGATACATTATAAACCTTTGGGTTAGGGAGCTTATAATCCTTAAAAGCCGATGGAAATTTACAACAGGGATGAGCCCCTAAACCCTAATTGTTGGAACGTCTGTCCATCCATCCGTCCGTCAGCAGTATCCATCCGTATTTTGTTTCAGGATGATAACTTGAGTAAACACCAATGGATTTTCACCAAACTTCGTATGTGCATTGATATTGTGGAGGTCTGGTTTGGGCTAATGGGCAAATCTCGTCATATTTTAACAGAGTTATCTGTCCGAGACACACCCATATTTTGGTTTCAGGATGTTAACTTGTGCAAATGTCAAGGGATTGCCAATGGGCAAAGTTTCGTCAATGTTTGACAGAGTTATCTGCCCGCAACATGATAATGATGAGGTATTACCAGTATACTTTTAACATTTTTATTTTTAGTCTGTGAATTTTTTTTTTTTTTTTTTAAATTGACTTTTTCAAAAACAAATCTGTAGGAATACCATCAGAGTGTTAAACAGTTTGGATCCAGATCAGGCTCAACCTTTTATCGGGCCTGATCTGGATCCAAACTGTTTGCAAAAGTTTTCAGCAGACAACAAAAGTCACCACTAGAGGGAAAAGAGTTAAATGAACTTATTTAAAGTTTCTGGGCAAGTTAAGCAGTGTCTGAATACTTGGGGTAAATATGGTACCTAGGATATAGCTGCAGATAAGAAGAGTATTGAGATAGATGAGCCCAAGAAAAACAAGAAAATATGCCTTTTGACATGTGAGACAAGCAAAAATTGAGCTGAGTCTGTGCATTTCACATAGTTAAAACGGGGCCTTGTCTATTTGTTATTGAACCTCATTTACCCTCAATAATCGGACGCCATACTCACCCTGTTGATGTTTCTTCCCCAGATGATTCCAATGAATACCCACAAGAAATAAAATAAAAAAGCGCTTAACTCGTCCTTAACAGGTCCTCTTATGACATTTTTTATGCCCCTGCCATTTGAAGAATGATCAAAAGGGCATTTAGTGTTACTCCTGCCCACCCGTTTTCATCCATGTCTGGCATTAGCAATTTGCCTTTAAGTTTTTCAGGCAGGGGCATCCAAACAAATTTCTAGTTATGTCTCCCCCCTTTAGGGTAGGGAGACATTGTTTTTCCCCCGGATGTCTGTCTGTCACAAAATTGTGTCCACTCTATAACTTGAAAACTGTTCAAGCTATCTTCACGAAACTTCATATAAAAATCAATCGACATTAGATGACGTGCAGCGCACAGGAACCATAACTCCTGCATTTATACTTTTTAGTTATTTCCCTTGAAACTTTGTCTGTCACAAAATCATGTCAACTCTATTACCCGAAAACTGTTCAAGTTATCTTCACGAAACTTCATATAAATATCAATCAACATTAGACGACATGCAGAGTGCAAGAACCATAACTCTTGCATTTATATTTTTTGAGTTATTTCCCTTGGAACTTTGTTACAAAATCGTGTCAGCACTGTAACTTAAAAAACTGTTCAAACTATCATCACAAAACTTCATACATGTACATGTATAAATATCAATCAACATTAGATGACATGCAAGCACAAGAACCATAACTCTTGCATTTATACTTTTTTTTAGTTATTTCCCTTGGAACTTTGTCCATCACAAAATCGTGTCCGTTCTGTAACTTGAAACCTGTTCAAGATATCTTCAAGAAACTTCATGTAAATATCAATCAACATTAGATGACGTGAGCGCAAGAACCATAACTCTTGCATTTAGACTTTTTGAATTATTTCCCTTGGAATTTTATCCATCACAAAAAATGTATCCGCTCTATAATTTGAAAACTGTTCAAGATACATGTATCTTCACGAAATTTTATATGAATATCAGTCAACATTAGACTTCGTGCAAAGTGCAAAAACCATAACTCTTGCATTCATACTTTTTGAATTATTTCCCTTGGAATCTCATTAGTAAATATAAATGTTTGCTGAATGTACAATACAAATTGACACCAAAAAGGAGGGCGACGTTTGTGTTTTTGTAGAAAAACAAATTCTAGTTTTTTTCTTATTTTTGACAGAAAAACAGGGCTCAGTGGCATTTCTTGCTGATTATCTTTTAAGAATAAGATTAGCTGAAACTTTATTTTCTGAAAAAAGAAATACATGTATATAGATATGTCATCTGCTTTTGACCAATAAATTGTGTGTCTCCCCCTGAATATGGAATAGGTCCTGTCAGAGGACTTGAAAGGGTACTTGGAAGAGTATTTGATGATAATTCTAGGATAATTTTCTCCAGTTCTCCATAAAAAATATATGATGAGGATACTCATTAGCAGTGCTATAGGCGAGGCACTTCTAATGAGTACCCATGGCATATGTTTCTATTGAGTAAGAAGAAAAATTATCCCAGAATTTTCATTTAACCCTTGTCCTGCTGAACAAATTAAGATGCCACACCCACTTCTAATTTTTAGCCAATCAGAGTACTTGATCCAGGTTGTAATACAAATTCATATGTTTACTGACAAACAGTGCAGATCCAGATCAGTTGGCTTCTTCAGAAGCCAACTGATCTGGATCTACACTGTTTGCAAAGACAGGGTATATCCGGGATCAACAGGACAAGAGTTAATATATACTCCTTCTTATAAATGTCCTCTGATGAAGTATTTTTTGTCAGAAAACAGAGCTTGGCTTTTCTTGCAAATAATCTCCTAATAATCAAATTAGCATATAAGTTCTAATCTTATTTCTGGAAAAATTAAAAATATATATTTGTATGCATTCTATCAGCTGCTAATTACCAGAAGCTCTCCCGGAAGAAAGAACAAGACGAGTATGTGAATTGGTCGCTGGCATTTTGGTTGACATTTGACCGTGGTCCTGCTGAAAGATATGCCTTGCATTTGCAAACAGTGTAGATCCTGATCGCATAGGCCTAGATAAAAAAAATCTGAGTGGGTATCAGGTAAATATTTTTCTTATTTCTCGACAAAAACATATGTTGTGGGTACTCATAAGAAGCGCCTCACTGAGGTGCTTCTAATGAGTACCCACAACGTATGCTTTTGTCAAGAAATAAGAAAACTATAGATATTTTTTGGTTGGAAAAAGCGCCTTATCAAGAGCTATGAGATTGGTTGGCTTCTGAAGCGAACAGATCTGGATCTGCGCTGTTTGTCATTAAGAATGTAAATTTGTATCAACAATGCAGTCAAGTGATTTGATTGGCTGAAAATTAGAAGTGGGCATGGCATCTTACTTTATTCAGCAATTGGCAAGGTTTGGCTTAAAGATCTAGAGCAACGGTAAGCAAAATTGTAACAGACAACATTCTATTTTTTTTTTTTTATTTTTTTTTTTCTGAGTAAATAAGACTTAGCATTTCATATGAATCATCTGCTAGATGATTTACATGTACATAAAATGTCAAGCATTATTTTCTCTGATTAAAAAAAAAGAAAAAATTAAAATGTCATCTGCTGCAGTTGTGATTTGCTTGCTATGGGTTAACATCCACCAATGGCAATTACGCAAATTTACCCTAAATGTTGGAAAACACAGGTGAGAAATTTCATTGGATCCACTGAATTCAGGCATTTGGGTGTTTTTTGAGGAAAATAAAAAAAGTTCTTATTATGACACTGGCACTTGAGCCTCAGACCTTGAATAAATAGATTGAATAAACCATAGATATCATTGAACCTCAAAATGCATGAAAACATAAAAAAAGATAAATTTTACTTCTAATTTTCAGCCAATCAGATTGCTTGATCCAGATTGTTGCTATAAATTCACATACAGTGGTAAACAGTGCAGATCCAGATCAGTTGGCTTCTTTAGAAGCCAACTGATCTGGATCTACACTGTCTGCAAAGGCAGGGTATATCCAGGTTCAGCAAGACAAGGGTTTAATCATTCTTGAATAGTGAAGGTCAGGTTGAACCCATTTTGCTGACTTTTCTGGTTCTTGCATTGAATGTTTCAAATTTCACTTGTGAAATTGTACCTGTAATTATAAACAAGTTTTGTAATATTTGATCCTGCCTCAGGCTAGACTCTGTGTAGGTGACTGCCATACACATTGTGTTTGACCTAATCAGTGCACATACATGTACCCCAAAAAAGTGCACAGTCAAGCAATTTTGTAGTCACCAGATTACTGCATGTGTATGTACAGCAGTTTCAAGCACATCAACTGGTAGTAAAATGGACTTGTTCAAATTTTAGAACAAGTATGGTAAGGAATTGAGGTGTCCCAATATTAAGGGTAAATATGGTACTCGTTTTTTGGGGTTTTTTTTTTTAAGAAGAAAAATGTTTCAAAGTACATTGTATCATCTGCTCATATTTAACCCTGGTCCTTAGCTGAACCTGGATATGCCCTGCCTTTGCAAACAGAGTAGATCCAGATCAGTTGGCTTCTTCAGAAGCCAGCTGATCTGGATCTGCACTGTTTGTCATTTCGTATGTGAATTTGTATCAACAACCTAGATCAAGCAATCTGATTGGCTGACAATTAGAAGTGAGTATATAATGGCATCTTTGAGCATTATTGAGGGTAAACGAGGTTCAGTAATGAATAGACAAGGCCCCGTAACTATGTGAAATGCACAGACTGCTCAATTTTTTCCTAGCATTCAATTCACATGAAATATTACATATTTTTTTCCCTGAAAAAGACTGTTTGTCATATCAGGTACAAAAGCATGGGGACAATAATGAAAGCTGTCTCATTTGTTGTCTGCAATGCGTAAAATAACAGTTAAACTTTTGGACAAACAAAGCTATTTATAGTTCAGTACCAACATGTACATACATGTAGAATCATTCCCTATTGTGGTATCTTACTTTCATGGGTGTTTCTACAAACTTCTACATCAAAATCTGTTGCCCTTATCTCCTTATTATATAATTTTGTAAACTTGGGCCCAGTTGTTCAAAGCGTCGTTAGCTTAACGAGCCCGTTAATGGTCATTTCGTTAACTGTTTTAGCGGATTCAATACACAATATTCTGATATTTTTTGCTGAAAAAATGTGAGTAGCATTTGCACTGCAAAGGCTACTCACATTTTTTCAGCAAATAATTTCAGCATATTTGCGTATCACTTGATTTAAATTTTAACGAATCGTTAACTAACGACGTCGTTAGCTTTGAACAACCGGGCCCTGGTACTGGCAAATTTTACAACCTAAGTATTTGGATTGATTTGTTTATTATTTGTATAATGATGCAAGTTTATTGCTAATAAGTCAAAAGGATTGCTGGCCAGGCAAGTTACCTGTGCATGGTTGCAGATAAGCCAGAATGTTGGGTCCTCCAAAGAAGTTGCAAGGAAAATGGACCTTGTCTGGAAGTGCTGAACAAATATGGACTTACTTAGATATTACAGTTAAGCTGTCCTAATACATGTATTTAGATTCCTTTTTAGCTTGCCAATCTGAAAGGGCAGGAAAAAACTGTTCTACTTTAACCTTGGTAACAGTGTCTCTGAAAGGGGGAGTGGTGGGGTGGGGGTGGGCGGGGGGGGGGGGTGCTACACTTTAAAAGGAAGCACATAGGTCTAGATAAGGGTGGGTATCAGGTTAATAGTTTTCTTATTTCCCAACGAAAACATATGCTTCTAATGAGTACCCACAACATATGTTTTTGTCGGGAAATAAGAAAAATACAGATACTTTTTGGTTGAAAAAAGCACCTTATCAAGAGCTATGGAAGCATCAGATTTTGCTCCCCAGGAGAGAAAGGTCTCTCCCTAAAATGTAGTCTCCTATGAAAAGGGTGCATAAATTATACCAGAGAAGGGAATTCTCATCTGCTGGAGTGAGCTGCCTTTGAGAAGGAAGGCAAAATTTCTGTCTTGTATACTGCCTCCATGACTGTATCTCTTTACTTTATATACAGATGTTGTAAATTTCTCAGAGACAATATATATAGATCTAGATAAAATAAATATTTTACTTATTTCTCCATAAAAACATGTGTTGTTGGTACTGATTAGAAGCCCTTGGGCTAGGCACTTCTAACGAGTACCCACAATATATGTTTTCATGGAGAAAATAGAAAAATATGAATATTTATGGTTGGAAAAAATGCCTTATCTGGCACGGTGTGATTAATACTGTATATATTGTGTCTCATCCTAAATATGACTGTTAGCCTTAATCTCAAGAGGATCTTTTAGTCCAAAGCTCCAGATCAGTGGAGTATTTCAAAGACGATATTTTGTCATTTTTTTTCCTGATCAAAATGGTGCAGAAATGACAAAGGTTACCCAAAATTATTCCAAAATTAAAGCCATACCTGCCACTGTGAAACTTTAAATACCATTACAGTTACAACAAAGTTCCAGAAGTAAGTGCTTGTTTTAAGAAAAAATGGAAAAATCCTCATATTTTTCTTATTTCCCCACAAAAACATGTTGTGGTACTCATTAGAAGTGCCTCAGCAAGGCACTCCTAATGAGTACCCACAACATATGTTTTCATGGAGAAATAAGAAAAATATTTTTCTGGAATGCCTCTTATCTGGAGATAGGTTATATATTCTGTTCAATTATGAATAATTTTGGTCCACTAGTTATTCCTATTGATACTTTAAGCTGATTAGGCAAATTGGTAGTATACCCAATTTACCCTAGGTATTGGAACAGACAGGCCCAAGCAAACTGTGTAGACCCAGATCAGATGCCACATTTTGCAGCATCTGATCTGGGTTGACACTGTTCATTTTTTATTCAGCTGTTTTAGAGCACATTAGCCAGTAGTAAAGTGGACATTCAAATTTTAAGACCAGTATGGTCAAGAACAGTGGTGTCTGAATATTTAGGGTAAATACGATTTAACTTATATGAGCCTTGACCTCATAGGTCTAGATAAGAGTGGGTATCAGGTAAATAGTTTTCTTATTTCTTGACAAAAACATGTTATGGGTACTCATTAGAAGCGCCTCATCGAGGCGCTTCTAATGAGAACCCACAACATATGTTTCTGTTGGGAAATAAGAAAAATATAGAAACTTTTTGGTTGAAAAAAGTGCCTTATCAAGAGTTATGTTGACCTGTTAGGAGAAACTAGTGAATTTCTTCAGGGCATGTGCTAAGTGAACAGTGAAGGCCATAATCAGGACACTAGATCTCCAGATATGATCCTGTTTCAACCAAAAAGTTACGATATTTTTCTTGTGTCTCCACAAAAACTTAAGCAGTGTTACTTATTAGAAGCAACTCTGTTAGACATATCTCCTGACCGGTTACTGACATTTAGGGAGGTTAGATGGGGTGGGGTGCATAGGTGGATGGTTGGGGAGGGGTGGGCAGGGTTGGGGTGGATGGTGGTGGAGTGGGGTGAATAAAAAAGGTTTCCAAAGTATCTCTCATCTATTTCCCGTTCTTTCACTGGTTCATGTATTATTGCAAAAAAAAAAAAAAAATATATAAAAAATAGAGTTTATAATGTGTACCCACAACTTTTTTCATGGTGATGTAAGAATATTATTTATCTGGATTCCTTGCACGGTCTGGCCAGTTCTGTGCAACTTGCTGATATATTCTAAGGAGTCCTAAGACTCTGTAAGCAGACAGTGAAGACACTGATCAGACTGCACACGCTGAGACTGAACTGTATCAGTTGGCTTTAAGGAATTTTGAAATATTTTGACAGATTTTGTCCCCCACAGCAAGATTATATGATGCCTTAAAAAAAAAAACACTTTTCATAACTTTGTCATGTCTGAAGAAGTTTTGAAATGATTTAATGCAAATGTACCCCAGAATAAGATTATGTAGCACATGCAATGCTTTGCTCCCTTCTACACTAAGGTCGTACTAGAGAAAGACATGTAAGCTAAGAAATATTGCTCCCTCAACATACATGTATCTGTTTGCATATTTAGAGTTAATACATTAAATTTATCAATTTCCTTGTTCAGCCATTACAGCAAATTATCTCAAATAAGGAAATTTAATTCTTCAAGTCTTTGTTGTCAGTTTAAGAAGTTAGACTAACAAAGGCTTAAATTCATTTTGTAAATTAAACTTTACTGCTTCATTTTAATATCTTTTTTTAGCTACTGTCGGCTACTTACCAAGAACAAAGCGTATGTGTTGCAAGGGTTGTTGTGGTGGGGGTAGATGAAAGGGGTCCAGTGTAATGCTTGGTGATGAGGAGGAGAGAGGGTATAAGGAGTAGAAAGAAAGTGTGGGGAAGGGGGTGGGTGCATGAGCATGCATGGGCAAAAAGTGTAGACCTAGATCATACAACTCCTAAAAGGAGCTGTTTGATCAGAGTCAGCTTTGTTTGCCATTCAGCCAGATACAGTATCTTCTTAATAAAAACACAAAGCTGAGACAAATTCTCTTGCTAAAATTTTAGTGTGACATGTTTACCCCATAGGGGTCCGGTGCATTTTTATTTTTTGCTGATTGCACAAGTCTTATTGTAGGTTTTGTCATGCGCTGGCTCATTTATACTTCACTTTTGAATTATGAATTACCCTTCTTGTCTGAAATTCTGCTCAATTAATGGCATTAACGCTATCATATCAGCAATCAGGGCCCAGTTGTTCAAAGCATCGTTAGCTTAACAAGCTCGTTAAGGGTCATTTCATTAACTGTTTTAGCGGATTCAATATACAATATTTTGATATTTTTTGCTGAAAAAATGTGAGTAGCTTTTGCAGTGCAAAAGCTACTCACATTTTTTCAGCAAAAAATTTCAGCATATTTGCGTATCACACGATGTAAATTTTAACGAATCGTTAACTAACGACGTCGTTAGCTTTGAACAACTGGGCCCTGATTTATTCATTCTGATGATATTTCTAGAAACAGTACCAATAGGTAGATTCTTATCAAATAATATACCATCCCAGTCAGCATTCTACGTAAATCTATATCGGGCCGTCATCGGCCCGTCAGGGTAGCTGACGGGCTGATGACGGCCCGATGTAGATTTACGTAGAATGCTAGCTGGGATTGGAACATGCCTGAGAATTTAATTAGGTTTTGGGTGAACTTGACCTCACTTTCAAGGTCGGCACAGGTAGAGACATCACTTGTTGTTGTTTGATTTTGTTGTTGTGTGGGGCCAGGGGGTCCATACTTGTGTGGGGCCAGGAGGTCCATACAAGTAAAACATTCCTAGTTATGCCCCCACACAAAAGAAGAGGAGATGGGGACAAATTTATTTACTTTATACAGGCCCTACTTTTATTATGTTGGTGCGATAGTTTCTTATCTACATGATATCTTTTGAGCCATCAGTGAATGGATTCCTACTAAACCTGCACATGCACAAGAGATAATTATATTTTGCTGTGGGGACATAAATATTTGTTTGTTTTTAAACATTCCTGTTTCACTATTGCTTTTACTCCCTCTCTCTTTCTTATGATCTAAAAGTTTAATTTTGTTATTATGGTATAAACACCACAGTTAAACAGCTACATTTTGGCTCCTTAAAGAAGTTAGATGCATTTAATAAATTATATGAGGAACCCCAATTTCTGAGAGTAAAGACTGTTTAAAGAGGTTGACTAAATATAATGCAGTATAGCAGAGATGACTACAGAAGAATGGATTTAGCTGCTATTTAGGGAAGGGAGAAAACTTTTGCAGACCCTTGTTTCCCTAGTTTTTGAAATCTTTCAAAAACACTTTTGCAGACTGGGAGTTGTTTCCCTAGTTTTTGAAACCTTTCAGAAATGGGGACTATTCTTAAAAGAAAAAAAAGGAGCACATTCTTACTTTGAAGAGTAAGCCTTGAGTGAGAAGAACTGCAAATACTTCCATGTCAAGACTTATTTCCGACTATTTTCCGTTGAAGGTACAATCATTTGGATTACTGGAGCAGGCAGGGGACCATATAATTTAGCTCTAGCTATTAAGTTTTTTTCCAGATTTCGAGGGTTGAGTACATAGACATTCAAATATTAGTTCAGTTTTTCATGGTATTCGAATTATCAGAAGTTCCAGTTATCAGCCCCCCCCCCCCCCCCCCCACACACACACACACACACACAAACCTGGCAACAAAAAGTAAGCAAGTAATGTTGACCTAATTTACTTTTACCAGTCTCTTAGCTAATTCAACAGGCAAAAAATTGATTTTTTTTTTTTCTTATTTTTCCCAGAAAACACGATTTGATATTTCATGCAACTGTCTCCAATTTGCATGAAATGTCAAACCGCTTTTCTGGGATGAATGAGTAAAATATTTGTTGTCTGTTGAAAATTTTATTCAGCATACTAAGCATTAAAAAGTAATTTGATAGTAAGATCTGGTATCTAGGCTAAGAGATGGTTACAACCCAAGACTTTATCAGCAAAAAGACAGGTATATGATCTGACATGTTTCTCTGCTCACTAAAGATACCCATGAAAATGTATGTTGTGTGTACTCCCTAGAATCACCATAGTGAGGCAGTTCTGATGAATAGCAGTATAGCGTGTTTTCATTAAGAAATAGTGAAATATTATATTTTTTTCGTCATATGTAAACAAGTCTCATCTGAAGTGGGGCTAATTCAATACTTGTACAGCTGCTTGCTCAGCTGATAGCTGAGTCGGCTTGTAGTAACTTTCACAGTCATTGTATATTTCACCGAGTGAACCTATTCTTACAGTCTGTTTCAAACAACGATAGGGACTGTCTGGCCAAATTTAGCTGATGTCAAATTGATATTTTTTTTCCTGTTTTTTTTTTTTTTTTGTCTTTTTTTTTTCCAAGTTTTGTTTTGTTTGCTTTTTTTTACCCAGAAAATCAGGATTATTATTTCATGCAAATTGTCTCCTTAGTCTGTTATCTGGGAAAAAAAAACAATAAAGAAGTATTTTAACCCTTCTCTTGCTAAACACGACATGCCTTATCTTAGCAAACAGTGTAGATCCAGATCAGTTGGCTTCTGAAGAAGCCAACTGATCTGGATCTGCACTGTTTGTCATCAAATATGTGAATTTCTATCAAAAACCCAGATCAAATAATTTGATTGGCTGGAAATTAGAAGTGGGCGTGGCATCTTAATTTATTCAGCATGACAAGGGTTAAAATGTCTTCTACTGATCAGTATATATTGATATTCACCTAGTAGGTTTTTATATAAAAATTTCTTTCTGTATTTCAGTTCAAACAATGAAGTCCAGAGGTCATCAAGTTCATTCTTGGGACAGCCAAATACTTACCA
Organism: Anodontia alba; assembly: GCA_964016985.1. Classification (NCBI taxonomy): domain Eukaryota; kingdom Metazoa; phylum Mollusca; class Bivalvia; order Lucinida; family Lucinidae; genus Anodontia; species Anodontia alba. The sequence goes on from OZ024832.1 coordinate 65,927,652, forward strand.
GTAGTAATTTCAACAAGATTTCCATGGTCACTTGTTTTCCACTGCAACTAGATTTCCATCGTAACAATGTATTGTTTTCCACATGACTTCCATTGCTACAGATTTTCTGCCACAGCAAGACTTCTGTAGTAGCCTGCTTTCCATAGCAACAGCATTTACTTGATGGCTTGTTTGCACTACAACAGGGTTTCCATGGTAACGTTTTCCAGAGCAACAAGATTTCTTTGGTGACCAGTTTCCACACTGCAACAAGATTCCCATTATTGCATGATTTTGATAGCGAAGATTTCTATAATGATATTTTTATCATAGCAAGATTTCAGTAGTAACATTTACTAATGCAACCAGATTTCCATGGTAACATAATTTACATAGCAATAGGATTTTCTTCATGATATGTTCTACCTAACTGAGAAAAACTCGGCTGGAGGAAAGTCTGAAGAGATACAGAGATTCTACAGCTCAATATACAGTGTATTTATGACATAAATTACCATATTCGATCAAATTACCGCACATACCCCTATAAGCGCACAGTCAAGAAATTCCGTAGTCTTCAGATTACAGCCAGTGCACTTTTTCTGTACTTCTTTATAAAGGCATATGTTGTGGTTACTCATTTGAATTGCATCGACTTGTCGATGCAATTCAAATGAGCACCCACAACATATGCCTTAATAAAGAAAGTCAGAAAAAATCACATAATCATCATCAAATAAGTCCTTTTCTGATCTATTTTATAGTGTATCCTTGGTAGGTAGATACATATTTTACCAACTGAGTGTTCCCAGTAATTTTGAAAAACCTAAGCGCACAGTGCAGTAATTAGGTCGAATACGGTACATTTGATGTGACCCCTCCAAATAGAAATGAGCATGTGACTTATGCGACCAGTGTAGTCTCAGATCAGGGATCAGGACAGTCTGATCAGAATCTATGCTGTCGCTAACATTGTATAACCATAGACAATTTGTTAGTGAACAGCATAGACCCAGATCAGACTGCCCATGAGCAGGCTGATCTGGGTCTAGGCTGGTTGCATTATGTCATAAAGTCATTTATCTTTTGGAGGGCTCATTTATAGGAATACAGATATACAGTCGACTCTTGTTACCTCGAATTCCAAAGGACTCTCTAAAATACTTCGAGATATCTGTACTTCGACATATCAGATTTCCAGACTTGAGGAAAAAATAAATTGAACAACCGCATTTAACAAATATATGTGTAATTGGATTCTTGAAATTAGAGATATGTTGAAAATATTTTGGAACAGAGGAGAAATTGCTCCTTAGGAGCAATTTCTCCTCTTTTCCACAATATTTTGTTACCTGTTATTAGATTTTCATGTTTAGGCAGGGACCAGATTTTCACTTCGAGATAAGTGGTTATTCGAGGTAAGTGAGGTCGAGATAACGAGAGTCAACAGCATGTATATAAGCAGGAACATGTAAAAAGGGGGCTTAACCCTAAAGCGCAAATAAATTGTATCAGAGGACATTCTAAATTTTTTATTTTTCAGAGAAAATAAGATTTGGTGGGCATTTCATGTGAATCATCTTCTATAGGCAGAAGAGTCACATAAATCCCGTCTGTTTTCTCTGGAAAATAAATAATAAAAAAAAATCAAAATATATCTGCAGTTGTGATTGATACGTCAATGGTTAACCATTACCACTCTATTGGCTAATTCAGCAGATGACAAATTGATATTTTTCCCAGAAAACAGGCTTTGGTATTTCATGCAAATTGTCTCCATTGGAGACAGTTTGCATGAAATGTCAAATCCTGTTTTCTGGGAAGAATAAGAAAAATATTTCAGTTTGTCGCTAGCTGAAAATTTAGCCAGAGTGCTAAGTGTTAACATATATGAGTGACCAAGTGAGAGAATGTACCTTCAGATATGTGCTTCCACCAAAGACTCAGATCAACCTGTGCATCTGAGCGGTTTGATCAGTCTTCTCAGTCCACATCTTTGGCTATCTATCGAGTGCCAGGTAAATTCTGCTCACACTGCATGTATGTGCAGGCTGAATCAATAGTCTTTGCACCCAGGCTGATACTGGTCTGATACTGGGTGCACATGTCTGAAGGGTCATTTTCTCACATTGCATCTCACGTTAACCTATGTCATGCTGAATAAATTAGGATGCCACGACCACTTCTACGATTACGTGATCCAGATTGTTGATATAAATTATAATACTTAATGGCAAATAGTGCAGATCCAGATCAGTTGGCTTCTTCAGATGCCAACTGATCAGGATCTACACTGTTTGTAAAGGCAGGGTATAACCGGGTTCAGCAGGGCTAGGGTGATTTGTGTACAAAGGCTCAAATAAGCCTAATCACACTAATTGGTCATGGCTTTAACCCTTAGTGTACCAAGCAAAGTTGAAGCAGACAACTTCAGTCTAAAATTTTTTTATATTATTTTTCAGAGAAAATAAGACCTGATATTTCATGTGAATTGTCTGCTAGGCAGATGATTCACATAAATGTCAAGCCTTATTATCTCTGAAAAAAAAAATTGATAATAATAATAAAAAAAAAAATCAAAACGTTGTCTGTTACAGTTGTGATTGGCACTTTAACTTTTGTTAGTTTTGCACTAAAGCATACCTTGAAAATAGCATTGGAATTGCATGTTTTAGTGCAAAAATATCAAAATTAGCCTGAATTACCATCATATATCAAGATATCACCAGTTTGATATAAGGCAGAAGATGTAGCTCGTATTTAGCATCATCACCAATTTTCAAAATGCACTTCCTGTCTGGACTGTTGTGATTTAACCTTTACCGCTCTCTTGGCTAATTCAGCAGACAATAAATTGGGGATATTTCTCTTACTTTTCCCTGAAAATAGGATTTGAAATATCATGCAAATTGTCCATTTGATTTTTCATACAAATTGTCTCCAAAACAGGATTTGACATTTATGCAAATTGTCTCCAATGGAGACAATTTGCATGAAATGTCAAATCCTGTATTCTAAAAAAAAATAAGAAAAAAAATTTTCATTGTGGTCTGCTGAAAATTTTACCCAGAGTGCTGAACGTTAACAGTAACATTAACAATGTGACGCAACTGGCTCCCTGAAATTGTCGCAGGTATATGATATATGATCCATGCAGAACTTAACTGTAGAAAGGTGAAGTACCAAGATAAATATTTTTCCCCTTTTTCTCCTCAGACATGTCATGGATATTCATTCAAATAAAAGGGAGTATCCAGATAAATTTTTTCTTATTTCTCCATGAAAACTTATGTTATGAGTACTTATAGGTACTCATTAGTACTAATACTCATTAGTACTAATGAGTACCCACACAACATGTGTTTTCATGGAGAAATAAGAAAAATATCAGTACTTTTTGGCTGAAAAAGTGCCTTTTCTTAAGATATGGTACTCATTAGAAGAACCTTAATGAGGCATTTCCAATGAGTATCTCACGGAGAAATAAAAGAAAAATACATATGAATACATTTTTAACCCTTCAAGTGCCAAGAAAATCTGCATCTGAAAATGTCGTCTGCTTATGTCGTCTGCTGCATCTTCTTGCAAACTTTTCAAACTTGCATTTTGCATATAGGCAAACAATGTGGACCCAGATCAGACTGCTCCTAAAGGAGCAGTCTGATCTGGGTCCACACTGTTTGCAACAATGACTTTTAAAGAAACAGGCAGAAGACAAAGCAGACGACAATTGTTGTGATTGGCGCTGTGAGATAACTACTAGCAGCTAACAAAACTAAATCATGTTTTCAATCTGCATGTCCAGTTACTTGTAAACAATTCAGGGTCATAATATTGCTTATGAGGCACTTCTGATGAGTACCCAAAACATATGTTTTTATGGAGCAATAAGAAATGCAGTCAAACTTTTATAACTTGAAGTCTTTGGGACCATGGAAATTTCGATAGATCAAACCACTGAGAGTTAATCTTAGCGCCAGGTCAGAAGGCAAATGAGGATAATTTAGGGATGTCTTTTCGAGCTTCTATGATGGTATGTTGAGTAATGGTATGTTGAGTATACTCATTAGAATCACCCCAATAAAGCAATTCTAATGAGTACACACAACATACATTTTCATGGTAAAATAAGAAAATGTCCCTAAAATATCTCTAAATACACCACAACTTCTTTATAACACTGTTGTTGGGGTCCATACCATAAACCATGTTAGTTAAACAACCGTGTTATATCCAAACAAAAATGTATAGATTATATTGAAAAATGACCATTTATGGTCATTTTTCAATATAATTGTACATTTTTGGGATCCATCTTTGAACCGTGTTATATACAAAACCATGTTATAACGAACCGTGTTTTAAAGAGGTTTAGATGTATTTGTTTGCTATCGGAAGAATTTCCTATGGACTCAAAAACGAGTTTGAATCAGCCATGGTAAATTAGCCATCGGTGTTTGATTGTATATCAATGCTTTTTGGTTAAAAAAGTGTCTTATCAGTAATATAGGGTGCCACCATGGCACCCTATACTACTCTTATCTAAAGTTATGTATAATTGAAAATGAAAGCATACTAAATTCCAACATACAGTCAAACCTCAATGGCTCAAACATCTTTGGGACCATGGAAATTCATTCCAAACATGGGTAGTTCGAGCCACTGAAGATTAATCATGGCACCAGTTCAGGAAGCAAATAGCGATAATTTAGGGAAATCTTTTCGATTTTCTACACAATGATTGTATGTTGAGTGTACTCATTAGAATGAGTACACACAACATACAATTCCAATTTGAAATAAGAAAAAATCTGTAAATATTTGTTTTCTCGAGCTATTGGAAGAATTTTGTAGGGACTGAAAAAAGAGTTCAAATCATCCACAGTAAACGAGCCATCCGTGTTCGAGCCATTGAGGTTATACTGTATTTGATACCCCAGGCTTTTTAAACATAATATTTTATATGTATACTTGGCAGATCATAACAAAAACATACCTATAATATTATCCCTTAAACCCCCACTTTTATATAGTAAAACTGGGGTTTACAGGGGTATGAATTATTTTTCTTATTTCTGCTCAGAAACATAGATTGTGGGAACTCATTAGCAGTTCTAACGAGTACCCACAATCTATGTTTTGAGCAGAAATATGAAAAATATCAGGGCCCAGTTGTTCAAAGCATCATTAGCTTAAACAATCTCGTTAAGGGTCATTTTGTTAACTGTTTTAGCGGATTCAATATACTATATTCTGATATTTTTTGCTGAAAAAATGTGAGTAGCTTTTGCATTTTTCAGCAAAAAATTTCAGCATATTTGCGTATCACTTGATGTAAATTTTAACAAATCGTTAACTAACGATGTCGTTACCTTTGAACAACTGGGTCCAGAAATTTTATCTGAAAACTTTAAGTTTTTGGTGGTGAAATTTTCAATATATTTGAATAGGCCTGTTTTCGTAATGGATGGTACTGATAGAAAATGATACTCACAGATATAAACTTGTCTCCCTTATAGAAAAAGGTGAAAAAATAAGTTACTTACTTGTCCTCTTAATAAGATGGTTTAACCCTTTAAGTTACAATCACAACTAAAATAGAGGACATTTTTATTTATTTTTTTTTTTTATTATTATTTTTTAGAGAAAATAAAGCTTGACATTTCTAAGCAGAGAATTAACATGATACATTGATTTTTTTTTTTCTGAAAAATAATAAAACATGTTGTGGGTACTCATAAGAATTGCCTCAGTGAGGTACTTTTAATGGTTAACCACAACATGTTTTTGTGGAGAAATAAAGAAAAATGAAAAAAAAAAAAAGAAAATTAGGATGCTGTCTGCTACAAGTTTGCCTAGTGTTCAAGGGTTAAAACTTTAATAATATTGTCCCAAAATAGCTGAAATAGCATTTTTGGGATTTTAAATAAAAAGAACAAAACAAAACAAAAAAATGATCAGCTGTTATGTTTTGATATCATTGGAGGCAATGAAATTCCATTGAGCAACATGTATGGTAAGTGTCCTAAAATTTCGTACACCTAAGTTTCTGATTTCATTGGATGCAACATGTCTTGATTGCAACCAATGAAATTGCAGAATGAATGTGTATGAAGGAACCATCCACTGAGAATATGATAGCCTTTACTTATATGGATGATGTACACTATGATAAAAAGTAGTTACATGTATTCAAGGCATTACAAATTTATCATTATAGAATAATACAGGGATATCTATACCATAACTCCAGATAATAGGGTTGTCCACATTTTTATACCCGGCCACAAGATTGTGGCGGGGTATTATGGTTTCATGTTGGGCGTCCGTGTGTCAGTCTGTTCGTCGTACATCTGTTAGTATTTTCATTTTTGTGCAGTAACATGGAGTAAGTGTCAGTGGATTTTCACCAAACTTGGTATGTGCATTGATATTGTGGCGAACTAGTTTGGTAATATAAATGGGCAAAATTCGTCCATTTTTAACAGAGTTATCTGCTTTCCATACATCCATATTTTCATGTCTGGATGATGACTTTTGTCAATTTTAGTTCGCCACATAATGGTGGTGGGGTATTATCGTTTCACATTTTTATTTTTTCTCTTTCTCTATGAAAACATACATCACTAGACTCCTCTAGATGACACAATTTTAATGGGTAATTATGGACACATTTTCTTAATCTCCTGGGTTGGTGACAAAATTTTTTTTTTTTTTTTTTCAGAAAACAGGGTTTGGCATTTGATACAAATTGGAGATAACTCCAATTTGCATGAAATGTCAAACTCTGTTTTTTGGAGAGAATAAGAAAAAAAATATTTCAGTATGATGTCTGCTGAATTTTTTAACCAGCATGCTAAGCTCTAAAGAAAAATAAGAAAAACAACAAAACTTTTGTCTGGTGCTGTGTCACTGCTACATGTATACACATTTTATGAATGGAAGATGCAAGGTTGTCTGAAATGTTCAAATGTTTAATATAAATTTGTGTCTGCCTGTTTGTTTATTTTTTTAACCAAGTGGTTCATTATTTTTTGCTTCAGCTGTGTTCAAGGCTTTTGTTTTTTGTTTTTTTTTTTTGTTATGCAAGTTTTTCACATTTTCACATATTGATCTTTATATGGGTCCAGGTAAAAGGAATATTCAGAAGATTGTGTGTGTGTGTGTGTGTGTGTGTGTGTGTGTGTGTGTGTGTGTGTGTGTGTGTGTGTGTGTGTGATTTTTGCACCAAAATGTTTCTTGTGGGTACTCATTAACCCTTATCCTGCTGAATAATTTAATTAGCCACACCCATTTCTGACTATCAGCCAATCAGATTACATCATATAATGTTTTCATTCAAATTCACAAACTGAATGACAAACAGTGTGTATCCTGATCAGATGGCTTCTTCAGAAGCCATCTGATCTGGATCTACACTGTTTGTAAAAATAGGGGTTGTCATGAACAGTAGGATAAGGGTTAAAAATTGTCTCAGTGAGATATGCTCCATTGAGAACCACAAAGTATATTTTGGTGCAGTGATAAAAATTATCTTCTAAATGCTCATTTTGTCTGGACTTAGTAAAATTTATGTATTTTTACATATATATATATTTATTATTTCTCAAAAGCATTATTTAGCATTATATTTTCTCATAGCTTCAGATAAAAATAGTATTCAGAAGATTTTTTTTGTTTTTGTTATTTTTGCACTAAAACGTGTTGTAGATACTCTCTTGGAACTGCCTCTGTGAGGTAGGTCAAAAGAATACCAAGAGACTTTTTGGTACACAAAATAACAAAATTATCCTAAATTATCATGCCAGTTATCGCCTTGTCTGGCGCCACATTTCTGTAAATCATGCATTATATGTTAACTCTACTCCTGCTGAAACCAGATATACCCTGCCTTTGCAAACAGTGTAGATGCAGATCAGTTGGCTTCTGAAGAATCCAACTGATCTGGATCTGCACTGTTTGCCATTAAGTATGTGAATTTGTATCAGCAACCTGGATCAAGTAATCTGATTGGCTGAAAATTGGAAATGTGGGTGGCATCTTAATGGCTGAAAATTGGAAATGTGGGTGGCATCTTAATTTATTCAGCATGACAAGGGTTAAGGGGAATGGATATACTTTCAGGGGAGGCAACTCTCAGTGTTTTGATACTCTTCTGAAAAGGAGTCTACTATAAAAGGAAAGAATTTGCTCCCCATGGGAGCAAATTCTTACCTTTTAGAGTAATCCCATTCAGAAGTGGCATAGTATGCAGGAAAGCAAACAGGAAGTCACAGAAATTGTCTCCTATTGTAAGAAATAGTTGAAAAACTGTGAGTTGTATCCCGCAGGAGCTTGAAATATATTTTTCCTTTTCTTAGCAATAATATATGATTTTCAAAGAAAGTCGGAGGATGCCAGTGGCTTCACAATTCATAAAACAGTTTTTGGATGAGTATCATGGTAAGTAACTGCATGCAGATGACATCCTATGTTTTTGTCATTGCAAACTGGACCACGTATTCCCCCACCACCTATTACACTAGGCTTTAGATTGTTCATACTAGTACAACAAAGCAATTAAATCACAAAATGACCCTCCAGACAGTCACTGGATACATTTGCCATTTTATTTACAGACAATATCTCTGAATGAATATTTGTGATCTAATTGACTGCTGGCTTTGTGGTTAAAAATCAGTGTAGATTTTAACCAGTCAGATTGAATGCAAATTACCCCGGATGTGCATCAACAAACTAGATGTGAAAGTATCCAGCTACTGTCCAGAGCTGTTAGGTAATTTTACCTGATTTGCGGTTTAACAAATAAACCACAGCCAACTGTCGAGTGCGGCAGAGGATTACTGGTTCAGTTCACAACAACAGAGCATATTACTAGTCTGCATGTGGTTGTTTACCACAACATCGACCCAGAGTGTATTTATCAGCTGTAAAGTGTCTGTCTTCTGATTTTCTTTGAAAATAATGTCTGCATTTTTATACCATAATAACCCTAAGTATTGAGATAAACAGGCCTTTGCAAATAGTGTAGACCCAGATCAGATGCTGCAGAATGTGGCATCTGATCAGGGTCTACACTGTTTGCCATACATACAGCAATATTTTAGACACATCAAGAGGTAGTTGAAACTGTGGAATGGACTATTTCAAATTTTAGGGCAAGTATGGTAAGTAGATAGGTGTCGTAAAACTTAGGGTAAATATGGTAATTAAAAAAATAATTCAAACTTCTTTGGTGTATTCAGTCCCTTAAAGTCTAAGTGAGAATGAGCTTTATGTTAAATATGAGCTGGAAGCCTTAGGAAAAATCTGCTTTTTTTTAAATAACCTGAATTTGCAGACCCAGATTATCTAATAGTACATGATAAACTAATTATTCTGTAAATAGATTTGATATATATTTGTCACAGAACTTTTACCATTATAAAGTGTAACAAACACAGAAAACTGTTACTGGCTTACAAAGAAAAGTACATCTAAATAAATCAGATTATTCATAGCCCTAGATAGAATACTTTTTTTTTTTTTTTTTTTTCAAAGGAAATGTATTTGAGACATATACCATGGGAAAGGGGTCATCTGAGCATGCATGGACAGCACAGGCCCTGATCAGACTGCACATCTGTGCAGTCTGATCAGGGCCTCTGCTGTCCACAACAGAATCAGTGGATACTTTAGAATGTATATGTATAGCAAATGCTCTTTTCAGAGAGAATGACATCCAGGGTTCTCACTAGGATTTTGAAAATAGGAGTCCCAAAGCCATTTTCTTAAAAAAAAATAGGAGTCCTACTGTGTAATTTTGCAAAATTTCTCTGGTAAGTAGGAGTCTCAACAGGCAAAACGGGAGTCCAGGGCCAAGTTGTTCAAAGCATCCTTGGTCCAGGGCCAAGTTGTTCAAAGCATCCTTGGCTTAACAAGCTTGTTAGTGGTCAAAATGTTAACTGTTCTAGTAAGTACAATATCTGATTCACAGTTATTTTTGTTGAAAAATGCGAGTAGCTTTTGCAAATGCAAAAGCTACTCACATTTTTTTCAGCAAAAATATTAGCGTATATGTCATATTTAATGATCAAAGTTTTAACGATACGTTAACTAAGGACATTGTTAATTTCGAACAACTGAGCCCAGGACTATATATATGGAGTTATTGAGAATCCTGCCATCACTGGCTTATCTGAATTTTTGCTGTTTGCATATGCCGAAAAACCCCTTTTCTCATGGAGCTGATCATTTACATTTTTCCTACTTCACCATGAAAATGTGGGTGCTCATAAGAATTGCAGAATTTACCTTGGTGAGGTGTTTCTAATGATTATCCATGTGTTTTCATGGAGAAATAAGAAAAATATATCTGTGCAGAATATACCTTTTAATAATAGGCTTTTATCTAGAGCTTTGAAATTTGAGCCAGCGCACAACAAAACCAACGAAATGGCATGTGTGCCCAGCGAAGACTCAATTCAGCCTGGGCATCTGCTCAGTCTGGTCAGAGTCTTCGCTATCCACATGAAGAAAGCTGTCCTTAGCTACCTTTTACCTATTGAGCACACAGTGAGGACTCTGATCAGACTGGGCAGATGCCCATGCTGATCCGAGTCTTTGCTGGGCACACATGCTATTTTGTAGGTTTTGTCATGCCCTGGCTCAAATAAGACTTGACATTGCATTCATATTTTCTTCAAAGGAGATAATCTGAATGAAATGTCAAGTCTTGGTTTCAGTAAAAGATGAGGAAAAATATTTTAAATTGCTACTTTATTTCAAAAGGTTAAGGGATAACAAATGGATTTACTGGATGCTTGTATCTGTTCAGCAATCTGGGCCCAGTTGTTCAAAGCATTGTTAGCTTAACAAGCTTGTTAATGACAAACTTTTTAATTGTTGTAGCAAAGGTATTTTCAAATACATTGATATTTTTGCTGCAAAAATGTGAATGCAAAAGGAGAAGTAGGGAAAGAAATTAGGGAGGCCAAATAGATGCAGTTACACGATAACTAAATAAGTCTGAAGTTTGTTACATACTCTTACCCTGCCTTCTCTACCTACCAGTATTATGCAGATGGGTTTACATCAGGTTTGTAAGTAGCCGGGTGGCTGAACAGGTAGCACTTTTGACTGGATCACGAGGTTTGAATCCAGCTGACGGTGGAATTCAGCTCATGACTGTACGACACTTCATCACACAGAGCCGTTCATTACCATCCTTCCGTCATCTAAATATACTGTATTCGATCTAATTACCGCAGGGTGCGCTTATGTTTTTCAAAATTACTTGGAAACCCCTTTAGTAAAATGTGTACCTAATAAAGTCACACTTCAGATAACGATTAGCAGAGCAAGTCATGAGAGGATGATTAATAATGCTTACTCGATATTTGTTCCTGATTGTCTTTATAAAAGCATATGTTGTGGGTACTCATTTGAATTGCCTCAACTTGTTGAGGCAATTCAAATGAGTACCCACAACATGCTTTTATAAAGAAGTACATACAAAAACGTGATTTAGCATGAAGACTGCGGATTTGCTCGACTGTGCGCTTATAGGGGTATGTGCAATAATTAGGTCGAATACGGTAATGGTATAGAGAAATCATGGAAGCTGGGACATCAAAACTAGGCAGATTGCATGTTACCATCTGAGGTCCTTACAAGTTGGCCTATTTCTTCAATATTCCTGTGTGGAAAATGGAGATTTTTCTGTAATGTGACCAATTTGTAGGATACAGATATATTTCAAGCTTCCAGACAAAAAGGAAAACGCTGACCCTTAAACTGCCAATCACAACAATTGTCATCTGCTTGTGATTTTAAAAGTCAATTTTGCAAACAGTGTGGACCCAGATCAGACTGCTCCTCTAGGAGCAGTCTGATCTAGGTCCACACTGTTTGCCTGCAAAAATAGGTTTGAAAAATTTGCAAGACTATTCAGCAGACGACATAAACAGACAACATTTTCAGATGCAGGTTTTCTTGGCGTTTTAAGGGTTAAAGGAACTAAAATTTGGAACTAAATAAATACTAAGACCTAAATTTATTATATGTGTATAACTTCACCAATGAAGTCAAGGCAAGTGACCAATTTTGCAATTTTGACCCCCCCCCCCCTCCTTTTTTTTTGAGAAAATAAGGCTTGACATTTCATATGAATCATTTACCTAGCAGACAGTTCACATAAAATGTCCTATGTACTCTGAAAAATAAAAGAAATTTAAATTGTTGTCTGCAACAATTTTGCTTAGCATTTTAAGGGTTTAAAATATGTACCAATTACATGGTACTCTGCTCTTATCTACAATACTGTATCCTTTTAACCCTAGTCCTGCTGAACTTGGATATGTCCTGCCTTTGCAAACAGGGTAGATCCAGATCAGTTGGCTTCTGAAGAAGCCATCTGATCTGGATCTGCACTGTTCGCCATTAAGTATGTGAATTTATATCAATAAGCCGGATCAAGTAATCTGATTGGCTGAAAATTGGAAGTGGGCATGGCATAATTTATTCAGCATGACGACAAGGGTTAACATGGCTGCTAATAGACAGAAGTCCTTATCTTATTGTGGTATGATTTAAGAGACAATATTGTCTAGTAATGGAGACTGTAAGCCACCAGGCTTACTCTTAGGTACATTAACCTAATATATACATCACTTAAACCAGTAATTTACTGTTTCAAAGACAATATAGCTGTCCCTGGTCTAGTTTTTCTTCTTTTTTTTTTTTTTGTCATTTCTAAGGCAAACTGTATAATAAATTATATAAATCTTCAGTACCTCAGGGGCTGATTCTGTTGGGTTCAGTCAAATCCCCTCCCCCCACCCCCCCACCGCCACCCCCACCCTTTGACTCAAAATTTCATTTTCATGAGAAATTTGGGATACCGTATTCACCCTAAATATTCAAATTCCCCTTATACTACTATTCAACAAGTTTGATTTACTACCTATGAATGTGTGTAAAATTGTTTGATGAGTGGCAAATAGTGTAGACCCTGATCAGGTGCCACATTCAGTGGCATCTGATCTGGATCTACACTGTTTGCTCAGGCCTGTCTTTCCAAATACATAGAGTAAGTATGGTAATTTGATCAAATCGTATCCCCTCAGAAATCATCCTGGATCCCCACCCCTGATACCTAGCATTGCATGGTTTGATTATTCTGGCTTTATTGAAGCAGGATTTGAAAAATATCTTGTTGTAGATTTACCGGCTTGACATGATCTTAATAGTGTTTACTAGGCCGTTAAACTCCAAACCAAACCAGATTGAAAATCCATGGATTTGAGATCCTGTAAATTTGAAAATACAGTTATAGGCTTAATTAAGGCAGTAAATTGGTTTGATCATACTGTTTTCATATGCAGAAATTAGAAAATGTCTTGCTGTAGATTAATAAATTTGAAAATAGAATGATAGGCATCGTAGGCAGTAAATTGGTTTGATCATATTGTCTTCATATGCAGATATTAGAAATTCCCTGCTGTAGATTTGAGAATCTGTGGATTTAAAGGCTCCATACCCCTCAAAAATAGGCATTTTTTTTATCAAAGAAAGATTTAATAAATTGATATATATTATCAATACGATCATAAAATGCAGCATCTGACAGCCTGTAAAATTTCAGTTAGTCTCTCATTTTTGAACTGAATCAAAAATGAAATGATTTTTTATCATATATTTGAATTAATGTTGGCAACATTAATTCAGAGATACGATAAAAAATCATTTCATTTCAAGAACGAGAGACTAACTGAAATTTTACAGGCTCTCAGGTGCCACATTTTATGATTGTATTAATACCATGTATCAATTTATTAAACTTTTCTTGGACAATAAAATGTCTATTTTTGAGGGATATGGAGCCTTTAAGAACACTATTATAGGCTTCATAGGCAGTAAATTATTTTGATTGGCAGAAATTTGAAAAATGTTCTGCTATAGACTTGAGAATCTGTGGATTGGGAAGCTGTGAATTTGAGAATACAATTTTAGGCATTATAGGCCTTATAGGCAGTAAATTAGTTTGATGTATTGTCTTTAGAAATTTGAAAAATGTCTTGCATTTAGATTTGAGAATCTGTAGAAGCTTCATAGGCCGAAATTTGAAGATGTCTTGCTTTGGATTTGAGAATTTGTGGATTTGAGAATCTGTAGATTTGGAGATGAGATAATAGGCTTCATAGGCAGCAGATTACAATCCACCTGTCTGAGCACTTAACCCTTAAAGCGCCAAGAAAAACTGCATCTGAAAATGTCATCTGTTTATGTCGTCTGCTGAATATTCTTGCAGACTTTTCAAACCTATTTTTCCATACAGGCAAACAGTGTTGACCCTGATCAGACTGCTCCTAAAGGGGTAGTCTGATCTGGGTCCACACTGTTTGCAAAAATGACTTTTAAAATCACAAGCAGAAGACAAAGCAGATGACAATTGTTGTGATTGGCGCTTTAAGGGTTAAGATGAATTGATACGCCTATAGGATTTACTGTATTTACCCTAAGTATTCGGACACCTCAACTCCTTACCATATATGTTCTAAAATTTGAACCAGTACAATTCACTACCCGGTGTTGTGTCCAGAAATTGCTGGATGAGTGGCAAACAGTATAGACCCAGATGAGATGCCGCATTCTGCGGCATCTCATCTGGGTCTATACTGTTTGCTCAGGCCTGTCTGTCCGAATACATATGGTAAATACAGTAGATACCATTTTGAGAAGAGAGAGAACTTTTGCAGATAGAAAGTTGCCTTCCTAGTGTTTGAAACATCAGAAATGGAGGAACAAATTCTTTCCTGTAAGAAATGCCCCTCATCCACTACACACACACACACACACACACACACACACACACACACACACACACACACACAGTGATAAGTGATAAGGTATGGAAATATTTCATGTCAGAGTTATTTCGCTTAGGGGTGCAGCAGTTCCCCTTAAACAAACTGGAAATACCCATGTATGCCTGTCTGTCCATTTGAACATCTGATGTCTGGCTTTATAGGCAAATAAGTCTGATCCCTCCAACTTTATGGGCAGAAATCTGCATAATATCTTACTGATAATAGGTCTCATAGGCAGCAAACTTTAATTCACTTGCCTGGAGTTATATGCAGCAAGCTGGAAAATACCCATGGACATCCCCTTGGGAGCAAATTCTATTCCCTTTAGAGTAGACCCCTTTTCAGAAGGGAGGCAAAAACAATTTTGACTGAATTACTCTCCTTGAAACTATACCCATTCACCTAAAGTCTTGGATTTTCAAAGAACCCTTTCACTTGATGTAACCTGTGTAAGGCAAATTTTCTCCATAACATGGTTCAATATTACCAGTCCTTATTAGAATGTACTGTCCAGAGTAAATTGATTTGTCTCAAACAAGATCTCCATTGTCAGCCATTAGCTGCAGATAAAGTGCATTTTTCAACAAAAAAATATGGATATTTTTCTTATTTCTGAACAAAAATATGGTGTGGGTACTCATTAGAAGCACCTCAGTGAGGTGCTTCTAATGAGTACCCACACCATTTGTTTTTTATGGAGAAACAAGAAAAATGTTTACCTGATACTCCCTCTTTTCTAGAGCTTATCTGATGATCCAATAAGAGACCCTTGGGACATTGTAATGTCATATCTTGCCCTATTACAAGTTTTTTTGTGTATAGGCTACTTTTGTAGACATATTTTTCTGTTAATAAGATTGGTTTTGCTGTTTTTTAGGCATTTTTTTCTTCCAGAACTCATAAAATGCTTGTTCTACAGTCCCATTTTTTACCTTTTCCTTTCATTATGTCCCCTGCAAATGAAGTTTCGGGGAGATACACTGTTTTGAAGTGCTTTCAGTCTGTCTGTCCTTCAATCTGGCTTGAGGTTTTGCAGTAATTTGGGCACCATATTACCCTAAATATTGAGGTAGCTTAAATCGTTACCATAGTTGCTACAAAAATTCTAGCAAGTCTGTCATTGTGTCTACAGACTGCTGGAGGAGTCACCAAGTGATTAACCCATTGTAGTCTGGAGACCCCTAAAATGGTAATTGGCAAACAGTGCAGACCCAGATCGGATGCCGCAGAATGCGGCATCCGATCTGGGTCTCCACGGTTTGCAAATATAGTTCAGTCATTCTATTCTAGGAACATCTAAATCACATAGCCTGACATACCTAAAATTGAAGTTAGAATCTTCCAGTATATAGTATGGAGTAGTCAATTCAGTATACAATCGGTTAAAGCCAGATTAGACATGGCATTCAAAATAAGGCAATAATTCCAGCTTTGTGAGAGCAATACCATTTTGTTGTTCTTGAATTTGTTCTTTCATCCTCCATCTGTGCTGAAGCTCTGCTGATAGCACCTGTCTTCAGTTGATGAAATTGGTAATAAAGTAATATCTAAATGTACATTCAGTATATAAAATTTTTTTATCTGTTTCAAATTATGATTTGAACTTTTTTTAAACTGTGCCCTTTGAAATATTAAACCCTGTTTCAAAAAAAAAAAAAAAAAAATATTATTGATTTTCCATCCGCTAATTTTTGCCTTCAGTGTGCTCAAGGCTTGTAATAAATTAATATTTTTGATACCGCTGTATTGTTTATAGGAACAATTTCTACTTGGCAAATTTAGAATAAACTACAGAAACACATGCCACCTGCCTAAAACTTTAATACCTTCTTATGCAGGTAGCAGAATCTTGACTTTTGCAATCCACATTTATCCAAAATATTTGGATAGACAAGCCTGACCAAACAGTGTAGACTCAGATCAGAGGCTGCAAAGTGCTGCATTTGGTGTCAGAAGTGTAGACTCCTGTCAGCCCATTTACATGACAAGGCAAGCTGATCAGGTTCTGCAATGTTTACAGTTATAGTGTTTCAAGCTTTGTAGCAAATAATGAAGATTTGAATGTTAACCATTAAAGCACCATTTAAAATTGTAAAATTGTAAAACATTGTCCACTGCTGTTGTGACTGGTGATTTAAGGGTTAAGAAATGCATAGCTCTATCTAAGGTACTTTTTTTTTTTTTACCAAAACCATATTGGTATTATTTATTGATAGTTTTTTCATATTTTGCCATGAAAACATATTGTGTGGCCTACACTAGAATTTCTTTCCTTGGGGCAGGGACTCTGTAATGAGTACCGTAATAACCCTAAGTATTGGGACAGATTGTCCTTTGCAAACAGTGTAGACCCAGATCAGATGTTACAGAATGTGATGTCTGATCAGGGTCAACACTTTGCCATATGTACAGCAATATTCTAGACACATCAAGAGGTAGTAGAATGGACTGTTTCAAGTTTTAGGCCAAGTATGGTAAGTAGATAAGGTGTCCCAATACTTAGGGTTAATATGGTACCCATTGTGAAGGTACTCAATGGAATTTCCTTAGTGAAGCAGTTCCAGTGAGTACATATATTTTTGTGGAGAGTTTCATAGAAAAAAAAAAAGGTATTTGTCATGTACAAATGGAGCCTTGATACATGTATGCAGGTTTGGGTTTGTGTATTTCATGTTATAAGTTCATTTTTAACCCTTAACCTGCTGAATTTTAATGTCAGTAATTTTATTTTATTTTTTATTTTTTTTTTTTTTTTCATTTTTCACCCCTGAAAATGTGCCTCACACTTTCTGGTGATTACACACATGAAATGCGAAGCTGTTTTCTGTGAAAAAAAAAAAATAATGAGAATTTCACTCGTTTGTTTCCAGCTGATATTGCCCAGAGTGTGCATGCAAAAGTATTTTTTATAGTCATGTGCTATTATACAAGCAAGTATGCCTTTACAAAAAGTTTAGTTTTAGTGAGAAAGGAAGCTGTGGCTTTTTATATTAATTCTTCCAAGGCACGGTCCTAATACAATGTAGTTTGGTGTGAGGGGGATGAAATTCGGGCACTATATAATATATTTATTATTAGAATAAGTCTTGCCCGACATCTAATAATTGAACAAGCCTATTTGACTACCAGTTGATGTATTTGAAAAAAAAAATACTAGCAGAAAGGCAAACAGTGCAGACCCTGACCTTCCTTGGCAACTGATTTGGTTCGTCACTGTTTGCTCAGGTTTATCTGTCCGAATACTTAGGATTTTATGGTATGTTGTTGCTGCTTTGCTGGGTGTAAATGTGCAATTATTAACTCTTTAAAGTGCCAAGCAAAATTTGTGGCAGACAACATTCTAAATTATTTTTGTTTTTCATAGAAAATAAATCTTGACATTTCATGTGAATTGTCCGCTTGGCAGACAATTCACATGAAATGTCAAGACTTATTTTCTATGAAAAATAAAAAAATAAAAATTAAGTGTCGGCAAATGCAGTTGTGATTGACGCTTCAAGGGTAAAGAGTCAGTGAGGTATGAATGTTTATCTTTCAAGATGTTTTTATAAGATTTTCTGTTTAAGTTTAAAACACAGGGCTTGAGATAAGGCACTTTTTTTTTCAACAAAAATGTACTTCTTATTTCTCCATGAAAAGATATTTTGTGGGTACTCATTAGAAGTGCCTTGCCGAGGTGCTTTTAATGAGTACCAACAACATATGTTTTCATGGAGAAATAAGAAAAATATTTATTTGGTTATTCCTTATCTAGAGCCCTGTGTCTGATGAATGAGTTCACTATATGTTTCCATAGCAATAATTGGGTTACAGCATGAGGAAACATTGTCTTATACCTTCTTGTACATTGTATGAACAGCCCAGACTGCACAAGATCTTTGCTGTTCTCACTGTTTCTCTTAACCCTTTAAGTGCCAAGAAAATCTGCATCTGAAAATGTTGTCTGCTTATGCCGTCTGCTGCATCTTCTTGCAAACTTTTCAAACTTACATTTTGCATACAGGCAAACAGTGTGGACCCAGATCAGATTGCTCATCTGGGTCCACACTGTTTGCAACAATGACTTTTAAAGTAACTGGCAGAAGACAAAGCAGACAACAATTGTTATGATTGGCAGCTTTAAGGGTTAAAAAGAAGAAAAACAAGTGATGCAGCAGTGGCCTACTGTCCTTTTGACATCTCTTGGAAAGACGTTTTTTGCTTGGCGTTTTATTTTAAATGAAAATATTTTGTTCTGTTTGACCATATCTTATCAGAAACCATTTGTCTTTTATGTTTCAGTGTTTTGTTCTCAAATATTTACACAAAAATTAAAGTTACGGCCAAAAGTTGGTCTGACCTATGCAATTTCTATAGTAAAGTGATTTTTTGGAATTTTTGTCTAAGAAAATATTTTTTACTTTTCTTTGCTGAATTTGAATTATTGATGTTTAACAACAATATTGTGAAAATTTCAGAAAAATTGAACAAGTGGAACTTAATGAAAATTTGGCTCCAAGTTATCTACCCTATAGATTTCTGCATGATTTGGCTTCATTTTTACTATGGGAAAAAGTGAAGATATTTGATTTTTTAAAAATCAATGACTAGAATAAAAAAAAATGTACATAGGTAGTTATGACAAATGGTTTTGCATCATATCATGACAAAAATTTGTCAATTTACTCCTTCTGTGTAAAGCTTCAAGCAAAAAACGACTTTCTGAAAGATGTCGAAAACACAGTAGGTCAGTCAGAGCACCAGTAGCTATGCAGTTCTCCATTAGTCATACTTCCTTCAAGGACTTAACAAGGGGCTGGGTCTTTATATTAGCCTCTGGATAAAGAACAACCTTATGAAACGTGACCAGTGTAGACTCAGATCAGCCTGTGCATCTGCACATGCTGATCAGAGTCTACACTGGTTGTTAGCATGTTTTGCCCTTAAATGTTTTATTGGTGACCGCGGTAGACTAAGATCAGATTGAGCTAATGTAAGCTTATCTGGGTCTACACTGGTCATATATGTTATGAGGTCAATTGCTGTTTTTCTGGCGAAAGAATGTGCACACTTACTGGTTAACCGCTTAGAGGCCTAAACCTGCCCAGTAAAAGTGTGGTAAGGTAAACTGGATCATGCTCGACATGACCTCATTGGGTTGACTGGGCCTTAAAACCTCAACACAAAAAAAAAACAATTGCTGTTGACCCTGAAGTGGCTCATACCTTGTTTGCTATTCTAACATAGGGCCAGATAAAGAAAGTATTCAAAAGATAATTTTTGTTTTGTTTTGTTTGTTTTCTTCTTTTTTTTTTTTTTTTTTTCAACAAAACATATCTTGTTGGTACTCAATAGGATTGCAAAATTTTGTAAAAACCAGGGCCCATTTGTTCAAAGCATCGTTAGCTTAATGAGCTCGTTAGTGGTCAAAACGTTAACTGTTCTAGTAAGTACAATAGCTAATTCACAGGCAAATGCAAAAGCTACTCACATTTTTTTCAGCAAAAATATTAGCATATATGCCATATTTAATGATCAGTTTTAACGATACATTAACTAACGACATCATTAGTTTTGAACAGCTGGCCCAGGTATTTTGTTGTACTTGACAAACAAGGCAACTGAGTATCCACAATGTATGATTTCATGAAAAAATAAGAAAAATGATTTTCTGGGCCCTCTTGTTCAAAGCTAACGACATGGTTAGTTAACGATTCGTTAAAATTTTCATCGAGTGATATGCAAATATACTGAAATTTTTCCAACAAAAAATATCAGAAGATTGTGTATTGAATCCGCTAAAACAGTTAACGAAATGACCCTTAACAAGCTCGTTAAGCTAAAGATGCTTTGAACAACTGGGCCCTGGACTTATCTGAAGCTGTATGGTGATAGCCTATGGCACAAGCAGGTTTTATCAAGCTGTGGCACAGATGGTCTCTCCAAGTAAACATTGACCTTATGACATAGATAATTCAGTCTCAGCTTAGCTTGTAGATACACCCAGTCTAATCAGAGTTTGATTAACTCTTCACTGTTCACATATTAGTGAACAATTTGCCAAGCATTGTACAGAGTTTTACTGTCATTGAACATAATTATTTGACACTTGTCACATCGCCTTTTAAATCAGTGTATTTTGTTACGAACTAGCACTCCTACCTTCGATTATCTGCCTTGGCAGATTACGCATAGCTTCTAAGTATATATTCAATCTCTGACACCCGCGTCAGAGAGTCGACTCTTTGGCTCAGTGGTTACAGTATTGGATTTTTAACCGAAGAACCGGGTTTGAATCCCAGGAGAGGCGGGAAATTTTTTCAGCTATGCTTTATTCCTTTGTTGCGACTTTCATGTCGTAAGATGGGGGCTTGTCCGGGATAGGACTTAATACGCCGAAAATGGCTTCATGTCATCATAAATCATGACTGAGTGTTACGAACGAGCACTCCTACCTTCGATTATCTGCCTTGGCAGATTACGCATAGCTTCTAAGTATATATTCAATCTCTGACAGCCGCGTCAGAGAGTTGACTCTTTGGCTTAGTGGGTACAGTATTGGATTTTTAACTGGGAGGACCGGGTTCGAATCCCAAGAGAGGCAAGAAATTTTTTCAGCTATGCTTTATTCCTTTGTTATGACTTTCATGTCACAAGAATTCCAATATTTTGTATAAAAATTCCTAAGCTGAAATTATTACAAAAGGCTACAGTAATGAGAAATCTACCAAAATTATGTCCCTGTCTCTGTGGATCAGTTGGATGAGCGCCCAACTGGTGATCAGGAGGTGGGGGGTTTGACCCCTGCCAGTTCAGCAACATTCTTTCGTGGAATTTGATCATGAAATATTTTCTACAGTCATTTTTTCCCTGGCTGTTTCAAAAAGGGCAGTTGTCAGTTTCTGGTGAAAGAATGTGCACAATACTGGCTAACCGCTTAGAGGACTAAGCCTGCCCTTTTAAAGTGTGGTTAGGTAAACTGACTGTGCTCAACATGACCCCTTTGGGTTGACTGGGCTGTAAAACATCATCTGGGTCTCCACTGTTTGCATGTCATAAGGTAAAACTTAACTTGGACATACTTTTATTATACAAATGTTATACCATTATTCAAGACTTCAAACAAATTATCATGGTATTCAAATGAATAAATGTCCTTAAAAAAAAATAAATAAAAAAAAATAGAATTATCTCAGAGATGATTACAAAGAAAAGAGCAACAAATTTTTGCTTGATAAATACCCCACAACATCTTTATAATATTATTTCTGGGATACAAAGCAAGCCCTGGTTTAGTTAATCTTTGCATGCTGAGAAAATTTCAGCAGACAATATTTTGAAATACTGGTATTTTCTTATTTTTCCTAGAAAATCTGATCTGACACTTCATGAAAATTGTCTCCTTAGGAGACAGTTTGCATGTTTTCTTAGGAGACAATTTGCATGAAATGTCTGATCCTATTTTCTAGGAAAAATAAGAAAAATATCACCAATTTGTTGTCTGGTGTAAGTGTTAAATAGCCATGTTTTAGCCAAACAAAAATGCATACCTTGTATCCAAACAAAACAAATGTATAGATAATATAGAAAAGAAATGAACATAAATGGACATTTTTCTATATAGTCTATACTTTTTTTTCAGCTACAACATTTTGAGGTCGTCTTTTATCCATGTTATATTCAAAACCCTGTTATAATGAACTGTGTTATAAAGAGGTCCCTGTTTATAAGCTCCCTTGACACAGCAAATCCAATGGGCGTAATATTGCTGTGTATGGACTGTGAAGAACCTGATCAGACTGTATAGAGTTGCATACTGGTCTGTGTCTTTCATGTTCACATTTGAATTGTGCAATGAGAACTTGGGTCTTCAGGTCATATATGAACAGATCAGCCTGCAAACAGTAAGGTATTTACTCTAAATATTCAGACACTTGTGGTATTTGTAGTAAAACATGACAACATGTTGATTTAATGTTTATGTGTCTAAAAAGTGCTGGCTGGATGGCAAACAGTGCAGACCCAGATCAAACTGCTCCTTTGAGGAGCAGTTTGATCTAGGTCTACACTGTTTGCTCAGACCTGTCTGTCTCAATAATTTGGGTAAATACTACAGTCTTGGAGCTTTGTTATTTGTCTACCCAGTGTTTCTTCTACAGTAGTCATCAATTCTGTAAATGGACAAAAAAGATCCTGATCAGACAGCACAGCTGTGCATTCTGACCTGTATTTTTACTGTCCACATATGCCCTGAATACACATTGTTTTTAACCCAATTCAAAAGTAGGTTTGTTGTAAATTCATGCATTTTATCTCCAGAATACCAAGATAAGTGGGGTCTTGTGTTAAGTGATAATATTTTCTCTTTTTAAGTCTGAACATATATTGTAATACTTTTGTATAAATAAAATGTATCTTTATGCAAAATAAGCTTGTGTATGTTGTTATATAAATGCATATCGTCTGTGTGCAAACCCATTAATATAGCACCCCATTCTTTATGGTAACTGACCTGCAATTTAGATTTATTCTAAGTGACCTAAAGTTTACATCTAGGTAAGCTACCTAACTCTAACTTAATGGTAATAAGAGACCGAAAATTTACATTATGATGAGTGACCTAAAACGTCATTTATGGTGAGTGACCTAGAATTTTCAATTATGAAGAGTGACATGAAATTTACATTCATGATAAGTGACCTTAAAGTTGTATGACTTAAAACTTACATTTATGATAAGTGACCTAAAATTTACATTTATGAGTGACCTAAAATTTACATTTATGATAAGTGACTTAAAAATTTACAGTTAAAATGTGTGACCTAAAATTTACATTTATGGTCAGTGACCTAAAATGTACATTTATGGTCAGTGACCTAAAATTACATTTATGGTAAGTGACCTAAAATTTACATTTATGATGAGTGACTTAAAATTTACATTTATAGTCAGTGACCTAAAATTTACATTTATGGCAAGTGACCTAAAATTTGCATTTATGACCTAAAGATTACATTTATTATGAGTTACCTAAAATTTACATTTATGATGAGGGACTTAAAATTTGCATTTATGATAAGTGACCTACAATTTACACTTTTGGTGAGTGACCTAAAATTTACATTTATGGTAAATGACCTAAAATGTATTTTTATGGTGAGTGACTAAAAATTCATTTATGGTAAGTGACTCAAAATCAACATTTATGGTAAGTGACCTTAAATCAACAATTATGATGAGTGACCTGAAGTTAACATTTATGATAAGTTATGTAAAATATACTTTAAGGGTGAGTAACCTAAACTTTACATTTATGATGAATGATCTTTTATCTTTATTTATGGTAAGTGACCTAAAATTTACATTGATGATGAGTGACCTAAAAGTTTCATACATTAGGAGTGATCTAAAATTTAAATTTAGGATGAAGGACCTATTATTTACATTTATCGTAAGTGGCCTCAAATTTAATTTAAAATAAAATTTACATTCATGGTGAGTGACCTAAATTTTACATTTAGGAGGAGTGACCTAAAATTAACATTTATGATGTGTGATCTATTATTTACATTTATGGTAAGTAACATAAAAATTTACATTTATGTTCACCTAAAATTTACATTACTGGTAAGTGACCAAAAATTAACATTTATGGTAAGTGACCTAAAATTTATATTGATGGTTAATGACCTAAAATTTACATTTATTGTGTGGCCTAAAATTTACATTTATAGTAAGTTACCCTAAAATTTACATTTATGGCAAGTGACCTAAAATTAACATTTATGGTGAGTGTCCTGAAATTAACATTTGTGAGTGCCCTAAAATTTACATAATGATGAGTGACATAAAATTTCAATTTATGGTGAGTGACTTAAAATTAATGTGTATGATGAGCGACATTTTTTTGTGTGGCGAGTGACCTAATATTTACATTTATGATGAGTGGCATAAGATTTTCGTTATTGATGAAATATCTAAAATTTACATTTATGATATGTGACCTCAAACTTACGTTTATGATAAGAGACACTAAAATTTATATTTATGATAAAAGACCAAACATTTACCTTTATAGTGAGTGACCTAGAATTTACATTAATGATGAGAGCCCTAAAATTTACATTTATGGTGAGTGACCTAAAATTTATGCTGATTGTAAGTGACCTAAAATTTACAATTATAATGAGTGACCTAAAATTAATATTTATGTTTAGTTCCCTAAAATTTACATTTATGATGAGTGACCTTAAAATTTGCATTTATGATGAGTGACAAAGTTTACTTTCTGAAGAGTGACCTAAAATTGACATTGATGGTGAGTGCCCTAAAATTTACATTTATGGTAAGTGACCTAAAATTTATATTTTTGGTGAGTGACCTAAAATTTACATTTATGATGAGTAACCTTAAATTTACATTTGTGATGAGTAATTTAGAATTTACATTTATGATGAGTGAGTGCCCTAAAATTTACATTTATAATAAGTGACCTAAAATTTATATTTTTGGTGAGTGACCTAAAATTTACATTTATGATGAGTAACCTTAAATTTACATTTGTGATGAGTAATTTAGAATTTACATTTATGATGAGTGACCTTAAATTTACATCTATGTTGAGTAACTTAGAATTTACATATATGGTAAGTGACCCAAAATTTACATTTATGATGTGTGACCTAAACTTTACATTTATGATGAGTGACCTAAAATTTGCATTTATGATGAGTGACTTAAAGTTTACTATCTGAAGAGTGACCTAAAATTTACATTTTTGGTGAGTGCCCTAAAATTTACATTAATGGTAAATGACCTAAAATTTATATTTTTGGTGAATGACCTAAAATTTATATTTATGAAGAGTGACCTTAAATTTACATTATGATGAGTAACTTAGAATTTACATTTATGATGAGTGACCTAAACTTTACATTTATGATATCTGACCTAAACTTTTCATTTATCATGAGTGATCTAAAATTTACATAATGATATTTGACAACAAATTTACATTTATGATGAGTGACCTAAAGATTACATTTATGATAAGTGACCTAAAATTTACATTTATACAGAGTGACCTAAAATTTACATTATGGTGAGTGACATAAAATTTTATTTTTTGATGAGTGACCTTACATTTACATTTATGATGAGTGACCTAAATTTCATGTATGATGAGTTACCTAAATTTACATATATTGTAAGTAACCTTAAATAGACATTGATGGTGAGTGACCTAAAATTTACATTTATGGTGAGTGACCACAAATTTACATTTATGATGAGTGAGCAAAAATTTATGGTAAGTGACCTTAAATTTACAATTATGGTAAGTGAGTGACCTAAAATTTACATTTATGGTAAACGACTTAAAATTTACATTTATGGTAAGTGATCTAAAAATTTATTTTCCATTCTTACTGATTCTAAATGCTTTTTAGCATGTTCTTGCTCAACTTAGATGAGGGAGAAGTTTGATGTGATCCTATTCCCAGTTATGTAAGCATGTGTAGGTAAAATTTGAAGAGTAATCTACCATGATCCCTAAGGCCACTTGCAAATTGTATATCTTAGCAAAGCTGCCTGCCAAACCTGAAAAGAATCGGATAAAAATTCTGGGAAAAAAAATCAGCATATTTGCGTATCACTCGATGTAAATTTTAACGAATCGTTAACTAACGATGTCGTTAGCTTTGAACAAGTGGGCCCTGAAAATTAACCAAGAAGAGGTAAATTCTCTTTTTAGAGTAGATAGCTTTTCAGAAGGTATACAAGAACAGTTTTGAAAGTGTATGCGTCCCCCTTGAATATGTAAATATAAATATCAAATTTAGAATTCACCTTTAAAATGAAATAAAACTTAAACATCAGCAGTGCACTGTATAAGGGGAGGCGAGTTGAGAAATTTTATGGCAATAAAGAATTCCAGTTATGTCCCTTAGTCTTTAAAACTGGTTTTGAACGGTGGTTTTATTTCGTAATAAATAGAACCCCAGGAAACACACAACGTCGCAAAACCGCCGTTACGACGTCGATTACGCTGACGCGCGTTGTGACGACGTTGCTGCGATGCTGTGCGTTGTTGCGACGTTGCACTGGAACCATTTGCAGAGGTTTCATATTTTAGGCTATTTTGGCTATGCTGAAAGTTATCTCTGTAAATTTCAAGATGCAAGTTTTGTTGAGTTTCGTTCGTATTCCTATTCCTTTATGTCCACCTTGTGAATGAATGTCTATTGATGCATCACCAGTAAAATATTCCAAAAAAAATATATTCTAATCTCAAAATGAAAATCATATTCTTATATTCTCTAGAACTAAGAGATACTAGAGTCTACTGTTTTTTTTTTTTTGTTTTTTTTTGTTTTTTTTTTTTGTTGTTGTTGTTTGTTTTTTGTTTTTTTTTGTTTTTTTGTTTTTGTTTTTGTTTTTTTGTTTTTTTGTTTGTTTGTTGTTGTTTTTTTTTTGTTTATTTATTTATTATTTATTTATTTATTTATTATTATTATAATTATTATTATTATCTTCTTCTTTTCGCTCGTATAACGACCCACCCGTTTTCCAAATAGCAGGTTCGTACCCCGCCAGTGCTATATAAAAATATTACAATCTTCCGTGTTGAAACTAAAGTTACACTATTATGGTGCCCCTGAACTAATAAATAGTGATTTTACAGCAAATGGAGACTCGGGATGGAGACTACATATGCAAATGCAATATGTTGGATAATGAATATGCATACAACTGCAGCTTATGTTTTTGTGTTTGTTTTTTTTTTTTTTTTTTTTGTTTTTTGTTTTTTTTTTTTTTTCTATCTGATTACAAAAAGCCCACTATCGGACTATGGGCAAAAAATGAAATATTGTTTTCAGACTTACTAGAGCTACTACTACTACAGTAGTAGCTACTACCAAAGACGTATAAAATTATAGTATTATTTACGTCCTTTCTACTACTGCTGCTACTACTAATACACATAATAAGATGAATTTACATATCACGTTTTTACCTTATCTTTTTATTATTATTATTGTATGTGTGTGTGAGACTGACGTATTTGCATTGTTTAAAGTATTTAAAAGTGTGATCATTTACATGCGATACACATGATACACGTATCATAGAGATTCCTACCTGTCAGTCAGGTAATCTGTGACGTCATACTGGGAAACCCCCTCGATTTCGGTGTTTTGCCCATAATATTCAGTTCAATTCAATTTTACTGGACTGTTTTTGTATTTGTCTGATTTTCTCATGTTCTACTTCAATCAAGCTTAAGTTTAGTCCTTTGATATATCCACATGAAACGCTCAGGTGAGCACATTAATTGACAGGGTGACGTCATCTGTAATAGCTCGTTTCATGATCTTTGAAGCGTAGGAGCTTTACCGTTTGCTGGGTGTGCCCTGTCTAAACACCGAATTCGTACAGGGATTTACTTTTAATTAGTGTTAATTAACAGTATAAGAAGACTAGACATCATCTAGAGGTAATATTTAAGACATTATCTAAGTATTCTTTTATTTAATTCTATTCAGAATCAATGAAAAATACACGTTTGAATTAATTAAGTGGCATGTACCCCCTTTTGCAAACCGGTCGCCATTGAACCTGCTCAGTCGGAACGCTTTACTGTCACATTTCAAGTTTTGAGAAACCTGAGTTGTCCAGTTTTGACTTGTAACAGAATTCTTATTTTCCATAACATTTGTAGCCTATAAATTCATGAATACTCATATTTTCTCTTTTTCCGTTGTATAAATCCGACAATACTGGCCTTCTCTTTACTTTTTAGTGGGTGGGGTGTTTTCACCTGGAGCAGGTGAGCACAGGTGTGAACAAAAGAAACAAAATGGAACTGACAGGGCAACAGCATGTATAATTCAGAGCTGGTCTATGAAGTTTTAAAAAGAATGTACCTGGATTTAAAATGGATTTTATTCTTTCCTGAAGGATTTTTTAGGTACTGTGCTGGAAAATGTCATAACCATGGTTGCATTATAATGATATACATAGTCTACATAGAGCCAGATAACAGGGGTATCCACATAATATTTTTCTTATTTGTCCACTAACATATTTGTTGTGGGTACTCATTAGAAGCATCTTGGCATAAAAATCCTGTAGATGTTGCACAGGTTGTATGCCCCTCCCCAGTCCCACACCCCTCAGCGTAAAAGGCCTGTATATGTAGCTCAGGCTGTATGCACTCCTCCCTCCCCAGTCCCAGTTCATGATGCGCGGAGGAAATTTGCAGTAGACTTGAAAAAGACAATAAACTTGAAAACGGAACCAAGTTGCTGTTCTTGGACATTATGGAGCTTCTAAAATTTGTGCTAAACATTAATTATTCCTCATTCTGTGGCAAAATATATCAGCGAAAGTTTGGTATAGCAATGGGGAGTCTTGTTTCCCAAATAGTCACAAACTTGAACTTGGTGTTCTTGGAATAACATGCTATTGGTGCAGCTTCAGAAGAAAGAAACATGGAAGAAGAGGTGGTGCATATAACATCTGCACTTAAGACATGGGTATCCTCAGTGGTCAGTAGAAAAGCATAGCTCTAGTTAAGTTGCATTTTTCAATCCAAAAGTATTGATATTTTTCTTATTTCTCCATGAAAACATTTTGTGGTACTCACTATAAGTGCCTCACCGAATCGCTTCTATTAAGTATACACAACATGTATTTTCATGGAGAAATAAGAAAAATATTAACCTGATACCCACTCTTAGCTAGGCCTATGGAAAATGTGTCAGACTTCGTGGTTAATAAAAAGAAAAACAAATGGAAAGGGAAAGAAAAACCTAAAAAACCTGACAAGGACAAATCATAAGACTGTGGTTATACCATAATGTCAAAGAACTTTATCTGAAAACGTAGCCAGGGGAACGGGGAGTGAAAAAAAAAAAAAACATATCGGTATATGTGTGACCACATTACATGCTGAGGAAAGTCTTGCTCTTTCCCAAAGACAAAGTCGAAAAGAAAAATACCTGTGATGTTAGTGTACAATAGCCAGTGCCACAATTATGAAGTAAAATACGTAAGTGAAACAAGGAGAAAATTCAACACAAGATTAAGTGAACTTCAGAAAAAATGCCAAAGATTTACCACAGGTATACACCAGGGTCAGAGTGAAAGTCATCTGAAATATGTTGTATAACAAAAGCGGCCTTGGTGGCTCAATTGGATACACGTTCAAGTGGTGATCAGGAGGTTGCAACATTCTTTGATGGAGATTTGATCATGAAGTGTTTTCTAAGGTCATTCTCTCCCATCCACTGATTCAAGAAGGGCAGTTGTCAATTTCTGGCGAAAAAAACGTGCACAGTACTGGTTAGTACCAGACTAAGCCTGCCCATAAAAGTGTGGCAAGGTAATCTGACCGCGCTCAACATGACACCATTGGGATGACTGGGTCATAAAATCTCAACACAACACAACATTTAACAAAAGCACAGTGCATCATATTGATAAGGCTCATCATGTAATCAATTGAGAGGGCAAAAGTAGTGGACAGGGAGAATAATCAGACAGACAAGTCAAAGAATCTTTAAGGATAAGACAATCTCCAAATGTCATGAACCAGGACCAGAGAGAGTGGGAGGAGGGGGTGTGGGGGTTGGGTTGGCATACAACCTGAATGACAATCTACAGGCCATTATTTATCTAGTGATAAGCAGTCCAAGTCCTGTAGCATCACAAGGTCAAAGTCACAGACTGATGATGAGAACCGAAACTCACAATATAAGTGAAAATTCCTTTTTGGATATGGTAAAAAGAATTCTTTGGATTAACTGACATGTATGTCATTATATTACCCTTGCCCTGTTGAACCCGGATATGCCCTGCTTTTGCAAACAGTATAGATTCAGATCAGTTGGCTTCTGAAGAAGCCAATTGATCATGATCTGCACTGTTTGTCATTGTGTTAATTTGTATCAACAACCTGGATCAGATAATCTGATTGGCTGAAAATTAGAAGTGGGTGTGGCATCTTAATTTATTCAGCATGACAAATGTTAAGACTGTCTCCTAATGATCAAAAATGTTAATGTGCTATTTAATCTATCTCAATCTATAAGGAAGTTTGTTATCAGATAAGTGTAGGACATATAAATCTGTTTCATTGATTAAATGTAGCTAGAAGTCTTAAACATTGATCTTTTCTTGGGCAGGTAAAAATATTGACTGGTAACAGATGCTTCATTAATTAATAATAGCGCATAGCTCTAGATAAGCATAGTTTGCAATAAGGCACCTTTTCAACCAAAAATATCAATTATTTTCCTTATTTCTCCATGAAAACAAATGTTGTGTGTGCTTGCCATGTCTAATGAGTACCTACAACATGTTTTCATGGAGAAAAATAAGAAAAACAGTTGCCGGATACCGCTTTTTATCTTCTAGAGCTGTGGATAAAACAACCAAAATCCAACATTTTTCTTACTTCTGCACAAAAACATGTTGAGGGTACTTGTTAGAAGTTCCCCACTGAGACACCAATTATGAGTACCTACATGTACAAGATATCATCACGAAAACATACCTACCGGTATATAATTTTGACCCCCTTAAACCCCACTTTTATACAGTAAAACTGGGGTTAACAGGGGTATACATTAATTTTCTTATTTCTGCTCAAAAACTTAGATTGTGGGTTCTCATTAGAACTGCCTCAGCGAATTGGTTCTTAGGGGTACCCACAGTCTATGTTTTGAGCAGAAATATGAAAACTACCAGAATTTTTTCATCTGAAAGTTTTCATTTTTTTGGTGGTAAAATTCTCAATATATTTGAATAGTCATGCATTTTATAATGCTTTTTAGAAGTTCCTCACTGAGGCACCAATTATTAGTAACTGCAAGATATGTTTTCATGGAGAAATAAAAATAATTTATTTGAATACTCCCCTTACCTAGACCTACTGATGATTGTGACAGACCATTTTTTAGATAAGAGGCTTTTTTTAAAGTCTTTACAGTCACAAGCTTCTCAACTTAGAGGATGATTTGGGAGATTCATAGCACTAGTTAAGGTCCTTTTTTTTTTTAATCCAAAAGTATTGATAATTTTCTTATTTCTCCACAAAAACATATGTTGTGGGTACTCGTAGAAGTGCCTTGCCGAGACACTTCTAATGAGTACCCACAACATATGCTTTTGTGGAGAAATAAGAAAAATATTTACCGGATACCCTCCCTTATCTAGACCAATGGAGATTGCATTCATAAATCAATATTTGTTTCCTGTTTTGAGCTAAAATAGCTACATAGAATAAATAGGGACCTCACAAATTTCTGAAGTCCAATCTAAATATTGACAAACTTCTTTTAGTTTGACAGACTAATGCACAGTTACTTTATTTCAAAGCTCTGGCTACTGAAATAGTCTTCTAGCTGTACAGCAATGTAATATACATGTAGCATTAACCCTTGTCCTGCTGAATAAATTAAGATGCCACTCCCACTTCTGATTTTCAGCCAATCAGATCACTTGATCCAGATTGTAGCTATAAATTCACATACTTAATGGCAAATAGTGCAGATCCAGATCAGTTGGCTTCTTCAGAAGCCAACTGATCTGGATCTACACTGTTTGCAAAGGCAGGGTATAACCAGATTCAGCAGGACAGTGGTTAAAAATTAATGTGGTCTTATGCTAAATAGCACCTCAAAATCATGAGATACATCTGAAGGAAGCCTTCAGGTTGTCTCTGTAGCATTTCTTTTGTCCTAACTGGTAAATGTCCTAAAATTTGGAACACCAAAGTTTCTGACAAAATGGCATATGCAAACAGTGCAGATCCAGATCAGACTGCTCAAAGAAGCTGTCTAATCAGAGTCTACATTGCTATTCCACTAAGTACTTGAAGAACCACATAGAAAGCAAAATTTAGTCCAAAATTGTATGGAGTAAAGTGTTCCAAATTTTAAGACATTAGCCATTGTAAGACTCCGTAACTGTTTTATTAAAAAAAAACAAAAAAAACTTTATTTGGCTGCCATTCATCATTGGATTTGCTGGTAACATGAACAACCTATTTTTGCTGACATGCCAGTGAGTTGTTCTAAGACAGAATAAATTACTGTTATATAGCTGCTATTTGATATATAGACTCTCCATTTAAATATTTGATGACTACGTCAAGTGTATAATACAATATTTGTATTTTAACCTATAAATCACCTGTGCAATGAAAATGCGCTTTTAACCTCAAATAGATTTGTACTTCCCTTTATGTGTTACAATGTAATGACTAGTAAAAATAAAATATTTTAGAAACCATTAAAATGCTGTAAGAAACAATTGCCGTATTGGTCATGATCACCCAGAGATTGTCTGACGTAAATTCCTTGGCATGTTTATCCTGAAGTTTAAGCAAGTGACTTTACCATTGAAGACTGGAGACCCCTAACTGGCAAACAGTGCAGACCCAGATCAGGTGGAACCTCAGAACCTGGCATCTGATCAGGGTCTCTGCTGTTTGCAAATAGTCCCATCATTTTTCTTTTGGAATATCAACATCATATAGCCTGACGTACCTAAAATCAAAAATGGACTCTTCCAATATATAGTGTGGGAGAGTTTATTCAGTCTTTAATGGGTTAACTACTTGTTGATATGTATAAAAAGTGCTCACTGAATGGCAAGCAGTGGAGATTCTTATCAGACTGCTTTTAGAACAGTTTGATATAGAGTTGCTATTTTTGCTCAGACATGTGTTTAACTCATTAAAGACTGAATAAACTCTCCCACACTATATATTGGAAAAGTCAGTTTTTGATTTAAGGTATGTCAGGCCATGTCATATAGATACTCCTAAAGAAAAATGGTCAAACTATCCGGGTCAGTTTGCCAGTTACCCGTTTAGGGATCTCCAGTCTTCAATGGGTTAAACATGTAATGTAAAATACATAAATGTATGACACAGTGCTACTAATAAGCATAAAGTAAAATATAATGGCATAAAGTAATTTCTCAATAAAAAATTTTCCCAATAAAATAGCCTATCAAATGATTCACATGAAATGCCAAGCTTTATTTTTGCTGAAAAATTAAAACATTTTTTAGAATGTCTGCTACTTCAGTTTTAAATCACACCCATTTTAGTGGGGAGACTCCAAACAGGGGTAATTGGCAAACAGTGCAGACCCAGATCAGATGATACAGAATGTGACATCTGATCAGGGATTACACTGTTTGCATAAATACAGGAATTTCTATAACACATAGTAATAATAAAAACTAACTAGACATGCACCCTGCTTTTGGAAATAGACCAGTCGAAAAATTTGTGAGCGGAGAGTCCACTGGAAGTAAATGGATAAAAGATAAGTGGTTGCATTCATTGATTCAGATTTGGTCTGAACTAATCTTGCAGTTGCAGTTATATGAATATTATCCTGTCAGTAAAGAGTTGCTGCTCTTTGTTACACGAACCCTAAACAACAGAACAATAGCTGTACATTGATATTTATGATAAATGTCCTAAAATTTCGCACACCAAAGTGTCTGACAAAATTGCATATGCAAACAGTGTAGACCCAGATCAGACTGCTCCAGCAGTCTGATCAGGGTCTACACTTTTTGCCATTCCTCTAATTGTAGTATTTTAAGAAACAATTGCACAAAAAGCAAAAATTAACCCCCCCCCCCCCAAAAAAGGATGGAATAAAGTGTTCAAAATTGTAAGACATTTACCATAATATGGTTGTTATGTAGTTTGTATAGCTCGAGAAGATAGCGGTATCCATTTTACTTGAATATTTCTGCACAATCCAAAAGTATTGATATTTTTTCTTATTTCTCCACAAAAACAAATGTTGTGGTACTCATTAGAAGCGCTGAGGCACTTCTAATGAGTACCACAACATTTGTTTTCGTGGAGAAATAAGAATAATATTAACCTGATAACCCCTCTTATCTAGGCCTATAGTGGGTACTCATTAGCATCCTCTTGTTTAGGGGCTTCTAATAGAAATAAGTATCCACAACATACGTTTTTGTGGAGAAATAAGAAAATATCAATACTTTTTTATTGAAAAAAAAATGGTTTACCTAGCTGCTCTTTTGCTTGGCACCCTGCAGTAGAGAAAAGAGCTGTAGGACTGGTCTCATTAGTTTCATTTGGTATATCAATATGTCTAGCCCGGCAGTTTGTGTATAGGTGAGGGTGTTATACTGTACCGAGCAACACTGAAATTTTAGGACATTTACTGTACTTATAAATATTGTAATTAAAATGTCAAAGTGCCATCAATTTGGTTTGCCTGTACTCATTAGAAACACTTAATATAGAGGTTCTTATAGTGAGTAACCAAAAAATATCTTTTCATGGAAAAATTAGAATAATATTTATGAGTGTCCCTCTTATCTAGAGTAATGCTTGTCCAATGAGATCCTGGAACATGTTTTCATATTCTGTTGAGATCACAGAACATGTTTTCATCGTCTAATGAGATCCCAGAACATTTTCATAGCCTGATAATTCCCAGAACCTGTTTTCATAGTCTAGCAAGATCCCATGTTTTCATAAGCTGACAATATCCCAGAACATGTTTCATAAGTCTAATGAGATCTCAGAATGTTTTCAGTTTAATGAGATCCCAGCATATGTTTTCATAGTCAGATGAGATCCGAGAACATGTTTTATTTGAGAAATCAGCAAAAAGATATGACCTATAACTTGAGATAGTGCTCGATGTTTGTTTGTTTAGGTTTTATGGCCCAGTCAACCCAATGGGGTCATGTCGAGCGCAGTCAGTTTACCTAACCACACGTTTACTGGGCAGGCTTAGTCCTCTAAGTGGTTAACCAGTATGGTTCACATTCTTTCGCCAGAAACTGACAACTGCCCTTCTTGAATCAGAGGAAGGGAGAGAATTACTGTAGAAAATATTAACGATCAATCTCCACGAAAGAATGTTGCTGACCTCGGCGGGAGTTGAACCCGCGACCTCCTAGTCTCAGTCGGATGGCGCATCCAACTGAGCCACCGAGGCCAGCTAGTGCTCGATGTGCAGCAAACAAAGATTCTAATCAGGCTGTGCTACCCAAAGAACTCCCAGTCAAGCCTGATTAGACTGCATGGAACTTTAGTGTGATCTAAGTCTTCTCTGGTCACACATGTGCAAAGGTACAGTGTCTTGCGTTGTGGTTTATTTGTCTCAATACATTCACTTGTCCGGAAGGCTTTGACATTTTATGCAAATTGTCTCCTATGGAGACAATTTGCATGAAATGTCAAAGCCTATTTTCTGAGAAAATTAAGAAAATTATCATTGTCAGTTTGTCGTCAGTTGAATTACACAGAGAGTGGTAATGGTTAAATTTAGATTTCGGCTGACTTTAATCAAGGCTTTATGTAAACAGGAGGCATGATAACGCCTTTCGTTACGCCCAATATCTTCTGGATGGTTAGATTTGAGTCATATTAAAGGTAATGTCATTCAGACAGTTCTGCTTTACCTGTGAACTGGAACATGTCACAGGTAAAGGGCTCTCACGGCAAATACAACAGAGATCTGCCTGCATATCCATGCTGTCTGATCAGAGCTTTGATTACTACTGGTAGCTAGCGCATTCAACAATATTTCGTGAATATGTAAGCAGACACCACAGTCAGATTGCACATGGGCACAGGCTGATCTGGACATTTTCTATTTACAGAAAGAACAAATTAAATAATCGTAAATAGCCTATTTCTTCAGACATATTCGAATATACCATTAGTAGATGAAACCACAGGTTATTTGGTGGCTGATAATTTACATAAATATTCCCACCATAAATAAATGATGGACAGTTTTAAGTACAAGAAATAGTAAACGTGAAAATATTTTGTGTTAATTTTTATATTTTCTTTAATTTACAGATTCACAAATGAGGATTAAAAGCAAGAAATGATACCAGAAACTTTGTGGTAGGTTTGGTTATTTTGTTATTGCTTCCATTTTAAGGCTTAGCATGATGGGTAAGTTTCAACAGAAGGCATTTAAAAATATTTTTCCACAGAAAATAGGTTTTGAAATTTCAAGCGAATTGTCTCCTAAGGAGAATGCATAAAATGTCTAAACTGATTTTCTGGGAAAAATAACAAAAATATTTTAAAATGCTGTCTGCTGAATTAGCCCAGAGACATCACAAAAACACACCCATATAATTTTGACCCCCTTAAACCCCATTTTTATATAGTTAAATTGGGGTTTACAGGGTATACATTATTTTTCTTATTTTGCCTAAAAACATAGAATGTGGGTACTCATTAGAACTGCCACACCGAGGCAGTTCTAACGAGTATCAATAGTCTATGGTTTTAGCAGGA
This sequence comes from Anodontia alba, assembly GCA_964016985.1. Classification (NCBI taxonomy): domain Eukaryota; kingdom Metazoa; phylum Mollusca; class Bivalvia; order Lucinida; family Lucinidae; genus Anodontia; species Anodontia alba. Next base: position 65,964,795 of record OZ024832.1, read on the forward strand.
ATATGAAAAATATCAGAATTTTAATCTGAAAATTTTCCTTTTTTGGTTGTAAAATTTTCAGTATATAATTGAATAGACATGTTTTTTTGTAATGGAAAGGTGAAGGTTAGCCTGTACAAAAAGCACACTGAATTTGCATAGCTATAAATAAGACACTATTTAGTTTCTTGTTTTTTCATGACAATATACATTATGGAGAGTCATGAGGAGCACCTCGTGTACCCATAAAACAATGTTTTTTATGGAGAAATAAGAAAACTTTTCTAACACCCCTCACTGAGCGAATATTTTGCATAAGATTTTTATTAATTTTTATAATTATTTTTATTACCTGACCTCCCCATTTGGTAGTTGACGTCAACCGTTAAGCATTAAGTAGTTACAAGGTTCGATGACGAACATTCAAAATGGTGGATACTTATGCGAATCAGCTGACGATGTAAAATATTAAATCGATGTAAAACGTAAAAACTTGTATCCTGAATTCATGAAAGAATTGCAAATTGAATGAAATTGGAGTGCCGCGATGGACCTATGGAGGACAGATATAAAACAACAACATAAGAATGTTAACCAACACTTTTGTTTTCGATAATGTCAACAAATACACGATGGCAACAAGGAGTAAAATGAATGTGTTTGAATGGTATAACCTGTAGAGGAACTACACTAAAAAAAGTCAAAGAACTGCAAAGTTCGTAGATCATTTTCTCTCTTACTAATATAATTTATTATGTATATGATTGTTTCAACCAATATTGTAAGCTAGCATCCATAGTTACCAGGGACACAACTTTCGCAACAGTAATATGATTGGTTTACCATTGATAGCGTGCGACGAAATTCCTATGCTCAAATGCCTTAGATAAAGCTCGGCTAGAAATGTAAAGACAAATAAGGAACAACACGAGCAGGGGTGTTAGAAGAAACTTTATAGCAATGTGTATGAGGTTAAGACACTCTGTCTTCTTCAAAAAAGATTTCTCTACCTTGTCACCTTCAAAAAAGATTGCTCTACCTTTCTCAGTTTTTTAGTTACTTCCCTTTGAATAATTTTTTTCAGACCATCCTTCTTCACACTATAACTGGTAACAAAGGCAACATAACAAGCGTACATGAAATTTTGTAAAAGTCCACATATTTTATGCCTTTTCCGTCTTTATTAATGGGGTAACCTTGTAAAATGGTAAGCAGGCTTATATTGCCCGGCTGTGTGGTGCTCTTGTTACTATCTGTTGATTTATATAAAACTGATGAATGAGTTGCAAAATGTTTAGAGCCTGATCAGATGCCGCGGTTGCTTTCTGCAGCATCTGATCTGGTTCTACACTGATCAGACTTGTCTGTCAGTATACATAGTGTAAATGCTGTTATACTATATGCATGTATTCACCAGTGTGGGAAGAGAGATAACCAGTTTCATTATATACCTACAAAAAATACCACTGCTTTCTAGCAACTTTCCTACTCAAAAATACAACTTCCTGTGTCACGCTAGTAGCATTTTATGATTCTGTATCACTACCCTAGCTTACGCTGGTTCACTGGTTTTGCAGTGATGTATCCAAAGGTCATGTTATGCAATGGAACCAAAATCATGATATTGGCCACTAATGACATAAATATTTTTAGGAACGTAACGTTAGTAGTTTGTGCGTTTTGGCGTAATATGAGTAAAATTATGAACAAAAAGAGAGATAATATATATAATAAAAACATCATAACTGTAGTAACTTGATCTGGTGTTCTGTATCATGTCTCATGGATGAGCTGATATCATCGGATCACACGAGAGATTTTGTGCCTCGTGTGATCCGTGATATCAGCTCATCCACTTGACGTGATACCATCCGCCAGATCAAGTTACTACAGTAATAATGTGTATTTACAAATGGAGACAGATAGCTTCCCTTTGTAAAACTGGTTACTTGAATTTCCCTGCCTCACAATCATATGTTTTTCACAGTGAATTTTTATGCCCCCGCATCGTATGATGCCGGGGGCATATAGTTTTTAGGTTTTCCATACGTATGTACGTGATCCTGTTAGACTCAGGTTAAGGCATTTATACCAGGTAGAATTTTGCAGTTTTATGGTCAGGTAGTCCCCACAGCAGGTGCATCCGTGTACTGTGGATACATTTCTAGTTTTAGAATATTACCATAGCTCCAGCTAAGAGGGGATAGCCACATAATACCGTATTCAACCTAATTACCACACAGTACGCTTAAGTTTTTCAGAATTACTTGGCAAACTTGTGGGTACACTTAAAAAAAAAAAGATCAGCAAAATACTTATCTAATGATGCTAATGCCATGTTTTGTGTTGTTGTTTTTTTTCTGGTCTTCTTTATAAAAGCATATGTTGTGGGTACTCATTTGAACTGCATCAACTTGTTGATGCAATTCAAATGGGTACCCGTAACATATGCCTTTAAAAAGAAGTAGCAAAAAGTACACTCGCTATAATCTGAAGACTACAGAATTGCTTGACTGTGCACATATAGGGGTATGTGCAGTATTTTGTTTGTGTTGAGGTTTTACGGCCCAGTCAACCCAATGGGTCATGTCGAGCGCGGTCAGTTTACCTAACCACACGTTTACTGGGCAGGCTTAGTCCTCTAAGCGGTTAACCAGTATTGTGCACATTCTTTCGCCAGAAACTGACAACTGCCCTTCTTGAATCAGCGGAAGGGAGAGAATGACCGTAGAAAATATTTCATGATCAATCTCCACGAAAGAATGTTGCCGACCTCGGCGGGGGTTGAACCCGCGACCTCCTGGTCTCCAGTCGGACGGCGCATCCAACTGAGCCACCGAGGCCGGCGGTATGTGCAGTAATTAGGTAGAATACGGCATTTTGTCTTATTGCTCAACAGAGGTCTAGATAAGAATGAGTATATGGTTCATGGTTTTCTTATTACTCGATGAAAACATATGTTGTGGGTACTCATTAGAAGCACCTCAGTGATGCGCTTCTAATGAATACCCATAACATATTTTTTCGTTGAGAAACAAGAAAAATATAGATACTTTTTGGTGGAAAAAAGCACCTTAACAAGAGCTATGGCTCCATGAAAGCATATGTTGGTGGTACTAATTAGAAACCCATTGGCAAGGCACTTTTAATGAGTTCCCACAATATATGTTTTTATGGAGAAATAAGAAAAATACCAGTACTTTGCAGTTGAAAGAAGGCCTTATCGAGCTATAATAATATGAAAAATGCAGAGGAAAACAAAAGCCAATATTCAGGTGTTTTTAGGGATTAAGGCCGTTGTTCATGCTCTAATTCTGATCTGTACCGCCTTTCTTTCAAGGGCTTTTGTCCATGTTAGCGCTTGGCATACAGGGTAAAAATTTCAGCAGACGACATTTGATATAGTTTTCTTATTTTTCCCAGAAAACGGGCTTTGATATTTCATGCAAATTGAGACAGTTTGCATGAAATATCAAAGCCTATTTTCTGATAAAAAATTTAATAAAAATATTGTATGCTTGCCGACTGCTGAATTTGCCCACAGAGTGGTAGAGGTTAAACCTATGAAATGCATAATGATAGGGTTTAAAGCTTCTTAAACTTTATTTTGAACTGAATTCACAAAAAAATGTGTTTACATTAATAGAGATCTTCATGTCTCGGTGATTATATGTAATGATATTTTACCCATAGCCAGGTAAGGTTTTTTTTTTTTCAACCAAAATTGTTGATATTTTTCTTATTTCTCCATGAAAACATAATGGTGTGGTACTAACCAGAACAGTCCTGATGAGAGGCTTCTAATGAGTACCCATGACTTCTGTTTTCGTAGATAAAAGAGAAAAATTTTTCCTAATACCCATCTTATCTGGAGCTATGAATTTCTACCATAGGATTACTCACGGGTGTTACCGCAACAATAACTGCTGAACACTCCTTCCATATGTGGGAACTATTTTTATTGTGAACCGATACTAAAAGTCTGTCTCAAGTTTCAAAATGAACCATTGAATTGCAGTGTTACTTCACACATTTTATGTACTGTTTATCTTACCGAGCTGTACATAATATATAAATAATATGTAAAAGAAAATGTTTAGGATTGCTTCAATATAAGTTGCAATTTAATTTCTTCTCAGAATTAATCACAAATCTTTTTTTTTCCTTAATAGGTTTCGCCAGCCTCGGTGGCTCAGTTGGATGTGCCGTCCAACTGGAGACCAGGAGGTCGCGGGTTCAACCCCCGCCGAGGTCGGCAACATTCTTTCGTGGAGATTGATCATGAAATATTTTCTACGGTCATTCTCTCCCGTCTGCTGATTCAAGAAGGTCAGTTGTCAGTTTCTGGCGAAAGAATGTGCACAATACTGGTTAACCCCTTAGAGGACCAAGCCTGCCCAGTAAACGTGTGGTTAGGTAAACTAACCGCGCTCGACATGACCCCATTGGGTTGACTGGGCTGTAAAACCTCATCACAAACAAAACTTAATATGTTTCACTACTAAAACTACTAAAACCTTGATCAGAGGATATCTTTATTGATGTTGACATCAATATAAGTATATGGTGCAGACCTAGATCAGACACTGCAGAATGTTATGTCTGGTCCATGTCTACACTATTTGTCACTCATCCAGCAATTTTCAGACTCATCAAAAAGTAGTGAAATAGACTGATGGTTACTTACATAAGAGTCAGCGCATGACAAAACTTACAAAATGGCAGGTGTGCCCAGCGGACTCGGATCAGCCTGGGCCTCCGCAAGAAGAAAGCTTGGGTCCTTAGTACCCATTGAGTGATCAGACTGATGAGTCTTTGCTGGGCGAACATGCTATTTTGTAGGTTTTATCATGGACTGGCTCATATCAAAACTAGCTAGTCTGGCCCAGAAAACTTTGACACTTCATTTATTTTTTTTCATTTTTATGCCCTCTCCTGCAGAAGGCAGCAGTGGGGCATATAGCATTTTGCCGTGATGTTATGTCCATCTGTGCATATGTCACGTTACAATCCTAACCAGAGTCTAACAAATGTTTATAAAGCTGACATTCAAATTTACATTGACCTGTATGTCCAGGCTTCTCTTGGAGGTCATAACTTAGTACCTTTAATGCTAGGAAGTATAAATTAGGTTTGCCACTTAACATGACCTAAACCTTCAACTCCATGCTAGAGTTACCATTAGGTCATGCCCTGAGGTGGGGCTAGGGGTCAAAGTGTATAACAAATCAGATTGAGCATTTGAAAAATACACATTAACCTCTTTATAACACAATTTGTTATAACAATTTTGGATACAACATGGTTCAAAGATGGATCCCAAAAATGTATAGATTATATAGAAAAATTACCATTTTTCTATATAAATCTGTACATTTTTGTTTGGATATAACACGATTGTATAACTAACACGGTTTATGCTTTGGACCCCAACGATAGTGTTATAAAGAGGTTGTGGTGTAGCTGTTGAAATTTATGCATCCACATATTGTTGCCATATGGGCAAAGACCAAATGATGGGGGCATTTGTGTACTTTGGACACATGTCTAGTTTATGTGTAGGTTCAAATACTCTTAAGAGTCATTCCTTTTAGAATCTACCTGTTTAACCCATTTATGCCAAATGGACTCTTCTACCTTAACCTTTTGGACCGGTCCAATATAAAGGGTGTCTGGTTAGGTTTTTTTTATTATAATGTTTTGTAGAAATTTCTGAGCTTAATGCAATAACAGTGTAAGGCCTGATCAGATGCTGCATTCTCCAGCATCTGATCTAGGTCTACACTGTCCCTTTTTTTGGGACACTTAAATGGGTTAATTTTATGACCAGTGGTAAGGAGTTGAGGTGTGCTTGGCAGGTGATTCATATGAAATGTCAAGACTTATTTTCTTTGAAAAATAAAAATAATAATTCAAAATGTTGTCTGCTGCCATTGTGTTTGTCACTTTAAGGGTTAAGACAGTGGATGCATAAAAATTCTCATCTGTAAATTTAGGGAAGTTATTTCCGTGTTATTAAAAATGCATTAATATCTTGTTTGTTTGAAAGAAGCACAGGCAACAATAGGACACAGTTTATTTAGCTATATTGTATTATAACTTTCATATTTAGATTTTATTTCTTGCTTTTAAACACACCAAAGGTTACCTGCAGACGACAAATGTGTGATGTTTTTCTTCTGAAAATTTAGGGCTTACCAGATTTGCTAAGATAGATCATTGTGACAAGATGATAAAATGTTAAGGATTTAATAACTTTGAGCTAATCTTTAATGTCACTGCTGGACCAAAACTTAATTTTAAGAAGTTTCTTGTCTGCCTGATATGGAAAGCAGTAAGCAGGTTCTTAACAAATTTGCAACTATATATCATTGGGACCAGACGCTGAACTTGTTTTTGGTGACCTTGATCGTATTCTTAAGGTCATGGCTGGATTAAAGCTTTGTCTGCAGGGATATTTCATAAACCTTTAAGGGGATTCTTTCCAAATTAGCATAAATATTATACATATATATATATATATATCATTGGGATAGGATCATCACAGGACTTGTACTAATGATTTAAAAAAAAAAAAACAAAAAAAAAACTTACTTTTCAACACTTTATCACCTTAAACAGTGCATGGATTCAGATCAAACTTGACCTGCAGATTGTCAATAAACTTTTAATAATATATTATCAGGGCATGCCTAAGGATTAGTATGGTAACCTTGTTGGGGATGGGGTGGGGGGAGGGTGTGGGGTGGGGGAAACATCTGTTTTCTCTGAAAACACTGTTCTAGTTTCTCTTGTTGCAAAATGGCATCTTGTCTACATTGTATATGTTTGCATAGCTCCAGATAAGGCACATTTTCCAACAAAAATGTGATATTTTTCTTATTCTTTCTTATACTGAGACAGTTCTAATGAGTACCCACTGTATATATATTAATTTTTAGAAATAAGAAAATATTTTTGTGGCTACTTTCTCTTATCTTAAGCTATGTATTTCCCTTTGCATGCTGGGTAAAAATTTCAGCAGAAGACATTTTGAAATACTTTTCTTACTAATTCTAGAAAATTGGATTTGACATTTCATGCACATTTTCTCCTTAGGAAACAATTTGCATGAAGTGTCAGATCCTATTTTCTAGAAAAAATAAGTAAAAACATCATAAGTTTGTCGCCAAAGCATTGTTAATGGTATGGCATGAATAGCTTGCCTTGATAGGTTTTTAATCTTATCTTATAGAATGTTATGAACCACTATTTCATTGTATATGTATAAAAGGATATTTACAAAGCATTAGATCACATAAATATTGCATAGAATCCCACAGGATATTTTGTATAATATCAACCCTTGAAGCACTAATCACAACATAGCAAAATCAATTTTAGAATGTGCTTGGCTGTAAATTTGCTTGGTGGTTTAACCCATTGAAAACTAGAGACCCCTAAATGGGTAACTGGCAAACAGTGCAGACTCAGATCAGACACTGCAGAATGAGGCATCTGATCAGGGTCTCCACTGTCTTACGACATGAAAGTCGTAACAAAGGAATGAAGCATAGCTGAAAATTTTCCCGCTGGTCGTGGGATTCGAACCCGGTCAGTCCGGATAAAAACCCAAAGCTCTAACCACTGAGCGAAAGAGTCGAAGAGTCGACTCCCTTATGCAGCTGTCAGAGATTGAATATATACCTAGAAGCTATGCGTAATCTGCCAAGGCAGGAATGGTAGGTCGTTATAAACCCCCTTTTCAAGGAAGTCATCATTTATGATGATGCAAAGCCATTTTCGGCAAAGTAATGTCCAAACCCGGACGAGCCCCCATCTTACAACATGAAAGTCATAACAAAGGAATGAAGCATAGCTGAAAAAATTTCCCGCTTGTCATGGGAATTCGAACCCGGTCTGTCCAGATAAAAATCTTATGCTCTAACCACTGAGCCAAAGAGTCGACTCCCTGACGCAGTTGTCAGAGTTTGAATATATACCTAGAAGCTATGCATAATCTGCCATGGCAGATAATCGAAGGCTGGAATGCTAGGTCGTAACAACTGTTTACAAACTTCAACCATTTTTCTTTAGGAATATCTACATCATATAGTCTGACATACCTAAAATGGAAAATGGACTCTTCCAATATATAGTGGGGGAGAGTTTATTCAGTCTTTAATGGGTTAAGGGTTACACTTGATCAGATTGCTTTTATAGGGTTCATATATTAATCGAATTTTTATTCTGATAGACCTGCAGTTAATTGATTGATTTGCTTGGGGTTTAACAACACGTCAACCCTTGTGGGTCATTTTGTGTCATCTCCCAGAGAAAGGGTGAAAAAAGATAGAAGAGATGAAAGAGAGGGAAAGGGAAAAAAGAGGAACAGAAATGAAAGTGAAGAAACAGAAGAAATAAAAACTTCCCCCTCTACCCTTACCTGCTACAAGGATAGCAGGCCTTGCCCAACTGTAATCCAATATCAGTTGGACGGCCTGGTAACGTAAGATACACGACACCTGGGCACCACCTGACCACCCCCAATAAACCAGTTCAGGTGTCTGAACATTAATTTAGGATAAGTATTATGCCCATTGCTGCAGATAAGTGGGGGTATCCACGTAATATTCTTTTCATTTCTGCACAAGAACATATGTTGTGGGTACTCATTAGAAGCACCTGAGTATATTTTTATGCAGAAATAAGAAAAATATCAGTACATGTACTTGTCAGTTGAAAAAATAAACAAAAAAAAACCTTATCTGCAGCTATGAATTGCCATTAGCCATCTTGCTGGGTAGTGGTCCATCTGCTGAATAGTCTGGAGTTTTGGCTCTGCCATCATTGGATGGGTGGTAGAATTATGGTAAAGGCCTACTGTACTTGAAGCAATTTGAGGAAGTATGTATGCAATAACGTATATATATTAGTATTCCTTCTGTTTCTGAACTATTGTTCACTTTTTCCTCCTCTAGTTCTTTCTTTCCTCTCATCTGCTAGCTCTTTTGTCCATTTTTCTCCCTGTCTCTGGGAGATGACAAAATGACCCACAAGATTAATGTGTCAATAACTCTTGTCATGCTGATTAAATTAAGATGCCATGCCCACTTCAAATTGTCAGCCAATCAGATTGCTTAGTCCAGGTTGTTGATAACAAATTCACATACTGAATGACAAACAGTGCAGATACAGATCAGTTGGCTTCTTCAGAAGCCAGCTGATCTGGATCTACACTGTTTGCAAAGGCAGGGTATATCCAGGTTCAGCAGACAAGGGTTAACCTCTAGCATATTGGGTAAAAATTTCAGCAGACGACATTTTGAAATATTTTTTCTTATTTTTCGAAGAAAATAAGCTTTAAGATTTCATGTCTCCTTAGTTTGCATGATTTTCCGGCAAAAATAAGAGAAAAACTTCTAAATGTCACATACCGAAAATTTTACCCAGCATGACTGTCTGAATCTTGAGGGTGAAATTGTACATTCCTCGCTAAAAGTAAATGTCATGGTTGAATAGCAGATACTGTAACACCCTAGCTTGAAGGGGTATGAAGAGAGATAAAAATTTCATTTAAGGAAATGGATTTAGCATTTTGGATGCAATTCACCCTTTATTAAAGTGCCAAGCAAAATTGTAGTGAACAACATTCTAAATTTTTTTAATATGATTTTTCAGCGAATGAGCTTCATATTTGTAGCAGATGACATTGCATTTTTTTTTAATTTTTTAGAAAAAAAAATAAGTATTGTCAGATGATTCACATGAAATGACAGGACTTATTTTCATTGTTAAAAAAGAAAGTCGGCAGCAGTCATTATTGGCACTTTTAGGAGTAATGCTTACGTTCAGGTATAGATTTTAACCCTTGTCCTGCTGACTAAATTAAGATGCCACGCCCATTTCTAATTTTCAGCCAATCAGATTACTTGATCTGGATTGTTGATATAAATTCACATAATTAATGGCAAACAGTGCAGATCCAGATCAGTTGGCTTCTTCAGAAGCCAACTGATCTGGATCTACACTGTTTGCAAATGCAGGGTATATCTGGGTTCAGCAGGACAAGGGTTAAATAAAATTTATACCCTATTATAGTTTGAAAATTGCCAGCCTTGGTAGCTCAGTTAGAAGCGCTTCCAACTTTTGATCAGGAGGGAGCAGGTTTGATCTCCGTCTGGTCTGGCAACTTCCTTTCATGGAGATTGATCATGAAATATTATCTGCGGTCATTCTTCCCATTCCACTGATTCAAGAAGTGCAGACAGTTTCTGGCAAAAGAATGTGCACAGGTACTGGTTAACCGCTTAAGTGGACAAAGCTTGCCCAGTAAAAGTGGTCAGGTAAAATGAGCACGATCGGCATGACCTTAATAGTGTTGACTGGACCGTAAAACTTCAAACTAAAATCAATTTGAAAATAATGGAATGATACTTGTAAAGCATATGCTTTATTCTCAAATCAAACTGAATTAGACATAAACAAATAAATTTACCAGACACCTCTCACAGGGGCGTCCAACTGATATTGGCTTACAGTTCACCAAGGCTTGCTATCCTTGTAGCAGGTATGGATAGAGGGAAATGTTTTTGTTCCTTTTGTTTCTTCCCTTTCATTCCTGTTCCTCTTTCTTCCCTGTCCCTCACTTTCATCTCCTCTACTGTCTCTTCTATCACTTTTTCTCCCTTTCTCCGGGAGATGACACAAAATGACCCACAAGGGTTGACATGTTGTAAATGCTCGGCTCAGTCAATTACCAGACACCTCACTGGTTGAAAAATAGTTGAGATGTCCGGGAATAGTCACAATCACAGATCATAGCCTACCAGTGACACCCCAATGACACCCCAGCAGGCACACAACGTCAATTCAACGTTGATTCAACGTCAGGACATTGAATCAACGTTAAATTTACATTGTTTCACAACATTGAATCAACGTTAATTCAACCCAACATTGAAACAACATCACTTCAACGTTGATTCAATGTCAAGACGTTGAATCAAAGTTGAATCGACATTGTTTCACAATATTGAAACAATGTCAATTTAATGTTAATTCAACGTCCAGACGAAGCCACATTGAATCGACATTGTTTCAACGTTGTGTGCCTGACACCAAGAGGAGAAGCAAACAAATCGTGACAGACAGTACACAAGCCACAAATCAAAGAAAAGCAAAGCAACCAGCTCCCCTCTTTCCCACTAAGGTGATCACAATGCTGGACAGGACCCTTAAACTGCCAATCACAACAATTGTCATCTGCTTGTGATTATTCCCCCAACTTCAAAGAAGTTGGAGGGGCATATTGCTACTGGGTTGTTCGTCCTTCCGTCCATCCATTCGTTACACTTTTTGATGCATAGCATAACTTTAGAACCATGAATGCTACTGTTTTTATGCCCCCAACTTCAAAGAAGTTGGAGGGGCATATTGCTTCTGGGTTGTTCGTCCATCCATCCTTCCATCCGTCCGTTTGTCACGCTTTTTGATGCATAGCATAACTTTAGAAACGTGAATGCTACTGTTTTGAAATTTCTTATATGGATTCCTCATGAAAAAATAGCTGACACATTTTTTTTTCTTGACAGGATTATGCCCCTTTTCTGAGTTATGGCCCTTTGAAAAAATATGTATGCAATCTTGTCAGCAAAATATCTCAAAAACTATTGAAGCTAGAGCCTTGAAACTTGATGAATAGACTGGTAGTGATGAGAAGATAACTTGATTAACTTTTGAAGACATTTTAAAAAATACTTCTTGAGTTATGGCCTTTTGTAATTTTTGGCATTTTTGCCTTGTCAGCAAAATATCTCAAAAACTGTTAGAGCTAGAGCCTAGAAACTTAGCAAATGGATTTGTAGTGATGAGTAGATGACCTGATTAACTTTTGAAGAAATTCTGAAAAATACTTCATGAGTTATGGCCCTTTGTAATTTTGGGCATTTTTACCTTGTCAGCAAAATATCTCAAAAACTGTTTGAGCTAGAGCCTTGAAACTTAGTAAATGGATTTGTAGTGATGAGTAGGGGACCTGATTTTCTTTTGAAGAAATTCTGAAAAATACTTCATGAGTTATGGCCCTTTGTAATTTTGGGCATTTCTACCTTGTCAGCAAGATATCTAAAAAATTGTTGGAGCTAAAGCCTTGAAACTTTATGAATAGCCTAGTAGTGATGAGTAGACAACCTGATTAACTTTTGAAGAAATTTTTAAATATACTTCTTGAGTTATGGCCCTTTGTAATTTTGGGCACTTTTACCTTGTCAGCAAACTATCTCAAAAACTGTTAGAGCTAGAGCCTTGAAACTTAGTAAATGGATTTGTAGTACTGAGTAAATGACCTGATTAACTTTTGAAGAAATTCTGACAAATACTTCATGAGTTATGGCCCTTTGTAATTTTGGGAAGTTTTATCTTGTCAGCAAAATATCTCAAAACCTGTTGGGAGCTAGAGCCTTGAAACCTGATAAATAGACTGGTAGTGATGAGTAGACAACCTGATTAACTTTTGAATAATAATACTTCTTGAGTTATGGCCCTTTGTAATTTTGGCACTTTTACCTTGTCAGCAAAATATCTCAAAAATTGTTAGAGCTAGAGCCATGAAATTTGGTGAATGGATTTGTAATGATGAGTAGACAACCTGATTAACTTTTGAATAAATTTGGAAAAATACTTATTGAGTTATGGCCCTTTGTAATTTTGGGCATTTTTATCTTGTCAGCAAAATATCTCAAAAACTGTTAGAGCTAGAGACTTGAAACTTGGTGAATTGATTGGTATTAAATGATGAGTAGATGACCTGATTAACTTTTGTGTAAATTCTGAAAAATATTTCGTAAGTAATGGCCCTTTGTAAATTTGGGCATGTTTCCTTTGTCAGCAAAATACATTGTATCTCTAAAACTATTGAAACTGAAGCCTTGAAACTTGATGAATAGATTGATAGCGATGAGTAGATGACCTGATTATGCCCCCAATTTCGAATGAAATTGATGGGGTGTATTATTTTGCCTTCATTTGTCCGTCCATTTGTCCGTTTGTCAAGATTTTTTGTGCATGCCATATCTTAAGACCCATGCAGGCTAGGGTTTTGAAATTTTATATTTGGGTTCCCAATGAAAAAATAAATGACCCGTATTTTTTTTTCTTGTCCGGCATGCTTGTTAGAGTTATGTCCCTTTGAAAAAATCAGAATTAAATCTTGTGAGCAAGATATCTCGAACAGTATTTAAGCTGGTTTCTTGAAATTAGATATAGTGAGTGGGAATGATGTGTAGATTACCTGATTATATTTTGAGAGATTCTGAGAAAAAATTGATAAAGTTACGGCCCTTTGCAGTTCTGCGCATTTTTACCTTGTCAGCAAGATGTTTCGATAATACTTAAGCTATGGTCTTGAAATATTATATGCTGATTGGGGATGATGTGGAGATTACCTGATTTGTTTTTTAGGGAATTCCATGAAAAACTGACAGCTGTGGCCCTTTGTAGTTCTAGTCATTTTGACCTTGTCAGCAAGATATCTCAAAAAGTATTTAAGCCAGAGGAGCCTTGATATTTGGTATACTGATTGGGATTAAGGAGGAGATCACCTGATTAAATTTTGAACCAATTAAAGAAATGTTAGAGTTATGGCCCTTCACAATTGTTGGTTTAGAGTTATTTCTCTTTTGATAAAATAACATTGAAATCTCGTATATTTGTACTGTTGTTACCATCATGGGCAAGCAGTGTTGGAGTCAAGCAGTATTAGAGTTGGGGGCATAGTGTTTTACAAACACCAGCGCTAGTTTTAAAAGTAATTTTTGCAAACAATGTGGACCCAGATCAAACTGCTCCTCTAGGAGCAGTCTGATTAGGGTCCACACTGTTTGCCTGTATGCAAAAATAGGTTTGTAAAGTTAGCAAGAATATTCAGCAGAAGACATACACAGGCGACATTTCAGATGCAGGTTTTCTTGTCATTTTAAGGGTTAATAGTTTTCTTATTTCTCGATGAAAACATATGTTGTGGGTACTCATGAGAAGTGCCTGGCTGAGGCATATGTTTTCGTCGGGAAATAAGAAAAAGTACAGATACTTTTTGGTTGAAAAAAGCATCTTATCAAGAGCTATGATGTCAACAAGACAATGAACTGTACAAAACATAAAAAACAAAAAATTCAGCAGCAAGCAGCCACAAGGCCTGATACAAATAGCAGACAACATCCAAAAAATATGTCATCATTCCTTAACCCTTGTCATGCTGAATAAATTAAGATGCCTTGCCCACTTCGTCTTTTCAGCCAATCAGTTTACTTGATCAGGGTTGTTGATACATATTCAAATACTGAATGGCAAACAGGACAGATCCAGATCAGTTGGCATCTTCAGAAGCCAACTGATCTGGATCTACACTGTTTGCAAAGGCAGGGTATAGCCTGGTTCAGCTGGGCAAGGGTTATTAAAGAAGGAAAAAAGAAAAAAGGTGAATGAGTTCTATATTTTATTTCAGTATTTTATTTCAACCTTCCTTCTATCTTAAATTCAAAGTCTATCAAGTACACCCATTCAGGAAGTGAACATATTGGTGTTATCTTTGAAACTAGATAAAATGTCAATATGAACCCTTTAGGTTTTAAAGAAATGCATTTGATAACTAAATTGTTTAGATACAGTGTAATCTTGAACATGTAGGACAGCCTGTTATCTCTACATCTTGGAAATACATGATGCATGTACCACAGCTAAAGATACAGCATTTTTTTTCAACCAGAATGTAAGGTAAATAACCAAAATTTTGTACCCTAAAACTCATGACAAAACTGCGTAAGAAAACAGTGCAGACCCAGATCAGACTGATCAGGGTCTACACTGTTTGCCACTCCACTAAGCATTTTTAAAAACACTTGAATAAAAAGCAAAGTTTATGCCAAAAAAGTATGGAATAAAGTGTTCGGAATTTTAGAACATTTACTGTACTGATATTCTTATTTCTCCACAAAAACATATGTTGTGGATATTGGGTACTGATTAGAAGTGCTTCTAATGTTTTTAGACTAAAATGGGTTAAACATATTTAATGACCATTTCTTCTCCCTTGATTTGGTGACTCTTTCTTTTTTTTTTTTTTTTTTTTTGATTGGTTGATTGTTGTATTTGTTCTACTTGTTTCCTGTGGATCATTATCATCGGCAGCAAAGTGCAGTTTAGTTTTGCAAATCTTCTGTATTTACCCCAAGTTTTGGGACAGATGCGTGTGAACATATAGTGTAGACCCAGATTAGATGCCACAAAATGCAGTGTCTTCTCAGGGTCTTTTTTCTGGCAAAAGAATGTGCACAATACTGGTTAACCACTTAGAGGACTAAGCCTGCCCAGTAAACGTGTGGTTTGGTAAGCTGACCGCGCTTGACATGACCCCATTGGGTTGACTGGGCCGTAAAACCTCAGCACAAACAAATTATCAGGGTCTTTAGTGTTTGCCACTCATATAGCAGATTTTCAGAACATCAACAGGTCATCAAATGGAGTTGTTCAGATTTTGGGCCTGTTTATAGAATTAGCTATTTGGTTCTTATTGACATGTCTTTATTATTAAACTTTACTCTCTTTTTTTTTCAGAACAATAAAATCAGGAATTAAACAAAAAGGAAAATGGTTATATTAGCAAAGGTAAGTCATATTTTTATTTTCCAACTGTAATATATACAGTTTATCCCTTAATGCTTAGCATGATGGGTAAAAATTTCAGCAGTATACATGATTTTAGAATTTTTTTTTTTTTTTTTTTCAGATTTTTATCAGAAGATAGGCTTTGACAAGCCATGCAATGAAATATCAAAGCCTATTTTCTTGGAAAAATAAGAAAAATATTGTCAGTTTGATGTCTGCTGAATTTGCCCATAGTGTGCTTAACTAATAATAGACTGAATGACTTCCCCCACACTCTATATTGGAAGATTCTAATTTCAATTTTAGGTATATCTGACTGTGTGATTTAGATATTCCTAGAAAAAATTGGTTGGAAATATTTGCAAACAGTAGAGACCCTGATCAGATGCTGCATTCTGCTGTGTCTGATCTGGGTCTGCACTGTTTGCCAATTACCTATTTAGGGGTTTCCAGACTACAATGGGTTAAAGTGTTAAAGCACCATTTGACACTGTTGCAGAGGTCAGTCTCAAATATTTTTGTAACATTTTTTAGAGATATTAATTTTTGTCCTGCTGAACCCAGATATACCCTGCCTTTGCAAACAGTGCAGTTTAGAAGCCAACTGATCTGGATCTGCAGTGTTTGCCATTAAGTATGTGAATTGATAGCAACAATCCAGATCAAGTAATCTGATTGGCTGAAAATTAGAAGTGGGTGTGACAGCTTAATTTATTTAGCAGGACAAGGCATGATATTTCATCAGCCTAGCAACTGTTTCACATGAAATGTGAAACCTTGTTTTCTCTGGCAGATAAAAGAATAATTTTGATAAAATATCTGCTTCTAAGGGCTTAAATACAGATGGCATTTTAGAATACAACTGACTCTCAAACACTCAGATCTCAAATACTCATAACTCAAACCACTGTGTAAGGCAAACAACTTAGCCCTTAAAGCGCCAATCACAACTGCAGCAGATGACACTTTTTTTTTGTTTTTTTAATTTTATTTATTTATTTTTTTTTTTCAGAAAAAATAAGTCTTGACATTTTATGTGAATCATCTGCTTGATGATTTACATGAAATGTCAAGATTTGTTTTCTCTGAAAAATAAAAAAAAATTTTTTTTGAATGTCGTCTGCTACAAATTTTGCTTGGCACTTTAAGGGTTAAAGTGCAATATTGGTTTAGTTTACTATATGTTATCTCAAACAAAAAATTGTAGACCCTTGTAGTTTGAGATAGTTGACTTTATTTCTTAACCCTGATCCTGCTGAACCCAGATATGTCCTGTCTTTGCAAACAGTGTAGCTCCAGATCAGTTGGCTTCAGAAGAAGCCAACTGATCTGGATCTGCACAGTTTGTCATCAGGTATGTGAATTTATATCAACAATCTGGATGAAGTTGTGTGATTGGCTGAAAATTAGAAATGCGTACGGTATCTTAATTTATTCAGCATGACAAGGGTTAATATCTTTTTGTGGAAACACACTAGTCTTAAGATCTTAAAAGATTGCTTTGATGATAAAATAAACCCCATATTACATGCATAACCAACAAATACCATGATTTCTACCAGACATAAAACTGGTATTTCCCTTGTTTTCTAAGGAGGAATATTTCCTCTTAGCCCGGGAAATAAATCTCTTTAACTGGAACTACTTTTTTTTTTGTAACATATGAACAGCCTAGATTTTGACCCTGCTGTCAATATCATTTAAGATAAAAACAAAAGCTATCCTAAATATATTATATATTACTACGCCGACCCAAAATAGAAATGACAGCGTAAACAAACTGGCAGACTAGACTTGCCACAAAAGCCTCTTAAGATGTACTCTATTGCGGCAAAATGCATGTAATATACAGTTTATTCATTTCTCCTATTTTAAATATGGGATTTATAAACCTCGGGAGGTAAAAAAAATCAGATAAAGAAACTCGTGCTTCACACTGGTTTATCAGATTTTTTTTTACCTCCCTCGGTTTATAAATCCCATATTTAAAATAGGAGAATGAATAAACTCTATATATGTCTTACTCTGCATCTTGATGCACCTAATTTATCAGTTTTTTTTTCTGCTTTCAAAATAAAGTATGATTAGAACATTTTTACATTTCTGACCTATCCAGGGTTAACCCTTAAAATGGCAAGAAAATCTGCGTCTGAAAATATCACCTGTTATGTCATCTGCTGAATAGTCTTGCAAACTTTTCAACCCTTTTTTGCATTCAGGCAAACAGTGCGGACCCTGATCAGACTTCTCCTAGAGGAGCAGTCAGATCTGGGTCCACACTGTTTGTAAAAATTACTTTTAAAATCACAAGCAGATGACAAAAATCACTTTTAAAATCACAAGCAGATGACAATTGTTGTGATTGGCAGTTTAAGGGTAAAAATATGGTGTTGTCTCTAAGAGTGTTGATAGTGCTTCAGTGCCAGCCAATCTTGCAAGTCATATTTATGGGCAGTTGATACACTTTCAAGGGAAACAACTCGGCCAAAATTGTTTTTGCTCCCTTCTGAATAGGGGTCTACTCTAAAAGGACAGAATTTGCTCCCCGGGGAGCAAATTCTGTCCTTTTTAGAGTAGACCCCTTTTCCAAGAGGTATTGATGTACAGGAAAGCAAACAGGAAGTTGCTAAAGTTGTTTCCCTTGCCAAAAATGGCAAAAAAAAAAGAAAAAAAAAACCTACCAAGTATATCCATTCACTTTCACCCTTGTCCTGCTGATTGCTGAATAAATTAAGATGCCACGCCTACTTTAAATTTTCAGTCAATCAGATTACTTGATCCGGATTGTTGCTATAAGTTCACATACTTAATTGCAAACAGTGCAGACCCAGATCAGTTGGCTTCAGAAGCCAACTGATCTGGATCTACACTGTTTGCAAAGGCAGGGCATATCCGGGTTCAGCAGGATAAGGGTTAAATCCTGCTTGGGCAGAATTTATCTCAGTTGTAGGCTATTCTCTTGCAATGAGCCTTTGTCTCATTCTTATCACCTTACGATCATCTCAAAATGACTGAAAAACTGTTGATGGGAAATTAACCCTTGTTATGCTGAATAAATTAAGATGCCATACCCACTTCTAATTGTCAGCCAATCAGATTGCTTAATTTCTGGCAAAAGAATGAGCACGATACTGGTTAACCGCTTAAAGGACTAAGCCTGCCCAGTAAACGTATGGGAAGGTAAACTGACCCAGCTCGACATGACCCCATTGGGTTGACTGGGCTGTAAAACCACAACACAAACAAACAAATCAGATTGCCTGATCCAGGTTGTTGATACAATTTAACATACTGAATGGCAAACAATGTAGATCTAGAGCAGTAAGAATCCAACTGATCATGATCTACACTGTTTGCAGAGGCAGGGCATATAAGGATTCAGCAGGACCAGGGCTGAAACAAAATATGTCAGACATTGTTTTATGATAATAAAAAAAAAGGTGTTGAAAGCTAACTTGGTATACTATTCATTTTGCAGATAAATATTGATCATGTCCTCATCCATTATTGATAATGCATTAATCTAATTAGACACTGTTTTGTGGGCTGTAAATAAGAGGAATATTCAGAGAAGTCCAGAGTACTTCATTTATTCGGCCAAAAGTAGATGGCTGAAAGATGATGCCTCAGCCGTTAACCCTAGTCCTGCTGAACCTGGATATACCCTGCCTTTGCAAACAGTGTAGATCCAGATCAGTTGGCTTCTGAAGTATATGTATTTTTATCAACAATCTGGATCAAGTAATCTTATTGGCTGAAAATAGAAACGGAAGTGGCATCTTAATTTATTGAGCATGACAAGGGTTAACAATATTTTTCCTTAACCTTTACCACTCTCAGGGCTAATTCAGCAGACAACAAATTGATGATATTTTTCTTATTTTTCACATAAAACAGATTTGACATTTCATACAAATTGTCTTCATCACATAAAACAGATTTGACATTTCATACAAATTGTCTTCATCGGTTTCCATTGGAGACAATTTGCAATTTGCATGAAATGTTAAAACCTGTTTTCTGGGAAAAGTAAGAAAAATAATACAGTATGTCGTTTGCTGAAAATTTTACCAAGAGTGCTAAGTGTTAATGCTTAGGATGTTGGGTAAAAAATATAATAGACAATACTTTAAAATATTTCTATTTTTCCTAGAAATGCCATGTATCTATCAATATTTAAATTTGCTTCTGTAGAATACCATATTTACCCAGAATATTTGGACACCTTAATTCCTTGCCATACTTGTCCTAAATTTTGAACTATTTCATTTTGCTACCTGTTGATCTGTCTAAAAAATGCTAGATTAGCAGTAGTCAGTGTAGACCCTGATCAAATGCCACAGAATGCAGCATCTGATCTGGGTCTAGACTAATTTACTCAAGCCTATATCTGTCCATGCTAAATATGGTATTAAACTGCTGTTATATTTTCATGGTTTTGATTGAAATGTGTGCAATTCATATGAAATGTCAGGCCTTAATTTCTTTCAAAATAGTAAGAAAAAAAGTAGAATGTCATTTGCTACAATTTGCTTGGTACTTTAAGGGTTAATGGGCACTTGCGATGATTTTTACATTGCTATGGCCCGTTTAGATGTCAAAACTAAAACTAGTTTTAAGAGATAGATTTCAGTTTTAGGGTATCATACTTTGAGACACCATATTTACCATACTTGTCCTAAAATTTGAACATGTACAATTTACTATCCGATGTTGTGTCTGGAAATTGCAGGATGAGTGCATATCATGATGAGAGGAGGTCGCGGGTTCAACCCCCTCCGAGGTCGGCAACATTCTTTCATGGAGATTGATCATGAAATATTTTCTACGGTCATTCTCTCCCTTCCTTTGATTCAAGAAGGGCAGTTGTCAGTTTCTGGCCAAGAATGTGCATAATACTGGTTAACCACTTAGAGGACTTAGCCTGCCCAGTAAACGTGTGGTTAGGTAAACTGACCATGCTAGACATTGGGTTGCTGAACATTGGGTTGACTGGGCCGTAAAACTCAACAGAAACAAAACATGTGTTCAGGTCTGTATGTCCAAATACATGCAGTAAATACATTATTAGATCATACATTAAGTGACTTCAGTCCTAGGATATCATAGTTTGAGTTACATTGAGTGTTCTCAGTTCTTGGGTATCATGCTTTGCAATACATTGTTTGGTTTCAGTTCTAGGGTATCATGCTTTGAGATACATTGAGTGGTTTCAGTTCTAGGGTATCATGCTTTGAGATACATTGAGTGGTCTTACTTCTAGGGTATCATGCTTTGAGATACATTGAGTGGTCTTACTTCTAGGGTATCAAATGTTAAAAATCATCAAGTGGTATCAGTTCTAGGGTATCATGCTTTGAGATACATTGAGTGGTCTTAGTTCTAAGGTATCATATGTTAAAAATCATCAAGTGGTTTCAGTTCTAAGTGTCATACTTTGAGATGCACTGAATGGTTTCAGTCTAGGGTATTATACTAAGATACAGTGAGTGGTTCCAGTTTTAGGTTATTTTACTTTAAGATACATTGAGTGATCTCAGTTGTAGAGTATCAACTCTAAGTTACATTGAGCGGTTGGAGTTCTAGGGTATTATATTTTTTGGAGAAAACATTGTTTGGTGTCAATTCTAGGGTGTCGATACATAGAATCAGTATATGACTAGATCTGCAAAGTTCAACTTTATCGCCTTTAACATTATGCAAATTCGGTAAGATACTTCCCTCAGGTATATTTTGCTTTTAAAAACATTATTGGTTGTCTCAAGGAGGTAATCACAAACATTTTAATGTGGAAAACCAAGAATGTAAATATACTTTTACCAGTAGATGTATTTTACATCAGTATAAAGCTTTTATAGACCATTGATGTTTACGTTATCTCTTTATGGGCCTTACTAAGTTAACACCCCATATTTGTAATATTAATTCCATGTTTATGGTTTTATAATAGGTCTAAGTCAATATTACAGATAACTGTTGAAGAATACTGCAACATCTGGTCTTTTGTGAATATTTAACCTTTAGCACTGTATGGGCAAATTCAGCAGATGAGATATTGATAATTGTTTTCTTATTTTTCCAGGAAAACAGTTTTTGACATTTCATGCAACCTGTCTCCATCCAGTGGAGAAAATTTGCATAAAATGTCAAAACCTATTTTCTGGGAAAAATAAGAAAATATATACATGTAGTTTGATATATCGGGTCTGCTGAAAGTTTTACCGAGCATGCTAAGAATTAAAAACAATTGATGGTAAAGATCCACTGTTGTGGAAAACAATAATTAACCCTTACAGCGCCAGTCACAACTGAGGCCGACGACATTTTTTTATTTTTTTATTTTTCAGAGAAAATAAATCTTGACATTTCATGTGAATCATCTGCTTAGCAGACAATTCACATGAAATGTCAAGACTTGTTTTCTCTGAAAATAAAAAAAAAATCTGAATGTTTTCTGCTAAAAGTTTGCTTGACGCTTTAAGGGTTAAACTGCATCAGGCATAGATGGCCCTTAGCTCATCTGGGTACTGCTAAAACCTGGGTCATCCTGCACATCTACCCAGTTTGGATAATTTAGAACACATGCAGAGAAACATGACTGCCTTGATCAGATAACATGGACGTCTGGGACTCTGTTGTTTGCACACAATTTAACTTTAACCCTTTTCCTGCTGAACCTGGATATGCCCTGCCTTTGCAAACAGTGTAGATCCAGATCAATTGGCTTCTGAAGAAGCCAACTGATCAGGATTTACACTGTTTATCATTTAGTATGTGAATTTGTATCAACAATCTTGCTCAAGCAAACTAATTGACTTACAATTAGAAGTGGGCCTGGCATCAAAATTTAGTATTAACACTTTTCTGGGCAAATTTAGCAGATGGCTAGTGGATAATATTTTTCTTTTTTTCCCCAAAAAGTAGAATTTCATATAAATTGGCCGCCCTCAGTGGCTCAGTCGGATGCGCATCCCACTGATGATCAAGATCAACCCCCACGGGTCTGACAGCATTCTCTCATGGAGCTGGATTATGAAATATTTTCTACAGTCATTCTTGTCCTTCTGCTGAATCAAGAAGAGAAGTTGTCAGTTTCTGGCAAAAGAATGTGCACAAGTACTGGTAAACGGCTTAGAGGACTGTCCAGGAAAAAGTGTGGTTAGGTAAACTGACCATGCTCGACATGACCCTAATGGCTTGACAAGGCCGTAAAACCTCAACACAAACAAGTTTATGTAAATTGTGTCCTAAGGAAACAATTTGCATGAACTGTCAAATTCTTTTATCTGGGATATGTAGGAAAACTATTTCTGAATGTTATCTGCTAAATTTTTTTACCCAACATGCTAAGCATTAGGGACCCTTTTAGCACAGCACAACTTATTTTTAGATGACTGACTGATGAGTGTTATGATGTATGGTACTGGTCTCTTTAGTATCTAGGACCTTAATGCTTAGCATGTGAGGCAAAAATTTCAGCAGACGACATTTTAAATATTTTTCTTAGTTTTCAAAGAAAATAGGTTTTGATATTTCATGCAAATTGTCTTCTTAGGAGATAAAAAATTTATCTTAACCCTAGTCCTGCTGAACCTGGATATACTCTGCTGTTGCAAACAGTCCCCGCAGGCACATGACGTAAATACAACGTCACCTCAACGTCGATGCAACGTCATGACGTTGCATCGACATTAAGGCGACGTTGTATTTACGTCATGTGCCCGCTGGGATGTGTGGATCAAGATCAGTTGGCTTCTGAAGCCAACTGATCTGGATCTGCACTGTTTGACATTAAGTATCTGAATTTGTATTAACAATCTGGATCAAAATAATCTGATTGGCTGAAAATTGGAAGTGGGCGTGACATCTTGATTTATATAGCAGGACAAGGCTTAACAATGTAGGTATATCAGGCCAATCCAGCTCCTTAGCATTCTTATTCTAAAGTTTAAGCTGATCCATTTGATCATATGATGTATTTAAAAAAGTCTGGCTGAGTGACCAATTTAAAGAACATTTATACATACTGGAGGCGACAACTCCTCGTCAAAATTGCTTTTGCTCCCGTCTGAAAAGGCGTCTACTCTAAAAGCAAGGTATGAGGGTCCTGCAAAAAGTTGTTTCACTAATAGGCTTCCTTAGTTTTATCCCAGGTATATTTTAAAATGCTTCACTGCACTTGAATGGTGTGTTGAATAGCTAACGATACCCGTTTATTTCATGCAAATTGCTTTCCAACTGACCGAGTTATTTCAAATTGAAATAGATGCAGTCATATACACTGACCAATCTACTTGTTACATTGGAACATGGACCAAGCAAAGGATGGTCAGGAGTCCACCTTTTACATGACAACGCCTCCTCTCATACGTGTGAGGTTGTTAAGTCTTTTTTGGCTTCTGAAAAGGTGAAAGTTTTAAACCATCCATCTTATTCACCTGACCTGAGTCCCTGTGACTTCTTTTTACTTCCAAGGCTTAAGAAAATGCTTTCTGGAAATAAGTATACGTCTAGAAGTTCTCTTGGCAGCGCTGTTTATCTGTGTCTCCAACAGATACCAAAAGAAGACTATTTATCTGCTTTTCACGACTGGGTAAAAAGGTTACAAAAATGTGTTTCAGTAAAGGGGGAATACTTTGAAGGTTTGTAATAAAAATATATTTGATAAAACATAGCACTGAAGTAATCCGAACCCAGTGACAAAACTTTTTGCAGGACCCTCATATTTGCTCCTGTAGGGACCAAACAGAAAGTCACAAAATTTGTCTCCCTTTTAAAAATGGCCAAAAACCAAATAGGCCAATACAGTTCCCTTAAGTGTAGAACCACGGGCAGGGCTAGTGGATGCGAATGGTGAGGAAGGGTGGTTAAAAATTCAACTTTGTGATCATGTTATTGTGCACATCAGATTGAATCAGATTGAATGGAATGAAGACTAGAACAAGGTTTTGATGAAGTGTTTGTCCTGGGGCATTTTAGGATGGCATGCCATTGCCTGCACTATTAGACTGGCTGAAGTCTCCAGTGACTAAATATTTATTTTTATAATAAACAAAATAATATAAACAATATTCTTATAAACCAAAATAATATCATGACAACTATAAAGGCTGGTCACTAGTGTCATGATATTATAGTGGATTATCAAACCAGATTATAAGACTAAATATTTAGTCACTAGAGACTGGAGCCAGTCTACATGCACCATCTACATCTGCATACAAGCAGCAACATGGGAAAACGTACCTCCTTATGCATGTACGCAATGAAGACTTAAATCAACATGCAACAGTTTGATTAGAGTCTTCATTTTACATTACATGATGAAATTTTGTATCCTTGGCCATCCAAGATGCACCCAGGTAAGATTCTGATCAGACTGCATGAATGCGCATGCTGATCTGAATCTTCACTTTGCACACATGTCAGAAGGTACATTTTCTCATGTTGTGGTTCATTTGGTTTACCATGTCCATACTCATTGCCTTGATGAGCAACCTTAAGCTGTAAAACAAACATTATCACTCTAATGACCTTTTCAAGACATCATACATAGAAGGGTTGCTTTTTTTCAACTGAAATGTATTGATATTTTTTCTTATTTCTCCATAAAAACATATGTTGTGGGTATGCATTAGAAGCGCCGTGGTGTGGCGCTTCTAATGAGTACCCACAACATATGATTTTGTGGAGAAATAAGAAAAATAGTCTTTGGATATACCTCCTTTTATCTGGAGCTATGCTTGCACCAACACATTCCTAAGTGATGTTCAAATCCCGATGTCTGTTGAACTAAACACTTGTTACACGTGTTTGCTGATTTCGATGAATTTGTTTATGATAAACAAGATGATAAACTTGTTCTTAAGACAGAGAATGACTTAGTGAATGCTAATGTAGCTATGGACATTGTCGGAACTTTGACCATTACTTGCAGACACTGCTAATGTCTGTAATCATTCCGTTGTTGGAACTAACAGATAAATTTTTGTGACTGTTCATGGTGGATGTTTTTTTTTTTACTTACAATGGGGTTTCTTGATTTGGATATATTATTGCAAGTTGTGTTAGTGTGCTAAGTGCATAGCTGAAGTTATGATTCTTTTTTCAATCAAAAGTATGGATATTTTTCTTATTTCTGCACAAAAACATATGTAATATTGGGTACACATTAAAAGCGCCTCGACGAGCACCTTCTACTGAATATCCACAACATATGTTTTCATGGAGAAATAAAAAATATTTTTCTAATACCCCCTCTTATCTGGAACAATGAAGTGTGTTTACATTTTCTACTAAAATGAGAAATTAAGCACTATATATATGTAGATGAGCCAGTTGTCACATGAAAAAAAAAATGGCCAAAACCACTTACATTACTATCATGCATAGTCCAGATTGGGGCATATTCAGAAGATAATTTGTGTTATTTTTATTTGTAATCTATTGAGATCCCAGAACATGTGTTTTTTTTTCGTGGAGAAATGAGAAAAAAGTAAACTTTTTTGCATCACCGAACTAATGAGTAATCTGCATGCAGTATTGGAATTCAGCATTACGAAAACACGGCTATTCAAATATGTAGAAAATTTCACCTCCAAAAAACAGGAAATTTTTAGATAAAAATTCTGATATTTTTCATATTTCTGCTCAAAACATAGATTGTGGGTACTCGTTAGAACCGCCTCGGCAGTATTAACGTGTACCCACAATCTATGTTTTGAGCTGAAATAAGAAAAATAATGTATACCCCTGGAAACCCCAGTTTTACTATATAAAAGTGGGGTTTAAGGGGGTCAAATTTATATAGGCATGTTCTCGTGATGGGCTGGCCTTTCAAATTTGAAATAAATATCAGCTGGCATAGCTCTAGATAGCATTATCCACAAAATTATTTTTCTTATTTTTCAATGAAAAAATATGTTGGGTACTCATTAGAAGTGCCTCAGTGAGGCATTTCTAATGTGTACCCATAATATATGTTTTTGTGAGAAATACATGAAATAAGAAAAAATGCCATAATTTTGGGTTGAAAAAAGCGTCTTGTCTGGAACTACAAACTGGGCAATATCAAGAGAAAGTGTAACTTTGCAATGGCCGCATGCAGAAAGGACTACACATTCAAGCAGAAAATCAGGGAATGTGTGACATTAACCATGTAAATGCTATGAGGTCCAGAGATTGCACATACAAAATGGAAAGACTGATCAGATAGCAGCTGGCCTCGGTGGTTCAGTTGGATGCGCATCTGAGTGTTGATCAGGAGGTCACGGGTTCGACCCCCACTGGGTCACAACATTCTTTCGTGGAGATGATCATGAAATATTTTCTAGGGTCATTCTCTCCCTTCTGCTGATCCAAGAAGGACAGTTGTCAGTTTCTGGCGAAAGAATGTACGCAATACTGGTGAATCGCTTAGAGTACTAAGCCTGCCCAGTAAAAGTGTGGTTAGGTAAACTGACTGCACTTGACATGACCACATTGGGTTGACTGGGCCGTAAAACCTCAAAACAAAAATCAGATAGCTCTGCTGTTGCTCATAGGTCCAGATAAACATAGCTTCAAAATAGAAGGATGTCAATGATCAATACATTAGTATTTTTCTTTATTTGTCCATAAAAACATGTTGTGGGTAGTCATTAGAAGCATTTTGGGAAATAGCACTTCAAATGAGTACTGAAACGTATGTTTTTTTGTGGACAAACAAGAAACTACAAACAGTTTTTGATTAAAAATTGGCTTTAAATGGGGCTATGGATAAAGGGAGTATTCAGACAATAATTTTTAATTTTTTTTTCTTATTTCTCCATGAAAACATATGTTGTGGTACTCATTAGAAGTGCCTCACTGAGGCACTTCTAATGAGTACCCACAATGTACATTTTTGTGGAGAAATAAGAAAAATATCAATACTTTTAGATTGAAAAAAGCATCTTATTAAGAGCTATGTAGTGGGTACTTATTGAAATTGCCTCAACACAAGATATATTTTGATGCAGATTTCCAAAATTATCACCTATTTGATCTTACCTGAAGCTCTGGATTGATGCAGTGGCTGATCTTGAGTCTGAAATTTTGCATTTGTTTTATGCTCAAAGACTCCTTTTTGCAAGGTGCTGCCCATCTGTGATAACTTAATAACTAGTAGATTTCTCTAGATAAGAGGGGTATTAGATGAATATTTTTCTTATTTCTCCATGAAAACATATGTTGTGGGTACTCATAAGAAGTGGCTCTGTGAGCCGCTTCTTATGAGTACCCGCAACATATGTTTTCATGGAGAAATAAGAAAAATATCAAATTTTGGTTGAAAATAGGGTCTTTTCTAGAGATGTGTCATTGAGATGTATGTCAATGAGATTATATGTGAGACACATGATGCTACAAGGGTCCTTCAGGCGCAAGGGAGGGGCAAAAACCCCAGATCATCTTGTGGGTCCCTAGTCTGATCATACCTTTTACAGTGTTTATTACACATCTTTGGTCAATGTAGATACATCTGGTGAACTATAAGTAAGGCACTGATCAGGCTGTATGGCTGTGCATGTGATATGGGCCTTACTAGTTAGCCTGTGCCATAAGGCCCGTCTTAGGATGATGCAGCTTGTATTTTGGATTCAGATAATGTTCCCGATCTCAAACAATCTATTACAAGTCAGACATTGAAGTAGGTTATGCACTGGATAAAAGTTTCAGCTGACATTTTTCAAAATTTTTTACTTAGTTTCCCAGAAAATAAGGTTGTGCATTGCATGCAAATTGTCTCCACTGGAAACTCCTCTGCAGACAATTTGCATGCAGTGCCAAATTTGCATGCAATACCAAACCCTGTTTTCAAGAAAAAAATAAGAAAAATAGTGTCAGTTTGTTGTCACTAATTTGCCAAGGGAGTGGTACAGATAAAGATTAACGTGATGAGATAGAGGATGAAAACAGTTTAAATTTGACTTGAGTTGGGAAATAGTGATCATATAGTTTTCCATAAAGGATACAATTCAAATATGACTTTTTACAATATCGGAACGGCTGTACAAGCTATGAAATTTTCTGGCAGGAAGGTAGGTTTTACATCCACACAAATCAAAATCATTCTTTCATCTGGAGATTCGGAAACCAGGCTTTGGGTGGTAGAGTGGTGGTAAGGGCATGCTGTAGGTGGGGGAGGGAGTCCTGTCATTACAAAAACACACCTATTCAAATATATTGAAAATTTCACCAAGGCTGAAAGTTTTCAGATAAAAATTCTGATATTTTTCATATTTCTGCTCAAAACATAGATTGTGGGTACTTGTTAGAACTGCCTCTCTGAGGCAGTTCTAACAAGTACCCACAGTCTATGTTTTGAGCAGTAATAAGAAAAATAATGTTTACCCCTGTAAACCCCAGTTTTACTATATAAAAGTGGGGTTTAAGGAGGTGAAAATTAAAAGATATGTTTTCATGATGTTCTCTGGGAGATGACACAAAATATCCCTGCATCCATCTGGTGATCAGGAAGTAGCTGGTTTCATACCCACTGGGACCAGCAGCATTCTTTCATAGAGATTGATCACGAAATATTTTCTACAGTCATTCTCTCCCTTCTGCTGATTCAAGAAGGGCAGTTGTCAGTTTCTGGGAAAAGAATGTGCACAAATACTGGTTAACCACTTAAAGGACTAAGCCTACCCAGGAGAAGTGTGGTTAGATAAACTGACCAGCTTGGCATGACCCAAATGGGTTGACTGGGCCATAAAACCCCAACTCAATCAGTAAATCAAAAGCAAAATGACCTACAATGGTTTAC
This sequence comes from Anodontia alba, assembly GCA_964016985.1. Classification (NCBI taxonomy): domain Eukaryota; kingdom Metazoa; phylum Mollusca; class Bivalvia; order Lucinida; family Lucinidae; genus Anodontia; species Anodontia alba. The sequence goes on from OZ024832.1 coordinate 65,994,202, forward strand.
TGTCATTAACCCATTGTAGTAGGGAGACCCGTAAAAGGGTAATTGGCAAACAGTGCAGACCCAGCTCAGACGCCACAGAATGCGGCGTCTGATCAGGGTCTCAACTGTTTGCAAATAGTTTAGCCATTTTTCTTTAGGAATATGTAGATCTCATAGCCGGACATACCTAGAACTGAAATTGGACTCTTCCAGTATATAGTGTGGGAGAGTCTGTTCAGTCAACAATGGGTTAAACAAGAACTCAAACAAAATGGAAACCAATTTCATCACTTTGTTCTAGGCTTCTCCAATAGGGGACAGAAAATGTGCCTTTACACAAATCTATTTTTGTCTGCATTTAAGGTTAATCAGTAAACTAATTCTCCAAAATCAATCAGATTTCACCATCTTCTGTTATTTGGGTCCCACCCTCTCAGATGGCAACCATGCGGACTTATCTAAGCAGTTTCATTGTTAGTCCTTGCCATGCTGATTAAATTAAGATACCACCCCCACTTCCAATTTTCAGCCAATCAGATTACTTGATCCCGATTGTTGATACTAATTCACATACTTCATGCCAAACAGTGTAGATTCAGATCAGTTTGCCAACTGATCTTGATCTATAGTTTGCAAAAGCAGGGCATATTGGGGTTCAGCACGACCACGGTTAATGTGCACAAATGGCAGATGATTCGATTCGAGTACTCATATTGTTCATGCAATACCCACATTTTGTGCTTACCTCTTGAAGCTTTTTTAAGTATCTACAGCTAACTCTAGTTTATCACATGAATGCCATAATGTGGAGGTCACAGCAGCTCCCCTTATATATGAAAGCTTGTTTGTCATACAGACATGTCTGATTAAAGTCAATCAAAAACAAGCTGAATAGCCCAGAATACTGGGTGCTCAGATGAGGGGAACCCCTTCCAAACACACAGGTCGGAAGAAAATTTTAGCAGGATAAGGGTTACTGAGCCATCTAAATTCAAATTTTCTCAGCCTTATTTGGATTTTTTGAAGCCTTCATGTTTTGATATTAGGCCTGCAGGTCAGTAATCTTTGTGACCAGTCAAAGCAAGATAATTGCCCACTTTTCATTCAAGAAAATTAGTTGCCACAAAGAAAGGCTTGCACACATTAAATTGTAGGTGTGGTAACGCTTGGCTTGCTGGGAAAAAAATTCAACAGACGACATTATAAAATATTTTTACCTACATTTACCACAAAAAAGGCTTTGAAGTTTCATGCAAATTGCTTCCTGAGAAAGCAATTTGCATGAAATGTCAAAGCCTTCTTTCTGGGAAAAATAAGAAAAAGATCACCAAACTGTCATCTGCTGATTTTGCCCCGAGTCATGTAGGTTAATAACAATGTCCATTCTCCCAGACATCACATTCCAGATAGGGCACATTTTTTGACCCAAAAGTACTGATTTTTTTTTTATTTTCTTATTTCTCCATATAAACATTTTTTATGGCTGTTCACTGGAATCACCCCATAAAGTGATTCCATTGAGTACCCACAAAGTACGCATAAATTATGTAGAAATGTTTCCAGTATGTCTATTTAACTAGGGCTATATCACCAAACATTTGACATTTGCAATACTGTATTTTTTCCATTTCTAAGTGTTGACACAATGTATTTGTGACTTTTGAGTGCACTTTTTGCTCCAGATAAAGTCTTTTTGTAATGGGATCAGTTTAAGAGAGCATTCAGTAAAAAAAAAACTCTGACCACCACCTCTCAGTAAGAGCTACCTCCCTGTAGAAGCCAATTTTTCAAGTTCCTAAAGTGCTTTTTTACTATATACATAGCTTCAGATAAGGTGGTTTTTATAACCAAAAATTGTTGATATTTTTCTTATTTGTCCATAAAAAAATATGTTGTGGGTACTCATTAGAAGCACCTTGCCGAGGCGCTTCAATGACTGTCCACAACACATTTTCATGGAGAAATAAGTCAGATATTTTTCTGATTCCCTTCTTATCTGAAGATGCCTTCCTCTGTGGATCAGTTGGATGCGCGTCCGACTGGTGATCAGGAGATTGCAGGTTCGACCCCCATCGGGTCGACAACATTCTTTCATGGAGATTGATCATGAAATATTTTCTAAGATCATTCGCTCCCTTCCGCTGATTCAAGAAGGGCAGTTGTCAGTTTTGGGCAAAAGAATGAATGTGCACAATACTGGTTAACCGCTTAGAGGACTAAGCCTTCCAAGGAAAAGTGTGGTAAGGTAAATTGACTGCGCGCGACATGACCCTAATGAGTTGACTTGGCCATAAAACCACAACACAAACAACCTTTGTACAAAAGCCACTACTCTTCAGCAGTCAGTTTTATATCATCCTGAAATGTCCAGCCTTATTAAAAATTGAGTAAAAATATTGTCTGCTTAATTTGTGATTAGCATTTTAAGGATTGATACAGAGTTTTGGGACAGGAAATTGTTGATTATTAGTTTACCGCATTGAACCAAAATATCGGGACACCTTAACTTCTTATCATACTTGTCCCAAAATATTTGAACAAGTCCAGTTTACTACCTCCTGTTCATCTACATACAAATTGCCGGACAGAGTAGCAAACAGTGTAGACCCTGATCAGATGCCACAGAACACGGCATCTGATATATGTCTACATTGTTTGCATAGGCCATAAAAAATCTGTCCCAATATTTATGGTCATTAACCCTTGTCCTGATGAATAAATTAAGATGCCACGCCCACTTCTAATTTTCAGCCAATCAGATTACTAGATCCAGATTATTGCTATATATTCACATACTTAAAGGCAAACAGTGCAGATCCAGATCAGTTGGCTTCTTCAGAAGCCAACTGATCTGGATTTGCACTGTTTGTCACTGAGTATTTGAATTTGTATGAGCAATCAAGTAATCTGATTGGCTGAAAATTAGAAATGGGCATGGCATCTTAATTTATTCAGCATGACAAGAGTTAAGGGTACCATAAACAGTGTAGACCCTGATCAGACACAACATCCTACGGTATCTGATCTTGGGCAGCATTGTTTGCTCAAGATAGGTCTGTTCAAACACTTAGGTTAAATACAATGTAAACATTTTATTTATATGCAATGTTTTAGGTTAAGTAATGTCAAGATTTTATCTCAGAATTTTTTGTCTGCCTTGGAGTAGGTCTGAAATCACAATGATCTACTGTAAATGTCTTAAAATTTCAAACACTTATATGATAACTTTTTTGCCTGAATTTTGTTTCTTATATGCATTTATTACACAAAGTACTTAATGAAAAGGCAAACAGTGTAGACCCGGGTCTGCACTGGTTGCAGTATAATGCTATTTTATTATACAAGTTGGCATGCAAAATTTTAGGACATTTACTGTATTTCATTGTGGAATACCATAGTGTCAGGTTGAGAATTCTGCCCCATACAGATTTGAACCCACAATTGCTACATGTAAAACTGCAGGGGAGCAAATCCTAGAATGTGGCGTCTGATCAGGGTCTCCATTGCTCACAAATAGTTCAACCATTTTTCTATAGGAATATCTAAATAACATAGCCTGACATACCTAAAATTGAAATTAGAAGTTTCCAATATATAGTATGGAAGAGTTCATTCAGTCTACAATGGGTTAATGGTGTTGACTGGGCTGTTAAACTCCAACCCAACCAAACAAATACAGAATGATCATTTGGGATAAGATTTATTTATTGGACTTGTAGTACTTTCTTGTTTTCCTTTGAAGTACAGTCAACTCTCGTTATCTCGAATTCCAAGGGACTCTCTGAAAAACTTCGAGATATCCGTACTTCGACATATCAGATTGCAGAGTTGAGAAAAAACTAATTCGATTAACCATATTTAACAAATATATGTGTAATTGGACTCTTGAAGTTAGAGATATATTGAAAATATTGTGGAAAAGAGGAGAAATTGCTTCTTAGGAATTTTTTTACATGATGTTAGATTTTCAGGGACCAGATTTTCACTTTGAGATTAGCGGTTATTCGAGATAAGCAAGGTCGAGATAGCGAGAGTCAACTGTATTTGTAAAAATAAATCTGAACCTCAGGCCAGCCTTGGTGGCTCAGTTGGATATGTGTCGGACTGGTGATCAGGAGATTGCGGGTTCGACCCCCACCGGGTCGGCAACATTCTTTCATGGCAATTGATCATGACATATTTTCTATGGTCATTCTCTCCCTTCTGCTGATTCAAGAAGGGCATTTGTCAGTTTCTGCCGAAAGAATGCGCACAAGTACTGATTAACCACTTAGAGGACTTAAAGCCTGCCGAGGAAAAAGTGTTGTTAGGTAAACTGACCACACTCGACATGACCCTAATGGGTTGATAGGGCCGTAAAATCTCAACACAAACAAACAAACACAGTATGATCATTTGCGATAAAATTCATTCATTGGCACAATATTTGGACTTGTGGTACTGTCTTGTTTTCTTTTGAAGTATTTGTAAAAGTAAATGTGGACTTGGAGGCTCCAAGGTACTTCTAACGAGTATCCACATTACATGTTTTCATGGAGAAATATTAGAGGAAAAGTATTATGTAGATACTCCTGTTATAATATCTGCAAATATGGACTCCTTTCTGCTTGACACAGCATAAATTCCCTTCAGCAACATTCATTTATTTATTGTATTGACATGCTTTTTTTGTGTGCTTTTTTTTCTGTTTACTACCTCAGGCTTGAATGAAATTTAATGTAAAATCATTCACATGTGAACAATTATGTAAAATGTTTTTAATAAATTGCTGCTTAAATTGTTATTTCTTCAGTAAAATATATGAATTTATAGCTTTTACTGTTTGGTAATTATAGGCTTTTCAACTACAAGATTTTCTGTATGATAAATTGCATAGAAATCCATGCTTCACTTGATGTTAATTCCTTCCCCGTTAGTGGCAACTTTTGTCGTCTGCTGATAATCTTTGCAAACAGTTTGGACCCAGATCGGGCCCGACAAAATGTAAGGGCCTGATCTGAATCGAAACTGTTTGAGACTCTGATGGTATTCCTGAAAGATTTTTTTTTTTTAAATTTAATTTAAAAAAAAATAATCTACAGACTACAAAAAAGCTTGCAAAATTACCCAGCATGCAAAGAGTTAATACATAACTCCAGATAAGATAGGTATCCAGATATATATTTTCCTTATTTCTTCACAAAAACATGATGATGATGATGATAATGATGATGATAATGGCAATAATGATGATTATGACGAGTTCAACACTTTGTCATTTAAAACATGTAGAAGTACCAAGGCAAGGTGCCTCTATTGAGTCTCAGTATTGAGTACCCACAACATCTGTTTTTATGAAGAAATAAGAAAAATATCGGCACTTTTCAGTGGAAAAAAAATCGCCGTATCTGGAGAGATGTGATAAACTACATTACTTTAGCCAGAGACTCTTGAACCAGCTTTATCACACAATCAGCAGATGACAAACTTGTGACAGTTTTCTTGTATTTTGATGAAAATAGGACTTGACATTTCATGTGACATGAAATGTCCAGTTTTATTTTTTCAGATTAAAAAGAAAAAAATGTTTTATAATATCTGCTTATTTTAAATTTGGCATCTTAAGAATTAACATTTTGGCTGCTATAGGCAAAATTGTGAGACGAAAGAGTGACAGTTGTCTCAACTCTCCTAAACTAAGTTTGAGAGAAGGCGGTCATTTCATTTTGTGGGTCTGTACCTGCCTGAATTGCTCAGTTGGTAGATCATCCATCTTCAGATAGGGGCCGGTCTTGGTGGCTCAGTTGGATGCGCGTCCGACTGAAGATCAGGAGGTTGCTTGTGGGTTCGACCCCCAACTGGTCTGCAACATTCTTTTGTGGAGATTGATCATGAAATATTTTCTACAGTCATTCCATCCCTTCCGCTGATTCAAGAAGGGCAGTTGTCACTTTCTGGCGAAAGAATATGCACGGTACTGGTTAACTGCTTAGAGGACTAAGCCTACCCAGTATAAGTGTAAAAGTTAAGTAAACTGACTGCACTTGACGACATGATCCCATTGGGTTGACTGGGCCGTAAAACCTCAATACAAACACAAACAAAATAAACAAAGTTTGAGAGAAGTTGTATAGGAGTCATTATGTGGGTCTGTACCAGACTCTGTTGCTCAGTTGGTAAAGCATCCACCTTTAGAATGTGGGTTTGATCCCCATCTATAGGTGATACCTTAGTCTTTTTATCAGTATATGTTGATGTTCAGCTTGGCAGAAGAGCCAGAACATCGGTGTCGGTGTGATGTGACCAACAGATTAACATTTTTTTGTTGAAATTTAAAGTCAATGGTAATGATCTTTCAGTCATATCTTGATGGTGTCTGGATTGACGGTGGGAACTTTTGCCTTTTATAGTGCTGCCTCATGACAGTATCACCTCCAAGACACACTAACATGATTACTATTACCCTGCAAGTCTAGTTTTTGTTACATTTTTATGAAACATCATAAAAATGTTGAACATGATGAAAAGCTACTTTGTATGTGAAGTATTAACATTTTCGATTGAGTTGCATTTTTAGCTCGCCGGGACTATGTCCCTGGAGAGCTTATGTTGTCACCTAGGCATTGGCGTCGGCGTCTGTCGCGTCCGCGTCGGTGTCCGCGTCCGCGTTAGCACAATGTTTAAGTTTTCAAATATGTACATAGTTTTTTAACTGTTTAAGGTATTGCTTTCATATTTGGCCTACACCTACTTTAGGGTAAGACCTTTCAATAGCATACACCCCCATCCCCAAAATAGACTCTTTATGTAGGTCAAGGTCAGTTCTTACTTTGTCTTTTACACCCATGTTTAAGTTTTGAAAAGTGTACATAACTGCTGAAGTATTCAAGATAGAGCTCTAATATTTGGCCCACACCAGCCTTAGGGTTAGACCTTTCAATAACACACACCTCTTCCTCAGTTTGACCTTCTGCCTAGGTCAAGGTCAGGTCATACTTTGTGGGGGTGGTTGGGTGGTGCGAAGGTGTCGTGTATCTTATGTCATCGGGGTGTCCAACTGATATTGGCTTACAGTTGGGCAAGGCCTACTATCCTTGTACCAGGTAAGGGTAGAGGGGGAATATTTTTATTTCTTCTGTTTCTTCACTTTCATTCCTGTTCCTCTTTCTTCCCTGTTCATCTCTTTCATCTCTTTTACTATCTCTTCTATCTCTTTTCTCCCTTTCTCTGGGAGACGACACAAAATGACCCACAAGAGTTGACGTGTCGTTAAACCTCAACACAGGTCATACTTTGTCATTTGAACCCATGTTCGAGTTCTGCGTTTAAGTTTTGAAAAGTGTTTGTAACTGTATTCAAGGTACCTCTTTAATATTTGGCCCACATCAACATTAGGGTAAGACCTTTCAATAGCACAGACCTTTACTTCAGTTTGACCTTCTGACAAGGTCAAGGTCAGGTTATACTTTGTTATTTAAACCCATGTTTGTGTTTTGCGTTTAAGTTTTGAAAAGTGGAGCGCTGTGGTGCAGTGGTAAAGCGTCGGACTCGAGATCGAGAGGTACCGGGTTCGATTCCCACTGACTGCAAGTGTTGTTTCCTTGAGCAAGAAACTTTATCCACATTGCTTAGTACTGGTTTCTACCCAGGAAAAAAGAGGGCCACATGGAAGATTAGTACTAGATTACTAAATGTGTTACCCTCTATAAATAAAGTCGATTATTATTATTATTATTATTATTATTATTAACTGCTAAAGTATTCAAGATGTCCCTTTAATATTTGGCCCACACCTACCTTATGGTAGGACCTTTCAGTAAGACACACCCCTTCCTCAGTTTGACCTTCTGCTTAGGTCAAGATCAGGTCATACTTTGTCATTTATACCTGTGTTTAAGTTTTGAAAAGTGTACATAGATGCTGAACTATGTAAGCTATAGCTTTCATATTTCATCCACACCAGCCTAAGGGAAAATGTTTCAATGGCATATACCCCATCCACAAGTTTGACAGTCTTCCGACATCAAAGTCAAGTCATACTCTGTCATTTACTGCTATGTTTAAGTTCTGAATTTAATCTTTAATATTTAAGGATTGTTTTTCTTATCCGATCAGCCCTTTCTGGCGAGCTGCGTTGTCTTCTGACAACTCTTGTTAGTGGACTGGTACCTGCCCTTGTTTGGCACTTTGTCATTTAAGAAGTAAAACCAAATAAAAATACCATTTTGAGGCAAATGATCCTAATGGTTGACTCATCATTAAACCTGAACTCATCATCATCATCATCACCATCATCATCATCAACATTTACAAAAAAAAAAGAAATATTATTGGTATGAGTTTGTGATGTAAACTGCAAATGCTATGGAGTGTAACTCGCATTAGTGGTGGTTTCAGTTATTATATGTATTAGACACCTTACATCCTCATGATCCTTTCATGCTGCTCCCTTGCAGAGCCGTCACCTTATCAAACCCCAGCATGGCTGAAATGCTGTTAATCAGCATGGCTGAAATGTTGTTAATGGAATATTAACCCTTGTTATGCAGATTAAGATGCCATGCCCACTTCTAATATTCAACCAATTAGATTACTTGATCCAGATTGTTGATATAAATTCATATACTTAATGGCAAATAGTGCAGATACAGATCAGTTGGCTTCTTCAGAAGCCAACTGATCTGGATGTACACTGTTTGCAAAGGCAGGGCCTATCCGGATTCAGCAATACATGTATGTAAATTGATGCTTGTATGCAGATATACCTTTGAATAAGCCATAAAGGAAAATCTGTTACATACCACATAACTCTAGATAAGGGAGTTATCCAGATATATATATTTTTTTCTTATTTCTCTGCAAAAACCTGTTGTTGGTAATCATTAGAAGCGCCTTGACAAGGCCCTTCTAATGAGTACCACAACATACATTTTTGTGGAGAAATAAGAAAGATATCAGTACATGGACTTTTTGGTTAATGAAGAGCTTTATCTGGAGCTATATATACCGTATTCAACCTAATTACCGCACTGTATGCTTAGATTTTTCAAAATTACTGAACAAACTTGTAGTGAAATATCAACCTAATAAGGGCACTTTTTAAAGAAAGATCAGCAGAGGACTTAATGAAGAGCATATTAAATGATGCTTTTGCAATATTATTTTCTGATTTTCTTTATAAAAACATATGTTGTGGGCACTCGTTTGAATTGTTCCCATAACATATGCTTTTATAAAGAAGTAGATAAAAGCACACTGACTGTAATCTGATTCAGATGAGTTCCCATAACATGTTTTTATGAAGAAGTAGATAAAAGTACACTGACTGTAATCTACAGGCTACTTGATTGCTTTACTGTGCACTTATAGGAGCATGTGTGGTAATTGGGTTGAATATGTTATCTTGTTTTCCACATCCCTAACTTATACATTCATTTACTTGAATAGTACTGAATTACAACCATAGAACTGCTTCAAAAGATTTGTTCAGCTTGTTCAAAAGGATGAGACCATATGTCCATTAGATACAAACAGCTTGTAATTATGTATAATTATTGTAACTCAAGATCTTTGCAATTTGACCCATATAATGACATATATGACATATAATTTCTACATATACTCAGGGTCTTTCTATAACAGGGTTGTGATATCTGTTTGGGGAAAAAACAGCTTGTTGTGTTTTGAGTAGACTGGCTCCAGTCTCCAGGGACTATTTTTTTCCTTCTTATAATCCTGTTTGATAGTTCATTAAAATAAAATGAAAATAATATCATGACTATAAAGGCTGGTCACTCTAGTGGATTAGCAAACAGGATTATAAGGAAAAAATAGTCAGTGGATACTGGAGCCAGTCAAGGTTTTGAGAGGAAATGCTCATTAACCCATTCTAGTCTGGAGACCAGTGCAGACCCAGATCAAATGCCAAATTCTTTGACACTGCAGTGTGGCATTTGATCAAGGGCTCCACTGTTTGTAAATTCTCCAGAAACAGCTAAATCACATAGCCAAACATACCTAAAATTGAAATTAGACTCTACCAATATATAGTACGGAACAGTTTATTCAGTCTAAAAATGGGTTACATAACTGGTATTCTATTTTTGGATTATAGAACAACTGCTTGTCTAAAATCTGTCTGTTTTATTTGAAACCAGAAAATTCGGAGCACAATACATACAGACAACCCTCTGTATACCTATACTCTATACAACGACAAATTTGTTATAAAGACAATTTGACTGTCACGAAACCTTCGCCTAAAAGGTAACGTAACAGTCACAAATTATGCAAGAATATTGTCTTCAATACTTTAAAGAAGCATATGTTTTGGATATTTATTAGAATCCCCTCAGTGAAGCGATTCTAACAAATATCCAAATATCCAAAACATGTTCTAATTTAAGAAATAAGAACAAAACAAGACCTTTATTACATATCAATCTGCTCATACAGCACTTTCCGGACAAATGCTGTCATTGTAATGAGGGTTCACTGTATTTTTAAAGTAATTATATCCCCCACCAGAGGTGGAGGGGAGGGGGCATATTGTTTTGGGTGTGGATCACATTGGCATTGGCACCAGTGCTGTAGTGATGGTTTCTAATGTGTTGGATATCTGTTAAATGGACTGGCAAATTTCCATGAAACTTGTTTGTGTATATCATTGGGACATGTCTTCAAAATGTTAAGATTTTGGTGCCCTTAACCTTGTTTTCAAGGTCTGCATGTAAATTAGTATGTTGGGGGTTGACCATATCTATTTTGTCCAGAAACAAATTTCTAGCACAGAGTATGGTCTTACATATTACTGGTATTTCATGAACATTCCAATACTTCATGATTTATCCATAAAAAAAAAAAAGATTTTTCCCTAATGCAGAGATAAAAATATCCACAGTATACTATTAGTAGGTCACTGTGACCTATTTTTGACATCTGACCTATGTATAGAAAAAAAACTGTTAACCCTAATCCAGCTGAACCCGGATATATCCTGCCTTTGCAAACAGTGTAGATCCAGATCAGTTGGCTTCTGAAGAAGCCAACTGATCTGGAATTGCACTGTTTGCCATTAAGTATGCGAATTTATATAAAAAAACCTGGATCAAATAATCTGATTGGCTGAAAATTAGAAATGGGAGTGGCATCTTAATTTATTCAGCAGGACAAGGGTTAATCTAGTGGTCTGTATTTTGACATGTGGCCTCCATTCTGCTCAAGGTCTACACAATATGCCACTCATCCAGCAGTTTTAGACACATCAACAGGTAGTAAAAAGGCTTATTCAGATTTAAGGACAAGTATGGTCCCAGCAGGCATGTAACGTGTATACAGTGTCGTCTCAATGTCGATGCAACGTCATGACATTGCAACGACGTTGAGACGACATTGTATAGAGGTCATATGTCTGCTGGGGTAAGGAGTTACAGTGTCAAAGACTTAGAGTAAATATGGTAACATCTTTATCGTAATGATTAACCCTTGTCCTGCTGAATAATTTAAGATGCCACACCCACTTCTAATTTTCAGCCAATCATATTACTTGATCCAGGTTGTTGATACAAATTCACATACTTAATGACAAACAGTGCAGATCCAGATCTGTTGGCTTCTGAAGAAGCCAACTGATTGGATCTACACTGTTTGCAAAGTTGGGGTATATCCTGGTTCAGCAGGACTAGGGTTAAGCCTAAATATACTTATTGATACTGTACTATTCATTCATGAATGAAGTTTATTGACTTGTTTTTTAACAGCTCCTTTTGAAACTCCAAAATACAAAAGAGTACTGCATACTTAACCTTCAACATGCTGCATATGACAGTTAACAGTAGTAATTTTTTTTTTTTTTTTTTTTTTGTTAAATAGGGATTTTCCATTAAATATCAGGCCATGTTTTCCAGTAAAAATCAGGAAAACATATCAATCATTTACTGTCAGCTAATTGTTAGTCTGCTAGTTCTGCCTATAATAGTCGAAAAGTTTAAAGCTTACAAAAGAGCTACCCTTTTCTTGCAATGTAAATAACTTAGAGGAAAGATCTTCCCTGCATAACATATTCCCCTGTTAAGAGGCCTGCAAAGCTCATTTAATGGTCCTCGATCAGAGAAGCTGAACAGTGAGAGCTGAATATGCCCTGAATTTATGAAACTGAACACTTAGAGATCTGAATATATACCCTGAATTTATGTAGTAGAAGAGGATCGGAACATTCGATTTACGGGAGGGGAAGTGGATTTGGGGAGGAGATAGTTTTCAGGTCTGGAATGTTTTTACCTACATAACGCGAGCCTGTCTTTTTATTTGCAATTTTACAAAGCGTACAATAGCATTTAGCTTGGTATTTCTGTGGGTATTGTCCTGGCATTGCTTTCCTTCACTATAAGGTGAAGGAGGGCATATTTTTACCCTTGGTCATACATACATCCGTTTGTCAGTCACACTTTATAGTACTGTTCGTGTCTCTGCAACTGCTACAGTTTTCAAGATAATGGTTTGAAATTTGCACCATAGTAAGGATGTAGATGGAGCATGTGCAGAAAGGTCAAAGAATTTGAACGGGTTATTATTGATAGAGTTACATACATGTCCTTGATTTATTTAGAAAATTTTGCAGTAGCAGGAACATTCGTCCCCATTAGGGATCATCTAGTTTCCAAACATTTGTGTCATCTGCTGAATTTGCCCAGAGGGTGGTAAAGCATTATGGAATGATTGTGAAACTGGGCCCAGGTGAAGGTGTTAACATCCATGATTGAGTTATCCTGACCTTGCAGCTCTCTGACGTAATTAATGTCCCTATCTGTCTACACAGGGTCATGAAACATGACAGATTATTAAGCCTTCAAGGCAGGTCATTATTAGATTGGCTGATTAAGTTGTACATGTTTGTGTAAACAAACCACACATGGCCTAATTACTGATGACATTATTTTGGTATTTTTAACCCTTGAATGGCTATGCAAAATTATAGCTGACCACATTGTATTACAGTCGACTCTCGTTATCTCAAACTCGCTTGTCTCGAATAACGGCTTATCTCGAAGTAAAAATCTGGTCCCTATTTTAACACAGAGATCTACCAACAAGCAACAAAATATTGTGGAAAAGAGGAGAAATTTCCCCTTAGGAGCAATTTCTCCTCTTTTCCACAATATTTTCAATATATCTCCAACTTGGGAGTCAAATTTAAGATTAGTTCTATTAAAGGTGGTTGTTGGATTAATTGTTTTCCTCAGTTCCGCAAATCTGATATGTCGAAGTACGGATATCTCGAAGTGTTTCATAGAGTCCCTTGGGGTTCGAGATAACGAGAGTCGACTGTATTTTTAGCTCACCTGAGCTGAAAGCTCAAGGTGAGCTTTTGTGATCACTCACCGTCCGTCGTTGTCGTCGTCGTCGTCCGTATGTCCGTCCGTCCGTCCGTCCACAATCTTTAAACAACATCTCCTCCTAAACCACTGATTGGATTTTGACCAAACATCACAGGAATGATCCTTGGTTGGTCCTCTTTCAAAGTTGTTCAAATAGTTCTGGTCCGTTGCATATCTAGGTCACAGGAGCTAAAAATAGATTTTTTAACTAAAAACTTAAAAAATCTTCTTGTCAGAAACCACTGGACAGATTTCAATATATTTTTACAGAAATGTTCCTTTGGTGATCCTCTACCAAGATTGTTCAAGCCATTCGGATTCGTCAAAAAACATGGCCGCCAGGGGGCGGGGCTTATTTTCCCTATATTTCTATATAGAAAACTTTAAAAATCTTCTTGTCAGAAAGCACTGGACAGATTTCAATATAATTTTGCAGAAATGTTCCTTTGGTGATCCTCTACCAAGATTGTTCAAGCCATTTGGATTCGTCAAAAAACATGGCCGCCAGGGGGCGGGGCTTATTTTCCCCATATATCTATATAGAAAACTTTAAAAATCTTCTTGTCCGAAACCACTGGACCGATTTCAATATAATTTTGCAGAAATGTTCCTTTGGTGATCCTCTACCAAGATTGTTCAAGCCATTTGGATTCGTCAAAAAACATGGCCGCCAGGGGGCAGGGCTTATTTTCCCTATATATCTATATAGTAAACTTTAAAAATCTTCTTGTCAGAAACCACTGGACCGATTTCCATATAATTTTGCAGAAATGTTCCTTTGGTGATCCTCTACCAAGATTGTTCAAGACATTTGGATTCGTCAAAAAACATGGCCGCCAGGGAGTTGGGCTTATTTTCCCTATGTAATCTATAAAGAAAACTTTTAAAAATCTTCTTGTCCGAAACCACTGGAGCGATTTCAATATAATTTTGCAAAAATGTTCCTTTGGTGATCCTCTACCAAGATTGTTCAAGCCATTTGGATTCGTCAAAAAACATGGCCACCAGGGGCGGGGCTTATTTTCCTTATATAGCTATATAGAAAATTTTAAAAATCTTCTTGTCCGAAACCACTGGACCGATTTCCATATAATTTTGCAGAAATGTTCCTTTGGTGATCCTGTACCAAGATTGTTCAAGCCATTTGGATTTGTCAAAAAACATGGCCGCCAGGGGGCGGGGCTTATTTTCACTGTATATCTGAATAGAAAACTTTAAAAATCTTCTTGTCAGAAACCACTGGACCGATTTCCATATGATTTTGCAGAAATGTTCCTTTGGTGATCCCGTTGCAAGATTGTTCAAGCCATTTGGATTTGTCAAAAAACATGGCCGCCAGGGGGTGCGGGGCTTATTTTCCTTATATATCTTTATGGAAAACTTTAAAAATCTTCTTGTCAGAAACACTGGACCGATTTCCATATGATTTTGCAGAAATGTTCCTTTGGTGATCCTGTTGCAAGATTGTTCAAGCCGCCATGATTCGTTAAAAAACATGGCCGCTAGGGGGCGGGGTTAATTTTCCCTATATATCTATATAGAAAACTTTAAAAATCTTCTTGTTATAAAAGACTGGACCGATTTCAATATAACTTGGCAGAAATGTTTCCTTAGTGACCCTCTATCAAGATTGTTCAAGCCGACATGATTTGTCAAAAAACATGGCCGCTAGGGGGTGCGGGGCTTATTTTCGATATAATTCTATATAGAAAACTTGAAAAAATCTTGTCGTCACAAACCACAGGACTGATTTCAATATAACTTCGCAGAAATGTTTCCTTGGTGACCCTTTACCAAAATTGTTCAAGCCGTTATGATTTGTCAAAAAACATGGCCGCTAGGGGGCGGGGCTTATTTTCCTATATAATTTATCTATATAGAAAATTTTAATAGTCTTTTCAGAAAGCACTTGACCGATTTTAATGTAACTTTGCAGGAATGTTTCTTATGTAACCCTCTATCAAGATTGTTTAAGCCGTCATGATTCGTCAAAAAACATGGCCGCCAGGAGTCGGGGCTTATTTTCCTTATATATCTATATAGAAAACTTTAAAACTCTTCTTGTTAGAAACCACTGAACCGATTTCATTATAACTGCAGAAATTTTTCCTTGGTGACCCTCTACTAAGATTGTTCAAGTAATCATGATTCGTCAAAAAACATGGCTGCCTGGGGCAGGGCTTATTTTCCCTATATATCTATATATAAAACTTTAAAAATCTTCTTTTCAGAAACCTATGGACTGATTTCAATACAACTTGGCAGGAATGTTTCTTTGGTGACCCTCTACAAAGATTGTTCAGGCCGTCATGATTCATCAAAAATCATGGCCGCTAGGGGGCGGGGCTTATTTTCCCTATATATCTATATAGAAAACTTTAAAAATCTTCTCGTAAGAAACAGTTGGACCGAGTTCAATGTAACTTGGCAGGAATGTTGCTTTGGTGACCTTCTACCAAGATTGTTCAAGCCTTCATGATACGTCAAAAACCATGGCCCAAAATTTTAAAATTCTTCTTGTCACATGCCCCATGACTGATTTCAATATTACTTGGCTGGAATGTTGCTTTGGTGAACCTCTATCAAGATTGTACAAGCAATCATGATTCGTCAAAAAACATGGCTGCCATGGGGTGGGGCTTGTTTTCCCTATATATCTAAATAGAAAACTTTAAAAATCTTCTTGTCAGAAACCACTGAACAGATTTCAATATAACTTTGTAGGAATGTTCCTTTGGTGACCCTCTACCAAGTTTGTTCAAGCTGTCATGATTCGTCAAAAAACATGGCCGTTAGGGCGTAGGGCTTTATAGCTATATAAAACTTTTTAGATCACTGGACCAATTTCAACTTGGCAGAAATGTCCCTTTGGTGACCCTCTTTTAAGATTCAGTTCAGGTCGTCAATATTTGTAAAAAAACATGGCCAGGGGTGTGGTGGAGGGGGGTGGGGGTGGTTAGTGCTATAAAGTTTATACAAAAATCCTAGCGCAGTGAACTTGGCTGAAACTTCAACAGTAAATATGCAAATCTGTTTGGTCAGGTGAGCGATATAGGACCATCATGGTCCTCTTGTATTTTTTTTGCCCTTTCCTGCCAGAGGCAGTAGTGGGGCATATATGGTTTTGTCGTGACATTACATCTGTACCTACATATCTTGCATTTGTAACCAGAGTCTAACAAATGTAATTTTACAGTCAAATTTATATTTGCATTTACATCTGCTTTTCTCTTGGCAGCCATAACTTGGGTACCTTTTATGCTAAGAAGTTGAAATACTGCTTGACCAGACCTGAATCTTCAGATCTGTGCAAGAGTTGGCCCTGGATCATGCCCTGGGGAGGGGCTAGGGGTCTAAAGGGTGGGGCATTTGTATACTTTGGATAAATGTCTAGTTTTTTAGCTCACCTGAGCTATGTTCTAGATGAGCTGTTGTGATCCACTTGCTGCCCGTCATCCGTCGTTGACAGTTTTTGTCCATCCACCCTTTGAAGGACTTAATTCTCCTAAAAAAACCACTGGGCCACTTTTCTTCAAACTTCATGTGGAGCCTTCTTTTGAAGGGGGATTGAAAATTTGTTCAAATGGTCACAATCTGTTAATCAAGATGGCAACCATGCCCATATATGGTAAATAAACTTTCAAGTCTTCTTCTCCTGAGAAAGCTTTGTGGCGGAATCTTAGTATATAGCATCAAGGACTCAAGATCTACCAAGTTTGTTCAAATGATGGTCGTAGAGTGACCTTTGACCTTTTTACGGCAAGGTTTAATTTTCGCCCCTGTACATTTGTATGGTAAAAATGTTGAAATGTAAATTTCTTAAAATGTATAATGGCTGAAACTTACAATGTATGATCAAAATTTTGTCCCCAGGGAGTTATCTATCCTTGCCCCTGTGCTATATACATGTATAAAATTGTGTAGTTTTTAAATGTTTTCTTCTCTGAAACCATTTGAGGAATTTTCACCAGATTCTACATGGGGCCTTCTGTCGAATGGGTTTTGACCATTTTTTTTAATTGTTCCGCCCCATTGAACAAGATGGCTGCCATGCCCATATATGGTAAAAACACTTAAAAATCTTCTTCTTCAGAACCAAGAAAGCTTTGAGGCTGACTCTTGGTATATAGCATCGGAGACTGAGGGTCTACTATATTTGTTCAGATGATCATTGTAGGTTGACCTTTGACTTTTTTAATTCAAAGTCAAAGTTGCGCCCCCATTTTCTTTGTGTTGAGGTTTCATGGCCCAGTCAACCCAATGGGATGTTGAGTGCGGTCAGTTTACCTAACTACACTTTTACTGGACAGGCTTAGTCCTCTAAGCAGTTAACCAGTATTGTGCACAACTGACAACTGCCCTTCTTGAATCAGCAGGAGGAGTGAGAACAATCGTAGGAAGTATTTCATGATCAATCTCCACGAAAGAATGTTGCTGAAACTGCTTGAACAGTTTTCACCAGATTTCACATGGGACCTTTAGTTGAAAGGTGGGGCTGGCTGTGTCGTGTATCTTACATCACCAGGGGGGTTCAGCAGGACCAGGGTTAAGCAAGCACCTATGGAAAGCCAAATATGATGGTTGGTAAAGACAGGTGTTTGCTTAATACAGGTAAATTTACACTTTTTTTCCTTTTATTGGACCTAAAAAACTGGTCTTTAAATACAGGTGATTGCTTAATTCAGGCGGCCTTTAAGACAGGTTTTACTGTATATTGAAAATGTTTTCTATTCTACTTGCAGGGTGACCATGTTTGGTTGGAGCCAAAGAAAAGAACCGAGTTCTCTGTGGCTGTTGGTGCAACGGTCCAGTTCTCAGAATCTGGACGGATACGGGTGCTTGATGACGATGGCACAGAACACTGGATTGATGGGCGACAGGATATACGACACATGAATGTTTCCTCATATAATCACATGGAAGACATGATTCTGCTTGGAGATTTGAACGAAGCTGGAATTCTTCGGAACCTGTTTTTACGATACAAAGAGAACTTGATTTATGTAAGTAAAAGTTACACGAAAATGATAATTTCAGATACTTAACCTTTAAAGCACTAAGCCAAATCACAGCAGACAACATTCTAAATGTTGTATTATTTTTCAGAAAAAATAAGTCTTGGCATTTCATGCGAATTATCTGCTTGGCATGACCGGCACAGTGGCTCAGTGCTTTGTGACCGGGAGGTTGCGGGTTTGATCACCGGCCGGGTCATACCAAAGACTTTAAAAATGGTACTAGCTGCTCTTTCGCTTGGCGTTCAGCATTAAGAAAGTAGAGCTAGAACTGGTCAGCTCAGTGTCAGTATAATGTGACTGGGTGCAATATCATGTCAAAGTGTCTGGGACGTGTTATTTCAGTGAGGCAGCACTCTGAAAGTGAGCATTGAGCTCCCTGCCACTTCCAGACACAGTCGCGATATGACTGAAAGACTGTTGAAAGTGAAATTAAGCCCAAATCAAACAAAAAATCTGCTTGGCATATTGTTTTGAGGTTACAGCACATTATTCTTTAAAAACATTGTTCAGATATGATTTCATTTCAAACTAGCTCCTCCTACAGTTTTCATAGGACTGTTTCGAGGTAATAGCACACCAAATTTTGATAGAGTTATTACTTTTTAAAGATAGTTCACACACAACTTCATTTCCGGTCAAATCCTCCTACTGTTTTCATTTATCAAGCAGAATATTATTGGATAGTAAAACCATTAGGTGGAGCAGAGTATTATTTTGAGTTACAGTACACCAAACATTAAGAATGTTATAACATTTTAAAGACTCTTAGATACGACTTTGTTTCTAGCAAACTACTAGAATTTTCATTTAACCCTTGTCCTGCTGAACCTGGATATTCTCTGCAGTGTAGATCCAGATCAGTTGGCTTCTGAAAAAGGCAACTGATCTGGATCTGCACTGTTTGCCATTCAGTATGTGAATTTATGTCCACAATATGGAGCACATAATATATTGAGGTCATATTCCACCACGCTTCTGTACTCCATCTGCAATTCATTTGTCGATAACTCCTCCGACAGTTTTCGTAGGATCAAGCTTAAAGTTTGAAGGTACAAATGTAGTAAGAATATGATGTGGAGATGTTAATATTCTTTTGAGGTTGCTGTTCACCAGTGTTAGAGAAAGTTTAAGTCCCTTTTAAGATAGTTAGGACTTCCTTTCTAGCTATGTGATTGTTTCTAGCCTTGTCATTTTGTCCTAAGTTTGCAGTCAACCAAATCATGGTTTTTCAGAGTTATGAGATAGCTAAGGTTTATTTAGCCATCTTCTCTGCATGTTTTGTTACCTGGCAGTGGCGGATTATCATGCAGTACGTGTCTGCGAAGCTTTTATTTTGACACAAAAATCAGTCATCTGTGCATGGACAAATCTCTGACAAATGGTCTTTTTAGCTCACCTGAGCAAGTGCTCAAGGTGACCTATTGTTATCGGTCAATGTTCGTTATGTGTCATCCTTCGTGCTTTAAAAGCCTACTCCTCCTATACCTTTGGGCCATTTGACTCGTAACTTGGTAGAAAGCTTCGGGGTGACTTGTAGGTCAAAAATAGGTAAAATCATTCCGATCTGAAATCCAAGATGGCAGCCATCTTGAAACTCTATTTTTTGCTTCTACTCCTGAACTGAAAGACCAATTGACTCAAAACTTGGTTGGAAGCATTGGTGTGACTTGTAGAAAAAAAATAGCTAAAATCTTTCTGATTGGAAAGCCAAGATTGTGGCCATTTTGAAAATTAATTTTTTTTGCGCCATGGTGGCCATCTTGAAGATTTACTTTTCCCTTCATCTCCTCAACCAAGAAACCAATTGACTTGAAACTTAATAGGAAGTATCAGGATTACTTGCAGATCAAAAATAGCTAAAATTGCTTTGATAAGAAGTCATGGCAGCCATCTCAAAAATCTTAATTCAGGAAAAGAAGTTGAAAATAGATTTTCAAAATGCCAAACAACTTGAAACTTGGTATAAAGTCTCTGGGTGACTTGTAGATAAAAAATTGCTTTGATTGTATATCAGATAAATCCAGTACGGCTGCCACAGTTGGCATGGCAGCCATCTTAAAAATCTATTTTGCCCTTCGTCTCCTGAACCAAAAGGCTAGTTGACTCGAAACTTGGTAGGAAGTATCAGGTTACTTGCAGATCGAAAAATAGCTAAAATCATTCCGATCTGAAATCCAAGATGGACTGTATGGCCGCCATCTTTAAAATCAATTTTGCATTTCTCTTGAACCAATCGGCCAGTTGACTTGAAACTTGTCTAATAATCAGGTGAGCAATACAGGGCCAACTTGGCCCTCTTGTTTGTTAACCCTTGTCATGCTCAATAAATTAAGATGCCACACCCACTTCTGATTTCCAGCCAATCAGATTACTTGATCCGGGTTTTTGATAGAAATTCACATATTTAATGACAAACAGGGCAGATCCAGATCAGTTGGCTTCTGAAGAAGCCAACTGATCTGGATCTGCACTGTTTACTAAGACAGGGCATGTCGTGTTCAGCAAGGGAAGGGTTAAAATCAAACAAACTTTAATTTCAAACTCATAGCAGCAGAACCATGGAGGAATAATCTTTGAAGGTTTAGGAAGCTGCATTTCTGTTTGTTTGTATGACATAGAAATGAAGCCACTTTCATTCAGTAACACAGTATCAGTTAGCTTTAACATTCATAAAAAGCACATTGTTTTGATAAACGATTTGTTGAAAAGAGTTCAGGTGTATATACCAAAG
This sequence comes from Anodontia alba, assembly GCA_964016985.1. Lineage (NCBI taxonomy): Eukaryota > Metazoa > Mollusca > Bivalvia > Lucinida > Lucinidae > Anodontia > Anodontia alba. Next base: position 66,015,285 of record OZ024832.1, read on the forward strand.
GTACAGTAAAATATACTGTTCATTCATAAAATAAAGAACCTTGAAAATCTGTATGTCATGTGTTTCTGTCTTAACGAAACCCAATAAGAAATTGATACACACTAACATCAATGCATGCCAATCTGAATGTGAAGAACCTTGAAAATCTGGGCCCAGTTATTCAAAGCATCGTTAGCTTAACGAGCTCGTTAGTGGTCAAAATGTTAACTGTTCTAGTAAGTACAATATCTAATTCACAGGTATTTTTGCTGAAAATGTGAGAAGCTTTTGCAAATGCAAAAGCTACACACATTTTTTCAGCAAAAATATTAGCATATATGCAGTATTTCATAATCAAAGTTTTAACGATACATTAACTAACGACATTGTTAGTTTTGAACAACTGGGCCCTGTATGTCATGTGTTTCTGTCTTAATGAAACCCAGTAAGAAATTGGTACACATTAACATTAATGCATGCCAATTTGAATGTAGGTAGCTATATTTGACCATGACCTATATTTCATGGTTCACTGACTTTCTTGAAATTTGTACTTGGCTCATACAGTTTTTGATCAAATTGTCCTGGAACTGGACATAGATATATTAGAGTTATATCCCATAGATTGATGAAAAATATTGACATTGTGCGACCTAAGCTATCTTTTTACACTTCACTTTACATAGTCCTTGAGTGCTAAAGAGGGGGGTGTGGTTGGGTGGTGCGAAGGTGTCGTTTATCTTACGTCACCGGGGCGTCCAACTGATATTGGCTTACAGTTGGGCAGGGCCTGCTATCCTTGTAGCAGGTAAGGGTTACAGAGGGAAATGTTTTTATTTCTTCTGTTTCTTCACTTTCATTATAATTCCTCTTTCTTCCCTGTCCCTCTCTTTCATCTCCTGTACTATCTCTTCTGTCTCTTTTCTCCCTTTCTTTGGGAGACGACACAAAATGACCCACAAGGGTTGACATGTCGTTAAACCCCAACTCAATAACAAAAAAAAGTGCTAAAGAGGGATATAGCTCCTTTAGTTTTGATTGGATATTCTTGCATATCAGGAGGCCATGGATAAAGTTTTGATTTTGAAAAAGTTTGAAAACCTACACAAATCTGATACATAGTTATGTCCCTTGATTGCTTAAGACACTTAAAATTAACCTTATTGACTCAAAGCTCCATCAGTTTTAGTTTGATTCTTCCTTAAACTTGCAGATGAGGGGGACATGGATATGTTGGGAGTTATGTCCTCCAGATTAATAAATGTTGTAGACATTGAGTGACCTTGACCTACTTACTTGATCTTGATTATTAAGGACCACCCTGGTCCTCTAATATCCTGTAGTGAATGCTATCAGTGTAGACCCTGAGCAGATGCCCCATTCTGTGGCAAGTACTACCCTTTTGGAAGTCTCCAGACTAATAAAATGGGTTAAAGTTTAAAATTATTTTCAGACATATACTGGGTCAATCCTTGTTGCCGTCAATCCCTACCAGATTCTACCCATCTATACATCAGAACAAATTCAACTGTACCGAGACAAAAAGATCGGGGAGCTGCCACCTCACATCTTTGCTATCGCCGACAATTCTTACCACAACATGCAGAGATACCAACATGACCAGTGTGTTATTATCAGGTATGAGATAGGTGAAAAGGATGTAACATTTCTGAAATATATATGGTAAATGTTCTAAATAGTAAAAGTTTCTGGCGAAAGAGTGTGCACAAGTACGATTTACTGCTTAGAGGACTAGGCCTGCACAGGAAAAAGTGTGGTTAGCTTGACATGACCCTAATGAGTTGACTGGGCCATAAAACCTCAGCACAAACAAATAAACTAAATAGTAAATGTTCTAAGAGATTGAAACAGGAAATAAGTTCTGGGAAGAAGAGATCCTTTGAAAGCAAAGAACTCCCTAAAGATTATGAAAATACCAGATTTGGTTTTATTGAGGTTGTTCCTGAGCAGTACTGTAGTCAGAACCCTGTGCACAACATGCTGTTTTAACTTCGTAATACATTAACCTATAGATAATGTGCTATTCTATTCTGTTATTCACCCCCTCCACAGAAAAAACGACCTTTCAGTCGTTATAAAGTCTTAATTCAGAAGGTCCCTTTAACAGTTACCTGTATGACGTAGTTCCTCCCGCTCAAATGATCACGTGTCAGTTTCTTTACTGTGGACTTTGAATGTTCAAGGATTATTATTCTGTGTTAGAAAAAATGGATTAAAATTATTCTACACGGTTAAAATTTTTATATCCTTGACTTTCTCTGGTTCTATATTCACTCCTTCTACTATCTATGTACTTATTTTCGAAATATCGATCTTAGATTTCTTGTTTTCTCAATGTTAAATTTCTTCCTTTGTTTCCGCGTCAGTCGATGCATTTTGCCCGCGGCAACTGTGGCCATTTAAAAGCTAAATGGGATACACATTTATCTTGTCTAACTTGTAATTCTTGCACACGTATCTCTCCGTGTTATATTTGTAGTTCCTGGACAGAAAAAGTTTGGAACCTAGCAGAAAGAAGACGCCTTCATGCTACTAGAAAATCAGTTATGACGCAGAAGAGAAAACAGAAGAAATCAAAGAAATCCAAGAAGTCCCAGTCAGAAATGTCTGACAACGGGACAGTTGATGGGAGCACCGCCCCTCATAGCTTTACTGCTCGGGGCAGGACCCATCAAGGTGGCAGCCTGGCGGACTTAGAGTCTGACCGGGCACTAAGCCCACCAGTCACCAGTCACCAGTCAACCAGTCACCAGTCAACCAGTCACCAGTCATCCAGTCACTGGGCAACTTATCTCCGTTCATCCAGTCGCCAGTCAACCAGTCACCAGTCAACCAGTCACCAGTCAACCAGTCACCAGTCAACCAGGCACCAGTCAACTAGGCTCCAGTCAACCAGGCATGGGTTTACAGTCATTCCCGTATGACCTACAAACACAAATTCCGCCTGGTTATATTCCTATAAATGTGCCTGTACAAAGCTACGCTCCGTCCATAAGTAGCCATATTTCACAGGGTAGTGTCCACAGACTATCCAATGTCTTTATGCCTGGTTACGAACGTTCTAATAGACTAGAACTTCCTAATCCAGCTTCTTCCTCTAGACAGATTATTCCACTCGAACCTGATTTTTCGCAGGTCTCAGATCCGAGTGTAATGATTGAGCCTCCAAATTCAAATGATTTATCTATCTCCAGACCTTCAAGGAAGGATCAGTCTAAAAGAGAGCATAAATCTAAAAAGAGAAGAAGACATCGATCGTCCTCTTCTTCTATCTCTACTTCCAGATCAGACTCTTTGAGTTCTTCTCGGCGAAAGAAAAATTCAGAGAGATCTAAGCACTCTCATAAAAAGAGAAGAAGACGATCGATGACGCCTTCTTCTTCATCAAATTCCTCCCAATCTCAACTTGACATTGGTAGATATACAAGGGCTCATAAATCTCCCCAGGTTGTTCAAACGCCAACTCCAATACAACCTGAGGAGACTAATTTTAGTCAATTCACAAATCAACCTATTAATTACGATCAGATTCAGCCGAATCTCACTCAACAGAATAAGGAGTCAGATTCGGAAACTGAATCCGAAGTCTGGTCATTTGATCGTGCGATTAACGAGGTCTTCCGGCTTCTTCCTCCTGAGTTATGCCCCAAAACTCAGCAGGATCAAGCTCCATTAAAACCTCTCTCTGGGATCGAACAATTAATGGAGTCTCGTTCCACTCCATTACTTGTCCTCCCACAATCCAAATTAGTACAAAATACAACAAAATATATTCAAAATAGACTAGAATCGGACAAATGTTCAAGAGATTGGATTTGTCCGCAAAGCTTGGTTTCGGCTCTTGCTCCGACTAAATTCTACAAGAGCCAAAACCAATATTTGCCAACTGATAATATCCCTCAATTAGAAGCGGATGCGTCGCTCCTAGACATTTCTAATAAAGGAAGAGCTTCTATTCCGCTCAAGAATCTAGAAGCATGGGAAAGGAAGGCTAGAAAACTAGTCGCTATTAATTCTCATGCTGATCTATTTTCTTCAGCTGCCTTCCTTTCATTACAACAGGAATCGATGTCGGTTGCGGCCCTTTCCAGACTTCTGGAGGCCGTAGCCAAATCGATTAAACATGCTACTGCCATGTCTACACTTTTAACTACTGAATTATTCCAAGCTAGGAGGGACGCAGCCCTAGCTTCGTCTAAACTACTACTCGACAATTCCACATACGAGTTAAGGAACGCTCCTATTAACTCAAAATCCTTATTTGACGGCAGGATAAAAGAAATAGCTAAATCAAACTTCGAAGCTCAACAGCAAAGAGCCGGCCTCGGTGGCTCAGTTGGATGCGCCGTCCGACTGGAGACCAGGAGGTCGCGGGTTCAACCCCCGCCGAGGTCGGCAACATTCTTTCGTGAAGATTGATCATGAAATATTTTCTACGGTCATTCTCTCCCTTCCGCTGATTCAAGAAGGGCAGTTGTCAGTTTCTGGCGAAAGAATGTGCACAATACTGGTTAACCGCTTAGAGGACTAAGCCTGCCCAGTAAACGTGTGGTTAGGTAAACTGACCGCGCTCGACATGACCCCATTGGGTTGACTGGGCCGTAAAACCTCAACACAAACAAAATCAACAGCAAAGGTTTCTAGCTTCTACATCCATTCAGTCACAATCTCATTCTTATAAGCCTCCTTCGCAGAGCAGAGCTTTCAAGATACCTAAATATCCTGCTAAACAAACAACATCCAGACCTAAACCTACGCAGTCGTATAGGTCCAAAAATATTCCTCAAAGCTCATCTTCTCACATTAAGAAAGATAATATCAAGAGGACTGGTAACATCCGTCAGTTCCCCTCCTCTAAACCTGCCTCTTCCTCCGCAAGATTATGAAGGCCCGCCCTTTCCACTGCCTGCTCTTCCGCTCGCGGACATTCCAGTGGGAGGACGATTGGCCCATTTTGCCGAAAAATGGGAGGAAATAACAGACAACAAATGGGTCCTCTCTATCGTACGAAACGGATTTAGGATACATTCATCAAAATTCCTCCTTAGTCATCTGTTCCGATCAGAATGAGTCAATCCTCCTCCCCGTTTCTCAGAGAAGAGATCAAAAGTCTTCTCAACAAACGGGCAGTGGAAAGGGTACAGAATCCGGAAACTCCCGGCTTTTATTCCCGGATATTCCTTGTGCCAAAAAAGAACGGAAAGTTTCGTTTAATATTAGACCTGTCTTTATTAAACCGTTACATAGAGAAACAAGCATTCAAAATGGAGACAGTCAAATCGGTAAGACAAGCGATGAGACTCAACGATTGGGCTGTCTCCATAGATTTAACAGATGCATATCTACATGTGCCGATACATCGTCAATCCAGGAAGTATCTTCGTTTCGTACACGAAGATCAAGTATATCACTTTTCGGCCCTACCGTTCGGAATGTCCCTAAGTCTGTTAATTTTCTCGAAACTGATGGACGTTATTGCAGCTTTTCTACGCCAACGTGCCATATCAGTTTTTCCATACCTAGACGATTGGCTGATAAAAAATCTGATTCACAACCGTCTGATTACTCAGACAAAGATTTGCATTCAAACTATTCAAAGCCTAGGTTTTCTGCCAAATCTCAAGAAGTCCGACCTCTTTCCTGCTCAGAAATTCACCTTCATAGGTATGGAATTTCTGACGCAACAAAATTTAGTCAGGGTTCCAGCGGATCGTGTACAGAACCTAATTCTAACAATCAAGAAAATAATGTCAGCAAAACATGTATCGGCACGAACTTTCCTTTCTCTTTTGGGCAAACTCAGTGCTGCAGCAGACCTTGTTCTCCTGGGCAGACTGCACTTACGTCCTCTTCAGATGTGCCTGCTGTCAGTCTGGAAACCTCATATTCTTCCTCTCGATCACCCGATTTCGATAAACGGCATGATTCGATCTCACTTACAATGGTGGATAAACCCCATTCGATTCGAGACAGGGACTTCAATCCATCCTCCAGACCCCAAATTCTTCCTTTATACGGATGCCAGTCATTACGGATGGGGAGCTCATTTAGAGCCGACAACACTGTCCTTTCATGGTCGCTGGACAGAAAACCAATCCCAGCTCCATATCAATATGTTAGAAATGATGGCCATACGATTAGCACTGAAACAAGCCAAAACATTTATTCACCATTCTTGCATCATGATATCCACAGACAACACAACGGTGGTCTCATATATCAACAAACAGGGTGGCACTCATTCCCCCAATCTTTGCGTAGAAGTTTGGAAAATACTCAATTGGTGCCTGGAACAAGACATAGTTATCAGAGTACGTCACATCCCAGGCAAATTCAACATTCTTGCAGACCGCCTCTCAAGACTAGACAAACCTATCAAGACAGAATGGGCTCTGGATCAAACAGTTGCGAATTCAGTATTCCAGATGCTCAACTTCCCAAATGTGGATCTGTTTGCGACAAGATTCAACCACAGACTCCCATTATATGTCTCTCCAGTACAAGACTACAAAGCACTAGCGATAGATGCCCTGTCCATGGACTGGAATCATCTTCATGCATATGCTTTTCCTCCTTTTATTCTGATACCTGCTGTTCTAGAGAAAATCCGACAACATCAGTGCAGAATAGTTCTCATAGCTCCGTTCTGGCCACAGCAACAGTGGTTCTCAGAACTTCTTCTTCTATTAGTGTCAGCTCCGATTCGTCTGCCACTAATTCCAAGACTACTGACTCAATCCAAAGGAAGATATGTACATCAAAACCTCCCAATTCTCGACCTTCACGCTTGGGAGTTATCAAACAATCAATCAGAGATAAGAAATTTTCACAAAACGTTGCAGATTTTGTCTCCAGATCAAGAAGAGCATCTACACAAAAAGTCTACGATGCAAAATGGACCATCTTCTCTAATTGGTGTCATACAAAAAAGGTTAATCCGATCTCGGCCCCTATTACAGTTATAGCCGATTTCTTAATCTTTCTTTTTTCGGAAAAGAAATGTCAGATTAGTACTATTAAAGGTTATAGATCTATGATCTCTAACACTTTAAAATTCAAAACTGGTAATAGAATCGGATCTAATCCAGTTTTATCTGAACTTATCAGATCCTTTGAACTTCAACGACCAGTACAAAGATCTCTTACACCTAAATGGGATTTATCATGGGTTTTAGTATGTCTACAAAAACCACCTTTTGAACCTCTTGATAAGGCTTCTAAATTTCACGTTACTATTAAGACAGCCTTTCTCTTAGCTCTTGCCACTGCTAAAAGGTGTAGTGAAATACATGCTCTAGCTATGGATTCACAACATTTAAGATGTAATCAATCTGATGGTTCAGTTTCCTTGATTCTTAAATCTGGTTTTTTAGCAAAAAACCAGCTTCCTTCTGTTAAACCAGATCCTATTGTTGTTCCTAGTCTTGCTCGAATATGTAAATGGGAACATACTGACAGACTTCTTTGCCCCGTTAGGGCTCTGAAATTCTATCTCAAAATGACTAGCTCTTATCGCCAAAATAGAACTAGACTTTTTCTTCCTATTAAAGGCAATAAGGATATCTCTAAAGATACTATCTCGAGATGGATATCTTACACTGTTAAACTTGCCTATAGGAAACTCACTAAACGAGATATCTCTTTCCTTAAAATCAAAGCTCATGAAGTTAGAGCTCTTTCCTCTTCTTGGGCTTTCTTCGACAAAGTTCCTCTCAATGATATACTTCAAGCAGCGGTTTGGAATAGTTCATCAACTTTTGCCAAATTCTATCTCAGAGACATGTCTCAACAAGCACAGAATCTCCAAAGTTTGGGCCCCATTGTAGTGGCCCAAAAAGTGGTGGGGGGCCAACAGCAATCAGCTATGGATGTGTGGACAACGTCAACAGCCCCCCTAGACCTGATGCTATACTAGAGAGGTACTAATTATATCTTTATTATATATATATGTTAACCCTGGATTACTTTATCCTTGGTTAAAGGATCTTATTATTGCCTTAAGCACTAATTATGTCCTCATTATATATATATAAAAAATAAATCCTTTTATTAAGCCTTAATTCAGAAGTTGGGACTAACTTATTAGGAGAAATCCTCCCTCCTATTCTACAAATTCTAGCACATTATCTATAGGTTAATGTATTACGAAGTTAAAATGAAGTTTTTTAAAAGTAAAACATATTTTAACGAGTAATACTTAACCTATAGATAAGTATTTATCGTCCCACCTCCCTTCCCTCGCTCCTTTCTCCTAATTGTGTATTGTTTTACACATAAAAGAAACTGACACGTGATCATTTGAGCGGGAGGAACTACGTCATACAGGTAACTGTTAAAGGGACCTTCTGAATTAAGACTTTATAACGACTGAAAGGTCGTTTTTTCTGTGGAGGGGGTGAATAACAGAATAGAATAGCACATTATCTATAGGTTAAGTATTACTCGTTAAAATATGTTTTACTTTTAAAAAACTTCATTTTACTTTCAAATTACAGTTGACCCTCCTTATCTTGACATCCAAGGGACTCTCTGAAATACTTTGACATATATGTACCTCGACATATCAGAAAAATTTGCAGATTTGAGGAAAAAATAAATCGAACAACCACATTTCACAAATAGATATGTAATTTGACTCCTGAAGTTAGAAATATATTGAAAATATTGTGAAAAAGAGGAGAAATTGCTCAAATATTGTGAAAAAGAGGAGAAATTGCTCCTTAGGAGCAGAAATTGCTCAAATATTGTGAAAAAGAGGAGAAATTCCTTAGGAGCAATTTCTCCTCTTTTCTACAATATTTTGTTACCTTTTGTTAGATTTCTATGTAAAAACAAGGACCAAATCTTTGAGATAAGTGGTTATTCGAGATAAGCGAAGTCGAAATAACAGGAGTCAACTGTATTCCAAATGGGCTAATTGATCTCAAATACAGATAGGCCCAAGCTCAGATCGCAGAAATGTGGCATCTGGGTCGACACTGTTTGCAAAGCATTCAGCAGGTTTTAAACACCTCAACAGGTTGTTGGCTGGTTGGTTTGGAGTTTAAGAGCACAATCAACACTTTAAAGGTCATGTTTAGTTGGTCAGATTACCTAACCACACTTTTTCCTGGGCAGGCTTAGTCCTGTAAGCAGATATCTGGTACTTGTGCTCATTCTTCCACCAGAAACTGACAACTACCCTTCTTATATCTGCAAAAGAGAGAGAATGAATGTACAAATGATTTTATGATCAATCTCCATGAAAGAATGTTGGCGGCTGGGATTGAACCCGCAACCTCTTGATCACCAGTCAGACGCGCAATAGACTGAGCCAGCGAGGTGGGCACAAATCAACAGGTAGTAAAATGGACTTGTTCAGAGTTTAGGAGTTAACCCTTGTCATGCTGAATAAATAAAGATGCCTCGCCCACTTCTAATTTTCAGCCAATCAGATTACTTGATCCAGATTGTTGATATAAATGCACATACTTAATGGCGAACAGTGCAGATCCAGATCAGTGGCTTCTTCAGGACAAGGGTTAAGGTGTCTGAACAATTTAAGGAAAATATGCTAATGAACTAGTCAATACCTTGCAAATAGATCACAAGATCAGCTAATTGTCCCTTAAGTATTTACCACTTAGCATGCTGGGTAAAATTACAGCAGATGACATTTTGATATATTTATCTTATTTTTCTCCGAAAACAGTCTTTGACATTTTCATCCAAATTTTCACTTGAGGAGAAAATTCTCATGAAATGTCAAAATCAGTTTTCTGGAGAAAATAAGACAATATCATTACTTTGTCCTGCACTGAATTAGCCCAGAGAGTGGTAAAAGTTAACCTTCTATAGGTTGGTGAAAAACTGATGACAGTGATTTTTTTTTTTCTTATTTTATTTTTTTCTTCATCTTGACTTTCAGAGTCATTCCTACAATAATTCTGACTGAAAGGCTACCTATATTTGCAGGGAAAGAATAAGAAAATTATTTTTTGAAATGTCACTGGCTGATTTTATATTTCACCCTTTTCATGCTGAACCCGGATATACCAAGCCTTTGCAAACTGTATAGATCCAGATCAGTTGGCTTCAGAAGCCAACTGATCTGGATCTGCACTGTTTGTCATTTAGTATATGAATTTATGGCAACAATCAGACTCAAGTAATCTGATTGGCTGAAAATCAGAAGTGGGCATGGCAGATTAATTTATTCAGCAGGACAAGGGTTAACATGCTAAGATTAAAGGTATTCAAGAAGATGAAGGGTAATTGAGATATTCTAAACTAGCTGTCAAAATTTTCTGTTTATGGAGGGCATTTAAATACCTTCAGTTACTCTAGATAAGGTCATAGCAACAGATAAGGCGCTTTTTCATCCAATAAATGCTGATATTGTTTTTATTTCTCCACGAAAACATATATTGTGGGTACTCATTAGAAGCGCCTCAGTGAGGCACTTCTAATGAGTACCCACAATATATGTTTTCATGGAGAAATAAGAAAAATAATATGTGGATACCCCCTCTTATCTGTAGCTATGTAAGGTGTAGATTTCAACCATAAATTATTGGTAGTTTTCTTATTTCTCCACAAAAATATATGTTGTGGTTACACATTAGAAGCGCCTCGGTGAGCCGCTTCTAATGAGTACCCACAACATATATTTTTGTGGAGGAATAAGAAAATGTTTATCTGGATACTCCACTTATCTGGAGCTCTGAATTGATTTTCTTCTTGGGTTACAGGTTTGCATAGCTCTGGACAAGATGCTTTGTTTTTCACAAACAAGATATACTGATTTTTTTGTTTATTTATTTTTTTTTTTTTCTTTTTGATTTCACAATGAAATTATACTTCATGGCACTCATTTGAAAACTGTGGCACTGCTTCTGATGATTACTGAACATATGATTTGATGGAAAAACAAAAAAAAAAAAAAGTTTATATCTGGATACACAGAGCTCTAGATATCAAGGCACATATATACTGATTGCCTCCTAAAGAGACAAGATGCATAATGTGTCATCCATACTTTCTGGGAAAAAAAAAAAGTATTTCAAAATGTCATCAGCTGAAATTTCATCCAGCATGCTAAGTGTAAGTGGGATTCAAATGCATGACTATCATTTGGCTGAATGCTGCATTCTAGGTCATGAATATTAAAAAATGTATAGTCTGCATTTTGTTGATTTTAATTTAAAGTGACATGAGATAAGAATTAAATACTTTGTATGCATGAAGTATCCTCTATGTGACTCAGTTGCCCGGTAGGGTTAAAGGGGAATGCAATATAAGTTGAAAGTATATCTTGGAGTAAAATGCTTAACAAGCCAATTATTTCGATGCAAGAGCTATCAAAATTGGTCAAGAAATAAGGAAGTTAAGGTGGTTTGAATATATTAAAGTGGCTGTCATGGATGCTGCCATATTGTAGACTAAGTGACGTCACAAAGTCAAAATTAAATATGCAAAACCAAATTATAAAGGGTTTATTGAATAATTGAGCTACAGATTGTTTATAATGTTTTAATTCTAGTGACAAACAATCATTTCCTGCAAAATAAACCAACTTTATGAGAATTACTGCCTTTATAAAACGAATTTTAATTTTTATGAAAACTCATTTAATATTCAAAATGGCGGCGCCCATTCCACTAATGTTAGAATATTCAATTGTCTATTACTTACTTAATTTTCGACCGATTTTCATCACATTTGTGTCAAAATTCTTTGTTTGCAAAGTTCTTTACTTTAAAGCACAATACCTTTTAAGATTGCGTTCTCCTTTAAAAAATCTGATCAGTCAGTCAGTGCATGATGTCCCACATCGTTTTTATGGTGAACTGGAGAATTTTATCCCCGAACTTTCATGAAACACTTCTCTGTAATGAAACTGACAAAAAGTGATTTGTTTTTCACTGTTTTTCTCAGAAAATAGGACTTGACCATGTCTGGATCATCTTGTTTGCCTGGTGAAACAGTTCTAATTAATAATTACAGCATATTGGAGTGATGAGAAAAATTGCCACTGGTTTGTCCCAAACTACTCCTCCGTAACCCTTAACCTAAACCTCTCTCTTAGCTAATTCAGCAGATGACAAACTGATATTTTTCTTATTTTTCCCAGAAAACAGGATTTGACATTTCATGCAAATCTCCAATGGAGACAATTTGCATGAAAAGTCAAATCCTGTTTTCTGGAAAAAAAAAAAGGAAAGATATTTCAATATGTCGTCTGCTGAAAATTTCACCCAGAGTGCTAAGCATTAAAGCACCAACAATAACTGTAGCAGATAGGATAAGGGTAATTTTATTTATTTATTATTATTATTGTTTATTACATAGATCTAGTTAAGGTGCTTTTTTTCAGTCCAAAAGTATTGATATTTTTCTTATTTCTCCACGAAAACATATTTTGAGGTATTCATTAGAAGTGCCTCGCCGAGGCGCTTCTAATGAGTACCCACAACGTATGTTTTCATGGTGAAATAAGAAAAATATTAACCTGATACCCACTCTTATCTAGGCCTATGTGACTGGGTAAACAAGGCAGGCTTCATAGCACAGTTGGCAGCACATCTAATTACAGACCCAGGGGTCACAAGTTTGAATCCCAGTTCAGTGTGATAACTTACATTGAGATTGATTGTGAAAAAAATTCTATGGCCATTCTCCACTTTGCATTGATTCCAGAAGTAGAAGAAGGGCAGTTGTCAGTTACTGGCAAAAGTATCTGCACAAAGTACTGGTTAGCTACCTAGAGGACTAAGCCTGCCCAGGTAAAATGTGAGTAGGTTAACTGATGGGCTTGACATGACTTTGACGACTTGGCTGTAAAGTTGACTGGGCGGTAATATTCCAAATCAGAAAGTCCTCTGTTAAGTTTGTTACTGTAAAACACTCAGTATCTGAGGCATCAAAATATAGCAGTTTGATGGGAAGGGCTTATTTGCGCATTTCAACCCTGGTCCTGCTGAACCCAGATATACCCTGTCTTTGCAAACAGTGTAGATCCAGATCAGTTGGCTTCTCCAGAAGCCAACTGATCTGGATCTACACTGTTTGCCATTAAGTATGTGAATTTGTGTTAACAATCTGGACCAAGTAATCTGATTGGCTGAAAATTAGAAGTGGGTGTGGCATCTTAATTTATTCAGTATGACAAGGATTAATTTTGGTGCATTCATATTTTCAGATTTATGTCACACTATATAAATTTATTAAAGAACTAAACATTGGCAGAGTTTTATTTTAGCAGTTTTTGCCTACAATGGCAATAGTGCCAAAATAAAGTGACTGCCAAATATAAGTGTTTTACAGAACATTTTGTTATTTACCACGTATCTGGCCAAAATATTGTTTGTTTCATTTATTGGGTTTAGAATGTTCTGTATTCTATTGTAGTGGTGAATCTGGGGCTGGCAAGACAGAAAGTACAAAATTGATATTACAGTTTCTAGCGGCCATCAGTGGACAGCATTCTTGGATAGAACAACAGATTCTAGAGGCCAACCCTATCATGGAAGGTATGCTGTTTGAAATTTAACTTCTCTGGGCATTTTCTGCAGACAGACAATTTGAAACATCTTTCATATTTTAACTTCGTAATACATTAACCTATAGATAATGTGCTATTCTATTCTGTTATTCACCTCCTCCACAGAAAAAACAACCTTTCAGTCGTTATAAAGTCTTAATTCAGAAGGTCCCTTTAACAGTTACCTGTATGACGTAGTTCCTCCCGCTCAAATGATCACGTGTCAGTTTCTTTTCTGTGGACTTTGAATGTTCAAGGATTATTATTCTGTGTTAGAAAAAATGGATTAAAATTATTCTACACGGTTAAAATTTTTATATCCTTGACTTTCTCTGGTTCTATATTCACTCCTTCTACTATCTATGTACTTATTTTCGAAATATCGATCTTAGATTTCTTGTTTTCTCAATGTTAAATTTCTTCCTTTGTGTCCGCGTCAGTCGATGCATTTCGCCCGCGGCAACTGTGGCCATTTAAAAGCTAAATGGGATACACATTTATCTTGTCTAACTTGTAATTCTTGCACACGTATCTCTCCGTGTTATATTTGTAGTTCCTGGACAGAAAAAGTTTGGAACCTAGCAGAAAGAAGACGCCTTCATGCTACTAGAAAATCAGTTATGACGCAGAAGAGAAAACAGAAGAAATCAAAGAAATCCAAGAAGTCCCAGTCAGACATGTCTGACAACGGGACAGTTGATGGGAGCACCGCCCCTCATAGCTTTACTGCTCGGGGCAGGACCCATCAAGGTGGCAGCCTGGCGGACTTAGAGTCTGACCGGGCACTAAGCCCACCAGTCACCAGTCAACCAGTCACCAGTCAACCAGTCACCAGTCATCCAGGCACTGGGCAACTTATCTCCGTTCATCCAGTCACCGGTCATCCAGTCGCCAGTCAACCAGTCACCAGTCAACCAGTCACCAGTCAACCAGGCACCAGTCAACTAGGCTCCAGTCAACCAGGCATGGGTTTACAGTCATTCGCGTATGACCTACAAACACAAATTCCGCCTGGTTATATTCCTATAAATGTGCCTGCACAAAGCTACGCTCCGTCCATAAGTAGCCATATTTCACAGGGTATTGTCCACAGACTATCCAATGTCTTTATTCCTGGTTACGAACGTTCTAATAGACTAGAACTTCCTAATCCAGCTTCTTCCTCTAGACAGATTATTCCACTCGAACCTGAATTTTCGCAGGTCTCAGATCCGAGTGTAATGATTGAGCCTCCAAATTCAAATGATTTATCTATCTCCAGACCTTCAAGGAAGGATCAGTCAAAAAGAGAGCATAAATCTAAAAAGAGAAGAAGACATCGATCGTCCTCTTCTTCTATCTCTACTTCCAGATCAGACTCTTTGAGTTCTTCTCGGCGAAAGAAAAATTCAAAGAGATCTAAGCACTCTCATAAAAAGAGAAGAAGACGATCGATGACGCCTTCTTCTTCATCAAATTCCTCCCAATCTCAACTTGACATTGGTAGATATACAAGGGCTCATAAATCTCCCCAGGTTGTTCAAACGCCAACTCCAATACAACCTGAGGAGACTAATTTTAGTCAATTCACAAATCAACCTATTAATTACGATCAGATTCAGCTGAATCTCACTCAACAGAATAAGGAGTCAGATTCGGAAACTGAATCCGAAGTCTGGTCATTTGATCGTGCGATTAACGAGGTCTTCCGGCTTCTTCCTCCTGAGTTATGCCCCAAAACTCAGCAGGATCAAGCTCCATTAAAACCTCTCTCTGGGATCGAACAATTAATGGAGTCTCGTTCCACTCCATTACTTGTCCTCCCACAATCCAAATTAGTACAAAATACAACAAAATATATTCAAAATAGACTAGAATCGGACAAATGTTCAAGAGATTGGATTTGCCCGCAAAGCTTGGTTTCGGCTCTTGCTCCGACTAAATTCTACAAGAGCCAAAACCAATATTTGCCAACTGATAATATCCCTCAATTAGAAGCGGATGCGTCGCTCCTAGACATTTCTAATAAAGGAAGAGCTTCTATTCCGCTCAAGAATCTAGAAGCATGGGAAAGGAAGGCTAGAAAACTAGTCGCTATTAATTCTCATGCTGATCTATTTTCTTCAGCTGCCTTCCTTTCATTACAACAGGAATCGATGTCGGTTGCGGCCCTTTCCAGACTTCTGGAGGCCGTAGCCAAATCGATTAAACATGCTACTGCCATGTCTACACTTTTAACTACTGAATTATTCCAAGCTAGGAGGGACGCAGCCCTAGCTTCGTCTAAACTACTACTCGACAATTCCACATACGAGTTAAGGAACGCTCCTATTAACTCAAAATCCTTATTTGACGGCAGGATAAAAGAAATAGCTAAATCAAACTTCGAAGCTCAACAGCAAAGGTTTCTAGCTTCTACATCCATTCAGTCACAATCTCATTCTTATAAGCCTCCTTTGCAGAGCAGAGCTTTCAAGATACCTAAATATCCTGCTAAACAAACAACATCCAGACCTAAACCTACGCAGTCGTATAGGTCCAAAAATATTCCTCAAAGCTCATCTTCTCACATTAAGAAAGATAATATCAAGAGGACTGGTAACATCCGTCAGTTCCCCTCCTCTAAACCTGCCTCTTCCTCCGCAAGATTATGAAGGCCCGCCCTTTCCACTGCCTGCTCTTCCACTCGCGGACATTCCAGTGGGAGGACGATTGGCCCATTTTGCGGAAAAATGGGAGGAAATAACAGACAACAAATGGGTCCTCTCTATCGTACGAAACGGATTCAGGATACCATTCATCAAAATTCCTCCTTTGTCATCTGTTCTGATCAGAATGAGTCAATCCTCCTCCCCGTTTCTCAGAGAAGAGATCGAAAATCTTCTCAACAAACGGGCAGTGGAAAGGGTACAGAATCCGGAAACTCCCGGCTTTTATTCCCGGATATTCCTTGTGCCAAAAAAGAACGGAAAGTTTCGTTTAATATTAGACCTGTCTTTATTAAACCGTTACATAGAGAAACAAGCATTCAAAATGGAGACAGTCAAATCGGTAAGACAAGCGATGAGACTCAACGATTGGGCTCTCTCCATAGATTTAACAGATGCATATCTACATGTGCCGATACATCGTCAATCCAGGAAGTATCTTCGTTTCGTACACGAAGATCAAGTATATCACTTTTCGGCCCTACCGTTCGGAATGTCCCTAAGTCCGTTAATTTTCTCGAAACTGATGGACGTTATTGCAGCTTTTCTACGCCAACGTGCCATATCAGTTTTTCCATACCTAGACGATTGGCTGATAAAAAAATCTGATTCACAACCGTCTGATTACTCGGACAAAGATTTGCATTCAAACTATTCAAAGCCTAGGTTTTCTGCCAAATCTCAAGAAGTCCGACCTCTTTCCTGCTCAGAAATTCACTTTCATAGGTATGGAATTTCTGACGCAACAAAATTTAGTCAGGGTTCCAGCGGATCGTGTACAGAACCTAATTCTAACAATCAAGAAAATAATGTCAGCAAAACATGTATCGGCACGAACTTTCCTTTCTCTTTTGGGCAAACTCAGTGCTGCAGCAGACCTTGTTCTCCTGGGCAGACTGCACTTACGTCCTCTTCAGATGTGCCTGCTGTCAGTCTGGAAACCTCATATTCTTCCTCTCGATCACCCGATATCGATAAACGGCATGATTCGATCTCACTTACAATGGTGGATAAACCCCATTCGATTCGAGACAGGGACTTCAATCCATCCTCCAGACCCCAAATTCTTCCTTTATACGGATGCCAGTCATTACGGATGGGGAGCTCATTTAGAGCCGACAACACTGTCCTTTCATGGTCGCTGGACAGAAAACCAATCCCAGCTCCATATCAATATGTTAGAAATGATGGCCATACGATTAGCACTGAAACAAGCCAAAACATTTATTCACCATTCTTGCATCATGATATCCACAGACAACACAACGGTGGTTTCATATATCAACAAACAGGGTGGCACTCATTCCCCCAATCTTTGCGTAGAAGTTTGGAAAATACTCAATTGGTGCCTGGAACAAGACATAGTTATCAGAGTACGTCACATCCCAGGCAAATTCAACATTCTTGCAGACCGCCTCTCAAGACTAGACAAACCTATCAAGACAGAATGGGCTCTGGATCAAACAGTTGCGAATTCAGTATTCCAGATGCTCAACTTCCCAAATGTGGATCTGTTTGCGACAAGATTCAACCACAGACTCCCATTATATGTCTCTCCAGTACAAGACTACAAAGCACTAGCGATAGATGCCCTGTCCATGGACTGGAATCATCTTCATGCATATGCTTTTCCTCCTTTTATTCTGATACCTGCTGTTCTAGAGAAAATCCGACAACATCAGTGCAGAATAGTTCTCATAGCTCCGTTCTGGCCACAGCAACAGTGGTTCTCAGAACTTCTTCTTCTATTAGTGTCAGCTCCGATTCGTCTGCCACTAATTCCAAGACTACTGACTCAATCCAAAGGAAGATTTGTACATCAAAACCTCCCAATTCTCGACCTTCACGCTTGGGAGTTATCAAACAATCAATCAGAGATAAGAAATTTTCACAAAACGTTGCAGATTTTGTCTCCAGATCAAGAAGAGCATCTACACAAAAAGTCTACGATGCAAAATGGACCATCTTCTCTAATTGGTGTCATACAAAAAAGGTTAATCCGATCTCGGCCCCTATTACAGTTATAGCCGATTTCTTAATCTTTCTTTTTTCGGAAAAGAAATGTCAGATTAGTACTATTAAAGGTTATAGATCTATGATCTCTAACACTTTAAAATTCAAAACTGGTAATAGAATCGGATCTAATCCAGTTTTATCTGAACTTATCAGATCCTTTGAACTTCAACGACCAGTACAAAGATCTCTTACACCTAAATGGGACTTATCATGGGTTTTAGTATGTCTACAAAAACCACATTTTGAACCTCTTGATAAGGCTTCTAAATTTCACGTTACTATTAAGACAGCCTTTCTCTTAGCTCTTGCCACTGCTAAAAGGTGTAGTGAAATACATGCTCTAGCTATGGATTCACAACATTTAAGATTTAATCAATCTGATGGTTCAGTTTCCTTGATTCTTAAATCTGGTTTTTTAGCAAAAAACCAGCTTCCTTCTGTTAAACCAGATCCTATTGTTGTTCCTAGTCTTGCTCGAATATGTAAATGGGAACATACTGACAGACTTCTTTGCCCCGTTAGGGCTCTGAAATTCTATCTCAAAATGACTAGCTCTTATCGCCAAAATAGAACTAGACTTTTTCTTCCTCTTAAAGGCAATAAGGATATTTCTAAAGATACTATCTCGAGATGGATATCTTACACTGTTAAACTTGCCTATAGGAAACTCACTAAACGAGATATCTCTTTCCTTAAAATCAAAGCTCATGAAGTTAGAGCTCTTTCCTCTTCTTGGGCTTTCTTCGACAAAGTTCCTCTCAATGATATACTTAAAGCAGCGGTTTGGAATAGTTCATCAACTTTTGCCAAATTCTATCTCAGAGACATGTCTCAACAAGCACAGAATCTCCAAAGTTTGGGCCCCATTGTAGTGGCCCAAAAAGTGGTGGGGGGCCAACAGCAATCAGCTATGGATGTGTAGACAACGTCAACAGCCCCCCTAGACCTGATGCTATACTAGAGAGGTACTAATTATATCTTTATTATATATATATGTTAACCCTGGATTACTTTATCCTTGGTTAAAGGATCTTATTATTGCCTTAAGCACTAATTATGTCCTCATTATATATATATAAAAAATAAATCCTTTTATTAAGCCTTAATTCAGAAGTTGGGACTAACTTATTAGGAGAAATCCTCCCTCCTATTCTACAAATTCTAGCACATTATCTATAGGTTAATGTATTACGAAGTTAAAATGAAGTTTTTTAAAAGTAAAACATATTTTAACAAGTAATACTTAACCTATAGATAAGTATTTATCGTCCCACCTCCCTTCCCTCGCTCCTTTCTCCTAATTGTGTATTGTTTTACACATAAAAGAAACTGACACGTGATCATTTGAGCGGGAGGAACTACGTCATACAGGTAACTGTTAAAGGGACCTTCTGAATTAAGACTTTATAACGACTGAAAGGTTGTTTTTTCTGTGGAGGAGGTGAATAACAGAATAGAATAGCACATTATCTATAGGTTAAGTATTACTTGTTAAAATATGTTTTACTTTTAAAAAACTTCATTTTTCCCAGAAAATAGGCTTTAACGTTTCATGCAAATTGTCTCCTGAGGAGACAAATTGCATGAAATGTCAAAGCCTATTTTCTGGGAAAAATAAAGATGTTTCAATTTGTTGTCTGCTGAATATGGAAGGTATGCTGTTTTAACCTTTACCCTCTCTGGGTAATTCAGCAGATGACTATTTGAAACATTCTTACATCTTTCATATTTTTCCCAGAGAATAGGCTTTGACATTTCATGCAAATTGTCTCCTGGGCAGGCTGTCATTGGTTCTACTCCTAATTGGGTTGTGAGAATTTTTTACTAGCTCACACTACATTGTGTGTTGGTGGAGATAGGATGCATTTCTTTTTTTCTTTTTTTTTTTTAAGAAAAAGTATGGATATTCTCCATGAAGACATACGTTGTGGGTACTGATAAAAAGCCCATTGCCACTGTGCTGATGAGTATTCACAACCCATTTTTTGTAGAAAAATAATTTTCTGGATGCTTCTCTTATTTCAAGTTTTGATTGGATGTAAAGTTGCAGCACAAAGTGTGCACGAGTGATCCACAAAATCAAGGCTGTACAAATGGCCATCTGAACACAACTTGCCAACCCAATATATTGTAACTGAAATACTGTTGAAATTAATTAACCCCAGAACAGCACCACCGCCCTTGCTAGACATGGCCCTTTTACAATAATGGGCAGAGCTTAGAGTCTAACTAAATATTTTGATTCTCAGAATTAACCCTTCTCCTGCTAAACAAGACATGTCCTGTTTTAGCAAACAGTGTAGAGCCAGATCAGTTGGCTTCTGAAGAAGCCAACTGGCTTCTGAAGAAGCCAACTGATCTGGATCTGCACAGTTTGTAATTAAATATGTGAATTTCTATCAAAAACTCAGATCTAGTAATCTGATTGGCTAGAAATTAGAAGTGGGTGTGGCATCTCAATTTGTTCAGCAGGACAAGGGTTAAGTAAAATTTTATGGTAATGGTACAAGTCCTTTATTTTCAGCCTTTGGCAATGCCAAAACCATCAGGAATGACAACTCCAGCAGATTTGGCAAATACATTGATATCCACTTCAACCAGCGAGGTGTTATAGAAGGGGCCAAAATTGAACAGTACCTGTTGGAGAAATCTCGTATCGTACATCAGGCTCATGATGAGAGGAATTACCATATTTTCTACTGCATGCTGGCGGGTATGACAAAAGAAGAAAAACAGAAATTGGAGGTTACAGATGCTACAAATTACTGGTACTTGATTCAGGTAAGGTGGCCTAAACAGTTACAATGATCATGAAACCAGAGTAAAATGCTAGAGGCAGATCCAGAGGGGTCTCATGGGGTTTGCCGGCCTCGGTGGCTCAGTTGGATGCGCGTCCGACTGGAGACCAGGAGGTCGCTGGTTCGACCCCCGCCGAGGTCGGCAACATTCTTTCGTGGAGATTGATCATGAAATATTTTCTACGGTCATTCTCTCCCTTCCTCTGATTCAAGAAGAGCAGTTGTCAGTTTCTGGCGAAAGAATGTGCACAATACTAGTTAACCGCTTAGAGGACAAAGCCTGCCCAGTAAACGTGTGGTTAGGTAAACTGACCGTGCTCGACATGACCCCATTGGGTTGACTGGGCCGTAAAACCTCAACACAAACTCATGGGGTTTAATTGATCACCAACTAAACCCTGCTTTGAGTCCAAATTTCATTGGAATTATTAAGAAGTATTTGATGATAATTATGGGATAATTTTCTCCAGTTTTTCAGTTCTCTTATTTCTCCACGAAAACATATGTTGTGGGCACTCATTAGAAGTGCCTCAGTGAGGCACTTCTAATGGGTACCCACAACATATCTTTTTATGGAGAAATAAGAAGAATTATCCCAGAATTATCACCAAATACTCAAAGAATTATCCCAGAATTATCACCAAGTACTCCTCCTTAACAAAATTCCCCTGAAATTATTTCACTTGCATGGAAATGTTTGGATAAATTTGATAAATTTTGGACGCTGTATTTATCCAAAATATGTAAAAATTTTTATCATATTTCTCCTTAAATTTGAACATATCTCTTAAGGGGACTGCATAAATTTGGTAGATTTTCTGCCATTATTTATAAGAGAGACAAATTTGATTACTTTTATGTTGGCCTTTGTGGCTCAGTTGGATCGGCGTCCAACTGAAGATCAGGAGGCTGTGGGTTTGACCCATGCCGGGTCGGCAAATTCTTTCGTGGATATTGATCATGAGATATTTTCTACGGTCATTCTCTCCCTTCTGCTGATTCAAGAAGGGCAGTTGTCAGTTTCTGGCGAAAGAATGTGCACAATACTATTTAACCGCTTAGAGGATTAAGCCTGCCCAGTTAAAGTGTGGTTAGGTAAACTAACACACTCGACATGACCCTATTTGGTTCACTGGGCCGTAAAACCTCAACACAAACAAACAAACTTCCTCTTACTTCCTGCCCTTCTGAAAAGGAGGCTACACAAAAGGAAAGAATTTGCTCCTCTTTGGAGCAAATTCTTTCCATATAGAGTACCGTACTTACAGTATCCAATCCCATTACCATAGATTTTCAGTATACCATATTTGTTCCTATATTTCAGGGTGGGGATATAAACTGTGAAGGACGTGATGATAAAAAAGAGTTTGCTGACATTAGATCTGCTATGAAGGTTCTCATGTTCTCAGAGAAGGAAGTTTGGGAGCTGTTGAAAATTCTCAGTGTCCTGTTACATCTCGGAAACCTAAAGTACAATGGTGAGTTCAGTCAGTACAATGATACATAAAACTTTACAACTCTCAGAGGGGCTGGTCGGGTGGAGCAAAGGTGTTATGTATCTTACCTCACTGGGGCATCCAACTGATATTAGCTCACAGTTGGGCAAGGCCTGCTATCCTTGTAGCAGGTAAAAGGCTAGAGGAGGAATGTTTTAATTTCTTCTGTTTCTTCACTTTCTTTCCTGTTCCTTTTTCTTCCCTGTCCCTCACTTTCATTTCCTTTACTATCTCTTCTGTCTCTTTTCTCCCTTTCTCTGGGAGACGACACAAAATGACCCACAAGGGTTGATGTGTCGTTAAACCCCAACACAATCAATCAATTACCACTCTCAGAACAAACTCAGCAGACAACAAATTGATGATATTTTTGTGTTTTTTTTTTTTTTTTTGTTTTTTTTCCTCAAAAATAGGCTTTGAATTTCACACAAATTGTCTCCTGAGAAGACAGTTTGCATGAAATGTCAAATCCTGTTTTCTGGGAAAAATAAGAAAAATATCATCAGTTTATTGTCTGCTGAATTAATCCAGAGAGTGGTAAAGGTTAAAATATTGATAAATTTTTCAAAGTTTGGTCCAATTTTCACCAAAAAGAAGGATTTGAGTCTGGAGTTGAAATAAGGCAGAGGGTAGCTTTAAAAAGGACAGAGGGGCAGGAAAGGGTAGGAATGGTAGCACACCTATCTGAATAGGGCTAGCAGGAGCACTGAACTTTTTATAGTCCCTAAAATTTGAACAAGTCTGTCTGACTATTTACTGTTATTGGAATATCTGTTTAGAAAGTAACTTCATTTATTACCATATTTACTCAACCCATGTTGAGCCCGGATATACCCTGCCTTTGTAAACAATGTAAATCCAGATCAGTTGGCTTCTGAAAAAGCCAACTGATTTGAATCTGCACTGTTTGCAATTTAGTATCTGAATTTATATCAGTCTGGATCAAGGAATCCGATTGGCTGAAAATTATAATTGGGCGTGGCATCTTAATTTATTCAGCATGACAAGGGTTAATATTTGGACATCTTAATTCCTACCAGAGGACTTGATTAGGAGGAGTATTTTGCGATAATTCTGCGATAATGTTTTTCTTATTTTGCCATAAAAACATGTTGATACTCGTTGGAAGCACCTCCTCGAGGTGAAGAATGCGTATGTTTTTACAGACAAATTGAGAAAATTTTCTCAGAATTGTCATCAAATACCCCTCCTTAACAATTCCTGTGCCTTACCATGTTTTGTTTTAAAGTTTGAACAAGTTGGTTTTACTTCCTGATGAAGTGTCTAAAAACTGCTGGATGAATGGTAAACCATGTAGACCCCGATCAGTTGCTGCATTGTACATCTGATCTGGGTATACACTGTTTGATCAGGCCTGTCTATCCCAGTTCACTGGAAGCTCTTTATAAGATGGTTCATTATAAGACAGTTTTGGATGTGACAGTTTAAAGGTGGACCCAAAAGTAATGTATGCAAACAAAAAAGTATAGATTATATAGAAAAATGACCGTTTTTCTTTATAATCTATGCATTTTTGTTTAGCAAATGTGGTTATTGTTGTGGATGTGAGCAATAGTGTTATAAAGAGATTGTGGTGTAATGACCATAAATGGTCATTTTTAGCTCACCTGAGCTCGGCCGTCCGTGCGTCCGTCAGTCTGTCCGTCCGTGCATCCATCCGTTAACATTTTCAAACGACTTCTCCTCTGAAGCCGCTGAGCCAATTTTGCTCCAATTTCATTTGAAGCCTCCTTAGGGTTGGGGAACGAAAAATTGCTAAAATGGTTGCGGTCCGTTGACCAAGATGGCCGCCACGCCCATATATGGTAAAAACCTTTAACAATCTTCTTCTCCAGAACCGAGAATGCTTTGGGGCTGAACCTTTGCAGGAATCATCGGGGATGAGAGGTCTACCAAAATTGCTAAAAGATTGCTAAAAGAATTGTCGTATGTTGACGTTTGACCTTTTTACGGCAAGGTCAAGTTTGCTTCCCTATGCATTTGTATGGGAAAAACCATTAAAAATCTTCTTCTCCAAAACTGAGCATGCCTTATGGCTGAATCTTTGCATATATTATCGGGAACAGGAGGGCTACCATAATTGCTAAAATAATGGTTGTACATTGACATTTGACCTTTTTACGGTAAGGTGAATTTTGCTTCCTTATGCATTTGTATGGGAAAAATGCTCAGAATTTCAAACAACTTCTCCTCTGGAGCCTCTGGGCCAATTTTGCTCAAATTTCATATGGAGCTCCTTAGGGGGAACAAAAGATTGCTAAAATGGTCATGGTTCGTTGACCAAGATGGCCGCCATGCCCATATATGGTAAAAAGCTTTAAAAATCTTCTTCTCTAGAACTGAGGATGCTTTTGGGCTGAATGTTTGCATAAATCATCGGGGACAGGGGGTCTACCAAAGTTGCTAAAGTAATGGTCACGCATTGACATTTGACCTTTTTACTGCAAGGTCAAGTTTGCTACCTTATGCAATTGCATGGGAAAAAACATTTAAAAATCTTATTCTCCAAACCGAAGATGGCTTGTGGCTGAATCTTTGCATATATCATCTGGAACAGGCGGTCTACCAAATTTGCTAAAATAATTGTCATACATTGACATTTAACATTTTTACGGCGAGGTCAAGTTTGCTTCTGTATGCATTTGTATGGGCACCATACATTTGTATGGAAAAAATATTGATAATTTCAAATGGCTTTTCCTCTGAAGCCTCCAGGCCAGTGTTGCTCAAATTTCATGCGGAGCCTCCGTGGGCAGGAGAATGAAAGATTGCTAAAATGGGTATGGTCCATTGATCAAAATGGTTGCCATGCCCATATATGGTAAAAAGCTTTAAAAATCTTCTTCTCCATAACCAAATAAGCCCTGGGTCCTAATCTTTGCACAAATTATGGGGGACAGGAGATCTACCCAAATTGCTTAAATGATGGTTCTATGTTGACATTTGACCTTTTTACCTCCAAGGTCAAATTTGCTTCCCCATTTGTATAGGCCATATACATTTATATTGAAAGTATCGAAGTGACTTGTAGATCAACAGTAGTTAAAATTGTTCTGATTGGAAATCTAAGATGGGCATCATCTGGTTTATATTTATAATATTTCCCTGCCACTGTGCTGTTTACATGTATAAAATCATGATTCTTCAGAAACCACTTAGCCAATTTCCACCAAATTTCACCTTGATCCTTCTGTTAAAATATAATTGATAGTTTATTCAAATGATCATGCTCCATTGACTGTCAGGCCCATATATTCTTCTTCAAAACTAAGAACTGCTCAAATGATGATATTTTCATTAGTTGCGATGATAGGATTGGAAAAAATGTTGCATAACATCTGCATGTCTGCAGTGGCTATGTCACTCAGGTGAGCGAACTGTGGCCCGTGGGCCTCTTGTTCTATATAGCCTATACATTTTTGTGTGATACAACATGGTTGTTTAGCTAACAGGGTGTGTATTTTGGATCCCAGCAGTTGTGTTACAGAGAGGTTGTGGATTTATTACTACACTTATTGATCAATAACTCTTGTTTATTTTTTCAGCCATTGAGATGGAGAATATTGATGATGCCAGTGAAATCACAGACATCAGTCATATCAACAAAGTCTGCCAGCTTCTAGAGGTAATTTGTGAGAGGATAATTTAGTCCCCCACTGGTCCACCAGATGGATGAATATATGTCTGCATGTTGTCCTCATTCAAAGTAGCGATCCTCACACTTCAGTCAGAAACAAAATGACCAGATCCTGCATAGAGTGTCTCTGATGTCACACTTCAGTTTCAGACCATCTGATAGGTCCATTTCATTGCAGGCCTTAATAAACCAGGTTCAACAGGACTGGTTACAAATATATTTAACCTTGGTTATCTGTTAACTGAAATGAAAATGATCATATACATAAAAATAACTTCGGTATCGGCCTTCTGTGCACATAAATTTCGGCATGTTCTCAATATGCAAATAATACACTTCTCATTGTCACATATCTGCTTGAAGAAACCGTCCTAGTGTATTTCATTTCATCAATAAGTACAGTTGACTCTCGCTATCTCGAACTCGCTTATTTCGAATAACTGCTTATGTTGAAGTGAAAATCTGGTCCCTGCCTAAATATGAAAATCTAACAACATGTAAAAATATTGTGGAAAAGAGGAGAAATAGCTCCTGAGGAGCAATTTCTCCTCTTTTCCACAATATTTTCAATATATCTCTTGTAACTTCAAAAGTCCAATTACACATATAGTTGTTAAATGCAGTTAATGGAATTAGTTTTTCCTCAATTCTGCAAATCTGATATGTCGAAGTACGGCTATCTCGAAGTATTTCAGAGAGTCCCTTGGAATTCGAGATAACGAGAGTTGACTGTATTTAAGGAAATAGAGACTTGTATGCCCCAGCAAGAATGGTGGAAGAGTATTAAATTTTACCTGTCAGTCTGTTCTTTCTAAAAACAATTTTGTCTGGGCCATAACTCTTAAACCATATGGAATATATTCATGAAATTTCACAGATGGCTTAATCATATCGAGACCATGTGTCACTAACAATGAAGATAACTCTAATTAACAGAAGTTGTTTCAAGTTGTGTTAATTTCACTCCCTAAATGTATTTGTCCAGCAGATTATTAAATAGAGTGGTAAAGAGGTTTGGGTGCATATTGTATTCATGCTTTGAAGCACTGTGAGAAAATCACACCAAAACAAAAAAAAAAACTATGATGGCAAAAATTTTTACATTCACCATATTTTACCAAAAGTATTCAGACAAAAAGGTCTGAAGAACAGAGTAGACCTTGGTCAGACATGACAGAAAGTGGCATCTTATCAGGGTCTCAGAAACCATTGATAGTGGCATCGAATCAGGGTCTACACTGCTTGCCACTCATCCAGCAATTTGAAAACACAACAACAGGTAGTATAATGGACTTTTAAATTTTTAAGAACAGTATAATTTGAATTTAAGGTGTCTGATTAGGTAAATATGCTACAAACTTCATGGCTCTTGATAAGATGCTTTTTTTCAGCCAAAAAGTATTGACATTTTTCTTATTTCTGCATGAAAACATATGTTGTGGGTTCTCATTAGAAGTGCCTCACCGGGGTGCTTCTAATCAGTACCCACAACATATGTTTTCGTGCAGAAATAAGAAAAATGTTTACCTGATCCCCACTTATCTTGAGCTTTGTAGAGTGTAGACCTGGTGAACTTGGCAACATGCTGGAGCCTATCCAGTGTGCTCGTAGAAGCATCCACATGGCTCTGTGTTTAGCACTTCTGACCTGTCCATGAGGTCCCTGATTCGAAACTCTCCAGAGGCAGAATTCACCTTATGATTGTACAGTGTTTCATTACACAGGACCTTTCACTATCACCCCTTCATCATCTCAATATGACTTAAATACTGTTGAAAGAGATGTAAAACACCAGGGCTCAGTTGGTCAAAACTAACAATGTTGTTAGTTAACGTATTGTTAAAACTTTCATCATTAAATACGGCATATACGCCAGTATTTTAGCTGAAAAAAAGTGAGTAGCTTTTGCATTTGCAAAAGCTACTCACATTTTTTCAGCAAAAATACCTATGAATTAGATATTGTATTTACTAGAACAGTTAACATTTTGGCCACTAATGAGCTTGTTAAGCTAACGATGCTTTGAACAACTGGACCCAAATCATCATCCAGTGTACTCATAATCTGTTTGTTAAAAAATTGAAAAATCAAAAGCTTTACAGTTAATGTTCATCTTTTTATGTTAATTTTCAGGTAAAAGCACAAGATTTGATAGATGCTTTGACAACAAAAACCATTGTCACCCGCGGTGAGAGTGTCACTACTGCCATGGGGGTAGACGCTTCGATGGATGTGAGAGATGCCTTTGTGAAGGGCATTTATGGTCGTATGTTTATATGGATTGTTGAAAAGATCAACACTGCCATTTTCAAGCCTAAGCCAAATCCACGACACTTTAGGACCTCCATTGGAGTGTTGGATATCTTTGGGTTTGAGACCTTTGATGTAAACAGGTAAGATGTGACTTCCAACATTAGATAACATACCTTTAGATGTGTGCCTAGACTAGCTACTAGTCTATTAATAAGATCTGATCATTTTTTTTAATAAAAGATAGTCAACTTCTTAATGATGGCAAGTCTGTTTGGTAGAGTCTTCAATACACATACTGGCAAAGTAATGTCGAGAAAGGAGACTAGACCAGTAAAAATATTTTAATGCAGATAGATGGCTTTGTTTCCATATTATTCATATTAACCCTTATCCTGCTGAACCCGGATATACCCTGTCTTTGCAAACAGTGTAGATTCAGATCAGTTGGCTTCTGAAGAAGCCAACTGATCTGGATCTGCACTGTTTGCCATTAAGTATGTGAATTTATAACAACAATCCAGATCAAGTTATCTGATTGGTTAAAAATTAGAAGTGGGCGTGGCATCTTCATTTATTCAGCAGGACAAGGGTTAAATTAATTCCTAATGGCTAGGCTAATGTGTGCCCAGCAAATTTTCAGCTCAACCTACACATTTGTGCAGTCTGATCCGAATCTTCACTGGGCGCATTTTGGATAGCCAAGGATGCAAAGTTTCTTCATGCGTACAACAGAGACTCTGATCAGACTATGTGGCTGCTCAGGCTGATTTGAATCTCTTTTGGGTGCACATGTAAGAAGGTATGTTTTCTTTCACTGCGGCTTGAATGCTTAAATGTACTTTACAGTCCTATGCAAAACAGACTGCATAAAATGGGACCCAGTTGTTCAAAGTATCGTTAGCTTAACAAGCTCGTTAGTGGTCAAAATGTTACCTATTCTTGTAAGTAAAATATTCGCAGGTATTTTTGCTGAAAAATGTGAGTAGCAAAAGCTACTCACATTTTTTTTCAGCAAAAATATAAGCGTATATGCCATATTTGATGATCAGTTTAACGATACGTTAACTAACGACATCTTTATTAGTTTTGAACAACTGAGCCCTGGTTTTGAAGGGTAAAAAACAAAAACAAACAAAAGAAAAAACATTTTCCCTATGCCAGCAACAGACAGCAAACCTGAAGGTGTGCCTGTTTATTCTAGCCTGGCAATGCAACTCACTGAATACCCACAACTGAGGTTTTCCTGTAAAAATAAGAAATATACCAATATTTTGGAGGTGGAAAAAAGCATCTTATTTAGAGCTGTGTATGCACTGACCAATAGGGAGCTTGTAAACATAACTAAAATATCCAGCACAACATTCCAAAATAGGTAGCCACATAAATATTTTTGTTATTTTGACCATAAGACATATATTGTGGGTACTCATAAGGATATCCTCATTGAGATGATTCTGATTATTATTATACACATATAGATTCATGGATAAATATTAAGAAAGTATCAGTGTTTTTAGTTTTATCTTTACCACTCTCTGAGCAAGTTCAGCAGACCACCAGCTGATGATATTTTTTCTTATTTTTTTTTCACAGAAAACAAGATTTGACATTCCATGCAAATTGCATGAAACTTTAAATTCTGTTTTCTGGGGAAAATAAGAAAATATTTCAGTATGTTGTCTGTTGAAAAATTTACTCAGCATACTAAGCAATAAAAAAGCATCTTATTTAGTGCTGTGATGTCAGGGTTGGTTCATTCTTTGCTGTTGTACTACTCCAGCAGTTTGGTCTGGGTCTGCATACATTGTTTGCTTGAGCATGGCTATTTTTGCAAAGTATAATAAAAAGTTTTTTCCTGCTCGACATGTTGTGACCATACGTGCTACATGTATTTTTTGTGTTGATTTGTACCTCTTTTGTGTAAAAATAAATGCAGTTGTAATAATGTTGTTCTATCTTGAGGTAAATTTTCCTGCCTTTTCCAGTTTTGAGCAGTTGTGCATCAACTATGCCAATGAAAATCTCCAGCAGTTTTTTGTTCAACACATCTTTAAAATTGAACAAGAAGAGTATGACAATGAGGGAATCAACTGGAAACATATTGAATTTACTGACAACCAAGATGCCCTTGATCTGATTGGTGCAAAACCCATGAACATCATCTCATTGGTTGATGAGGAGAGCAAGTTTCCAAAGGTGAGAGTTGATTGGTCAGTTAGTTTAAATGGGTTTCATTGGCTGTTTGTTGATGCAAAACAGAACATGAAGATGATGTCATTGATGAATTAGGAGAACAAGTTCCAAATCTGAGGTTTGATTGGTTAGTTAAATTCATTGGAAATGATTGGCTGTTTAAGGATTTGTTAGTGAGATAGAAGCAACTATGAATTATGTTCAATTGTTAACAAAGAAACATGAGATTTTGTTAATTTCAGCAGGTTGCAACAGTGAAAGCTAACCACCTTGGAAAAGATGGATGACTGCATGTTGTCTAGGATGCATCAGGGTGGCCAAGTGGTTAGCTGTCCCGAATACTGCTGGAGGTGGAATTCAGCTCATGACTGTACAGTGCATCATTGCACAGAGCATTTCATTGTCACCCATCCATTCACTCTGTATGACTTAAATAATGTTGAAAGGGACGTAAAACTCCAAATCATCATGTTGTACAGTTTTGAATCTATGATCTCAAAACCTGACTGCAAGGAAGTGGTAACAGTCCATCAAGATAATATTATTTCTGTTTGTCCCAGATA
The DNA here is from genome assembly GCA_964016985.1 of Anodontia alba. Lineage (NCBI taxonomy): Eukaryota > Metazoa > Mollusca > Bivalvia > Lucinida > Lucinidae > Anodontia > Anodontia alba. The sequence continues at coordinate 66,046,471 of OZ024832.1, forward strand.
AAATATTTTGAATATCAATTCAAGAAAGTGTGGTAACAGTCAGTTAAGAGAGATATCAAGAAATTTTGGTAAACTTTAGATTACTTTTGTTTGAGTTATGCCCCAAATTTTGGTAAACTTTTGATTACTTTTGTTTGAGTTATGCCCCTTTTCAACATTGGCATTTTTTTATCAACAAGCATATAGTTGGGGACATTGTGTTTTACAAACACATTTCTAGTTTTTTCGAACTTGACTGGTGGCCAGTGGTGGTGGTTTATTAGAGGCTGGTATTTCTAAGAAAAATGTAGAAAAAAAAAATCAGTGATTTTCAGGCCCAGATTTGGGGATGCACATTTTTTAGAACATGGGCATTTATTAGAATTATTATGGTAATATGTTGTCTTCCACTATTTCAGGGTACAGATCAGACACTTTTGAACAAGCTTCACCAGACTCATCAACAAAACAAGAACTACTTGAGACCAAAGGCAGACATCAATCGTGTGTTTGGTCTGAATCACTTTGCTGGTGTTGTGTTCTATGACAGCAGAGGATTTTTGGAGAAGAACAGAGACACATTTAGCCCAGATTTGTTGCAAGTGATTCAGTCTTCATCCAACCAGTTTCTCACAAGTTTGTTTCAACAGGACTTTTACATAGTAAGCATTACAATTACTGTATTGGGACTAATTACCACACAGTTAAGCAATTTCGTAGTCTTCATAGTACAGGCCATGTACTTTTATCCACTTCTTTATAAAAGCATATTATGTTGTGGGTACTCAAATCGAGGCAGTTTCAAATGAGTACCCACAACATATGCTTTGAAAATCAAAAAAAAAAAAATATACCTCATGAAGTCACTTGCTGATCACATAGGCCCCTCATAAAGTCTTCCACTGATCTTTCTTTAAAGTGTGCCCTTATTAACCCTTAAAATGCCAAGAAAAACCTGCATCTGAAAATGTCATCTATTTATGTCGTCTGCTGAATATTCTTGTAATTTTTTTAAATCTATTTTTGCATACAGGCAAACAGTGTGGACCCAGATCAGACTGCTCCTAGAGGTGCACACTGTTTGCAAAAATGACTTTTAAAATAACAAGCAGATGACAAAGCAGGCAATTGTTGTAACTGGCAGTTTAAGGGTTAAGTGGATGTTTTACTATATGTTTTCCCAGTAATTTTGAAAACCTAAGCACACAGTACTATTTGCCAAAGAAACCAAACTGTCTAAGAATGTACCCAAAAACAAAAATAAAAAGCCACCCGCATGCTAGTTTTTAGCTCACTTGTGCCAAAGGTGAGCCTCTTGTTTAAAAAAGTGTCTGAGAATCTAAAGACTATTTTTTTTGGCCTTAGCTGAATTTTAGTTCTGCTGAATGTTGTTCAAGGCTATTTATTTGTTTAGTTTGGACATTGACCTCAGAAATCGTGACAATAAACAGCAATGAAAGTTTCTAAGTTTACAGTATGGTAAATGTCCTAAAATTTTGTACACCAAAGTGTCTGACAAAATGGCATATGTAAACAGTGCAGACCCAGATCAGACTGCTCCTATGGGAGCAGTCTGATCAGGGTCTACACTGTTTGCCATTTCACTTAATATTTTAACCCTTGTCCAGCTGAATTAATTAAAATGCCACACCCACTTCTAATTTTCAGCCAGTCAGATTGCTTGATTCAAATTGTTGATATAAATCCAGATACTTAATGGCAAACAGTGCAGATCCAGATCAGTTGGCTTCTTCAGAAGCCAACTGATCTGGATCTACACTGTTTGCAAAGTCAGGACATATCCGGGTTCAGCAGGACTAGGGTTAAGAAACAACAGCATAAAAAGCAAAATATAGGCCAAAAAGTATGCAATAAAGTGTTCAAAATTTTAGGACATTTACTGTAACCTTTAAACCGTGACATTTCAGGGAGCAGATACCAGAAAGAGAGCCCCAACATTGGGAGCACAGTTCAAGAAGTCCCTTGATGCTCTTATGAAGACTCTAAATGCCTGTCAACCATTCTTTGTTAGGTGTATCAAACCCAATGAATTCAAAAAATCCCAGGTTTGTGATTACTTTCTTTTGTAGAAATTCCTCCCCCACCCACCTAACAAGAAGGCCTGCTGTGCTTGCAGCAGGTGGGGAAGGGGGCAAGTTAGTACTTTTCCTGTTTCTGCACTTTTGTTTACTTTTATTCCTTATCATCTTCTGTTTCTTTAGTTCCTCTCATCCATTAGGTCTTCTGTCCTTTTTGGACGGGTTTTTCACGGAAAAATTCTGACCTTTAAAATTGCGATGTCCAGGTGGGCATCTGGCATCAGTCTGGCATCGTCCGAGGTTTACGTTTTGGTTAACCTTTTCTCAAAGTGATATGTTACCTTTATTCTTCAGTGGAAAAACCCATCCATAATGCCATCAGGCATTTTTCTTATTCTCCCTTTCTCTAGAGAGCAACAAAATTACCCCATAGGTCTATATAAGAGTGGGTATCAGGTAAATATTTTTCTTATTTCTCCATGAAAATGTGATGCTTCTAATGATTACCCACAATATATGTTTTTGTGGAGAAATAAGAAAATATAAATTCTTTTCGATTGAAAACCGCATCTTATCAAGAGCTCTTTCTGACTGGTGATCGGAGGTTGCAAGTTGAACCCCCGGGTTGGCAACATTCTTTTATAGAGATTGATCATGAAATATTTTCTATGGTCATTCTCTCCCTTTTGCTGATTCAAGAAGGGCAGTTATCAGTTTCTGACGAAAGAATGTGCGCAATACTGGTTAACCGCTTAGAGAACTAAGCCTGCCCAGTAAACGTGTGGTTAGATAAACTGACAGTGCTCGACATGACCCCATTGGGTTGACTGGGCCATGAAACCTCAACACAAACAAACAAAAGCTATGTTACCCACAAGGGTTGATAAGTCATTATTAAAACAAGAACTCAGAACAAAAACAGAAGCCATAGCTGAGTACCACATTATAACTTTTTCTGGGAAGCATTTAAAGAAAATAATTTTTGGTTAAACAAACAAAAAAAACTTATTCTGGACTCTGCCCCCTATCAGCTGTGTTCTCTGATATTTAGCTAGCTAAAATTATACTAGTTAGCAATTCCATTTGGTTTCATAGCTCTTGATTAGCTGCTTTTTTTCAATCTAAAAGTAATGATATTTTTCTTAATTCATGAAAATATATGTTGTAGGTACTCATTTAAAGCACCTCAGCAAAATGAGTACCCACAACACATTTTTAGTGGAGAAATAAGAAAAATATTTACCTGATACCCACACTAATGTAGACCTATGTTGTTACCACGGTAAGCACAAGAGTCCATAGACTAGTAATAGGAAAATGGTGTTTAGTTCATTCAGAAGACTTCATCTCAGAAACAGCTTTACCAGTAATGCTGTTAGTGGAAAAGAAGACCCTGTTCAGACTGCTGCAGAGGCACAGGCTTATCTGTGCCTTTTCTATCATCAGAGAACTTGTTACGGAGGAGTACTTCATGATGATTATAAGATAATTTTTTTTATTTCTCCGTGAAAGCAGATGTGGGTAGTCATTAGAAGTGCCTCAGTGGAAAACATGAGGCACTTCTAATGAGTACCCACAACATATGTTTTTATGGTTAAAATTATCCATGAATTATCATCAAATTCTCCTCCTAACAAGTTCTCTGAATTCATGAATTAATTGTTTTGAGCAAATTTGCAGGAGTATTATGTTTATAAAACTGTGATTACAAGGTGAGTCAGTATGTATTAATCATGAGACCTGATAAGAGACAGTTTTCACAAAATGTTTTTCTTAATTCCAATTGAAAGCATAATTATGTTGTGGGTACTCATTAGAAGTACCTGAGGTGCTTCTAATGAGTGTCCATAATGTATGATTTTGATGGAGAAATAAAAAAGATAAAGTACTTTTTGGTTGAAAAAAGTTCCTAATCAGAAGCTATCTAGAGGTCGCAGATTTGACCCCTGCTGAGGTTGGCAACATTCTTTTGTGGAGATTGATCATGAAATATTTTCTATGGTCATTCTCTCCCTTCCGCTGATTCAAGAAGGGCAGTTGTCAGTTTCTGGCAAAAGAACATGCACAATACTGATTAACGGCATAGAGGACTAAGCCTGCCAAGTTAATGTGTGGTTAGGTAAACTGACTGTGCTCGACATGACCCCATTGTTTGACTGGGCCATAAAATCTCAACACAAACAAATTATCTGAAGCTATAGTACAAATCATGCTACTAACTTGTTATTTTATGTCTTTTGCTTAGAATTTTGACCGAGAATTGTGCTGTAAGCAGCTGCGATATTCTGGTATGATGGAGACCATTCGTATCCGAAGAGCAGGCTATCCCATCAGGCATTCTTTCCATGACTTCGTTGACAGATACCGATTGCTGGCTGATGGTATAGGACCCCCACACAAAGAGGATTGTAGGAAAGCCTCTGAGAAAATCTGTTCCAAAGTCCTGTCTGGCTTGGACTACCAGATGGGAAGAACCAAAGTGTTTTTGAAGGTATGTACTGAAAAACGTGGTCATGATAACATGACTCCTTTCAACAGCAAATACAGGAAATGCCCAAAAATTTTGAACACTTTATTCATACTATTTGCCAAAATTTTGCTTTTTATGTAGTTGTTTCTTAACTCTTTGCATGCTGGGTAATTTCGCATGCTTATTTTTTTTTTTTTTTTTTTTTTTTCGTTGTCTTTGAATTTTTTAAAATTAACTTTTTCAAAAAAATCATTTTGGAATACCATCTGAGTGTCAAACAGTTTGGATCCAGATCAGGCGACGTTTTGTCGACCCTGATCTGGGTCGAAACTGTTTGCAAAGTTTATCAGCAGATGACAAAAGTCGCCTCTTGTGGGGAAAGAGTTATATGTCTTAGTGAAATGGCAAAAAGTGTAGACTTGATCAGACTGCTCCTTTGGGAGCAGTCTGATCTGGGTTTGTGCTGTTTGCACACACAATTTAGTTAGAAACTTTGATACGCCAAATTTAACTTAACTAAATCTAAGTACATGTTATCAAAATAGCAAATAGTCTGATCAGCATTAAAAGTTTGACCCACATTTCACAGTTGACTGACTTCATGATTTTCAGCCTTGCAGACAAGACCGCTGCATGTGTCTCAATCCCCTTTAAAGTAGTTATACTCGCCATTGTGAGTTGGTGAGTCAGATGAGACAAACAAAAAAACTACTGTGTTGCATATGCTTCAGAACAGGACAGACTGACCTGTTAGGATCCATGTCTAGAATTTATGCACTTGATAAGATAATTATAGTAGGAATGTTTTGGGATATTTATTGTTATTTTTGCACCAACCCATACAATGAACGTAGTTGTTGGAATCACCTTGGTGCAGCAATTCCAATCAGTATCTACAACATAACGTATTGGATCTAAATACTGCACATACCCCTGTATGCACAGTCAAGCATTTCGTAGTCTTCAGATTACAGCCATGTATTTTTATCTGCTTCTTTATAAAAATTAATATTCATATTGCTGGAACATTGTTGAGGCAATTCAAATGAGTACCAACAGCATATTATGCTTTTATAGACTTATTGAGGCAATTCAAATGAGTACCCACAACATTATGCTTATATAACAAAAATCAGGAAAAAATATCGCATAAACGTCATTAAATAATCCTATCATGAAGTCCACTGTTGATCTTTTTCTGAAGTGTGTTCTTATTAGGTGGATATTTAACAAGTTTTTTTTTTAGCTCACCTGAGCAAAAGCTCAGGGTGAGCTATTGTGATCACCCTCTGTCTGTCGTTCGTCGTCAACAATTAGTTTGTTAACACTCTAGAGGTCACAGTTTTGATCCAATCTTGATGAAACTTGCCCAGAATGTTTGCCCCTATGAAATCTAGGTCAGTTTTGATACTGGGTCACTTGGGGTCAAAAACTAGGTCACCAGGTCAAATCAAAGGAAAAACTTGTTAACACTCTAGAGGTCACATTTTTGAAGCAATCATCATGAATATTGCTCAAAATGTTTGCCTTGATAATTTCTAGATCAAGTTCAAAACTGGGTCATTTGGGGGTCAAAAACTAGGTCACCAGGCTAAATCAAAGGAAAACCTTGTTAACACTCTAGCGGTCACATTTTTGAAGCAATCTTCATGAATCTTGCTCAAAATGTTTGTCATGATGAGTTTTAGGTCAAGTTTGAAACTGGGTCACTTGGGGTCGAAAACTAGGTCAATGGGCCAAATCAGCAGAAAACCTTGTTAACACTCTAGCGGTCACATTTTTGAAGCAATCATCATGAATATTGCTCAAAATGTTTGTCCTGATGATTTCTAGGTCAAGTTCGAAACTGGGTCATGTGGGGTCAAAAACTAGGTCACCTGGCCACATCAGTGTAAAACCTAGTTAACACTTGTTCAAAATGTTTGTCTTGATGATTTCTAGGCCAAGTTTGAAACTGGGTCATGTGGGGTAAAAAACTAGGTCACAGGGCCAAATCAGCGGAAAATCTTGTAAACACTCTAGCGGTCACATTTTTCAAGCAATCATCATGAATCTTGCTCAAATTGTTTGTCTTGATGATTTCTAAGTTGAAACTGGGGCACTTGGGGTCAAAAACTAGGTCACCAGGCCAAATCAAAGGAAAACCTTATTAACACTAGTGGTCACATTTTAGAACCGTTCATCATGAACCTTGCTCAAAATGTTTGTCTTGATGAGTTCTAGGTCAAGTTCAAAACTGGGTCACTTGGGGTCAAAAACTAGGTCACCAGGCCAAATCAAAGGAAAACCTTGTTAACACTCTAGCGGTCACATTTTTGAAGTAATCATCATGAATATTGCTCAAAATGTTTGTCCTGATGATTTCTAGGTCAAGTTCGAAACTGGGTCATGTGGGGTCAAAAACTAGGTCACCTGGCCACATCAGTGTAAAACCTAGTTAACACTCCAGTGGTCACATTTATGAAGCAATCATCATGAATCTTGCTCAAAATGTTTGTCTTGATGATTTCTAAGTCAAGTTTGAAACTGGGGCACTTGGGGTTAAAAACTAGGTCACCAGGCCAAATCAAAGGAAAACCTTGTTAACTCTCCAGAGGTCACATTTTTTAAATAATCATCATAAATTTGCTCAAAATGTTCATCTTGATGATTTCTAGGTCTAGTTTAAAACTGGGTCACTTGATATCAGAAACTAGGTCACCAGGCCAAATCAAAGGAAAACCTTGTTGATGCTCTAGAGGTCACATTTTTGAAATGGTCATCATGAATCTTGCTCAAAATGTTTGTCTTGATGATTTCTAGGTGACGTATATTTCACTGTTTAGTGACTTTCTTAATTTTTCCGTTCAGGTCAGTTTCTCAGTAATAATTGGTCCTACAGTGTGATATTTGGTACTTGTGAAGTATTTATGTTTAGGTCAGTTTCTCAGTAACTATTGCTCCTTCAGCCAGTGACTCTTAGTACATGCATATATCTTAGCCTCTTGAGTGCAGTCATCCATATTTGACCTTGACCTCTATTTCACATTCCATTAGACATGCTACATTGTCTTACTTGTTAATATAATCATTTTGAATTTTGATTTTGTGATCGGAATGTTTGCCTTGATCAGTTCTAGATCAGGTTCTCAAAGTGCTATGATACTCAGGTGAGTGTTACAGGGCCATCATGGCCCTCTTGTTTGTTTGTTTTTTTGTTTTTTTTTCTGGTTATTTTGAAAAACCTTATCACACAGTGCAGTTATAACATCGAATACGAAATGTTTATATTGGTACAAAGTGACCTCCCAGGTACTCCCCTTACCTGGAACTATGTAGATTCTATGAGGCTGTTATATGTAATAAATTAGCAACCCCTTATTGGATTGACTGATGTACAGGCTTGTGTCATCTGGGACTATAAAATTAATAAATGAGTTGCTTTAACCCTTGTCATGCTGAATATATTAAGATGCCACGCCCACTTCTAATTTCCAGCCAATCAGATTACATGTACTTGATCCCGGTTTTTGATAGAAATTCAAATATTTAATGACAAACAGTGCAGATCCAGATCAGTTGGCTTCTTCAGAAGCCAACTGATCTGGATCTACACTGTTTGCTAAGACAGAGTATGTCGTGTTCAGCAAGAGAAGGGTTAATGTTGTATGTATGGCTTTTTTTTCAGCTATGCACGATGTCATTATGATTGGTTATAATTCTCAGCATGTTGGATAAAAATTTCAGCAGATGGCAGTTTTGAAATATTTTTAGCTCACCTGAGCTCTGCTCAGGATGAGCTATTGTGATCACTTTTCGTCCGTCGTCCGTCCGTCCGTCCGTCCATCCGTTAACATTTTCAAACGACTTCTCCTCTGAAACCGCTGAGCCAATTTTGCTCAAATTTCATATGGAGCCTCCTTAGGGTGGGGGAACGAAAAATTGCTAAAATGGTCGCGGTCCGTTGACCAAGATGGCCGACACTCCCATATATGGTAAAAACCTTTAAAAATCTTCTTCTCCAGAACCGAGAATGCCTTGGGGCTGAACCTTTGCAGGAATCATCGGGGACGGGAGGTCTACCAAAATTGCTAAAAGAATTGTCGTACGTTGATGTTTGACCTTTTTACGGCAAGGTCAAGTTTGCTTCCCTATGCATTTGTATGGGAAAAACCTTTAAAAATCTTCTTCTCCAAAACCGAGCATGCCTTATGGCTGAATCTTTGCATATATCTTTGGGAACAGGAGAGCTACCAAAATTGCTAAAATAATGGTCGTACATTGACATTTGACCTTTTTACGTTAAGGTCAATTTTGCTTCCTTATGCATTTGTATGGGAAAAATGACCAGAATTTCAAACAACTTCTCCTCTGGAGCCTCTGGGCCAATTTTGCTCAAATTTCATATGGAGCCTCCTTAGGGTAGGGGAACGAAAAATTGCTAAAATGGTCATGGTTTGTTGACCAAGATGGCCGCCATGCCCATATATGGTAAAAACCTTTAAAAATCTTCTCCTTCAGAACCGAGAATGCCTTTGGGCTGAACCTTGGCAGGAATCATCGAGGACGGGAGGTCTACCAACATTGCTGAAAGAATTGTCGTACGTTGACGTTTGACCTTTTTATGGCAAGGTCAAGTTTGCTTCCCTGTGCATTTGTATGGGAAAAACCTTTAAAAATCTTCTTCTCCAAAACTGAGCATGCCTTATGGCTGAATCTTTGCATATATCTTTGGGAACAAGAGGGCTACCAAAATTGCTAAAATAATGGTCGTACATTGACATTTGACCTTTTTACGTTAAGGTCAATTTTGCTTCCTTATGCATTTGTATGGGAAAAATGTTCAGAATTTCAAACAACTTCTTCTCTGGAGCCTCTGGGCCAATTTTGCTCAAATTTCATATGGAGCCTCCTTAGGTAGGGGGAACAAAAGATTGCTAAAATGGTCACGGTTCATTGACCAAGATGGGCGCCATGCCCATATATGGTAAAAACCTTTATAAATCTTCTTCTCTAGAACAGAGGATGCTTTGGGGCTGAATATTTGCATAAATCATCGGGGACAGGGGGTCTACCAAAGTTGCTAAAATAATGGTCATACATTGACATTTGACCTTTTTACGGCAAGGTCAAGTTGCTTCCTTATGCATTTGCATGGGAAAAAACATTTAAAAATCTTATTCTCCAAAACCGAGGATTGCTTGTGGCTGAATCTTTGCATATATCATCAGGAACGGGCGGTCTACCAAAGTTGCTAAAATAATTGTCATACATTGACATTTAACCTTTTTACGGCGAGGTCAAGTTTGCTTCTGTATGCATTTGTATGGGCGCCATACATTTGTATGGAAAAAATGTTGATAATTTCAAATGGCTTTTCCTCTGAAGCCTCCGGGCCAGTGTTGCTCAAATTTCATGCGGAGCCTCCGTGGGCAGGAGAATGAAAGATTGCTAAAATGGGTATGGTCCATTGATCAAAATGGCTGCCATGCCAATATATGGTAAAAACTTTTAAAAATCTTCTTCTCCATAACCAAATAAGCCCTGGGTCCTAATCTTTGCGCAAATTATAGGGGACAGGAGATCTACCAAAATTGCTCAAATGATGGTTTATGTTGACATTTGACCTTTTTACCTCCAAGGTCAAATTTGCTTCCCTATTTGTGTGGGCCATATACATTTATATTGAAAGTATCGAAGTGACTTGTAGATCAACAGTAGTTAAAATTGTTCTGATTGGAAATCTAAGATGGCCATCATCTGGTTTATATTTATAATATGTCCCTGCCACTGTGCTGTTTACATGTATAAAATCACCATTCTTCAGAAACCACTTAGCTAATTTCCACCAAATTTCACATTGATCCTTCTGTTGAAATGTGATTGATAGTTTATTCATGATCATGCTCCATTGACTGTCAGGCCCATATATTCTTCTTCAAAACTAAGAACTGCTCAAATGATGATATTTTCATTAGTTGCGATGATAGGATTGGATAAATGTTGCATAACATCTGCATGTCTGCAGTGGCTATGTCACTCAGGTGAGCGAATCGTGGCCCGTGGGCCTCTTGTTTGTTTTATTCCTAGAAAATAGGCTTCAGGAGACAGTTTGCATGAAATAGCAAAGCCCTTTTTTTTTTTGCGCCTGCTTTTAGCATGGAGTGATACAGGATCCAGTTTTCCATCCGTTAGTCCTTCAATTCATCAAAATTTGCATCAACCCTAACTTTTACCCTAATGTTCAAGTTCATTTCCCAAGAACTATAAAGGCTACAGTGATGATACTTGGTATAAGCTTGCACTTAGGGATGATGACTCAGACAGCAGTATCAATATTTGACCTCAACCTATATTTCATGGTTCACTGACATTGTAAATTTGCACGGCACAAGATAGCCTTTGGTGAAATTCTTGTCTGTGAAAAATAAGAAAAACATCATCAATATGTCATCTGCTGAATTTGCACAGAGATTGGTAAAGCTTTGTTCTCATTTCCAGGATGCTCAAGATGCTTATTTGGAAACTCAGCGTGAGGTGGCTCTGACTAATAAAATCTCAGTCATCCAGAAGTGTGTGCGTATGTGGGCCGTAAGAAAAAGATTCCTCAAGATGCGTGGTAGCTGTGTGATAATACAGAGCAGTTGGAAAGGCTACCACCAGAGGCAGAAATTCTTAAAGGTAATTTGGATTCCCAAGTTTTTCCATAGAATTATGATCCTACATATGCTTAACCCTTAAAGTACCAATCAAAACTGCCGCAGAGGACATTTTGATTTTTGGACATTTTTTTTTTTTAAAAATCCGTCCAGTAAAATAGCGATGTCCGGGCGGGCAGGCATCGGGCATCATCCCAGGTTAACCGTTTGGTTAAACCGTTTGGTTAACCTTTTTTCAAAGTTACCTTTATTCATCAGTGGGGTTGCTTTCTTATTGGTAGGGATGAAAAGGAGAACCAGTATATGTTCTACATGCAAGAGAGACAACTCTCACTTTCTTCGTTATTTAAAAAACCCAGCCATAATGCCATTAGGTGATTTTCTTGTTTTCTATTATTTTTAAGGTATTAATCTTATGATACCAAGCAACATTGTAGCAGACAACTTTCTAAAAATATACATATATATTTTTCAGATAAAATAAACCAGCACAGTGGCTCAGTGGTAGAGCGTCCGCTTTGTGACCGGGAGGTTGCGGGTTCGATCCCCGGCCGGGTCATACCAAAGACTTTAAAAATGGTACTAGCTGCTCTTTCGCTTGGCGCTCAGCATTAAGAAAGTAGAGCTAGAACTGGTCAGCTCAGTGTCAGTATAATGTGACTGGGTGGAATATCATGTCAAAGTGTCTGGGGCGTGATATTTCAGTGAGGCAGCACTCTAAAAGTGAGCATTGAGCTCCCTGCTACATCCAGACACCGTCGCGATATGACTGAAAAAGGTTGAAAGCGACGTTAAGCCCAAATCAAACAAACAAACAGATAAAATAAGGCTTGACATTTTCATGTGAACTGTCTGCCTAACATGAAATGTCAAGCTTTATTTAATCCCCTGCTGCAAAGCAGATGGGGGATGATAGAAATGGCCTTCGTCTGTCCTATTGTCCGTCTGTCTGTCTGTCCGTCTGTCTGTCCTTCCGTAACACTTTCTTGTCTGCTCCATATCTCCTGAACCCTTTGAAAGATTTTCATTAAACTTTGTTAAATGTTCGCTTCAGTGAGTCAATGTGTAGAACCCGTAAGTCAACCATGCCAACTCAAGGTCACAGGTCAAGGTCATGGATTTGAGCCTTGAATTATGTGTCCATGCCATATCTCCTATACCCCTGGAAAGATTTTCTTTAAACTTTGGTCATATGTTTGCCTCAGTGAGACGATGTGCAGAACTCATAACTCAACCATGCTAACACAAGGTCAAGGTCACAGTTCAAGGTCACAGGTTTGAGCCTTGAATTTCGTGTCCGCTCTGTATCTCCTATACCAGTGGAAGGATTTTCTTTAAACTTTGTTAAATGTTCGCTTCAGTGAGTCAATGTGTAGAACCCGTAAGTCAACCATGCCGACTCAAGGTCAAGGTCACAGTTCAAGGTCATGGGTTTGAGCCTTGAATTTCGTGTCCGCTGTGTATCTCCTTTACCCCTGGAAGGATTTTCTTTAAACTTTGGTCATATGTTTGCCTCATTGAGACGATGTGCAGAACTCATCACTCAACCATGCCAACACAAGGTCAAGGTCACAGTTCAAGGTCACAGTTCAAGGTCACAGGTTTGAGCCTTTGAATTTCATGTCTGCTCTGTATCTCCTATACCAGTGGAAGATTTTCTTTAAACTTTGGTCAAATGTTCACCTTAGTGAGACGATGTGCAGAATCAATAAGTCAACCATGCCGACTCAAGGTCAAAGTCATGGGTTTGAGCCTTGAATTTCGTGTCTGCTCCGTATCTCCTTTACCCCTGGAAGGATTTTTTTTAAACTTTGGTCAAATGTTCACCTGTGGAATGATGTGCAGAACCCATGTCAGAACCATGGGGACTCAAGGACAAGGTCACAGTTCAGGATCGCCGGTTTGAGCCCTGAATTTCGTGTCCATTCAATATCTCCTTTACCCCTGGAAGGATTTTCTTTTAATTTTGGTCAAATGTTTACCTCAGTGAAATGATGTGCGGAACCCATAGCTCAACCATGCAGACTCACAAGGTCACGGGTTTGAGCCTTGAATTTTGTGTATTTCCTTAACCCCTAGAAGGATTTGGTCAAATATTCACCACAGTGGGACAATGTGCAGAACCCGTAACTCAGCCCTGCGGACTTAGGTCAAGGTCACATTTGAAGGTCACAAGTTTGAGCCTTGAATTTTGTGTCGGTTCCATATCTCCTTTAACCCTGGAACATTGGTCAAATGTTTGCCTCAGTGAGATGATGTGCAGAACCCATAACTCAGCAATGCTGACTCAAGGTCAAGGTCACAATTGAAGGTCACCAGTTTATGCCTTGAATTTTCAGGACACTCCATTGCCATTCAGACTGCCTTGTTAAATTTGGGTCAAATGTTCGGCTTAGTGAGATGATGTGTAGAACCTATGACTCAATGATGCAGACTCAAGGTCAAGGTCACAATTGAAGGTCATTTGTCTCTTGTTCACTCCATAACTTCTGAACCCTTTGAAAGATTTTCATGAAACTTTGGTCAAATGTTTGCCTTAGTGAGTCGATGTGCAAAACCTATAACTGAAGCATGCTGACTCAAGATCAAGGTCACAGTTAAAGGTCACGAGTTTGAGTCTTGAATTTCATGTCGGCTCCATATTTCCTGAACCCTCTGAAAGATATTTATTAGATTTGGGTCAAATGTTTGCCTTAGTGAGATGATGTGCAGAACCCATACCTCAACAATGCAGACTCATGGTCAAGGTCACAATTGAAGGCCACCAGTTTGAGCCTTGAATTTTGATGTAGCTCCATTGTCTTTCTGTGGCGGGGGATATAGTTGTCCTTCAGACTGCCTTGTTAATCTCAAAAATAATAAAAAAAAAATCAAAACATTATCTGGTACAGGGTTAAAAAGGCTTTGCTGAATGGCAAACCATGTTGATCCTGATCAAACTGTTCGAGCAAACTGTTCAGGCCCATTTGACTAAATATTTATTAAAGGTAAGTATAGTATAACAGTGGAATAAAGAACTGTGACATCCTAAGAAAAAATTGAATACAAATGTAGCAAAAAAAGAAAATGAGACAGGTCCTCACTTTATGTATGTAAAAGAACTTTGTCTTATGTGCCACAAAGGAATCTTGAATTAGCTTCATAATTAGATGTGTACAGTACAGTCAAACCTGACTTAATGGCCACCTGTATAAGAAATAACCTGTATTTAAAAACCAGTAATTTGAAAATAAGTGTGAATTTACCTGTATTCAGCAAGCACCTGTCTTAACCACTTTTTGGCTTTCCCTTATGTGCTTGCTTAACACAGGTGTAACACTATTCACTATTACTTAGAGGTCCCAGAAGTTTAAGATTCTACCCTGGGATTTACTTTTTACAGATGCTACATTAACTGATTTATGCTAGTGGCCCATAAAAGGGACATTGGCAAGCAGTGTAGACCCAGATCAGATGCTGCATATGTGGCATCTGATCAGGGTCTACACTGTTTGCATTAAATTCAGGAATTTCTATTAAACATGGTAATAATAAAAATTAACCAGACACCCCTTCTATTGGAAATGTACCTGTCCAAAGAATTGAGATAGAAAAGTTCACTTGAGATAGAAAAGTTCACTTGGCATAAATATGTTAACCTGTAGTATTCTAAAAAAGCCCAACCCTTGTATTATTTTAGTATCAACTGTTGTATTATTTGGTATTATTTTGATATTTAACCCATTAACTTCGAGTGGAGTCTTCTTTGGACTGGTCTATTTCCAAGAGCAGGGTATCTGGTTAGTTTTTGTTACTACATGTACATGTACTATGTTTTAAAGAAATTCCTATATTTAATGCAAACAGTGTAGACCCTGATCAGATGCTGCATTCTGCAGCATCTGATCTGGGTCTGCACTGTTTAGTAATAACCCTTTTGGTGATTTCTCCACTAAAATGGGTTAGTCCTTGAAGTGCTAATCACAGTTGCATGAGATGTCATTTTGATTTTCTTTTTTTTTTTATTTTCTTTTTTTTCCAGAGAAAATAAAGCATGTAAATCGTCTGCCTATCAAGTAGTTTTCTCTGAAGAATAATTGAAAATAAAATAGAATGTCATCTGCAACAATTTTGCTTAGTGCTTTAAGGGTTAATCCGTGTTGTTCCACATTTACAGATGCGCCAGGGTTACATGAGATTGCAAGCTCTGGCTCGATCCAGAATTCTCACTGCCAGATTCAATGCCCAGAGAAGCTTGGTGATGAATTTTCAGAGATATTGTCGTGGGTACTTGGTCCGTAAGTGGGTGCAGAGACGCATGTTTTCCATTGTAAAGATACAGGCACAGATAAGGACACTCTTGGCAAGAAAGAAGTTCCGTCGTCTCAAGATAGAGGTAGGGTTATGTTGTTTGTTGTCACACCTGCTTTAGCCCGGGCAACTGAGGCATGCAAATTTCTGTCCATCCATTATCCATCCGTCAACATTTACCCTGGGTGTCTTGTGAGAGAAAACTCCTCTTACAGTTTTGTACCAAATGTTTTCAAACTTTGCATGGTATGAGGATGTGCATGTGGTTTGCATATAATATTTAAATCATTTTTTTTTTTGGTCAGTTTTTCCTCATTGTGAACTTAGTCATTTTTCACCCTCAATATATAGACAATGGGTACCTCATGAGCACAACTCCTCATATAATTTTATACCAGTTTTTAAATGCCCGTTTGAAAAACGGGAAGTATTGTGTTACGGGGTATGGCATCCGTCCATCCGTCCGTAAACTTTTTCATTTCCGGCTAACTCCTCCTACAGTTTACATCCGACCAAGCTGAAACTTGGTATATAGTTAGACCATGATGTGGCGCAGCGCATATTGTTTCGGGGTTACAGTCCACCAAATGTTTGCAGAGTTATGTCCCTTAGAAAATTTCTGTAAACTATTCATTTCCAGTTAACTCCTACATTTTACATCCAATCAAGCTGAAACTTCATATATAGTTAGACCGTGATGTGGAGCAGTGCATATTGTTTCGAGGTTACAGTCCACCAAATATTAGCAGAGTTATGCCCCTTTGAAAATTTCAGTTGACTTTTCATTTCCGGCTAACTCCTCCTACAGTTTACATCCGATCAAGCTGAAACGATTTGTAATTAGACCATGATGTGGAGCAGCGCATATTGATTCGAGGTTACAGTCCACCAAATATTAGTAGAGTTATACCCCTTTGAAGATTTCTATTAATTTTTCATTTCTGGCTAAATCCTCCTACAGTTTACATCCAATCATGTACAGTTAGACCATGATGTGGTGCAGCACGTATTGTTTCGCGGTTACAGTCCACCAAATATTAGCAGAGTTATGC
Organism: Anodontia alba; assembly: GCA_964016985.1. NCBI lineage: Eukaryota > Metazoa > Mollusca > Bivalvia > Lucinida > Lucinidae > Anodontia > Anodontia alba. The sequence goes on from OZ024832.1 coordinate 66,062,939, forward strand.
CCCTTTGAAAATTTCAGTAAATTTTTCGTTTCCGGCTAAATCCTACAGTTTACATCCTATCAAGCTGACATTTTATTTGTAGTTAGACCTTGATGTGGAGTAGTGCATATTGTTTCACGGTTACAGTCCACCAAATATTAGCAGAGTTAAACCCTGTTGAAAATTTCTATTAATTTCTATTAATTTTTTGTTTCCAGCTAAATCCTTCTATAGTTTACATCCGATCAAGCAGAAACTTCATAAATAGTTACACAATGATGTGGAGCAGCATATATTATTTTGAGGTTACATTGCACCAAATATTTGCAGATTTATGCCCCTTTGAAAATTTTTGTAAACTTTTCGCAGCATATTGTTTAGAGGTAATAGTGTGCAAATTTTATTTTATAATAGGTATATTTTTTGCAAATAACTAAAGTTTTAGTCATATGGGCAAGATATTGTTTTTCTTTTTCTTCCTTTATTAGATTTGCAAGGAAAGGTTGCCATTATTAAATATTTATGAATACATAATTCTTTTTAGATTTTTTTTTTTTTTTTTTAATACTCTTCTGATTTGGCTCCCTTGAAGAACAAAAATAAAATCAGTATTAAACAAGTTAAAGGTTTACAAAAAAATTTCTTGCAGCATTTTTTTTTTTTTTTTTTTTTTGGTTGTTTATTTTTGTTTTGTTATTGTTTGGTCCGATATTGAAGTATAGGAAAAACAAATCAGCTAAGGCTCATATGAGCTTATAATATAGTCATGCTTCTTTGGTGTGTCCTCCGTCAGAAAGCACTTCTCCCTAGAAGCAACAAACTTCTCCCTATTTTCCCAGGAGGGAGAAGTCACTTCTTCCTTAATTCCTGGGCCAGCTTGATCGCTTAGGTTACAGTTCACCAAATATCAGCAGAGATATGCCCCAATGAAATTTTTTTCATTTTTTTTTTTTTTTTTTTTTTGTAATTCCACTTACAGTTTATATCAAGAGCACTGAATTATACAGCAGCCAGTTTTTGTGCTATATCTTTTTACTTGCCATGGGCGTATAATGCCCCGCTTGGCGGAGCTCTTGTTCTGAAACTTTGCACATGTTTTCTCCATAGTCTGAAGATGTGCATGTGCTTTTTGTTGCAACTGCTTTCGCGCGGGCAACTTAGGCATGCATGTTTTTGTCTGTTCATCCATTTATCTATCCATCTGCATTTACCCTGGGTGTCCTGAGAGGGCAGCTACTCATACAGTTTTGTAGTGATCGTTTTGAAACTTTGCATGTGTTTTTTATCATGGTATGAGGATGTGCATGTGGTTTGGATATAATTGTTAGATCATTTTTTTTATCACTTTTTCCGCATTGTAGACTTAGTCATTTTTTTACCCTCAATATATAGACAGTGGGTACCTCTTGTGAGCACAACTCCTCTTACAGTTTTGTACCGAACATTTTGAAACTATGCATGTGTTTTGGATATTATTGTTAAATTATTTTTGTTGCTTTTTCCACATTGTGAAAATGGTGATCTTACCAAATATGAACATCATTTACATCATTTTGCAACAAATTACAGTGAATACAAGCGGAGACTTTTAAGTTTCCCCAGCTTAGTTTTGATGTGAAAAAATTGACAATCATGCTTGTCTATGAAAAATTCTGTCTAGTTTACAGTCCCTCGCACATCAAGGATCATTTATACATGGGATATCTGTATCAGGTTTAAACCTGATGATGACTCAAGGAGGGTCAGAATAGTTGATTTTATTTTTTCTTAACAATTAAGATTTGAAAATTTTAATTACAATGTTGGCTAACGCTTAGCGTGCTGGATAAAAATTTCAGCAGACAATATTGTGAAATTTTTTGCTTATTTTTTTCCAGAAAATAGGATTTAACATTTCATGCAAATTGTCTCCCAGATTTGCATGAAATATCAAATCCAATTTTCTCGGAAAAATATGAAAAATATTGTCAGTTTGTCATCAGTTGAATTTGCTCACAGGGTGGTAATAGTATATGAAGGTTTATTTTTTTGTATGATATACTTTAAACTAATGGCTGGATCAGAAAAACAAGTTCCAAATCTTTTGTGTTTGTGATGTTTCAGTACCAGAAACGTATGGAAGCAGAGCGCATCCGACAGGAGGAAGAGGCCCGCCTTCGTAAAAAGATGAACGAGAAGAAAGCAAAAGAGGAAGCAGACCGACTGTTGCAGATGCGATTGGCAGACATTGACCGCGAGGTAGAAGAGGAAGATTTAAGACAGAGAGAGGAGGCTAAGTTGAAACTTGAACAGATTGAGATAGCTGAGAAACGTAGAAATGAACCTGTGTCAGACCAGAATTTGGTAGGTAGTAAGGGCTTTAATAAAATCATTGCTTTGAGCCAATATGTTTATTTTTTTTTCTGTTTCTGCAAGAGAACTTCATTATGTTATCCCGTAAGACTAATTTCTCAATTCTCGACAAAACATTGTCTTATTCCTAAGTCTAACTAGATCGTGCAGTCAATGACATGCCATCGCAAATCCAACGCTCCTTGCTAATGTTGCTAATAGCGTGATGGACTGACAGACGAAAAATAATGTTGCTCTGGCACACCCATTCCACGATGGTAAGTCATTATTAAGTTTGGTTAAATTCCACCCTGTGGTTTAAGAGGAATTAGCATGAGGGACAAATGGACAGACAGACAGCTGCAAACAGTGTAGATCCAGATCAGTTGGCTTCTGTAGAAGCCAACTGATCTGAATCTGCATTGTTTGTCATTAAATAATAGAATTTGTATCAACAACCTGGATCAAGAAATCTGATTGGCTGTAAATTAGAAGTTTGCAGGGGGCAGGGTTGGGGGGTGGGATGTTGATGTGTCAAATGGACCCTAACCAGTTACCACATTGTGTTGCATCTGATCCAGATCTACACTGTTTATCCAAATACTTAAGACAAATACAGTAAGGAATTTTTTTTTTTTTCCTGCCCCAAAAGATTTGTCACATTACTTTCATGGAGATTGATCATGAAATCATTCCTGGGGTCATTCTCCCCTTCTGCTGATTCAAGATGGGCAGTTGTCAGTTACTGGTGAAGTAAGTGCACAAGTACTGGATAACCGCTTAGAGGACTGATCCTGCCTAGTGAAAGTGTGAGTAGGTTAACCCATTGTAGACTGAATTGACTCTCCCACACTGTATATTGGAAGGGTCAAATTTCAATTTTAGGGAGGTGAGGCTATGAGATTTACATATTCCTAGAGAAAAATGGCTAAACTATTTGCAAACAGTGGAGACCTTGATCAGATGCCACATTCTGCAGCATCTGATATGGGTCTGCACTGTTTGCCAAGTACCCATTTACGGGTATCCCGACTACAATGGGTTAACGGACAGAGTCATGAACGAAGGGGTTCACAATATTCCCATCACTTTAACATTGCTTTTTTTTTTTTTTTTTTAAATGTGGGGATAATTATTCAACATTGTTTTGTGGGTGGCTGGGAGGTGCACCCTCCTTCTGAAACTTCTGGAGGGTTGGCCTTGCTGTCACTGGCTTTTGACATTGTGGTTTTTATCTCATTTGAAGCAAGTTTAGGAGTTTGGGCCTTTCTCTCATCTATTCCATTCTTTTTTTTTTTCATTCTTCAGCTGGACATGACTGAAATAGGGTCTGAAATGACAGGGTCATTTAACCGCAAAATGTTAACATCACCAGTATTGTTTTGATAGTTCCTTGCTGTAGCTGTTTTCGTCTTGGATGTTGATAATGTTGACCCCCTTAAAATCCCACTTTTATATAGTAAAACTGGGGTTTACAGGGGTATACTTTATTTTTCTTATTTTGCTACAAAAACATAGATTGTGGATACTCGTTAGAACCGCCTTGCCGAGGCAGTTCTAACGAGTACCCACAATCTATGTTTTGAGCAGAAATATGAAAAATATCAGATTTTTTTATCTGAAATTTTTCAATTTTTTTGGTGATAAAACTTTCAGTATATTTGAATAGACATGTTTTCGTAATGTCTTTGCATTTTTGAATCAGTTTATTTCCTCTGACATCTTAACAAACTTGTACTGGTATTTTCAGGTGAACGACTTGTTTGGCTTCATTGATGAGAAAGCAGAGGTAAATGGTGAAGGACCATCAGCTTTTGCCGTAAGTATATGTTCAAATCAGACTTGAGAATTTTTTATCACTAAACTCTGCTTTATTATTAGCTCTATCCTTGGTAGAGCTTGTCCCACAGGCGGGACTGCAGCATCCATCCATATGTCCAGCCATAAACAATTTCTCATTATTGTATTTCCTCAGAGACTACTGTCGGATTTTTTCAAAATTTGTCTGGGATGTTCCCCTAGTGACCTATTGTGCACCCCTGAATTTGGTTCTGGTCCACTGACAAATATTGCCACTATCTGCCATTTTTGAATTTTTCCCATTATTGCATCTCCTTCATAACCAGTGGAAGAATTTTGTTGAAACTTTGCATTTAGATTCCTCTCAACCCCCAGATGTGTCTCTGCGAAAACGATTCCGGACCATCAACTAATATGGCCACAAGACTGCCATCTTAGAAATCATGATTTCCCCTTTACTTAACAGCATTTTTAACCTTGTTGAATTTAGATAGTAGCTGATGACATTTCATGTGCAACACATGATTTGCAGACAACTAAGGCTGGCTAATCAGAGCTGAAAAGATAATCCATTATCAGTCATGTCATTGTGATCAATAATCAATTAGTAATCACAGAAGATTTGGTCATAATTTTACCTGTCTACCTGAGCATGACTCGTACCATATGTTATATTTTACTGTATGTATTTGGTCAGACAAGCCTGAGCAAAGTGTAGACCCAGATGAGATGCAGCAAACAGGGCATCTCATCTGGGTCTACACTGTTTGCAGGCTTTCAAGAGGGCCCTACTTTTCCTTCTATTCCTACTTTTCCCTACTTTATTTTTGTGCTCCTACTTTTACCTACTTTTTTCTGAAAATGCCCTACTATCCCTGCTTTTTAGTCAAAAAATGTTTGAACTGACCAAAAATTGCAAGTTGTTTTCCTCGGTCGCTTCGCTTGCTCGGAGTTTCTAAAAGTCAGATGCAAAAGTTTATAAAATATTTTTACTTCGGTTGTTACTCTTTTTTTTTTAACATTTATTTTGGTATTTCCTTTCCATGGTAATGTAGTGTTATTGTTCAGAGAAAACTTTGCATGCTTATTATATCTTTTTCTAAGTCTTAAAACATTCAGAATATCCATACTATCCCTACTTTTCATGATTAAAACTCCTACTTTTGCCCTACTTTTTCAAAATTTGAGTCCTACTTTATCCCTACTTTTTTGATGGAGGGCACTTGAAAGCCTGCTGTTTGCCACTCATTCAGCTATTTTTAAACACAACATTTGGTATTAAATTGTGCTTATTCAAATTTTAGATAAAGTGTGGTAGGGAGTTGAGGTGTTTGAATACTAGGGGTAAATCCACTATAGTAACAGACACAGAAATAAAATGATCGATTATCAGCAAAGTAACGATAATACTGTATTTACCATATGTATTCGGACAGACAGGCCTGAGCAAACAGTATAGACCCAGATGAGACGCCGCAGAACGCGGCGTCTCATCTGGGCCTACACTGTTTGCCACTCATCCAGCAATTTTTTAGACACAACATCGGGTAGTGAATTGTACTGGTTCAAATCTTAGAACATATATGGTAAGGAGTTGAGATGTCCGAATACTTAGGGTAAATACGGTAGTATTTGTGGTATTTATCAATCAGTTAATCAGTTATACCTTACAGATAGCATAGGTCCAGATCAGCAGAGTCTTATCTGGGCATTTTCTGTCCATCTACATATACTACAATATCCATTGATTCTGTAAGTGGATAAAAGCCCAGATCAGCCTGCACAAATGCACAAGCTGATCAAATTATGCATTGTCCGCTAATTGTAGAATAGCTTTTTTTGTGTAGAATAGCCCTTTTTGTGTGTTGCACATGATTCTATAATTACTTTCTTTTTTTGCAGAAAATAAGACTTGCATTTCTTTCAGCTTGTCTCCTTCAGAGGAAGAAATGTTAAGCTTTATTTTAGGAGACAGTGTTTAGGAGACTGTTTGCAATCTGTACAGAAATTTATATAAAAATATTACACTTCAACCTCTTTATAACACGGTTCATTATAACACGGTTTTGATATAACACAGTTCAAAGATGGATCCCAAAAATGCATAGATTACATTGAAAAATGACCATAATCATTTTTCAATATAATCTATACATTTTTGTTTGTATATAACATGGTTGTTTAACTAACACGGTTTATGCTATGGACCCCAACAATAGTGTTATAAAGAGGTTGTGGTGTATTAATAAAAACTAAACAGACAGATCTTCATTTGGAAATGGACCCATAGAAAGAGTTGAGAGTCCAGTGGGCAAAAAAATAAAGAAAAAAGAGTGATGGCTGTGGTGGGGTAAGGGTCTCTTGTGCCTGTAGCAGGTGTATTTATTTCTTCTGTTTCTCTACTATCATTCTCTTTTCCCTTAGTTTTTTTTTTTTTTTTTAATCTGTCTCTTTCATCTCCACTATCTGTTTTGTCCCTATTCTCCCTTTCTCTGGGAGATGACACAAAATGACCCACAAGGGTTGATTTATCATTTAACAACAACGCAAAAAAAAAGAAAAAGTGGGCAAAAATGGGTTAAAATCTGTTTTACAATTCTTACAGGATTTGGAGGACAAACGTCGTCGAATTATGTCCGAGAATGGCCTTGACATAGAGGAAATGAGAATACCACTTCCTGCTGATGAAGAAGATATTTCTGACTACAAGTTCTCTAAATTTGCTGCCATGTACTTCCAAGCAAATGCCAATCATTCATATCTTCGTCGACCTATACGACAGTCTCTATTGCCACTGAAGACTGAAGGGGATCACCTAGCTGCACTGGCAGTGTGGATCACAATTCTTAGATTTATGGGAGATTTACCAGAGCCCAGAATGTATCAAGCTATGCAAGAATCACGGGTAATTAGCATTGTAGTTTAAATGCATCATGCTTCGAGCTTTATTGGAACGTAGGATAATTAACCTATGCCATGCTGAATAAATTAAGATGTCACATCCACTTTTAATTTTCAGCCAATTAGATTAAAGATAACCCTCTTTATACCAACACTCAATACAATGATAAAATTTGTTATAATGACAATTTGACTGTCACATAACCTTCACTTACGAGGTAACAATTAGTCACAAATTATGCAAGAAAATTGTATTTAATAAAAAAGAAACATGTTTTGGATATTTGTTAGAATTGCCTCAGTGAGGCAATTCTAACAAGTATCCAAAACGTTTGTTCTGTGAGGGAATAAGAACAAAACAAGATCTTTCTTACATATCAGTCTGCTCATTTAGTATGCTGTACAATAGAAAATGCATTTTAATGGCAATGCCTTTAGGAACAAATGCTGTCGTAACGAGGGTTCACTGATTCAATAATTCAAGAAAGGCAGTTGTCAGTTTCTGGCAAAAGAATGTGCACAATACTGGTTAACCACTTAGAGGACTAAGCCTGCCCAGTAAACTTGTGGTTAGGTAAACTGACTGCGCTCAACATGACCCCATTGGGTTGACTGGGCTGTAAAACCTCAACACAAACAAACGAGGGTTCACTGTACTTGATCCAGGTTGTTGATACAAATTCACATACTAATGGCAAACAGTGCAGATCTCCACTGTTTGTAAAGGCATGGTATATCCGGGTTCAACAGGACCAGGGTTAACATTTTAAACTGCATCGCCTACGGGCCCCCGTAGCCTAGTGGATAAGAGAGTTGACTCTTAATCCATTAGGTTTCTCACCGCTGTGGTTCGATCCTGGCTCGGGTCATATGTGGGAAAGCCAAGTTCTGCTTACGGATGGTCAGGTGGTTTTTCTCCGGGTTCTCCGGTTTTCGCCCACCTTCGATGAACAATCGGCTCAATATAAGTGAAATATTCTTGAAAGGGCCGTAAAACCCAAATAAAAAAAAAATAAACTGCATCGTGCATGAAGTTATGCAGGCATCTTGAGTAGTTAGTGTTATTATATCATCATGTTCCAGGCTGTGCAGGAGTCTAGGGTAATTGGAATTGTAATTAACAACCTACGTTAAAGTGTCTTGGGGGAGGAGTAGTTAATGTTCTGATCCATAGATCACAGGTTCGAATCTCGCTGGAGACGGAATTCAGCTCATGGCTTAATGGCACTTCATTGCATAGAGCCTTTCATTACCACCCATCCATCGTCTTGATAAGACTTAAAAAAAATGTTAAAAGGGGCGTAAAACAGCAAATCATCATCATCATAACAACCTGTGTCATGAATCAGGCTATATAGGCATCATTGGTAATTACCATTGTAGTAATAAGCTGCATCAAGCTATGCAGAATACATCAAGCTATAGCATTGTAATATAAGATGTACTGTGTGCCAAACTAAGGATAATTAGTATTGTAACATATCGTAATAAACCTAAGTATTAGGATAGATAAGCCTTTGCAAACAGTGTAAACCCAGATCAGATGCAGCAGTATGTGGCATCTGATCAGGGTCTGTACTGTTTGCTATACATTTAAATTTCAGATAAGGGGTCCCAATACATAGGGTAAATTTTGAATGTTGCAAGCTATTCAGATATAATTGGCATTATACAGTATTATGTAGCCTGTTTTTGGCATCAAGTGATGCAGGCAGCATGTGTAATTTGTGTTGTAATATAAGCTGCAGATGACAAAGGTAATTTGCATCATAATATAAGCTGGCTCATCCATCACAAATATAACTAGCATTATATATTGTAAACTACATCCTGCATCAAGAAATGCAGGCAGCAAGGGTAATAAGTATCATGTAATAGTTGTAAGCTGCATCAAGCATGAAGTATACGTAGATTGTGAAGAGGAAGGCCCCAGTTTGTCTTTGCTTTTTTCCAAATATTTAGGACAGATTGAATTATTATATGGGTCCTGTCAAGCAAAAAAGTGCATTCAAACATGAGCAAATTATGCAAATTCAGATCATCCTGCGCATGGGCAAACTATCATCCAGGCCATTTCTCTCCATTTGTACATTCTGTAGTATCCAATGATTCTGTTAGTGGACAGTGAAGGCCCTGATCAGACTGCCCAGATGCACAGGCTGATCTTGGCCTTGCTGGTTGGCAACATTCTTTTGTGGAGAGTTGATCATGAAATATTTTCTAGAGTCATTCTTTCCCTTCCACTAATTCATAAAGGGCAGTTGTCAGTTTCTGGCAAAAGAATGTGCACAGTACGGGTAAACTGCTTAGAGGACTAATCCTGCCTAGTAAAAATGTGGTTAGGCAAACTGACTGCACTTGACATGTACCCGTTGGGTTGACTGGGCCGTAAAACCTCAACACAAACAAAATCTGGACCTTGCTGTCTGCATGTTTTTCCATGGTACTGCCGAAATTGCAATTGTCTCATTTTTTGCAGGATACAACTCCAGTTATGACAAAGTATCATCCAGGCCTTTGCTCTCCATTCATACATTCTGTAGTGTCCAATGATTCTGTTAGCAGACAGTGAAGGCTCTGATCAGACTGCACATCCATGCAGTCTGATCTGGGCCTTGCTGTCTGCATGTGTCCAGAGACATGTTTTCGCATGGTACAGCCAATATTGTAATTGTCTCATTTTTGCAGGATACAACTCCAGTTATGACAAAGATCTACTCGACACTTGGCCGAAGATTTAACAAGAAAGATCTAGAAGAGGCCCAGCGGATTTCCATGGAAATGGAAAGTCAACCAGCTATGCAGATGAGAGTCTCAGGAAAGAGGAGCATGAGAAAAAAGCTTGTGTCATTGACCTTGAAGAAAAAGTCTAAATTTACAGAGGAAGTTAAAGGACAATTATTAGATTATGATAATTATTTGGCTTCAGGAACAAATGCCCTTCTGGAAGATAAGCCTACGTCCAATTTGGAGAAACTCCACTTTATCATAGGGCATGGAATTCTGCGACCAGATGTCAGGTAAGGGAAGGTTTCTGACATTGCAGAAGGTTGTGGGAAAGTAAGGGAAATAATTAATGCCTAGCATGCTTGGTAAAAATTTCAGCAGACAATGTTTTAAAGTAGTTTTCTGAGGAGACAGTTTGCATGAAATTTGGAATCCTATTTTCTGGGAAAAATAAGAAAAAATATCAGTTTTTGTCTGCTGAATTTGCACATAACACTTTTAGTGTTAATGTAGATTTTCTACAGAATAGCTATGGTAAATGTCCTCAGATTTCAACACTTTATGCCATGCTTTTTATCATGCCTGCTTAAAGCATGGCTCAATATAGGTATCTACTTTTCCATCCATTGGTCCATCAATACATCAGAATTAGCGTCAACCCAAACTTTGACCCTTATGTTCAAGTTCATTTCCCAAGAACTATAATGTGTATAGTGGTGATACTTGGTATAAGCTAGCATTGAGGGATAACTCAGACAGCAGTATCAATGTTTGACCTTGACCTATATTTCATGGTTCACCAACTTTGTAAATTTGCGTCAACCTCGCTCCTTCGCAGGCGGGTCAAAGCCTTTGGCAGAATTCTTGTTATTGCCTAAATTTTAGTTTAATTCCACAATATACTGGGTGGAAAGACAAATATTGTACACCCTGATCGTACTGCTTCAGGAGTAGTCTGATCTGGGTTTACACTGTATGTTTATGCCATTTTTATCAAACAAGTCCATTGTCACAATATGACTTAACCCTTGTCCTGCTGAACCCGGATATGTCCTGCCTTTGCAAACAGTGTAGATCCAGATCAGTTGGCTTCTGAAGTATATGAATTTTTATCAACAATCTGGATCAAGTAATCTTATTGGCTGAAAATTAGAAATGGATGTGGCATCTTAATTTATTCAGCATGACAAGGGTTAACAATATTTTTTGTCGCACCTGCTTGTAGCAGGGTGCGATATAGGCATCCGCTTTTCCGTCCGTCAGTCCGTCCGTCTGTCAACATTTATATCGAAGTTCGACATTTATGTCAAAGTTAGTATTCTAATCAACTGCAAGACTAAACAACCATCAAACCTTGCGTGAAACATCTTCCTGGCCTCCTGATTTTGCGACATAGGCATCTGCTTTTCCATTCATCTGTCCATTCCTCTGTCGGTCTGTCAACATTTATGTCAAAGTTCGACATTTATGTCAGAGTTAGTATTCTAATCAACTACAAGACTAAACAACTATCAAACTTTGCATGAAACATCTCCCTGACCTCCTGACTTTGCCATTAAGTATGTGAATTTATAATAACAGTCTGGATCAAGTAATCTGATTAGAAGTGGGGGTGGCATCCTAATTTATTCAGCATGACAAGGGTTAATATGTGAATTTATAGCAACAATCTGGATCAATTAATCTGATTGGCTGAAAATTAGAAGCAGGCATGGCATCTTAATTTATTCAGCAGGACAAGGGTTAAACAATGTTGAAAGGGACGTAAATCAACAAAGCATCGTCATCAAAATTGGATTTGCTGTTTTGTAAGATAATTTTACTGTAATGTTTCAGAGATGAGATTTACTGCCAGATTTGTAAACAGCTCACCCAGAACCCTTCCAAGGCGAGTCATGCCAGGGGATGGATTTTACTTTCACTTTGTGTTGGCTGTTTTGCTCCATCAGATAAGGTATAGTAAAAATATATGATGTGGAACACATGAAAAGGGCCCTTATGTAATTTGTGGACAATGCAGGCCCAGATCAGCCTGCACATAAGCGCAGGCTGATCAGGGCCTTCCTTGTCTGCTTACAGCAAGGATACTTTAGTATATGTCGACAAACATAAAATGCCCAGATTAGACTGCACAGGTGGGCATGCTATTCTGGACCAAAGTTGTCCGCAGATTGCATATGTGCTCTTTTTGTGTGTTGATCTGCATCTTTTTGTATTAGAAGCCCCTCACAGAGTCGTAACCTGCAACAAAATTTTCTTGGAGAAATAAGAAAAGTATTTCTTTGAATACTCCTTATCTAGAGATTTTGGCCTTTGTTGTATATGTGCTGGAAATCAGCAGAAACTGAGAACTGCCAACTGCTATCAGCCTCCTTCAGGGTTTCAACAAACTCATTAAAGTAGACTCATTATCTCAAACACTAATAACTCAATCTACTGCTTAAGTCAAACTAAATATTGGATAATGTTGGTTTAGTTTTGCTTTAGGATCTTTTCATTTCAAGTGCTGTTATCTCAAACTACTGCCATCTCAAACTAAACGTTCTGGTCCCTTGGAGTTCGAGATACCTAGTGTCCACTGTATTTATTTATTGGGGAAGTTGAAAAAATGCATACAAGAAAGGAAAGTTCTATGTACAAAAGGTTTTACTACAAAACTACTAATTAAAGGCTATACAAAAGAAATTATAGAATTTCTGAATAAATTCAGAATTTCTCAACACATTTAGTTAGTGCATGCCCCTTATGGGCCCATAATTGCTATATAAATATACATACACTATTTATACTAGTATATACTCAAAGAAGAATAATCAATCAGAAAGTGTCAATAAAAGAGATGTAACATCTGCTTAACCTTAGTCCTGCTGAACCCTGATATACCCTGCCTTTGCAAACAGTGTAGATCCAGGTCAGTTGGCTTCTGAAGAAGCCAGCTGATCTGGATCTGCACTGATTGTCATTAAGTATGTGATTTTGTATCAACAACCTGGATCAAGTAATCTGACTGGCTGAAAATTAGAAGTGGGCGTGGCATAATTTATTCAGCATGGCAAGGGTTAACTTGAGTTAAACTGTTTTATCTTGTATAATCAACAAAAGCAAACATGTTACATGCTAGTAATTACTCAATGACAAAAAGCAACATACTGATGGGATTCAAAAGGAAAGAATTATGCATAGCTTTAGATAAGAGGAGTAGCATGATAAATATTTCTCTTATTTCTTCACAAAAACATATGTTGTGGGTACTCATTAGAAGTGCCTCACTGAGGCACTTCTAATGAGTACCCACAACATAAGTTTTTATGAAAAAATAAGAAAATATCAGTACTTTTTGTTGAAGAAGGTATCTTATCTAGAGGTTTGCAAGTTATGACTTGTGTAAATCTGCGTTCTATTTTGAATTGATCTTAACTCATTAGTGAATGTGATTTGGAATAAATAGCCTATTTCAAAAGAAGTAAAGACCATATAAAAAATAAAATTTATGAGATGCTATAAGTACATGTATATTATCTGCAGTGTTTCTGTACAAAAATGTATAATGCATTACTATTGAAAGTGACAAAAATAGAAAATCTGTTCAACTATGATGAATAATGATTGTTATTTTCAGTTTATCAAGTACTTGAGGAACTTTATTACCGAGGGACCACCGGGCTATGCACCATATTGCGAGGAACGTTTACGACGAACATTCAATAACGGCACCAGAAATCAGCCACCATCTTGGTTGGAACTTCAAGCGACTAAATCAAAGAAACCACTGATGTTGCCGATCACATTTATGGATGGAAACACTAAGACATTGCTGGCAGATTCTGCCACAACAGCGAGAGAACTATGCCAGCAGTTGTCAGACAAAATCGGATTGAAGGATCAATTTGGCTTCTCTCTGTATATAGCTTTATTTGATAAGGTAGGGTGTAATGTCTTATGTTTGAGCTGGATTGCGGCATTTATTACAAGACTGCTTGTCCACCAAGAGTTGACTGAGATCAGCCTTTGCAAATGCACAGGCTGATCAGAGTTATTGCTTAGCTTTCTATGAGAAGCCAGACATCCAAGCTTTCTTTAACTCTTTCCCCTCTGGTGGCAACTTTGGTCATCTGCTGATAGCCTTTGCAAACGGTTTGGACCCAGATCAGGCCCGACAAAACGTCAGGCCTGATCTTGATCCAAACTGTTTGACACTCTGATGGTATTCCTGAAAGATTTCTTGAAAAAGTTGGGGTGGTCAGGTGTGGCAAAGATGTCATGTATCGTATGTCACGGGGCGTCCAACTGATACTGTCTTACAGTTGGGCAAGGCCTGCTATCCTTGTAGCTGGTAAGGATAGAGGGGGAATGTTTTTATTGCTTCTGTTACTTCACTTTCACTCCTATTCCTCTCTCTTCCCTGTCCCTTTCTTTCATCTCCTCCACTATCTCTTCTCCCTCTTTTCTCCCTTTCTCTGGGAAACGACACAAAATGACCCGCAAGGGTTGACATGTCATTAAACCCCAACACAATCAATTTGAAAAAGTTAGTATTAAAAATAATCTACAGGAGACAAAAAAAGCAAAATTACCCAGCATGCAGAGAGTTGAATGTATGACAGAGCTTCTGCTTAGAATGTACGGATGGGCACGCTGATCTGAGCCTTTGATGGGGAACTGTTGTGTCCCCGTTCATTTTATTTGTATCATATTGACTATGGTATTTACTGTAAGTATTGAGATAGACAAATAATGTAGACCCAGATCAGATGCCACAGGATTTGGTGTCTGATCTGGCTTTACACTGTTTGCTACTCATCCAACAGTTTTTAGATACATCATCAAGATGAACTTGTTCAAATTTTAATATAAATTAATCCTAAAAGCGCCAATCACAACTGCAAAGGACGACAGTTTTTTATTTATTTTTTTCATTTTTCAGAGAAAACAAGTCTTGACATTTCATGTGAATCGTCTGCTTGGCAGACGATTCACATGAAATATCAAGACTTGTTTTCTCTGAAAAATAAAAAAGGAAAATTTAGAATGTCGTCTGCTACAAATTTTGCTTGGCACTTTAAGGATTAAGAGCCAGGCTATATAGTGCAGTTGGTAGCACATCAGACTACAGATCCAGGGGTCACAAGTTCAAATGCCTGCCTCGGTGGCTCAGTTGGATGCGCCGTCGCACTGGAGACCAGGAGGTCGCGGGTTCAACCCCCGCCAAGGTCGGCAACATTCTTTCGTGGAGATTGATCATGAAATATTTTCTATGGTCATTCTCTCCCTTCCGCTGATTCAAGAAGGGCAGTTGTCTGGCGAAAGAATGTGCACACTACTGGTTAACCGCTTAGAGGACTAAGCCTGCCCAGTAAACGTGTGGTTAGGTAAACTGACCATGCTCGACATGACCCCATTGGGTTGACTGGGCCGTAAAACCTCAACACAAACAAAACAAGTTCAAATCCCAGCTCGGCCGCATTAAACTGTCATGCAGATTAATCATGACATCATTTCAATGGCCATTCTCCCATTTCTACTGATTCATTAAGGGCTGTTGTCAGTTACTGGTTAAAGCATAAGCATTGGTTAACCGCATAGGGCACTAAGCCTGCCCGGGAAAATAGTGTGAGTAGGTTACTGACCAGTTCAACATGACCTTAATAGTGTTGACTGGGCTGTTAAACTCCAACTCAACAACCCAAATATAGTATTTATTACCTGAAGTATTGGCCGGCCTTGGTGGCTCAGTTGGATGCGCCGTCCGACTGGAGACCAGGAGGTCGCGGGTTCAACCCCCGCCGAGGTCGGCAACATTCTTTCGTGGAGATTGATCAGGAAATATTTTCTACTGTCATTCTCTCCCTTCCGCTGATTCAAGAAGGGCAGTTGTCAGTTTCTGGCGAAAGAATGTGCACAATACTGGTTAACCGCTTAGAGGACTAAGCCTGCCCAGTAAGCGTGTGGTTAGGTAAACTGACCGCGCTCGACATTACCCCATTGGGTTGACTGGGACATAAAACCTCAACACAAACAAAACAAGTTCAAATCCCAGCTCGGCCGCATTAAACTGTCATGCAGATTAATCATGACATCATTTCAATGGCCATTCTCCCATTTCTACTGATTCATTAAGGGCTGTTGTCAGTTACTGGTTAAAGCATAAGCATTGGTTAACCGCATAGGGAATTAAGCCTGCCCAGGAAAATGGTGTGAGTAGGTTACTGACCAGTTCAACATGACCTTAATAGTGCTGACTGGGCTGTTGAACTCCAACTCAACAACCCAAATATAGTATTTATTACCTGAAGTATTGGGATAGATAGGCCTGGGCAAACAGTGTAGACCCAGAATTGATGCCACAGAATGTGGCATCTGAACTACCAGCACAGTGGCTCAGTTGTAAGAGCATCCACTTCGTGATGGGAGGTTGTTGGTTTGATCCCTGGCCAAGTCACACCAAAAACTTAAATATGGTACTAGCTGCTCGCTTGGCATTCAGCAGTAAGAAAGTAGAGCTAGGAATCAGAACTTGTCAGCCCGCTGTCAATATAATGTGACAGATGGAATATCATCTCATGTATCTGGGGTGTGATATTTCAGTGAAGCAGCACTCTAAAAGTGAGCATTTAGCTCAATGCCACACCCAGACACCATCTGAATATGACTGAAAGACTGTTGAAAGTGATGTAAAATCTAAATAAAACAAACAAAGATAGGCTCGGGTGCCAAATCAGATGACACAGAATGCAGCATCTGATTTGGATCAACACTGCTTCTCATCCATGAGTTTTAAGACACATCATGTAATAAGATGGACTTGTTCAAATTTTAGTGTAAGTTTGGAAAGAAATTAAGTTGTCCCAACATTAATGGTAAATGATGTAACCCTAAAAAGTACAGTAAATATCCTAAAAGTTTGAATACTTTCTATACTTTTGGGCCAAAATGTTGATTTTTATACAGTTTTAGCTCACCTGAGCCAAAGGCTCAAGGTGAGCTTTTGTGACCGGTCTTCGTCCGTCTGTCAACTTTTTACTTAAAAGACATCTCCTCCTAAACCTGTCAGTGGATTTTGAAATAATTTTACAGGAATGTTCCTTGGGTGACCTTCTACCAAAATTGCCTAAATGGTTCCGCTCTGCTGAACAAAATGGCCGCCAGAGCTTAAAATAGAAAAACCTTTAAACGACATCTCCTCTCAGGCCAATGCCCGATTTCAAAATAATTTCACAGAATTGTTCCTCTCATGCCCCTTTACCAAAATTGCTAAAATGGTTCCGCTCCACTAAACAAAATGGCCGCCAGAGCTAAAAATAGTAAAAATCTTTAAACGACATCACCTCCCAGGCCAACGGCCGATTTCAAAAAAATTTCACAGAAATGTTCCTCTCATGCCCCTTTACCAAAATTGCTAGAATGGTTCCGCTCCGCTAAACAAAATGGCCGCCAGAGCTAAAAATATAAAAACCCTTTTAAACGGCCAAGGGCCCAATTTCAAAATAATTTTACGGACTCATGCCCCTTTACCAAAATTGCTAAAATGGTTTGGCTCTGCTGAACAAAATGGCCGCCAGAGCTAAAAATAGAAAAAGGGCGTAGACTGTCATGTGTCTGTCAACAATTTACTTAAGAGACATCTTTTCCTAAACTGGTGAATGATTTTGAAATAATTTTACAGGAATGTTCCTTGAGTGACCCTCTAGCAAAATTGCAAGAATGGTTTCACTCCGCTGAACAAAATGGCCACCAGAGCTGAAAATAGAAAAACCTTTAAACTACCATGCCACTACCTTTAAACAACATCTCCCAGGCCAATGGCCCGATTTCAAAATAATTTCCCCTTTACCAAAATTGCTAAAATGGTTCCACTCTGCTAAACAAAATGGCCATCAGAGCTAAAAATAGAAAAACCTTTAAACAAAATCTCTTAGGCCTATGACCGGATTTCAAAATAATTTCACAGAAATGTTCCTCTTATGACCCTTTACCAAAATTGCTAAAATGGTTCCATTTGGCTGAACAAAATGGCCACCAGAGCTAAAAAAAGAAAAGGGGCATCAACAATCTACTTAAGAGCCATCTCCTCATAAATGGGTTAATGGATTTTGAAATAATTTTACAGGAATGTTCCTTGTGACCCTCTACCAAAATTGCTAAAATGGTTCCACTCAGCTGAACAAAATGGCCACCAGAAATAGAAAAATAGAAAAAAAAAAACTTTTAAAGGACATCTCCTCCCAGGCTAATGGCCCGATTTCAAAATAATTTCACAGAAATGTTCCTCTAATACCCTTTTACCAAAATTGCTAAAATGGTTCTGCTCCGCTGAACAAAATGGCTGCCAGAGCTTAAAATAGAAAAACCTTTAAACAAATCTCCTCTTAGGCCTATGACCGGATTTCAAAATAATTTCACAGAAATGTTCCTCTTATGTCCCTTGACCAAAATTGCTAAAATGGTTCCCTTTGGCTTAACAAAATGGCCACTAGAGCTAAAAATAGAAAAAAAAAAAGGGCATAGACTGTCATGCGTCTGTCAACAATTTACTTAAAAGGCATCTCCTCCTAAACTGGTCAGTGGATTTTGAAATAATTTTACAGGAATGTTTCTTGAGTGACCTCTACCAAAATTGCTAAAATGGTGCCGTTCTGCTAAACAAAATGGCATCCAGAGCAAAAAAAAAAAGAAATCTTTTAACAACGTCTCCTCCTAGGCCAAGGGCCCGATTTCAATATAATTTCACAGAAATGTTCCTCTAATACCCCATTACCAAAATTGCTAAAATAGTTCTGCTCTGCTGAACAAAATGGCCACCAGAGCTAAAAATAGAAAAACCTTTAAACAACATCTCCTCCTAGGCCTATGGCCTGATTTCAAAACAATTTCGCAGAAATGTTCCTCTGATTAAGTCATATTCTCTTGAGTGCTATGATACTCAGGTGAGCGATTTAGGGCCATCATGGCCCTCTTGTTTCTTTAACTACTTAGTCAAATGGCAAACAATGTAGACCCTGATGATCAGACTGCTCCGGAATAGTCTGATCTGGGTCTGCAATGTTTGCATATGCCATTTTGTTAGGTACTTTGGTGTACGAAACTTTAGGACATGTTACCATACTCAGAAATCTAGCTCAGGTTTGATAACTATGCTGGATGAAAATGAGAAGATTTAACAAGAATGAATACACCTGAAAGATTTTGTTACCGTTTCTTATTTCCAGATAAGGCATTCTTTTTTTTTAAACAAAAAGTACGGATATTTTTCCATAAAAAACATATGTTGTGGGTACTCATTTGAAGTTCCTCATCGAGGCACTTCTGATGAGTACCCACAATGTGAAGAAATAAGAAAAATATGTTGATGCCCATCTTATCTGGAGCTATGCCATTTTGCAGAAGGAGATAACTTTTGCTGACAGGAAGTTACTTCTCTCATACTTGAAATCTGTCAAAAATAGAGGCTAGTGTTTAAAAGGAAAGAATTGCAAATTAGCCTCCAGTGAGGAGGGAACTGAATTTACATGAGAAGTTGGGAATAAAAACTGTTTCACGACATGGAGAGTCAACAAACAGATGCTTAAATGTTCTAGGCACTGTTGCGATTTGATGGATATATTGCCAAAAGCAACATAAAACCTGAATGAAAACAATAGTAGTTTATTTAATTGTAATTTTGATTTTGTAAAAACATGAAATTTAACCAATTTTAGTCTGGAAACCCCCAAAAAGTAATTGGCAAACAGTGCAGACTCAGATCCGACGCCACAGAATGGCTGTCTGATTAGAGTCTACACCATTTGCATTAAATACAGGAATTTCTAGAAAACATAGTAATAATAAAATCTAACCAGACACCCTACTATTGGAAATAGACTAGTCTACTTGATGTAAATGGGTTAAATTGTAACTTTTAAGCATTTAAATTTTGTAAATGCATAAAATTCAATTATATTTGTTTTTAGGTATCATCTCTGGGCAGTGGAGGTGACCACGTGATGGATGCAATCTCACAGTGTGAACAGTATGCCAAAGAACAAGGAGCACAGGAACGAAATGCTCCATGGAGATTGTTCTTCAGGAAAGAAATATTTGCCCCATGGCATGATCCCGGAGAAGATCCGACAGCAACAAATCTCATTTATCAACAGGTTGTTCGTGGAATCAAATTTGGAGAATACAGATGTGATAAGGTAATCTGATTTTGTCATTAACATCAATTTTTGTTGTTATTGACCTTTGTTTTATCCTTTACTTTTTGTTTTATGATTTATTCTGATAACCTTTTCTTGTTATATTTTTGCTGTGATTTGCATGTATCATTATGAAAACAAGCCTGTTCAAACATATTGAAAATTTCACCTCCAAAAGGGGTGGTTGGGTGGTGCGAAGGTGTCCTTTATCTTACGTCACCGGGGCGCCCAACTGATATTGGCTTACAGCTGGGCAAGGCCTGCTATCCTTGTAGCAGGTAAGGGTAGAGGGGGATGTTTTTATTTCTTCTGTTTCTTCACTTTCATTCCTGTTCCTCTTTCTTCCCTGTCCCTCTCTTTCATCTCCTCTACTATCTCTTCTATCTTTTTTCTCCCTTTCTCTGGGAGACGACACAAAATGACCCACAAGGAATGACGTGTCGTTAAACCCCAACTCAATCAATCAATTCACCTCCAAAAACTGAAAATTTTCAGATAAAAAAAAAAAAACTGATATTTTTCATATTTCTGCTCAAAACATAGATTGTGGGCACTTATTAGAACCCCCTCACAGAGGCGGTTCTAATGAGTACCCACAATCTAGGTTTTTGAGCAGAAATAAGAAAAATAATGTATACCCTGACCCCTGTAAACACCAGTTTTACTACAAAAAAGTGGGGTTTATGGCGGTCAAAACTATATAGGCCTGTTTTTGTGATGTTTTGCCGGGTGGCTAAGTGGTTATTGCTGTTGAATTTGGATCACGAGGTCCCAGGTTTGAATCCCGCATGAAGCGAAATGCTGATCATGACTATGGTGCTTGGCGGCACAGAGCCTTTCAATATCACACTTCCATCATCTCAATATGACTTAAATAATGTTGAAAGGGATGTAAAATACCAGACCACCATCATCATGGCTGCTTTGTCTGTTTCAGGATGATGATTTAACTATGATTGCTGCTCAACAATATTACATAGACTACGGAGCCAACATTAGCACAGAGCGACTACAATCCCTTTTACCCTCGTATATTCCCGATAGTGCTCTAAATCGTGCTAGTGGACTCACGTACTGGATGCAACAGGTCATGGCGAAAATGCGATTTGACTATTTCGCAAACAACAAAATCAAAGCACTCAAAGTTAAAGAAGACATTGTTAGTTATGCTAAATACAAATGGCCACTTTTGTTCTCACGGTTTTATGAAGCATATAAGTTTGCCGGTCCAAGTCTGCCAAAGAATGATGTGATTATAGCGGTAAACTGGACGGGAGTGTATGTTGTCGATGATCAAGAACAAGTCCTGTTAGAGTTGTCTTTCCCTGAAATCACAGCTGTGTCCAGTAGCAGGTATGTGAAAATTACCATATTTTACCCTCTGTATTCAGACAGACAGGCCTGAGCAAACAGTGTAGATCCAGATCAGACACCACATTCTGTGGTGTCTGATCAGGGTCTGCACTGTTTGTCACTCATATATCAGGTTTTTGACACATCAACTAGTAATCATTCCAACTTGACTTTCATTTATTTAGCACAATTTGATTGGTCAAAAGCAATTTGAAAATGGCATTTATACTTTGATTAATCCACCAAGCAAAAATCTTGGTACTATTTCTTTTGTGCAAATTTCTAAAAATGAGCTATTGTACTCATATTTTTAACATAACTATGACCAAGTTGGTATTGTAAAGAAGGAATTTTATTTTTGTGAATTTTATTGATGCGTAAATACTGGCTAATCACTCAAAAACATACTTCAGGCTTTATTCAGTTTGTGAGTGATTTGCATGTATTTACACATCAATGAAATTAATTCCTATAGTAAAATGGAGTTGATCATACTTAAGGGCAAGTATGATAAGCAGTTACGATGTCCCAGTATTCAGGGTAAATACAGTAATGTAATCTGGCAGGTGTATTTTCAAAGACATTATTGATTACTTGTAATTAAGAGACATCCGCAACAGTCTGATCAGAGTCTTTGTTATCCGTATGAAGAAACTATGCATTCTTGGCTATCCAAAATGTGCCCAGTGAAGATTCTGATCAGAATGCTAAGGTGCACAGGCTGATCTGATTCTTCATTGGGCACACACTTCATCAGGTATTTTTTCTGTTTATATATCACTTAATAATTATAAGAACTATTATAACAGTATCTATTAGTTTTAGACTGGTAAGATATACAGTTGAACTTCAAACATCTTTGGGTCCATGCACTGAAAATACTGTTTTATCTTGAATACTACATGTTTGCATATTATAGAAGCATCTGGGTGGTCAAGTGGTTAGAGCTCCCAACATTGGATCATGAGGTCCCGGGTTTGAATCCCGCTGGAGGCAGAATTCAGCTCATGGCTGTATGAAGGTTTTCTTGCACAGCTTATCATTATGACCCTTCCATTGTCTTGATATGACTGAAATACTGTTGACAGGGACTTTAAAGTATATTGTTTGTTTGTTTTTTTGTCAGAACTGGTAAAATGCATGGACAGAGCTTTACCTTAGCAACTGTTAAAGGTGATGAATACACCTTCACATCACCTAATGCAGAAGACATCCGTGACCTTGTTGTGACCTTCCTGGAGGGACTCAAGAAGAGATCTAAATATGTGATAGCTTTACAAGACTATAATCCGCCTGGTAAGAACATATTAAATTTTTGTGTTTATTTATGTATGCTGCAGAACCAGGGATCATGAGTTCAAACCCCAGATCGGCCACATAACTTTCATGGAGATTGATCATGAAATAATCTCTATGGCCATTGTCCCCCTTCTGCTGATTCAAGAAGGACAGTTCGAGGGCTGAGCGCAAGACTGTAGTAAGTCAGATGGTTGTTTTTCCCCAAGCTGAATCTCTTCACCATGAAGGCATTAAGAAGATTACAACATTTCTTTCTGTAAACAATGAAAATTTAGGTGCCATTGCTCGTATGAGCAATGGCACCTAAATTTGCATTGTTTTTAAAGGGGTCAAAGTTGCCCCTAAACAAGGGTTTCAAAAATATGTTTGAGTTAGACTACAGTCTTGCGATCAACCCTCGAATTGTCAGTTACTTATTGAAGTATGTGTACAAGTACTGGTTAACAGCTAACTGTCCTTTCGACATCTCTCAGAAAGACGCTTTTTGCTTGGCTTTTTATTTTGAATGAAAATATTTTGTTCTGATTGACCATATCTAATCAGAAACCATTTGTCTTTTCTGTTACAGTGTTTTGTTCTCAAATATTTACAGTAAAATTAAATTTATGGCCAAAAATTGGTCTGACCTATGCAGTTTCTATAGTAAAGTGATTTTTTGGAGTTTTCGCCTAAGAAAATATTTGTACTTTTCTTTGCTGAATTTAAAGTATTGATGTTGCATAACAATATTGTGAAAATTTCAGAAAAATTGAACAAGCGGAATTTGTTGAAACTCTGTCTCCAAGTTACCTACCCTACAGATTTTTGCAAAATTCGCATTCATTTTTACTATAGGAAAAAGTGAAAATATTTGATTTTTAAAATCCAGTGAATAGAATAAAAGTTTTTGCACATAGGTAGTTACGACAAATGGTTTTGCATTAAACCGTGACAAAAGTTTGCAAATTTTCTTCTTTTGTGTAAAGCGCCAAGCAAAAAACGACTTTCTGAAAGATGTCGAAAGCACAGTAGAGGAATTAGCCTACCTAGGAACAGTGTGAGTAGGTTAACTGACTGACTCAACATGACCCTTTCTTGGTTGACTGGGCCATAAAACCTCAACTTAAACTAAAGAAATATATGAATTGAACACTCAGTAAAGGTTTGATAACTCATTGGCTGTGTTGCTAAGAGTGAAAATAATAAACACTTGCAGAGAAATAGAAATTGATTTTAAATCAGTTGAACTGTAGTTGTCTAAGCCCATGGGCATAAACAGTCTTAATGTTTATGATTGCTACTGAAACACTCTGTGAAAGGTTATGGACTAGTCTAATGCTGTTTTCCACTGACTGCTTTAAGTGAATAGGCGTAGACAATCTTCTATTGACTGCTTAATGTGAATCGGCATAGACAATCTTAAAGTTCACCACTGCTTTGGAAAGCACCTTCTTAAAGATAATGGACTGGTCAAATGCTTTTTTCCATTGACTGCTTAAGTGATTATAACTAAACTCAATACTGGCTGAAACAGTGTTTTGGCACACCATGTAGACAATCTGGGCCCAGTTGTTCAAAGCTAACGACACCGTTAGTTAAAATTTACATCAAGTGATACGCAAATATGCTGAAATTTTGCTGAAAAAATGTGAGTAGCTTTTGCAGCTACTCACATTTTTTTCAGCAAAAAATATCAGAATATTATGTATTGAATCCGCTAAAACAGTTAATGAAATGACCCTTAAAGAGCTCGTTAAGCTAATGACGCTTTGAACAACTGGGCCCAGAAAGATTACCATTGCTCCGGCAGCACTTTATCAGAAGTCATGTGATCAGTTTTGTAATTTTTAGTGTTAAAGAGGGTGGATGCATTGATACTGCTAGCATAACCACTAAAATAAAGTTTGGATTCAGTGAAATAAGGTATAACTCTTCAGAATATTGTTGTTGTTCACCTCTTGAGAAAAAATGCTACATCACGAATACAGACTGGGGACTATCCTGTATGACATACATCAATATGTTCATTTTACATTCTTTTGCTTCCTAATAGTATGTACACATGATACAAAATTAGTTCACGTTTTCCTTCCATTCCTTTAACAGTGACATTAATACTCAGACTAATGTGTGCTAAGGATAGACCAGGCTTTTTATGAAGGCTAATACATGAATTACAGTACTGTTCAGATGTGTTGTTGTTTTTTAGGTGAGGGATCCTTCCTTAGTTTCCAGAAGGGAGACCTCATTGTATTGGTGCAGCAGAATGGGGAGACAGTGATGAACTCTGGGTGGTGTGTTGGAGAATGTATGAGGTCACAACGTAAAGGTGATTTCCCTGCCGAGTGTGTCTATGTGCTGCCCACAATAACAAAACCACCACCAGAAATTCTGGTAAGTTCTTATCCTTCAGCGTTCTTGGAGGTGGGGGATGGGGATGGTTCTGAGGAAAATTAGAAAAAGGTACCACAAACAGATTGTTTAGTGCTGAATAAAAAAATATGTGTGTTTAGGGTAACCCTACCCTACCTAATTTTCCTGGTGAACCCTAGCAATTTTTTGCCTGTTTTACTTGGATAAAATATTTATGCTAAATATTTGGACAAGAAGGTCTGAGCAAACCGTGTAGACCCAGATCAAACTGTTCGAGCAGTTTGATCAGGGTCTACACTGTTTGCCATTCTATCAGTACATTTAGACACATCTAAGGATAGCCAAATAGATTTAGTAAAATCTAATATGAAGTGCGCGCAAAGTCCAAATATATTTGATAGTTATGGTATAATTCTACATAAAAATGTAAAAAAAAAAAAAAAAAAAAAAAGAGAATCCCTACCTACCCTACCTGTTTTCTTCTAACATGTTACCCAAAACACACATATTTTTTCATTTTAGCCTAATTAGAGGCATATGTGGAAAATGAAGGCCCAGATCTTCCTTTGCTGTCTTACAGAATCTTTAAATGTTAAAGATTATACTGATTAATATCAAAGGACCTGAACTGATGGGCAGATGGACAGGCTGATCTTGGCATTAACAATTTATATATGACCCAGAGACCCCTTTTATTTGTTTTCTAACCCACCTTATCTGGGTTAGGGGACATTTCTTTTGTTGTCATACTGCCGTCATCCTGTAATACAGTTGATGGCATGTTAAAATGAAAAATAAAAAATATTTAGATTACAGCATACTATAATAACCTTAAAATATTGAGACAGACTATATACCCAGATCAGATATTGCAGAATGCAGCATCTAATCAGTGTCTACACTGCTTTCCACATCCAGTAGTTTTAGGTACATTAGCCGGTATTAAAATTCCAGGGTCCAGTTGTTCAAAGCTAACGACGTCGTTAGTTAACGATTCGTTAAAATTTACATCGAGTGATACGCAAATATGCTGAAATTTTTTGCTGAAAAAATGTGAGTAGCTTTTGCAGTGCAAAAGCTACTCACATTTTTTCAGCAAAAAATTTCAGAATATAGTATATTGAATCCGCTAAAACAGTTAACGAAATGACCCTTAACGAGCTCGTTAAGCTAACGACGCTTTGAACAACCGGGCCCAGGACAAGTGTGGTAAGGAGTTAAGTTGTCCCAGTATTTTGGGTAAATACTGGAACCTGTCTTAACCTTTACCACTCTCTGAGCTAATTGAACAGACAACAAATTTATGGTATATTTCTTGTTTCCCACAAAATAGGCTTTGACATTTCATGCAGATTGTCTTCTAAGGAGACAATTTGCATGAAATTTCAGAGCCTATTTTCTGGTAAAAAATGTGGAAAATATTTCAGTACATCATCGGCTGAAAATTTTACCTAGCATACTTAGCATTAATTAAAACATTACCAATGGGAAATCCAGAATACAGAATACTTGCTGAATACAAATAAATTTTGATGGATACGACAAAAAAAAAAAAAAAAAAGAATTTAAATATAGGTGATAGCTTAACTATTCACATGCATGGTAAAAATCTAAGCAGATGACAATTTAAAATATTTTTCATATTTTTTCCAAGAAAATAGGTTTTGACATTTTGCAAGAAAACAGGTTTTGACATTTCATGCAAATTGTCTCCTAAGAGACAATTTGCATGAAATGCCAAAGCCTATTTTCTGAAAAAAAGAAAAATATCATCAGTTTGTCATCTGCTGAATTTGCCCAGAGGGGTAAAGGTTGATACTGATAGTCATACAGATAGGCTTGACATTATTTGCTGATACACAGGTGGGCCAAAACCTATTACACAAGTGTTCCAAGAAAGAAGACAGAAAATTAAAACTTGCTATTAAAACTTGCTTTCTACTGTTAGGATCTTCAAGGTTAATAAGTTTTTAGGTATTTTTGGTTTGTTTAATATCCTACATATTCTTTGCTAACACAAGTTCTATGAGTTTCATTATGTTTTCAGAATCTGTTTATACAATCCTCTGACCCATCAATGTTAGCACAGTCCACTGCTGAAGTGATGCCAGAACCTGGAGAAAAACCTTACAGTCTTGAAGAATACTCCCTAGACCACTTTAGGTATGCAGATAATTTGATAAAGTCCGCTTACATTTACAATGTGTCTGTAGCCAGATTTCAAAACTGGGAGCCTGTGAGCATTTTGTATGTATTGCCTTTTTTTGGAAATCAAAAATTAATCCTTAAAGCACCAGTCACAACTACAGTAGACAATAGAGTATCAAGGAAAAAGACATCTAAATATGTTTACAGTAGCATTTTGAACTACGAGTGACAATGTTAATGTAATATTCTGCTGAGTAAATTTGACATGGTTACATTTATTTTTTCAGGCCTCCACCAAAGAGAACTCTTACAAAAACGCTGTCTACTGCTAGACGAAGAAAGCCAGATGAGTTATGGAAGTACTCCAAGGATCCTCTGAAACAGCCACTGCTGAAGAAATTGATGGGCAGGGAAGATATGAGCCAGGAAGCTTGCATGTGCTTCTTATATATCCTTTTTGTGTGAATTTTTATACCGCCATCCCCACCCTAAAACTATGATAGCCTGCAGGGGAGTGGGGTATACTGTTTTCACATTGTCCGTTTATCCATATGTCCACCTGACCATTTTGTATGGGTCTTTGGGGGTATCTTATAAATGCTGCTCATTGGCAATTTCTTGTTTACACTGGTGTCTCACTGTAACACTATTCATTATAGCTATGACACCCACATATTTGTTTCCCGGTATAATCATAGTTACTGATAAGGCACTATGTTTTT
This sequence comes from Anodontia alba, assembly GCA_964016985.1. Classification (NCBI taxonomy): domain Eukaryota; kingdom Metazoa; phylum Mollusca; class Bivalvia; order Lucinida; family Lucinidae; genus Anodontia; species Anodontia alba. Next base: position 66,090,726 of record OZ024832.1, read on the forward strand.
TTTTTATTTCTGCACCAAAATATATATTGTGGAGTTTCATTGGAGTTGCAGCCAGCCTTGGTGGCTCAGTTGGATCAGGGCTCGGGAAAACTGAATTTCTTTCGGTCCCAGACCAAAATTCAGAAATTGGGACCAATTGGAAACAGCCAAAAGCCCAAAACAATCGGTCCCATACTGGCCCAATACTAAGGAAATTTTCTCCGATTCTGTCATATATTTAAGATATTCTCAAATTCTAAACTTACCTAGCTCAGATGTCAATCCGTTAATTACACATGACTAATCTAATAATCGCCTCGAGTCAAGTTGTGTAAACAAATTACCTGAGATCTCGTAGTTCATTGCGTTATCTCGAATCTCACGAGATTACAGTGGTCGTGTGAAAGTAATTAGCTTCAGGTGCTATTAGTGAAGTTTAAAGACTCCTTGATGTGTTTGATGTTTTGATAGTTAAAAAAGAAATCTGTTTTGCTGTGTTTGTAAAGTGCAGACACTTAATTGGTTTCAGTAATGCGGCGAGGAATGATAATTGCTTCGGCAGTTTCTTGCCTTATTTTATCAAATGTTTAAAAGATAAATGAGTAAAATAAACACTTTGAGTAATCTTAAGGTGCGAATCTGCATTATGGGTATATAAAGTACGAACTTTCCTTAAAATTTCACCGTTCAATTTTATTGCAATGACACAACGGAGCATCTTATCGATGTTCAAAAAGTCAAATGACCGGCTTGGCAACCCTTTTTACATGCGTAGCTAAACGTCTTTAAATGTTTGAAACCAAGACCTCCACCAAACACAACAATGTACGACCATTGTACGGAAATCGGGATTAATTCATAGGTCTTCACTTATTGTCATTAGTTTTCGTGAAGTATCAAATTTTTTTTCCTATGGAAATTAGTTAGGTGATGACGTCATTGGCTGGACCGATTCATTTTTCAATATTTCCCGAGCCCTGAATTGGATGCACGTCCAACAGTTGATCAGCAGGTTGCTTGTTCGACCCTTGCCTGGTTGGCATCATTCTTTCTTGGAGATTGATCATGAAATATTTTCTATGGTCATTCTCTCCCTTCCCCTGATTCAAGAAGGGTAGTTGTCAGTTTCTGGCAAAAGAATGTGCAGAATACTGGTTAACCGCTTAGAGGACTAAGCCTGCCAAGTAAAAGTGTGGTAAAGTAAACTGACTGTGCTTGACATGACCCCATTGGGTTGACTGAGCCGTAAAACCTACACACAAGCCAAACATTGGAATTGCCTCCTGAGGTGTTTCCAGTGAGTACCCACGACAGCTGCAAAAATAACAAATTTCTGGCGAAAGAATGTGCACAATACTGGTTAACCGCTTAGAGGACTAAGCCTGCCCAGTAAAAGTGGGGCTAGGTAAACTGACTACTCTCGACATGATCCCATTGGGTTGACTGTTGGCTGGGTTGTAAACCTCAACACCAACAAAAACAAATAAGAACAACAAAAACAAAATCTGAATACTGTATTCGACCTGATTACTGCACATACTCCTATAAGCGCACAGTCGAGCAATTTCTTAGTCTTCAGGGCCCAGTTGTTCAAAGCTAACGATGTCGTTAGTTAACGATTCATTAAAATTTACATCAAGTGATACGCAAATATGCTGAAATTTCTTGCTGAAAAAATGTGAGTAGCTTTTGCAGTGCAAAAGCTACTCACATTTTTTCAGCAAAAAATATCAGAATATTATATATTGAATCCGCTAAAACAGTTAATGAAATGACACTTAACAAGCTCATTAAGCTAATGACGCTTTGAACAACTGGGCCCAGATTATTATCTACTTCATTATATATATATATATTATATGTTGTTGGTACTGATTTGAATTGCCTCAACAAGTAAAGGCAATTCTGTGTAAGAGCATATGTTGGTGGTGCTCATTTGAATTGCCTCAACAAGTGGAGGCAATTCCAATGAGTACCAATAACATATGCTCATATAAAGAAAATAAAAAAAAATGCATAAACATTATTGAAAGTGCCCCTCAGGAAATCCTCTACTGCTGTTTCTTTAAAGTGTTCCCTTATTAGGTGGATATTTTACTACAAGTTTTTCAGGTAAATTTAGAAAATGTAAGTGCACAGTGTGGTAATTAAGTTGAACATGTTGTTAGTTTCCTTATATGGAAGTATATTGTATTTTGCATCATTATTAAACTCTTCATTCATATATAACACTATGCAGTTTCTTTAACCATTGTCACCTATCCTAAAATACATGGGCGACCACCCTTCAAAGAGAGGCCGTGCAGCCAACGAATTGACAGATCAAATATTTGAACCTCCATTGAGATCTGAGATCCTTAAAGATGAGATCTATTGTCAGATAATCAAACAGCTCACAGACAACAGAAATAGGTGAGTTGAAACTCATTTTTTAACTATTGAAATACCATATTGTGGTAAACTTCATAATAATGTTCTGCTACAAATATGTGTATATGATTTCTTTCACTGTATGGACAGTATTCAGAACTATATTTATAAATAACAACAACAACGATTGTATTGCAAAAGCTACTCACATTTTTGCAGCAAAAATATTCAGTGCCTTTGCCATATGCTGAGCATTCAACTTTTCTAATAATTCCATGACTGCTTTTCATGCACACAACAATGGCCGGCTTCGGTGGCTCAGTTGGATGCGCCGTCCGACTGGAGACCAGGAGGTTGCTGGTTCAACTCCCACCGAGGTCGGCAACATTTTTTCGTGATCATGAAATATTTTCTACGGTCATTCTCTCCTTTCCGCTGATTCAAGAAGGGCAGTTGTCGGTTTCTGGCGAAAGAATGTGCACAATACTGGTTAACCACTTAAAGGACTATGCCTGCCCAGTAAATGTGTGGTTAGGTAAACTGACCGCGCTCAACATGACCCCATTGGGATGACTGGGCCATAAAACCTCAACACAAATGCACACAACAATATTTATACTTGGCCATAAATTCATCCAGATGTTGAATCAAAATGACAATAAAAGACTATGGATGGGTAGTAAAATGGTAAATCTTTCATTTATCTACTGTGTTATGAGCCATGTTACGAGAATGACTCTTTGGACTTGCATCAAATCAATCGTTCAGTGCATATGTTCAGCCTCTTAGTAAGGCCACATGTCTAGTTCTTTGGCTGAAGTTTTCCCTTGGCTTACTGCTTTTGTGATTAAACAGCATAGGTTCTGTTAAGACTGTGCAGATGTGCAGGCTCAACAGAACCTTTGCCGCTTGCATATGCTATAATGGCACTTTTCCCAAAATGGAACTTATGGTAAATGTCCCATAATTTTGTACACCAAAGTCTCTGACAAAATTGCATATGCAAACAGTGTAGACCCTGATCAGACTGCCCCTGAAGGAGCCGTCTTATCAGGGTCTAAACTATTTGCCATTCCACTAAGTATTTTAAGAAACAATAGCACTAAAAGCAAAAAATAGGCAAAAAAAGGATGGAATAAAGTGGTTGAAATTTTATGACATTTACTGTATATTTACAGAGTCAGTGAGGAACGTGGTTGGGAGCTGATGTGGTTGTGTACAGGCTGTTTTGCACCAAGCACCAATTTGCTGAAGGAAGTCATGTTGTTCTTGAGGTCACGACGTAACCAGATTGCTCAAGATTGTACACATCGACTACAGAAAACTATCAAGTAAGTTTTACTTGTTTAACACTTAGCACTCTGGGTAAAATTTGCAGCAGACGACATTTTGAATTATTTTTCATATTTTCTTAGAAAACAAGATTTGACATTTCATGCAAATTGCAATGGAGACAATTTGCATGGAATGTCAGATCCTGTTTTCTTGGAAAAATAAGAAAGAATTCATCAATTAGTCATCTGCGGAATTTACCGAGAGAGTGGTAAAGGTTAAATAATTAACTACTGGTATTTCTTACATAGCATCTTATTTGTTAGTGGAGACATAAGAAAAAGATTCACCATTGTTTTACAACTCAAGAAAATGTGAGGTCATAGTTATGTTGTAGCATTCTACCAATAACAATGACATCCCAAGCTCTTTTGAGCCATTTTTTGTTTTGACTGGTTGCTAACTTCTTGAAAATTAATTTGCAAAACTTTCAGTCAAAGCTTTGCAGTAGCAAAGTCATTATTTGGATTCTAGACAAGGAACACAAACTCATGTTCCCTGCCCGAGAAGTACCTTTACCCATGCCTAATGGCTCTGGTAAAAAAAATTCTAAGACAAGTATGCATGTATAACACATGTCCCTTGTTAAAAATAACAAATAATGTAATTTTAGTCTTGTGTAACCAATGAAGACTCGGATCAGCCTGTGCATCCATGCAATCTGACCAGTCTTTGCTGTTCACATGAAGAAATCATGGATCCTTGGCTATCCAAAGAGTGCCCAGCAGAAACTGAACAGACTGCATGGATGCAGAGTCTGATATATCTTTTGCTGGGCACACATGTCCAGAGGTGCCATTTCTTACAGCCGGCCTCGGTGGCTCAGTCAGCTGCACGTCTGACTGGTGATCAGGAGGTTGTGAGCTCAGTCCCTGCTGGGTCCGGCAATATTCTTTTATAGAGATTTATCATGAAATATTTTCTAGGGTCATTCTCTCCCTTCCGCTGATTCTAGAATGCATTTGTCAGTTTCTGCCAAAAGATGGTGCAAATATACTGGTTAATTGCTTAGAGGACTAAGCCTGCCGAGGAAAAGTGTGGTTAGGTAAATTGACTGCACTCGACATGACCCCATTGGGTTGACTGGGCTGTAAAACTGCAACATAAACAAAATGTAGAGATGAAGATATGTTTCACCTGAATCCTCAACATATTTGAAGCTCAGAAAACCTTGTTATTTACAGGAATGGCACCAGAAAATACCCACCCCACCAAGTCGAAGTTGAAGCTATCCAACACAAAACTACACAAATCTTGCACAAAGTATACTTCCCCGATGATACAGATGAGGTTAGTAAAGTTTAAATATAGCTACAGATATGAGGGGGTATCCACATAATATTTTTCTTATTTCTCGCCGAAAACATATGTTGTGGGTACTCATTAGAAGTGCCTCTTATTTCTCGCCGAAAACATGTTTTGGTACTCATTAGAAGGGCGAGGCACTTCTAATGAGTACCCACAACATATGTTTTTGGCGAGAAATAAAGATACCAGCATTTTTCGGATGAAAAAAAGCCTTATCTGTTGCTATGGTTTGAAGTCATGTTCAGCAAAAAAAAGGTACTAAACATATGCAGGTACCAAAGAATCAGATCAGGCTGCTCATATGATCAGGGTCTTAGCTGTTCACATACAGAATAATTATGTCCTCCCACCTACGGGGAGGGGGACATATTGTTTGGGGTGTGAATCCCATTGGCGTCGAGATTGGCTTGACACTGGCATGACACTTTCTTGTCTGCACAATATCTTGTGAACCAGTGGTTGGATCCCTACAAATGTTCATGGATATATAATTGGGACATAACAAAGAACAGATTAGATTTTGGTGACCTTGACATAGTTTTCAAGGTCACAGCAGTAGAAAAACTGAAAATTCATGGTGCAGGGAAACCTGTTTTCTCTCAAAACATTATTACCAGTTGAATATTGTTCTGTCTGTGTACAAAAAATTAATGCCTTAATCAGACAGGGTGACTGCATAGTGCTATATAAATATATCCAGTGATGGAACCAGTCAGTGTTTATCTGCTTAATGATACAGGTTTTGTAAATTCTTAACCATTCTAAGTCTGTCTTTGTGTAAAGAGATGGGACTTATGTTAATCTAAACATGGCATATCAAAAATACATTCAGTTTGTTTAATACTGGTATTTGAATTTGTGAAGAAAGTTAATGTATTAAATGATACCTATTTTACAGGCATTTGAAGTGGAGTCAAGTACAAGGGCCAAAGATTTCTGCCAGAACATTTCTAACAAATTGAGGTTGAAGTCACATGAAGGTTTTAGTCTCTTTGTCAAGATAGCTGACAAAGGTAAGATCTGGGCCCAGTTGTTCAAAGCGTCGTTAGCTTAACGAGCTCGTTAAGGGTCATTTCGTTAACTGTTTTAGCAGATTCAATATACAATATTTTGATATTTTTTGCTGAAAAAATGTGAGTAGCTTTTGCACTGCAAAAGCTACTCACATTTTTTCAGCAAAAAATTTCAACATATTTGTGTATCACTCGATTAAAATTTTAACGAATCGTTAACTAACGACATCGTTAGCTTTGAACAACTGGGCCCTGAATTTCAGAGGAACTGATACATTTTCAAGGGACATCCCAGTAAGAATTTTTTCTTCTTTCTGGAAAATGGTCCACTATAAAAGGCACATGGGAGCAGAATTTATCCTGCTAGAGGAGACCCCTTTTCAGAAGGGACTTCATGTGCAGAAAACCAAACAGGAAGTGACAAAAGTTGTCTCCCTTTAAAACATGGCAAATCTCCAGGTATATCTGTTTCTTTTCAGATTGTTTGTTATATCAAGTAAATTTTATCAAAGAATTGTTGTAAGGTAACACTGCACAAAAAGATTAGAACGCAAAATTACAGAAGACTTGTAAGGGCATAGGTCCAGATAAAGTGATAATTATGGTTATAATTTTGGATAGTTTTGATTTTTGCACCAATATATATCTTGTGGGTACTCATTGGAATTGCCTCACTGAGGCAAAGTAAGGCAATTCCAGTAAGTAAACACAAGATATATCCCAGTGCAAAACTAACAATGTGCTCCCTTCATCTGGAACTGAGTTAAGGTGAATAGTGTATGGTAATTTCAGCAGAATTTTCTCCATGAAAACAAGTTGTTGGTTCTCATTGGAATTACATTGCCTATACATTTCTAATCATCACGAAAACAAGCCCATATAATTTTGACCCCCTTAAACCCCACATTTATATAGTAAAACTGAGGTTTACAGGGGTATACTTTATTTTTCTTATTTCTGCCCAAAACATAGATTGTGGGTGCTCGTTAGAACCGCCTTGCCGAGGCGGTTCTAATGAGTACCCACAATCTATGTTTTGAGCAGAAATATGAAAAATATCAGAGATTTTTATATGAAAATTTTCAGTTTGTTGAGGTGAAATTTTCTACATATTTGAATAGGCGTGTTTTCGTAATGGATTACCAACAACATAATTATGCTTTATTGAATAATAAGAAAACTTACCCTAGAGTTATGATGATATACTGACCTTAACAGTTCCTCTGCAACCAGTTATGAGCTGGTAGCTCAATTGGATACGTCTCCGACTGGTGATCAGGAGGTTGGGGGTTGACCCTTGCCGGTAGGGCAACATTGGAGATTGATCATGAAATATTTTCTAGGGTCATTCTCTCCCTTTCGCTGATTCAAAAAGGGCAGTTGTCAGTTTCTGGTGAAAGAATGAGCACAATACTGGTAAACTGCTGAGAGGACTAAGTCTGCCCAGTAAATGTAGTTAGTTAAACTGACCACACTCGACATAACCCCATTGGGTTGACTGGGCTGTAAAATCTCAACACAAACAAAAACAAGTTATGAAGGAATTTTTGAAAATATATGGCATAGACAACATTTTAAATGAAATGTCAAGCCCTGTTCTCTAGAGAAAAAAAAAATAGAAAAATACTAAAAAAATGTCATGTATTGCTATTTAAATTCATCAGTCTGCGGTTTCTTATAAAAAATAACGGGACTTTGTTTTTTCTTCATTTCCTCATAACATAATGGGTTTTGGCATTTCTTTCAAATTGTCACCCTTGGAGCCTAATATAATTCGAGGGTTGAGCGCAAGACTAGCGTAAGTCAGATGGTTGTTTTTCCCCCAACCTAATCTCCTCACCATGAAGGTGTTATGAAGATTACAACATTTCTTTCTGTAAACAATGAAAATTTAGGTGCCATTGCTCGTATGAGCAATGGCACCTAAATTTGCATTGTTTACAAAGGGGTCCAAGTTGCCCCTAAACAAGGGTTTCAAAAATATGTTTGAGTTACTATAGTCTTGCGCTCAACCCTCGAATTGAATGTTTTCCTACTTGTTTCAGTGATATCTGTACCAGAGGGTGACTTTTTCTTTGATTTTGTACGACATCTCATTGACTGGATCAGGAAAGCCAGACCCTCCAGAGATGGTGAGTAAACAGACACTATACTGTACTCAGAGGCAAAATAAGTAATGTTCATGTTTTGAATGTCCATATTTTCTCTAGTTTTCAGCACACAGATCTAAATTATTCACACTATATTTTAATCAGATGTACAATAATGTTGTAAAATTACTCACTAAAACACTTAACTAGCAATTCTATGCATACATGTCAGTTTTGCCTTTTTTTCTTTTCCCCACACATCATAATATACAATCTGATCTTGCAGTTTATTAGTATTTGAATTCTCAGTTATTTTTCTAAACAATCACTGTGTTATCTCATTTACTTGATGGCAAGGCTCTGAATGACAGACAGAAATCATGCCATTGGGATATTAAAGGATGGGTGCTCAAAACAGGCCCAGAGGTTATAAAACTTTTTTCATGCTCACCTCAGCTGAGCATGAAATTTGTCCTGCTAATAAATCTCAAATAACTAACAATTGCCAATTCTTCCTTGCTAAACATAGCTGAGTATGAAATTTTTCCGCTAATAAATATGAAAATGCCAACTATTGTTGGCGTTTTGATATTTTTTAGCAGAGAACATTTAACCCTTGTCATGCTGAATAAATTAAGATGCCACGCCTACTTCTAATTTCCAGCCAATAAGATTACTTGATCCGGGTTTTTGATAGAAATTCACATATTTAATGACAAACAGTGCAGATCCAGATCAGTTGGCTTCTTCAGAAGCCAGCTGATCTTGATCTACACTGTTTGCTAAGATAGGGCATGTCATGTTTAGCAAGAGAAGGGTTAATGCTCAGCTGAGTTTAGCATGGAAAAAGTTTTATAACCTCAGGGCTAGTAAGTGGCTCACTTAGAGCCCCAACTGATTGGCCATGAATGAATCCTTTCTTTTGCCTCTGAGTGTATATTTTGAATGGCTCTTTGAAACATTTATCACCATCAAGAATTGATATTATTGAGCATAATTTGTTACGGCACTATTGGATATGATATGGTGATAAAAGCATTCTTTTTCTTTTCTGGGCTTTGTATGTGGCTGTAGATTTTAGGCCCAGATTTATCTTCAATATTCAGACAGATATGCCAGAGAAATCAGTATAGTAGAAATGTCTGGATAGCAAAATGTTTATCACTTCCCAGTGTAGATCACTAGGTCCTGGGTTTGAATCTCCTTGGAGGCAGAATTCAGCTCATGACTGTATGGCATTTTATTACACAGAGCCTTTTATCATCACCCTTCCATCATCTAACAGTGTAGCCCCAAATCAACACTTTTTATATATACAGTAAAACCTCGATGGCTTGAACATCTTTAGGACCATGGAAATTTATTCGAGACATCGGATATTCGAGCCACTGAGGGTAAATCATGGCGCCATGTCAGGAAGGAAATGGTGATAAATTAGGAAAGTCATTCTGATCTTATATACAATAATGGTATGTTGACTACTCATTAGAATCATCTCAATGAGGTGATTCTAATGAGTACACACAACATAAAATTTCATGATAAAATAAGAAAATTTCACTAAACAAATGTTTTCTTGAGCTATCGGAAGAATATCGTAGGGATTAAAAAACGAGTTCGAATCAGCCATGGTAAACGATCCATCAGTGTTCGAGTCATCGAGGTTTTACTAGGTAGCCAGATAGATTTGTTCAATTTTTAAGATAATGGTTCCAGTGTCCCAACATTTATGGATTGGTGATTATGATACCATTTATGCAAAGGAGGATGATTTGTATATTTCCAGGTGCTCCTCCACAGTTCACATATCAAGTATTCTTCATGAAGAAATTATGGACAAATACAGTGCCAGGACGAGATGTTAATGCTGATCTTATATTCCATTATCATCAGGTATCGTGTAACTGCTTTTTTATTTCGTGTACAGAAAATAATGGCTCGGATTAATGTGAGCATCTGCACAGATTAATCGGGGGTGGTCGGGTGTGGCGAAGGTGTTGTGTATCTTACGTCACCGGGTCATCCAACTGAGATTGGTTTACAGTTAGCTTGCTATCCTTGTAGCAGGTAAGGGTAGAGGGGGAATGTTTTTATTTCTTCTGTTTCTTAACTTTCATTCCTGTTCCTCTTTCTTCCCTGTCCCTCTCTTTCAACTCCTCTACTATCTATTCTGTCTCTTTTCCCCCTTTCTCTGGGAGACAACACAAAATGACCTACAAGGGTTGACGTGTTATTAAACCCCAACTCAATTAAAAAATGTACAGACTAATCAGATGCTCACATAGTATCAGTGGCTACTGTAAACTAAACTGGTCCTGATCAAACTGCTTGGATGCACAAGCTGGACTTGGCTTTCACTCTATGCAATTAAAATTTAAACGAAGAAATATTTGCAACATTTGCATGACTAAATAAGAAAACATCTTAAAATCATCTGGAATGAATATCTAAATGAAATCAAATTGTATAAACAAGTTAAGTGATCACGGGGGCCTAACTGTTTCCTAGTGTATGCTTAACCCTTAAAGCGCCAAGAAGATCTGCATCTGAAAATGTCGTCTGCTTATAGCGTCTGCTGCATCTTCTTGCAAACTTTTCAAACTTACATTTTGCATATAGGCAAACAGTTTGGACCTAGATCAGACTGCTCCTAAAGGAGCAGTCTGATCTGGTCCACACTGTTTGCAACAATGACTTTTAAAGTAACCGGCAGAAGACAAAGCAGACGACAATTGTTGTGATTGGCGCTTTAAGGGTTAATATATTTTACTTACACTGGATCTAACCAACTCATGTTTGGATCATGACTTCCCTAGTTTGACCATAAAGAGCAGTGATACTTGTGAACTGTTTTGATTGTCTCAAATATTTACTATAAATATTTTAAATAAATAAATGGTTATATAGCTCTAAAATAGCTGTATATTGCCTGCATTTTATGGTAGAAGTAATAATTTACTGGATTATATTTCTTTAGGAACTTCCTAAGTTGTTGCGAGGGTATCATAAATGTAGCCGTGACGAAGCATCAAGATTAGCAGCTCTCATCTACAGAGTGAAATATGGAGACCAGAAATCTTACTTACAGAACATTCCGTAAGTTCTTGGAAATAGTGTGGTCAACATTCCAGATAAGGCACTTTGTTTTCTGAATTGGTTATTGATGGTTGTTATTGTAACCCTGATCCTGTTTAACCCAGATATGGCCTACCTTTGCAAACAGTGTAGATCCAGATCAATTGGCTTTGAAGAAACTAACAGATCTAGATCTGCACAGTTTGCCATTAATCCATTGTAGACTGAATGAACTCCCTCACACTATATATTGGAAGCTTCTAATTTCGATTATAGGTATGTCAGGCCATGTGATTTTCTTAGAGAAAAGTCATCGAACATTTTGCAAACAGTGGAGATCCTGATCAGATGCCACATTTAAGGGGTTTCCAGACTACAATGGGTTCAGTATATAAATCTGTATTGACGGCCTAGATCAAGTAATCTGATTGGCTGAAAATTAGAAGTGGATGTGGCATTCAGAATGGCAAGGGTTAATATTTCTTGAGGAAAAACATATGCTGTAACATTTTGGAAGAATCATCAGTAGCTGGAAGTGGATTATCCAAATAATTTTTTTCTTATTTCACCATAAAGCATGTTGTAGATACACTTCAACCTCTTTATAACACAGTTTGTTATAACACGTTTTTTGATATAACACGGTTCCCAAAAATGTATAGATTATATTGAAAAATAACCATAAATGGTCATTTTTATGCCCCGCCACCAAAAAAGTGGCGGGGTATTATGTTATACACTGAAATTTTGAGTGTCCGTCCGTCCGTCAGCGCCCCCACCATTTGTCTGCCCGCAACTCCTCCTACAGTTTTAGGCCAATCCTTTTCAAACTTTACAGGCGCTTTTAGGATGGTCTGAAGATATGCATATTGTTTTTTCAGAATCCTGAATTTATTTTTTATCACACTTTTTTCATTTTTAACTTAGACTTTTTTCGAGCCCTAATACTGCAGAAATGTATAGGGAGTATGTACCTTGTACGTGCAACTCCTCCTACAGTTTTAGGCTAATCCTTTTGAAACTTTACAGGTGCTTTTAGGATGGTCTGAAGATGTGCATATTGCTTTTTCAGAATCCTGAAATTTTTTTTTCATATTTTTTTTGCATTTTTAACTTAGACTTTTTTCGAGCCCTAATACTACAGAAATGTATAGGGAGTATATATCTTGTATGCGCAACTCCTCCTGCATTTTCAGGCCGATCCTTTTGAAACTTTACACACGCTATTAGGATGGTCTGAAGATATGCATATTGTTTTTTTTTTCAGAATCCTGAAATTATTTTTATCACTTTTTATTGCCTTTTTAACTTAGACTTTTTGGTGTGTTTTTTTTTTTTTTTTTTTTTTTTTTTGAGTTATGAAATAACTGTTTATTGCTTCTCTTCATGTTTAACTTAGATTGTTTTCAGCCCTTATGCTACAGAAGTGCATAGGGAATATGTCCCTATGTGGTGGGGCATGGTGCATGGCTTGCAGTTTTATTCAATATAATCTATACATTTTTGTTTGGACATAACACGGTTGTTTAACTAACACGGTTTATGCTATGGACCCCAACAATAATGAGTACCCACAACATATATTTTCATGAAGAAATAAGAAAAAATATTTATCTGGGTACACCTCATGTCAAAGACTGTGCAGCGGGCCTCGGTGGCTCAGTTGGATGCGCCGTCCGACTGGAGACCAGGAGGTCGTGGGTTCAACCCCCGCCGAGGTCGGCAGCATTCTTTCGTGGAGATTGATCCTGAAATATTTTCTACGGTCATTCTCTCCCTTCCGCTGATTCTGGAAGGGCAGTTGTCAGTTTCTGGCGAAAGAATGTGCACAATACTGATTAACCGCTTAGAGGACTAAGCCTGCGCAGTGAATGTGGTTAGGTAAACTGACTGCGCTCGACATGACCCCATTGGGTTGACTGGGCCATAAAACCTTAACAAAAAAAAAAAAAAAAGGCTATGATTCTAAGTCATTTTCTACTTGGATGCTCTTACAATGTATTATGTTTTCTTAAAAATTAAAAAAAAAAAAAAGAACATTTAACAGTAAATCATTGTGGCCATAAGTAGATCTGATTGGTGGACTTACCTAAAATTTCAAGAGAATTCTGGCCTTATCTTGCCGACCAGCTCCATGTAAATCATTTGTACTTAATATTGGTACATGTAATAGAGAGCCATTTATGTAGATGGAGTTTCACTACAAAACAGCACCTACCCAAAATTAACTCTTTCTGTATCAGATATTATTTTCAATACCTTATTGAATGCACTGTCTAAAATACCAACATTTTAAGGTCTGTAAAGCAGAGATGTTTAATATAAAGGCATTAGATTACAAGGTTTCATTGTGTTAATGACATTTAAATATCTTTACTGTTTATTTCTAGACGTATGCTACGAGAACTTGTCCCATCTGATCTTGTACGAGCACAGTCACCAGAGGATTGGAAGAGAGTAAGTTGAACACATGTTGTGATGTTATAATTAGTCAAAATTTTTATCTTTAGCTCATGTATCAATTTATCCTTCATTATTTTCTAAAAAAAAAAAAAAAAAAAGAAAAAAAAAAGAAATATTTAAACACCATTGTGTGATGCACTCGTCAGGGCCCAGTTGTTCAAAACTAACGATGTCGTTAGTTAACGATTCGTTAAAATTTTAATCGAATGATACGCAAATATGCTGAAATTTTTTGCTGAAAAAATGTGAGTAGCTTTTGCAGTGCAAAAGCTACTCACATTTTTTTCAGCAAAAAATATCAGAATATTGTATATTGAATCTGCTAAAACAGTTAACGAAATGACCCTTAACGAGCTTGTTAAGCTAACCACGCTTTGAACAACCGGGCCCAGGTCATTGCTCCAAAACTGTTTGAAAACGTGAGCTTTGTTTTAAGCTGTTCTTTAGATATTATGCTGACATGGTTTTGTTATACTAAAATGCCTAAGTCAGTAAAGGGGTATAATAAAAGGGGACATTAAACCAGCTTCGTGCAGTTGCTGATACTACGAGAACGGTGAGCACAGGTAACTTGGATAATCATGATATATCAGTACCTGTACTCATTACGAAAACACGCCTATTCAAAGATACTGAAATTTTTTCCACCAAAAAATGAAAATTTTCAGATAAAAAATTCTGATATTTTTACTATTTCTGCTCAAAACATTGATTGTGGGTACTCGTTAGAACTGCCTCAGTGAGGCGGTTCTAACGAGTACCCACAATCTATGTTTTTGAGCAGAAATAAAAAAAATGATATATACCCCTGTCAGCCCCAGTTTTACTATATAAAAGTGGGGTTTAAGGTCGTAAAAATTATATAGGCATGTTCTCATGATGTGGTCTCAACAACATCACTAGGTCACAATCAAAAGTTTCTAATGTGTTTTTTCCTAGATATGTCATATAAAGAAGAATTATCATTTAACCCTTGTCCTGCTGAACCCGGATATACCCTGTCTTTGCAAACAGTGTAGATCCAGATCAGTTAGCTTCTAAAGAAGCTAACTGATCTGGATCTGCACTGTTTGCCAATAAGTATGTGACTTTTTAGCAAGTAATCTGATTGGCTGAAAATTATAAGTGGGTGTGGCAACTCAATATGTTCAGCATGACAAGGGTTAGCAGAAAAATACAGCTCAATTTTCCTTATTTACCACACATGGCCAGAAGATTTTTTGGTGAGCCCTAATCGGCACATCCACTGTAGGCATTGCTAATGCTACTAAAGTTTCACATATTTTGAAAGAAAGGTGAAAACAGGCAGAAATTCAAAGACAGAACTTGAACAGAAAAAAGATGATTCAAAATTACTCTAGTGAGTCAAAAACACCATAAGTATTTCTGCTGAAATGATATAACAATGGACCCAAAATTACTTGGGCTGAAATGACCAAAAAGTTCCAGGGCCAAAATCATGAAGGTCCGAAATTATTTGATTCCTGTTCCTGACAAGGTTTCCATACCACTAGTCATAAAAACATAGTCAGTAAATTCATAGGGCATTTCTCTACCTAAATTCAGAGAACAACTGCTGTGGGTTATCAAGTGACATCAGGATTTGAGCTTATTGTAGTTTTAACCCTGGTCCTGCTGATATACCCTGTCATTGCAAACAGTGTTGATCCAGATCAGTTGGCTTCTTCAGATACTAAAATGCCCGTCAGTAAAGGGGCAGAAATCAACTGATCTGGCTGCACTGCATGTCATTAAGTATGTGAAATTATATCAATGACTTGGATCAAGTAATCTGATTGGCTGACAATTAGAAATGGGCATGGCATCTTAATTTATTCAGCATGACAAGGGTTAACAGAACAAATTGACCTATACTTGAATTTATTGTGTTGATGACACTTTCTTTTACCAGTATAAAGCATATTAGGAGACAGACAGACTTTTGAAAATATTAAAGGGTTAAAATTGCATTTGTTTTCAGGCTGTTGTAAACAACTACAATGGTGATGCTGGGATTTCAAATGACGATGCAAAGATAGAGTTCCTAAAGGTCATTTACAAATGGCCAACATTTGGCTCTGCCTTCTTCGAAGTAAAGCAGACAACAGAACCAAATTATCCAGAAATCCTTCTCATTGCAATCAACAAAAATGGTGTGAATTTGATACATCCTCAGAATAAGGTAGGTTCTGGTTTTAAAGCATCGGTCACAATAGCAGCAGATGACATTCTCAGTACTTTTTTTTTTTTTTTTTTTTTTTCTGAGAAAATAAGGTTTGGTATGTAAATCATCTGCTAGGCAGACTATTCACATGAAATGCCAAGCCATACTTTGATACATTAACTATACTTTTTCTGATATTTTGTTGAACCCTTAAAATGCCAATCACAACAATTGTCGTCTGCTTTGTCATCTGCTTGTGATTTTAAGTCAGTTTTGCAAACACTGTGGGAGCAGACTGCTCTAGGAGCAGTCTGATCAGGGTCCACACTGTTTGCCTGTATACAAAAATAGGTTTGAAAAGTTTGCAAGAATATTCAGCAGAAGATACATACAGACGACATTTTCAGATGCAGATAAGGGCAAATACTGTAGTCACTGACCATTCTGTGGCATCTCATCTGGGTCTGTACTGTTTGCTTAGGACTGTCTGTCCCAGTAGGGCAAATATGATACAGTTGGCTCTTGTAATCTCAAAGTCTTAAGGGACTGTCTGAAATACGTCGAGATATCCGTACCTCGACATATCAGATTTGCAGAATTGAGGAAAAAAATAATCAAACAACCACATTTCACAAATGAATATGAAATTTTACTCCTGAATTTAGAGATATAGTGAAAACATAGTGGAAAAGATGAGAATGAGCAATTTCTCCTCTTTTACTCAACATTTTGTTACCTGTTGTTAGATTTCCATGTTAAAACAGGGACCAAATTTTCCCTTCGAAATAAGGGATAATTCGAGACAAGCGAAGTCGAGATAATGAGAGTTGACTGTATGTTTTTTCCATATACAGATAAAGGACAAAATCCATATTTACCCTATGTATTGGGACACCTTATCTACCTACCGTACTTGTCCTAAAATTCAAAATAGCCCATTCGTCTACCCTTTGATGTATCTAAAATATTGCTGCATGTATGGCAAACAGTGTAGACCTGATCAGATGCTGTGTTCTGTGGCACCTGATCAGGGTCGACACTGTTTGCAAAGGCCTGTCTGTCCCAATACATAGGGTTATTACGGTATTGTAACTATTGTTGTTTTGTGAATTCCTATTCCATTCAGTATTTCTGGTGAGTGTGCAGCAAATTCTCTTGTATAACTGTTTCTGTGTCATGTAATTCACATGACTTAGAAATAGTTGAAAGAGATATTAAACAATATTGTATTTAGGTATAGTAACATTAATATGTTTACGCTTCATGTACATTTATAAACTTGGAAATCAAATCACTGTACACTGTAACAGTTAAGGCATTGCTGTTTGTGAACTAGTTATAAATTTTACAGCAAAATCATGTGTTACCACATTTTTTTTTCAGATGGTATTTTTATTCTTAAATGTTTTGTACCTTTGGGATCATAGGTTTATTTTTAGTTCTTTTGACTTCAGATCATGAGGTCTTGGGTTCAAATCCCACGAGATTCCATGGTGCTTCATTACACAGAGCCTTTCATTATCGTCACTTCATCATCTCAGTGTGGCTTAAGTAATGTTGACAGAGATGTAAAACCAAACATTTACTAGCAAAAGTATGTGCACATGTACTGGTTAACAGCTTAGAGGACTATGCCTGCCCAAGAAAAGTGTTAGCAGGTCAACTGACCAGCTCGACATGACCTTAAAAGTGTTGACTTGGCAGTAAAAATTCCAACGTTAAACAAAAATCGTCATTATTATCATATCATACATTTATTCTATTTGTATTTATTACAGGACATTCTTGCAACACATCCCTTCACAAAGATATCTAACTGGAGTAGCGGTAACACCTACTTCCACATGACAATTGGAAACTTGTTACGAGGAAGCAAGTTGTTATGTGAGACCTCACTAGTAAGTCCTTAGCCTTTTTTTCTTACCCTCCTCTAATTTTATTACATGGACAAGGCGAATGAATTTGTTTTCAGGGGAGCCAACTGTGTCAAAATTGAGTTTGCCCCCTCTGGAAAGTGGTCTGCTCTAAAGACAGAATTTGCTCCCCTTGCTTGGGAGCAAATTCTTCCCTTTTAGAGTAGACCTCTTTTCAGAAGGGTCTTGATGAGCAGAAAGCAAACAGGAAGTTGTAGAAGTTGTCTCCCTTGTGAAAAATGGCAGAAAATCTATCAAGTGCATCTTATAGCACTTCATAGAACAGGTAAAAGGATTGTAAAGTGACTTTTATTGGCCCTCATTTAGTGGGAACTTTATGGACTTGCCATTAGTGGAAACACATTAGTATTTAAATAGATATACATGTATGTCAGGGAAAGTTTTAGTTGACCTTTGACATGGACCACTGATTGTTTGGCAATAATCATTGTTCATATGTATCTGAAAAGACAGTTGGTTGAAATTAAGGAAATTGCAGTATGTGTTTGGTAACAAATTACAGTTTACAAAAATAACTAAGAAAAAACATTTTAATATTATCATAGATCATCAGGGCCCAGTTGTTCAAAGCATTCTTAGCTTAACGAGCATGATAATGGCAAACTTTTTAACTGTTATAGCTAAGGTATTTTCAGATACATTGATATTTTTTTGCTGCAAAAATGTGAATGCAAAAGCTACTCACAGTTTTTCAGCAAAATAAATATCAATGTATTTGCCATATTTCGAGATTAAAATTTTCACTTCAAGCTGGCTAACAACTTCATTAAATTTTGAGCAACTGGGCCCAGAAATATAAATGAAGTTATAAATGAAGTTCAAGTCATACAGGATTGATTATAGTTCAGCATTGCCGTAGTTACCTGAAAAAATCAGATCATTACGAAAACACACCTATTGAAATATTAGAAATTGTAATATTACCATCAAAAAAATGAAAATTTTCAGATAAAAAATTCTGATATTTTTCTTATTTCTGCTCAAAACATAGATTGTGGGTACTCATTAGAACCGCCTCGAGGTGGTTCTAATGAGTACCCACAATCTATGTTTTGAGCAGAAATAAGAAAAATAAGGTTTACCCCTGTAAACCCCAGTTTTACTGTATAAAAGTGGGGTTTAAAGGGGTCAAAATTATATAGGCGTGTTTTCATGATGTGCCCAATCTCTCTATCATACAGCTCCTTATTGTAATTATCTAAAAAAAAAAAAAGAAAAAAAAAAAAAAAAAATGAAGGCATTTGGGTACACACTGAAATGTATCTAAAAGTACTGATGGAATGTCAAACATTGTCTGGGTCTACTTTGCTTAGGCCTCTCTGTCAAGAAATTTAGGGAAAACATATTAGCTGAATTTCATTTTGAAACTAATCGAAAATTATAAATATTTTTCAGGGATACAAGATGGATGATCTGTTGACCTCCTATATCAGTTTGATGTTAACAAACATGAACAAACAGAGATCCCTAAAGCGATAATGTTATCTAATGAAAGACAGCTTTAGAAAGTATTTAAAATGGAGAAGTGAAGCAGGAGCTGAAGTCATATGTGTATGCAATAAGAGCCAGCTTTACAGCAGCCGTAGGTGTAACCAATCAGACACAGCTTTACAAAAGATTGAAAGGACTAGTGCCATCACAGCAGAAATTTGCAGATATTTAAACGTCTAATTAATTGATTGGATTGCCCTTATTTTTATATTCTATAACCAGTCATCTTGGAGAAAAAATCTTTTGGGCTATTGATGGCAAAAGGGGTTGTTTTATTTGAGCAATTGTGTTAAGTGGTTTTCATCCAGTTTTTAGATAAAAGAGCTCTGAGCACCAATCTTATTTGGTCCTAAACATTAGTCAGCTTATTAAAAAATATTATTTGTGAGAGGTGTGTACATCTGTAACCAGGAACAGAGCTAGATCATAAGACAAACTGTCATCAGCATAGCTTGGAATAACAGAAAATAGGTGATGGTTATTATATCACAAACCTGTCAGTCCATCAGTGACAGGGATTCAGTCAGATTTGGTTCACATCTGCCAATAATGCCTGGCTTTTTGTTATCCAATAAAAGTAAGCTTTACATCAGCCACTCAGGCTCAGCTTTACATCAGCCAATGAGAATAGGCTTTACATCAGCCTGTCATGTTCAGCTTTACATCAGCCATTCAGGCTCAGTTTTTACAACAGCCAATCAGCTTTACATCAGCTGGTCATTTCCAGCTTTATAAAAACTGGCTTGATTCAGATTTAGAACTTATTAAACCAGTGGATAAAAGGAAGCCAAATGAAACTATGTTCCCTTGCCAAATTATACACAGTGGCAAGGTGAAACAAATCAGTGACAGAAACTTAATGTCTACATGTATATGCAACACAAAAAAAGTTACAAAATTATTTCTTTTATAGCTCTACATTTGACCCATGACATTAGTGTTTTTCTCAGTGAGAAAAGAATATGCTGAAATGTCTCATTTTGATAAATACCAGGGCCCAGTTGTTCAAAGCTAACGACGTCATTAGTTAACGATTCGTTAAAATTTCAGTCAAGTGATACGCAAATATGCTGAAATTTTTTGCTGAAAAAATGTGAGTAGCTTTTGCAGTGCAAAAGCTACTCACACTTTTTCAGCAAAAAATATCAGAATATTGTATATTGTATCCACTAAAACAGTTAACGAAATGACCCTTAACGAGCTCGTTAAGCTAACGATGCTTTGAACAACTGGGCCCAGGATTTCATCATGTAAAATGCAAGCATCTGGTTAGATAAAGTTTATGTGTATGTTGTTACACCAAAGGTAAAGATAATAATAATAAAAAAAAAATATCTTACATTGATTCTTAACCTTAATTCCTAACCTTTACCACTCTCTGGGCAAGTCTCTATCATTCTTAAACTTTATTGCTCCCTGGGCAAGTTCAGCAGACAACAAATTGATTAAACTTTCACCAGGAAATAGGTTTTGACAGTTCATGGAAATTGTCTCCAAAGAAGACAGTAAATTTCAAAGCCTGTTTTCTGGGAAAAATGAGAAAAATATTTCAAAATGTTGTATGCTGAAATTTTTACCCAGTGTGCTAAGTGTTTCAAGTTTTTTGCATGTGCTTCACTTTGTGAAAAGAAACATGATTAACCCTTAAACTACCAATCACAACAATTGTCATCTGCTTTGTCATCTGCTTGTGATTTTAAAAGTTATTTTTGCAAACAGTGTGGACCCAGATCAGCGGAGCAATCTGATCAGGGTCCACACTGTTTGCCTGTATGCAAAAGTAGGTTTGAAAAGTTTGCAAGAATATTCAGCAGATGACATAAACAGAAGACATTTTCAGATGCAGGTTTTCTTGACATTTTAAGGGTTAATCCTTTCAGCCCTATAGACCTAAACAAATACCTATGCAAATAGTGTAGATCGTGATTAGATGGCCTATAACAAGCCATCGAGTGTTACAAACTTGTAGATTTTCACCGACATCCTTATTTGTAATAATGGATGTGTCCAATTACTGAGAAAGAAGAGTCCACTACAGAAACCCAGGAAGGTCAGGACTCAACAGATGCTTCTCTTTCCAAAAAAACAAAAACCAAATATAGATCCATATAATGCATATTTTTCAATCAAAATATATTGATTTTTTTTCTTATTTCTACATGAAAACATACGGGGTCTCACACTGTGTACCCGCAACGTGTTTTTGTGGAGAAATAAGATAAAATAGCTTGATAATCACACTTATCTGGAGCTATGAAAAACTGGTATTTGTTTTTAGAATTACCTCAGTGAGGCAATGCTTAACTCTTTCCCCGCTAGTGGTGACTTTTGTCGTCTGCAGATAACGTTTGCAAACAGTTTGGACCCAGATCAGGCCCAACAAAATGTTGGGCCTGATCTGGATCCAAACTGTTTGACACTCTGACGGTATTTCTGAAAGTTTTTTTTTAAAAAGTTAATTTAAAAAAAAAATCCACAGATGACAAAAAGGCATGCAAAATTACCCAGCATGCAAAGAGCTAAAGGTTCCAAATGACATATATTTTCATGGAGATATGATAAATGTATTTTGATACTGAAATGTGACTTGTTTAGTTCTCAACAGACCCGATAAATTATGTCCAGGTGACATTTATTATTTGCTTGCACATGTATATTTATTAAATTTGACATACTTATTGACTATAAGTTATTATGGAGTTGTTATCCCTTAAAGTGCCATGCAAAATTATAGCAGATGATATTCTATTATTTGTTTTTATTTTTTTAGTGAAAGTAAGGCTTGGCATGTCATGTGAATATCTACATGATTCTCAGGAAATGTCAAGCCTTATTTTTTTTTTCTGAAAAAAAAATACAAAAAAAATACACTGTAATCTCTTTCAAAGATGGTTCATTATAAGATGATTTCCTATATAAGACTGTTTAAAGGTGGACCCCAAAAGTGTTGTATTAAAACAAAAATGTATAGATTATATAGAACAATGACCATTTGTGGTCATTTTTCTATATAATCTATGCATTTTATTTGGATACTACAACAAAATGTATGGATTATATAGAAAAATGACCATTTATGGTCATTTTTTTATATAAACTATACATTTTATTTGGATACCATAATAAAAATGTATGGAATATATAGTTTATGGTCATTTTTTTTTTTTTTTTTTTTTGTATAAAATATACATTTTATTTGGATACCACAATAAAAATAAAAATGTATAGATTATATAGAAAAATGACCATTTATCTATACATTTTTATTGGGATACAACAAAAATGTATGGATTATATAGAAAAATTCTATTTAATCTATACATTTTTGTTTGGATATAGCATGATTGTTTAGCTAACACGCTTTTTGCTTTAGATCCCAGCAAGTGTTATAGAGGTTGTGGGGTAGAATGTCTTCTGCTGCTGTTGTGATTGGTGCTTTATGGGTTAATGGGCACACTGGGGGAAGCAACATTATTGAGATAGTTCATGCAGAAAGGTACAACTTGGCTTTGGCAAGCTTTTGTGAGCAGCCAAGATCCAGACTAGATTGCACGTCAGTTGCTAGCATTTAGGTCCTACATACATGTACATTATAGAGCTTAAATAGCAAGCATTTAGATCTCGGCTTAACTGCTAAGATTTAGATCTAAAGCAGTCAAGAATATCAGTCAGTTGTGTGTGCCAAATTTTCTGTTTCCACCTTTTCATTTTGTATCTGAACCATTAGAACCGAAACTGATCTTCACATCTACAGTCACTTTCATGGTATACCAGCTTCATTGAGCTAAATGGTGGGTAAATACACATCTTAAATGCATATCTTTTTTTACATGTTAAATACTAAATGTCAGTGTTTGTTTAATGCATTGTTAAGCTAGCTATACTTTGAAGAATTGAACTATGGTATAATACTAGTGAAAGACAAAGACACTGACCAGACATGATAATATGGATTCAGAAATTCAAAAGACTTGTTAAGGGGGAGTATTTGATGATAATTCTGGGATAATTTGTCTTATTTCTCCATAAAAATATATATTGTGGGTACTCATTGGAAGCGCCTTGTTGAGGCGCTTCCAATGAGTACCCACAACATATGTTTTTATAGAGAACTGGAGAAAATTATCCCAGAATTATCATCCGATACTCCTCCTTAAGTTCTCTAGGTTCTGTTTGGACACAAATAATGCTGTATTATCCCAGGTTGTGCTTCAGATGCTCTATTTATGTTTTTATTAATTGTTGATAGGGCCATGCCATGCCAGAGTTGCACCATGCTAGAGTTGTCCTCAGGGCAAACGCTGTTAAAATTTTCATGAGATTTGGTTTCATGGTATTTTCACTGTCCATTTACAGGGTGGTGAAATACTGTAGAGTTGATCAGAGTTGGTTTCATGGTATTTTCACTGTCCATTTACAGGGTGGTGAAATACTGTAGAGTTGATCAGAGTTCACTGAGAAATTGTCCTATCAGACTTACTATAGTTAATAGTCTTATATAAGAATAGTATCCAGGTATATTTTTTTCTTGTTTCTTCAAGAAAACACATGTTGTGGGTACTCATTAGGAGGCTTGAGATGCTTCTAATGAGAACCCACAACATGTGTTTTTGTGGAGAAATATCAGTAATTTTGGTTGAAAAAAAAAAAAATCCTTATCTAAAGCTATGCAGTTATTAGAGCGTTTTTGCTTGAAGATGTCTTTATTTGGCAGGTCCAATTTATTTGTTAAAACATATTGAGAGCTCCAGATGTATTGGCATTTCTATGCCCCCGCCATTCGAAGAATAATGGAAAGGGCATATGGTGGTACCACTGTCTGTCTGTCCATCTGTCTCTGTCTGCATCTGGCATTAGCAATTTGGGTCAGTCTGTGGTATCCGTGTCCTTTGGATACCATTACGAAAACATGCCTATTCAAATATACTGAAAACTTTACCACCAAAAAATGAAAATTTTCAGATAAAAATTCTGATATTTTTCATATTTCTGCTCAAAACAAAAATTGTGGGTACTCGTTAGAACCGCCTTGGCGAGGCAGTGCTAACGAGTACCCACAATCTATGTTTTTGAGCAGAAATAAGAAAAATAAGGTATACCCCTGTAAACCCCAGCTTTACTATATAAAAGTGGGGTTTAAGGGGGTCAAAATTATATAGGCATGTTTTCGTGATGTATTTCTAGTTTTCTTATTTTCTCCAGAAAAAAATTTGTAGCATAACACTTGAATTATCTATTGAGGCAGTTCTGAGTTGATGTTATGTTTTCTTGGAGAAATAAGAAAAACTCTTCACAATGGCCTCTATACCTGGAGCCCTCCAGATTGAAAGTAAAAAGTGTGTGGTGGATAGGAGGTTTTTAGCTTGCTAAAATATGTGACTGATTGTAGATTTATAGTGGTATATAGAGTGTAGTTAAACTTGGGAGGGTGGTTACCTCCAGCCCTTAACCCTTAACCTTTATCATTCTCTTGGTTAATTCAGCAGACAACAAACTAATGATATTTTTCTAATTTTTTCTAGAAAACAGGATTTGACATTTCATGCAAACTGTCTCCATTGGAGATGTCAAAACATGTTTTCTGGAGAAAAACTATTTCAATATGTCGTCTGCTGAATTAGCCCAGATTATGATAAGTATGCTAAGTGTAAAAGCACCATTCAAGATTGTGGCAGGTGACATTTTGTAATATATTTGTGTTCAAAGCTGATAATTCACACAAAATGTCAAGCCGTATTTTCTTAGAAAGATGAAAAACAGATATTTTAGAATGTCATCTGTTGTTGTGACTGGATTCAGTTTAAGTGTTAACATTGGTAGGTGTTGCCAGATCATTTGATTTTTGCATCTACCGGTACAGTGAGGAAACATTTTTCATCATCAAGTGAGAAAATGATACTGATATTTGTGAACATGGACCTCTTCAAAAGTATTTTATCTAAAGAAAACTATATAGATTGTATAGAAAAGATCATTCTTGTCAATTATTCTATAGAATAAGTGACCATAAAATGACCATAAATGGTCATTTTTCTATATAATCTATACATTTTTGTTTGGATACAGTTGGATACATTTTTCTTTATATCTGAGCATTTTTTGTTTGAATACAACAATGCTGTCTAGCTAACAAAGTTACCACCTTGGATCTCGGCATTTGTGTTCTAAAGAGGTTGCAGGGTATTTCCAAAATCTTTCATATTGAATATTTCCTGAAAAAAAAAGTGTATTTAATCATTATTGGACTTGTTACAAAATTAGGCTTTCCAAATTCTGCACATATTGCAAACTCTTAGAGGTATTTCTGAAGACAAATCTCACTTCAAACAGTGTTGATTTCATTATTTTGTCACATGAAGATGTCTTATTTTTTCCCAAGCATTATCTAGATGCAGTAGATTTGTTTTGCACATTAATTATTTTAAAGAAATATTTATTTATATACGTTTTTCATTACACTAAAAAGCAAAAGCAAGTGAAGTCACAGGTTGTGAATACATGTATATATATCATTATTATTATATCTTCTCCTTTAGGTAACTTATTTTTGATTGGCTGAGTTTTAGAAAGGAATGTATTACAGTAAATGTCCTAAAATTTCAAACACTTTATTCCATACTTTCTTGGCTTAATTTTTGCTTTTAATGCAGTTGTTTCTTGAAAATTTAGAGTAATGTCAAACAGTGTAGAGACTCTGATCAGACTGCTCCTGAGGAAGCAGTCTGATCTGGGTCTGCATTGTTTGCATATGGCATTTTGTCGGCCATTTTGATGTACAAAATTTTGGGACCTTTACCGTAGATATCACACAAAAACATGTTAAATAATACTTGTTGGCATGCAAAATTGTATTCATTATAATATGTGTCGAGTTGTTACTGATAAGTCTTTCAGTAAATATTTTTACAAAAGTAGAGATGCTAAAGAGACATAACATATGAAAAGGTTCCTTGGAGGCTTCTGTGAGCAGCAAAGTTCTAGATCAGACGATTTTTTAAACCAAAAATATTGGTATATTAATTATTATTTCTCGATGAAAACATATGTTGTGGGTACTTCAAATGAGTACCACAACATGTTTTCGCCAAGAAATAAGAAAAATATTTATCTGACTCCCACTCTGATAAAGAAATATGAAAGTTCCAGATCAGCCTGCACTTCTGCATGGTTTGATCCAGAACTGTGTGGTTCATAGATCTCTTCTACAAGATCAAATGGGCCACATCAAGCAAAAAGGTGTCTTTGAACAAAATGCACAGATTCAGGTCCCAAGGTTATAAAACTTTTTTCATGCTAAACACAGCTGAGCATGATATTTGTCCTCCTAATAAATCTCAAATTACTAACAACTGCGAATTCTTTTTTACTAAATGTAGCTGAGCATGAAATTTCTCTAATAAATATGAAAATGCCAACAAACTAAAGTTGGCATTTTCATATTTATTAGCAGAGAAATTTTCATGCTCAGCTGAGTTGAGCATGAAAAATGTTTTATAACCTCGGGGCCAGATTCAGATTCATCCCACACATGCACAAAGTATCATCTGGGCAGTTGCTCTCCATTCATACATTCTGTAATATCAGATGATTCTGTTAATGGACAGTGAAGGCCTAGATCAGACTGTGCAGATGCACAGGCTGATCAGAACCTTCACTGTCAGTATATACCCAAAGACACGTTTTCGCATATATATATATATAATTCTGATCAGACTTATAGGCTGATCTGGGTATTTGCTGTCTGCTTAACCCATTGTATACTGAATAGACTCTCCCACACTATATATTGGAAGAGTCGAATTTCAATTTTAGGTAAGTCCAGCTTTGAGATTTACATATTCCTAGAAAAAATGGCTAAACTATTTGCAAACAGTGGAGACCCTGATCAGACGCCGCATTCTGCAGAGTCTGATCTGGGTCTACACTGTTTGCCATTTACCCTTTTACGGGTTTCCCGACTACAATGGGTTAACCAAAGTTTCCTTTCCTGATGCTTTGTCTCGGATATTATGGAATTAGTCGTATGTCAATTTGACACTGCCCTGACATAATATGCAATGTAATAATGAAGAATTCTTTAAAATGTAAATCAAAATTAGGTTGCTTTGGGAAAGCTGGCATTTTCCTCTTGTGAACCAGTAAACACCCTGTGGGAGCCTGCACATCTATGTAGTCTGGTCAACATGTTCACATTTGATTTACACTACATTTCTAGCTGTAGAGTTTTAACCGAAAATATTACTGGTTTCTTTATTTCTGCACAAATACACATGTTTTGTGTACTAATAGAAGCACATCACTGCAATACTTCTAATGCTACTCACAGCATAATTATGTATTTGTGCAGAAATCAGGGTCCAGTTGTTCAAAGCATCGTTAGCTTAACGAGCTCGTTAAGGGTCATTTCGTTAACTGTTTTAGCAGATTCAATATACAGTATTCTGATATTTTTTGCTGGAAAAATGTGAGTAGCTTTGCAAAAGCTACTCACATTTTTTCAGCAAAAAATTTCAGCATATTTGCATATCACGAGATGTAAATTTTAACGAATCGTTAACTAACAACGTCGTTAGCTTTGAACAACTGGGCCCAGAAAAATAGCAGTAGTTTTGGTGTCGATTATTGTGAAATGCCTTCGATGAATTGTGAGAATCTGGCTAGAATGCAAAGTTTTGCATGCTGCATTAGTTCTTTACTGTTCCTGTTTCGAAAAATGTATTTTTCCTCAAGCGGACCTTACCTTAAATATTGGTAACTTCATATTTTGGGTAAATTTTGTAATCGTATCTTTGTGTCTTTTATTAGCACTGTCTCGTCCTGTTTAGTCATAATAACTTCGTGAAATACCAGTAAAATATGTATCATTTATTATCCACATTAAGAAAACCATATTTATTAATAACAGAAAGTATTTATATTGATAAATATATAGCCTTTACCCCTCTCTGGGCTAATTCAGCAGATGACAAACTGGTGTTGTTTTTCTTATTTTTCCCAGAAAATAGGCTTTGACATTTGAAGCAAAGGGTCTCCTTAGAAGACAGTTTGCATGAAATGCTACAACCTATTTTCTGGTGAAATTATGGAAAATATTTTAAAATGCTGTCTGCTGAAACTTTAACCCAGCGTGCTAACGATAGGGCAGTACAGGGCTCGAGATAAGATGCTTTTCCTTCCCAGATTGAAAATGAAATGACATATTTTCACAGCTAGACTGTCCTAATTTGATTATTCTTCAAAGAGTTTTTTTTTTAGAAATAATGAAAATATTTATGTGGAAACCCATGTTATATGGAGCACTGGGTGTATATTTTCTTTATGGACATGGTTGCTAGTAACAAGCTGTGTCCAACAAATATCTATACATGAGGTCTGACCCCGAGGTTATAAAACTTTTTTCATGCTCAACTCAACTGAGCATGAAATTTTTCATGCTAATAAATCACAAATTACTAACAATGCCAAATTCTTTCTTGCTAAACATAACTAAGCATGAAAATTTTTCTGCTAATAAATATGAAAATGCCAACTATTATTGTTGGCATTTTCTTATTTATTAGCAGAGAAAATTTCATGCTCAGCTGAGTTGAGTCTGAAAAAAGTTTTTTAACCTCGGAGCCTGATTAGGGTCTGTGTTTTGTTATACAGTTTCAGGATGATGTGTACAAACAGTGAAAGACACTTACCAGAATTTTGTGGCTCTAAATCAGTAAAATATTTTTCTTATTTCTCCATGAAAACATATTAGAGGTGCTTCTAATGAGTACCCACAATATGTGTTTTTTGTGAAGAAATAAGAAAAATATCAATATAGGGATCAAACATGTTTTTTTACGCATTAACATTCGCAGGTCCCCAGGGAAGTGTTGAAAACCGAGGCCGCGGTTTTCAACGCCTCCCAAGGGACTTTGCGAATGTTAATGCATTGAAAAAACATGTTCGGTCGCTATTATTGCATAAAATCTGAAAACATTTGCAACATTCCGTGTTATTTCTTGCATTATTTTGTTTCGCCTTTTCACCGATGTCTCGCAAACGCAATTTCCATGGACTATGCTCATTCTAGGGCTGGGCAGTACACATCTCTTAACAGCAGCAGATCTGTGGCTCTGGTACAAACATATTGAAAGTTGTGTAGCCGTGCATTAACAGCATGTGAATTGCCTTGTTAATACATGGCTTTTCGCCGGTTAATGCATGGCCGTTAATAACGTGCGACACTGCTTTTTATGCAATAATACATTTTTTTTTTTTTTTTTTTTTTTTTTTTGAAAAAGCCCCTTATCCAGAGCTGTCGGTCCCACATGAACATTCACATAACTCAGGCAAGTTATTTTCACAAACATACCATACTTAACTCTTTCCCCGCTAGTGGCGACTTTTGTCGTCTGCTGATAACCTTTGCAAACAATTTGGACCCAGATCAAGCCCGACAAAACGTCGGGCCTGATCTGGATCCAAACTGTTTGACACTCTGATATTATTCCTGAAAGATTTTTTTGAAATGTTTATTTTAAAAAAACGGGCCCCCGTAGCCTAGTGGATAAGAGAGTTGACTCTTGATCCATTAGGTTTCTCACCGCTGTGGTTCGAGCCTGGCTCGGGTCATATGTGGGAAAGCCAAGTTCTGCTTACGGATGGTCAGGTGGTTTTTCTCCGGGTTCTCCGGTTTTCGCCCACCTTCGATGAACGATCGGCTCGATATAAGTGAAATATTCTTGAAAGGGCCGTAAAACCCAAATCAAAAAAAAAAAAAAAAAAAAAAATTATTTTAAAAAAAAAAAAATCAACAGATGACAAAAAAGTGTGCAAAATTACCCAGTATGCAACGAGTTAATACTATTGTTACATTACATATACAATTCACAGTAAATCACTACAGCACATGATGTATATACATTTAAAACGAAAATGTATCATGGATGTCTCACCATTCATACAAACACATGCTGTTATGTTTTTTATACACATTTTGTCTTACAAAGGTTTATTTCTTAAAATATTTTGGTTCATGTAAATGCCTATGATAAGTTTTCGGACAGAGAGACCTGATAAAACAGTCTAGACCCAGATCAGATGTCACAGAGTACGGCATCTGATCAGGGTCTACATTGTTTGCCACTCATCCAGCAGTTTTTAGACTCATAGATAGGTAGTAACATGGACTTGTTAGAAATATGGTTAAGGTTCTATATTCCTCAAAAATAGACATTTTTATCGAAGAAAGATTTTATAAATTGATATATTGCATTAATACGATCATAAAATATGGCATCTGGCAGCCTGTTAAATTTCAGTTAGTCTCTCTTTTTTGAGCTGGATCAAAAATGAAATGATTTTTATTGTAGCTCTGAATTAATGTTCGCAACATTAATTCAGAGAAATGATAAAAAAAGTCATTTCATTTCAAGAATGAGACTAATTGAAATTTTACATGCTGTCAAGTGCCACATTTTATGATTGTATTAATACCATATATCAGTTTATTAAATCTTTCTTGGATAATAAAATGTCTATTTTTGAGGAATATGGAGCCTTTAAGAGGCCCAAAGATTTAGCTCCTGAAGAAAGTACCTGGTATACTAGGGAATAAATAAAGTTGCACATGTCCCTCAGATCTTGTATCATTCAAGATTGATGGAAGTGACTTTAAATAGCAATTTCATGGTTTAATTGTGAAGAAAGTAAGTTTTTACTATGGATAAAATTTTGAATATTAACTTCTGAAATATAATTTATTTTCTGCTTTTTGGAGCTTGTTTTTGTTACACAGTTTATATATTGTCTACATAGTAACACAGGCCCTCTTGGGACGCTGCTGTTGGTATTTACCCTAGTAGCTTGTCAGTGATGCTATCCTTTTTATTGTTTATTTTTTCTTCCCCTAAATTACTTGATTTTTTTTTTTTTTTTTTTTTTCAATGGAACATATCATAGTTTAAACATGTGATCACTGAACATTCCAATGATTTTAAATACCAATTTTATCTTAAATATTTAGACAGACATGCCTGAGCAAACAGTGTAGTCCATGATCAAACTGCTCCTGAGCAGTTTGATCAGGGTCTGCACTGCTTGACATTCAACAGTTCTTTAAACATATCATAAAGTTCCAACTTTAGGATATGTATGACAAGCATTACAATGTCTGAATATTTAGAGCGATTAGCATTTGTGAATGTTGAACATTCCTTCAAAATGTGATAAATATTAGCATTTATTGTACTATAGATAACAGCAGACAAATTTTGAAATATTTTTTATTATTTCTCCCTTAAAATAGGGCTTTGGTTTTCCTTTGACCTCTTGTGTGGA
Organism: Anodontia alba; assembly: GCA_964016985.1. Lineage (NCBI taxonomy): Eukaryota > Metazoa > Mollusca > Bivalvia > Lucinida > Lucinidae > Anodontia > Anodontia alba. Next base: position 66,122,260 of record OZ024832.1, read on the forward strand.
TAGGTGAAACTCCAGGTCTCATTTTTAGGAATTATTTCAGGAAACATAATTATTTCAGAAAATATGGTTGTTTCAGGAAATATAATTATTTCAGAAAAAATAATAAGAGTTGCAACTTGAGAAAAGGGTAATTATGTCCTGAACAGTGAAGGCACAAATCAGCATATGTATCTATGCAGTCTAATCACTGTCTGTTTGCAAAATGTTAGACTTTGATAGAACAGAGGAAATGAAAGAAGCCTTGAACAGCAGGGTTGGATCCAGGATGATTTCTGAGGGGGTTGATTCGATAAAATTACTGTACTTACTTTATGTATTCAGACAGACAGACCTTAGTAAACAGTGTAAACCCAGATCAGACACTGCAGAATGCAGCATCTGATCAGGGTCTATACTGTTTGCCACTCATTCAGCCATGTTACACTCACTCACAGGCAGTAAAATGAACTTGTTGAAGAGAAATATAAGATAAAGAGCAAGGGAGTGAATATTTAGGGTAAAATACGGTATTCCAAATTGATCAGATTTCATGAAAACATGCCTATATAATATTGACCCCCATAAACCCCACTTTTATATAGTTAGAGGCAGTTCTAACAAGTACCCACAATCTATGTTTTGAGCAGAAATATGAAAAACATCAAGGTTTTTTTATCTAAAAATTTCAGGGTTTTTTTTTAGGTGAAGTTTTATATATATTTGAACAGGCATATTTACGTAATGTATCCAAAATTTCCCATTCCAATGAAAATGAAATTTGAGTCATAGGCACAAATATGAAGGTCCTGCGTGAAAGTCTTGATTTGACTATATGCATAGGCTGATACAGGCTTTTGCTATTCATGTCATACTGATTACCGCATATCATATTATCTTCTGACCCATCCCCTCCACAGCCCCAATCCTTGCCCAGCTTAGTTTTTGTACAAGATGGTCATTTAAATGTCTACAATTTTGTAGACTAATTTTGTAGACACCTTTTAGCCCACTGAATGAAATTATCTGCAGAACAATATTTTAACCCCTTTTAAGGGGACAGTCATAATTGTAGAAGATAACATTCTGGGTCTACACTGTTTGCGCAGGCCTGTCTGTCAGAATACATAGAATAAATGCAGTAATTTGATCAAATGGAACCCCCTCAGAAATTATCCTAGCTCTGCCTCTGTGTTGTTACGTTTAACAATATCTACTGTCCTTTCGACATCTCTCTGAAAGACGATTTTTGCTTGGTTTTTTCTCTTAAATGAAAAACTTTTGTTCTGATAGACCATATCTTATCAGAAACCATTTGTCTTTTCTGTTTCTGTGTTTTGTTCTCAAATATGTATCCTAAAATTAAATTTATCGCCAAACATTGGTCTGACCTATGCAATTTCTATAGTAAGGTGATTTTTTGGAATTTTTGTCTAAGAAAATATTTTTTACTTTTCTTTGGTGAATTTAAATTATTGATATTTCACAACAATATTGTGAAAACTTCAGAAAAATTGAACAAGCAGAACTTGTTGAAAATCTGCCTCCAAGTTACCTACCCTACAAATTTCTTCATAATTTGCATTCATTTTTACTATGGGAAAAAGTGAAAATATTTGATTTTTAAAAAGCCATCGACTAGAATAAAACTTTTTGTGCATAGGTAGTTACGACAAATGGTTTTTGCATTAAATCATGACAAAAGTTTGCAAATTTACTTCTTCTGTGTTAAGTGCTGAGCAAAAAATGACTTTCTGAAAGATGTCGAAAGCACAGTAATGATTCTGTTATTGGAAAGTTGTTGTATTCAACAATATCTAATAATTCTGTTATGGAAAGTTGTTGTTACATTCAACAATATCTAATAATTCTGTTATTGGAAAGTTGTTGTTATATTCAACAATATCTAATAATTCTGTTATTGGAAAGATGTTGTTACATTCAACAATATCTAATAATTCTGTTGTTGGAAAGTTGTTGTTACATTCAACAATATCTAATAATTCTGTTATTGGAAAGTTGTTGTTACATTATTGGAAAGTTGTTGTTACATTCAACAATATCTAATAATTCTGTTATTGGAAAGTTGTTGTTACATTCAACAATATCTAATAATTCTGTTATTGGAAAGATGTTGTTATATTCAACAATATCTAATAATTCTGTTATTGGAAAGTTGTTGTTACATTCAACAATATCTAATAATTCTGTTATTGGAAAGTTGTTGTTACATTCAACAATATCTAATAATTCTGTTATTGGAAAGCAATGGCCCTGATCAGACTGCACAATGTGCAGTCAGATCAGGGCCTTTGCTTTACACTTATGCCTCATAGTATCTTTTCTACTGACAGTTCAATATAACATAAAGCACCTTTGTTTTTGGCTCCCATGCTCAAATATTCTAGTTCAATATAACATAAAGCACCTTTGTTTTTGGCTCCCATGCTCAAATATTCTGTTAAAACAAATGTATAATATTTTGAGATGTTGTGTTGTGAATATATTGTTTATGTATTAATTATTGATATGTATATAAAAGGCAATAAATATAATTTGAAGTATAGTTCTGGTGTTGTCTTATGCTTTTCCCTTTTTTGTATCAACAGTAAGTGTGACATTACTGCTTAGCAGCTGTGTAAAAAAAAGAAATCAGCAGCCGGCCTCAGTGACTCAGCTGGATGCATGTCCGACTGGTATCAGGAGGATACGGGTTCGACCCCCTCTGGGTCGGCAACTTTCTTTCGTGTAGATTGATAATGAAATATTTTCTACAGTCATTCTGTCCCTTCCGCTGATTCAAGAAGGGCAATTGTCAGTTTCTGGCGAAAGAATATGCACAATACTGGTTAATCACTTAGAGGACTAAGCCTGCCTAGCAAACGTGTGGTTAGGTAAACTGACCGCACTCGACATAACCCCACTGAATTGACTGGGCCATAAAACCTCAAACACAAACAAACATAAAAAATCAACAGATAATCTTTTGAAATATTTTAAAATTGGATTAATTATTTGCCCTTTAATTAGCTGGGCCCACTTGTTCAAAACTAACAATGTCGTTAGTTAACGATTCGTTAAAATTTACATTGAGTGATACACAAATATGCTGAAATTTTTTGCTAAAAAAATGTGAGTAGCTTTTGCAGTGCAAAAGCTACTCACATTTTTTCAGCAAAAAATATCGGAATATTGTATAGTGAATCTGCTAAAACAGTTAACGAAATGACCCTTAATGAGCTCATTAAGCTAACGACGCTTTGAACAACTGGGCCCTGGAAATTACAACTTAGTGTATAAACAGAAGGGTTTCTGGGTGTAACAGGAATCAGCTGTTCCTTCCATACTTCTGTCTAAATATTTGACCTAATTACCGCACTGTACCCTTAGGTTTTGAAAAATTACTGAAAAAAACTTGCAGCTAAATATTCACCTAATAAGGGCACACTTTAAAGAAAGATCAGCAGAGGACTTCATGAGGACTGTATTTAATGATACTTATGTTGATATTATTTTCTGATTTTCTTTTTAGAAACATATGTTGTTGGTACTTGTTTGAATTGCCTTGGCTTGTTGAGGCAATTCAACTGAGTACCCACAACACATTTTACAAAAAAAAAAGTAGATAAAAAGTACACTGTCTGTAATCTAAAGACTATTAAATTGCTTGACTGTGGGCTTATAGGAGCATGTGCTGTAATTAGGTCAAATAACGGTATTTGCATAAATCCTAGCATTTAGAACCATTTCTGATTAACACTAATGTCTACGTGCATCAAACCTGCCATGCACTTCCTTTACATGAGCTGAAACAATGTACACCATTTTATGATGACCTATATTTCAAAGTTGTATGGCTTTGGCATTTTCAGCTCACCTGATTTGACTCTTTCACTGCCACAGGCAATAATAATAGGCTTTGGCAAACAGCATAGATCCAAATGAGATGGCTCATATGAGTCGTCTCATCTGGATCTATGCTGTTTGACATTCAGTCTTTCAACTTTACATATAAACTTTTTGTCAAGCAATAGTTTGTTAAAAAAAGAAAAGCAGACGACAAATGTCATCTGAAATTTGGCACCGAAAGAGTTAACCTCGGAATGAGCTATAGTGGTTGAAACATCTGTTAGCATTCTGACTGTAGATCACATGGTCTTGTGTTTGAATCCTGAAATTTGGCACCGAAAGAGTTAAGCTTGGAATGAGCTATAGTGGTTGAAACATCTGTTAGCATTCTGACTGTAGATCACATGGTCTTGTGTTTGAATCCTGAAATTTGGCACCGAAAGAGTTAAGCTTGGAATGAGCTATAGTCGTTGAAACATCTGTTAGCATCCTGACTGTAGATCACATGGTCTTGTGTTTGAATCCAGCTGGAGGTGGAGTTCAGCTCATGACTATGCCATTTAGTTACATAGTCTTTCATTATTGTCTCAATATCACTTAAATACCGTATTCGACCTAATTTCCCGCACATACTCCTATAACCGCACAGTCAAGCAATTCCATAGTCTTCAAATTATAGCCAGTGTACTTTTTGTCTACTTCATTATAAAGGCATATGTTGTGGGTACCCATTTGAATTGCATCGAATTGTCGATGCAATTCAAATGAGTACCCACAACATATGTTTTAATAAAGAAAATCAGAAAAAAAAAAACTCGCATAAACACCAAATAAGGCCTTTGCTGATATTTGTTTTTAAGGGTATCCTTAGTAAGTAGAGTCAGATTTTGAAAAACCTAAGCGCACTGTGGGGTAATTAGGTCGAATACAGTACTTGTAAAAGAGACATAAAAATCCTTATCATTATCATCATGAGCTACTCTGGTCACTTGTCATCAGTTGTCCATGTTTCTGTCCCACTACTAAACAACTTCTCTGAAACAAGCTGTTTGAGCCAAACTTGGCAGTAATGATTCTTCAGCACATCTCATGCCAGTAGGGCAATTTTATTAGTTGCCATGGGAACTGGCAGGTTTGTTTGTTTGTGTTGAGGTTTTACGGCCCAGTCAACCCAATGGGGTCATGTCGAGCGCGGTCAGTTTACCTAACCACACGTTTACTGGGCAGGCTTAGTCCTCTAAGCGGTTAACCAGTATTGTGCACATTCTTTCACCAGAAACTGACTATAAACTTGCAATAGGAAAATGGTTAAATGACATCTCTATTACAGATGAAACCATCTGCAATAGACCTGGCACAAATGTTCCAGGAGTGGTAAATATTTCATGCAAATCCACTGTTTTTGTTGGTCACTACAGCAACAGTTAACCCTTGTCCTGCTGAATAAATTAAGATGCCACACCCACTTCTAATTTTCAGCCAATCTGATTACTTGATCCAGATTGTTGATATAAATTCACATACTTAATGGCAAACAGTGCAGTTCCAGATCAGTTGGCTTCTTCAGAAGCCAACTGATCTGGATCTACACTGTTTGCAAAGGCAGGGTATATCCGGGTTCAGCAGGACAAGGGTTAATTATAGAACAAAAACAAATGAAATGTCCTTCAAAACCAGTAGAGCAGCTTGAGCAAAACTTGGTACTGGTGATCCTTGAACAGGTGTTCATGCCAGCTGACTGATTTGATTTCTTGCAACTGCAAGAGAAATTCCCAAAGGCTACATAGTGGCAAATGGTTACAAGACTATTTCTCTAAAAGTGAAAAAAGAGTTTGAACTTAGCTTGGCACTACTGTTTATTTGGGGACCATTTACCATATTTGTCTTATACCTATTCACCATTTTAATTGGGTACTGTGGCAACAGATTGATTTTATAATACATTATCTTTAACCCATTGTAGACTGAATGAACTCCCACACTATATATTGGAAGATTCTAATTCTGATTTAAGGTATGTCAGGTTATGTGATTTAGATATTCCTGGAGAAAAATGGTTGGTATCAGCAAACAGTGCAGACCCAGATCAGATGCCGTGTTCTGCGGCATCTGATCTGGGTCTGCACTGTTTGCCAATTACCCTTTTAACAACTGGTCAACAGTGCATGCTGGGTAAAGAGTTCAGTAGACTACATTTTAAAATATTTTTCTCCTACAGAGACAATTTGCATAAAATGTCAAAGCCTAATTTCTGGGGAAAATAGAAAAAGTATCGTCAGTTTGCCACATGCTGAATCAGCGAGAGAGTGGTAAAGATTAAGCAATATCTTTTCCAAAACCACTGAAACCTTTTGAACCAAACTTGGCAGTAATGAGCTTTGGTTACATCTCTGTCAAGTTTTTTTTTTTTTTTTTTTTTTTTTTTTTCTTGTGGGTCTGCCAGTTTGGTTGGCTTTGGCTGAAACCAAAATATGCCATAGACTTAGATTTTAGATTTAGATTTTAACGCTCAGCACTCTGGGTCAAATTTTTCATTTTATTCAACTGTATTGATTGGTTGCCATGATAACTGAAAGATCTCTTGATCACTTTGCTTCCCGCTTGAGACCTATGCAGAATGTACGTAAACACACCCATATGATAATGCTTAATTTACCTTAGACAAACATTACAGAATATCTTTAAAATATGCATACAAAATCAGTATAAAATGTTTGTCTAGCCTTAACTGTTACAATATAGGGATCAAACATGGTTTTTCATACATAACCATTCGCCAGGTCCCTTGGGTGGGAGGGAGGTGTTGCACCGAGGCCGAAGGCCGTGGTTTTCAACACCTCCCAAGGAACATGGCTAATGTTAATGCATTGAAAAACCATGTTCGATCGCTATTATTGCATAAAAACTGAAAACATTTGCTACATTTCGCGTTATTTCTTGCACTATTTTGTTTTGCCTTTTCACCGATGTCGCGTGAACGTTATTTCCACGTATTTGCACCAACCTATTTACAGGAGTTATTCCAAATGCGCGATGTGAATCTCGATAATACTGCGTCTAATTTAAGATCTGTGACTCACAAGAATTACTTATTGCCACAACCAAAATGCAATTTATTCAAAGGTAGTTTATCATACTCAGGTGTTGTGGTTTGGAACAGCATCCCCACTGACATAAAAAATTCAAAATCACTGGACATTTTTATAAAGAAGTGTACTGATTGGATTAAAGGTTAATAATCTTTTTATAACATATACAATACTTAGGGCTCCGCCGTCAGTAATTCAGAACTTCGAATATGTATATTGTATTTGCTTTTTTATAATGAATCTCACTCTCACTCTCTCTCTCTCTCTCTCTCTCTCTCTCTTGTCATGTTGTATGTATATGTTACATGCTATCCTTAATCAGTCATAGCTACTACATTAACGCATAAAACCATATGCCCTGGCATAGTTTTCTATTGGAATAGTGACACGAGATAAAGATACTTTTTGTCCTCTGTGAGAACGCTCTCAAATACGCATGCCTATTCATCTAGCGGAGGCGAGCCCCGGTAGCACAGTTGATAGGATAGTTGACTCTTAATCCATTATGTCTCTCACCGTTGTGATTCGAGCCTCGCTCGGGTGACATGTAGGAAACCCGTTCTGCTTACGGAAGGTCAGGTGCTCTTTTTCCCCGGGTTCTCTGGTTTACGCTCACTTTTGATGAACTCCGGTTTACGCTCACTTTTGATGAACGATCGGCTCGATATAAGTGAAATATTCTTGAAAGGACCGTAAAACCCCCGATCAAAAAAATCGTCTAGTGGAGCTAGATGTCCGATTACCTTCGTTGTCTGGTCAATTTGCTTCAAGTCTGCTAGCAGGCAGTTGCTCCTTGGGCCTTTGCTGGTCGCATATACCATAAGTACCATTATCTCGTGCACCGCTCCATTTTAATCATTGTTTTAAATAACTTGTTGTATGTATTTGTATGTATGTAGTTTTGTTGAGGGCCCCAAGGAAGATTGGTAAAACCAATTGGGCTACCCTCGTAAAATAAAGATTTACTTACTTACTTACTTACGTACTATGCTTGTTCTAGGGCAGGGTAGTACACATCTCGTGACGTGAACGTGTGACACTGCTTTTTATGCAATAATTTTTGCTGGTGACTTCACTTTAATGAGTTGTCAGCCAGCTCTGCAGAGGAGTCAGTTGGATGATGGCGAGTCGGTCACCAGACTAGATGATGGTTCCCTCTTTAATCTGTTTCAGAGGATTGGCGCCTGACTATCAATGCTGTGGTCGGGCCCATCATGTTTTCTCGTGTTCTAGCTTAGATGGCCATTGAGCTTTGTTTCATGTGTTTTGCTGATGAGATTGATAAGGGTGAGGTCTGGCTTAACGCTTTCACTGCCACAGGCGATGATAACTGGCTTTTGCAAACAGCATAGATCCAGACGAGACGGCTAAACGACTATCCAAGCGATCAGCTCCACTTCCCCAAGCAAATCTAGTGATCACAAATCTAGCGAAGCCAGAGATCATACAAGACAGACCACCAAGTAGGATAGAACGGAAATAATTCCGCAGCCATAAGCCAAGGGTCATGCAAAACGTTCTGTCACTAATAGGCTTCCTTAGTTTTATCCCAGGTATATTTTAAAATGCTTCACTGCGCTTGAATGGTATGTTGAATAGTTAACGATACCCGTTTATTTCGTGCAGATTGCTTTTCAACTGACCGAGTTATTTCAAATTGAAATAGATGTTGTCATATACACTGACCAATTTACTTGTTACATTGGAACGGGTTCAGGACAACTCGGCCCAAAGACAAGTCGGCCCAGGACAACTCGGCCCAGAAAAAAGTCGGCCCAAGACAACTCGGCCCAAGTCGTCCCAATTTCAGAAGACAACTCGGCCCAAATCGCCCCAATTTTTGAAGACCTCTCGGCCCATGAAAATCAGACACCTCTTAATGTATTAAAAATGACTCGGTCAAAAATTGAAGAAATTTGTCCATTAACAATAAAAAACCAGACCCCCATAATATCAATGCACACAATGATTTACGTGAAAAACTAATGACATTTACTCAGGTTATTGTCCAGAATCGAAAATATATAGAGGATATTTACTCTTTTGCTGTGAATACCATAAATATTGTCATCGAGTATAATGAAAACATCAGTATTTCCACGATTTGAATGTTTTCATTACACGAGATGAACATTTTTTATGGTATTCACTGAAAAAGAGTAAATTTTCTTTTTATTCTATTGTTTACACGCCAATGCGCTTTTTTGACGACATAAATAACGTCACCAAACAAAACATGAACGTCATGGCGTCGACGCTCAGTGCTTAGCATGTGAAACGCTGGAGACACAAAAACAAAAACACACACACAAAAAAAAAATCTGCAAATCGAATTAATTTTGATACCAAAATGTTCTTGAAATTTATGCACTGACTGGAGCTATTTCGGTAGGAAATCATAACGGCTGAATGTAAAAATTCAAAGGTAGACCATGGATGAAAATGTAATAAACAGTTTATTTGGTTGTTTTGATCGATTACTGAGAAATAATTCACTCGTGTTCTAAGGGTTTTTACGCGCAAGCCTTAGAACACTAGTGAATTATTTCTCCGTAATCGATCAAAACAACCAAATAAACTCTTTATCATTCATGTTACATTATCACATTATATATCAATAACGGTATACCTGAAGTTCTAATTGTTGCACCTGCCGCCAAAGAGCTTGACTCCAAAAACAGCCACGAATATCTGGGTTGTCAAAGACATATCTGAGACCCTGCCATATTCCTACTTCAAAATCTGCTACGAATCTCTCAACGGATGGTTGAACTGGAAGCATACGAAGAACCGCCTGGAAAACCTGAAACATACAATATGATTTCCACTAAACTGAAAATACCACTGTTTTATAAGACTGCATTGGAATTGTAAAACAAAAATATCTGACTGTATTAAAGTCATGCGCGACTAGTGTATATTCAAAGCACTGACAGCAATAATTGGCCAATCGTCTCTAACTGTAGCCTGAGTAAATGGTCTATTCATTTCTTTAACACGCGGTTTACATTCATCGGTCAATGATAATCACGTAAACAACTACCTTAAGGAAATCTTGGTGCATGCATACTCTGGATCGATTGTAAACAACGTACGCCAAAACAATAAATCGTGTTTAAATACGCAATTCATGCATCAGTGCAGCAAACATGTAGCAGACCAATACCTGTACATATAAGACTTGTGTCAGAAATGTTATGACAACTAGTGATGGTATTTTTAAACTGGAGAGAGAGAGAGAGAGAGAGAGAGAGAGAGAGAGACATTGATCGGACTCCGCTTTGACTACGCGGCGTCAGATCTGATCTAGAATAATATTTGATAAGGTCGATCTGTCCTGATACTGAGTGTAAATACCGTTAGTCGCATATACCTATTTAACACGAATTGCTACCGTTCTGAGAAATGTGCAAGCTCACCTGGGCGCTACATTACGTAATTTGTGCATGTGAAATCAGTTGTTTTCTTCGTGTCATTGTTTCGTTCAAAAAAACTGTAATTAATCTGAATAGTAAAATACAACAGCGAAGTGAAACTCACCTTCTTCTGGATTTCAACGGCTCTCAAAATACCCGGTCTGGCTGCATGCAGGTGGTCTTTGTGCTGTACGAAGCAATTTCCACGCTGTTGGATGGTTACAGGGCATGTCACCGTCTTGTTTCTAACAGCACATCGCCACTCAACTGTCCCCCCTCTGTTCTGTCTCTTCAATGTGAATGTAAACCCGTCACTAGACACTAGCTTCCTTTTTCCTCGCTGAGTACCACTCTCGACGACTTGGAACGTTACTTCTGCCTCATTAGGTCCTTCCATGTGTACCGTGCTGTCTATCAGCGACCTGTTTTAAAATATATTTATACTAATCTTAAAGAAAGTTTAGTATAAACTTCTAATTAGCGTCTCAAAAATACAAACAGTATAGACCCAGGTAAGACGCCACGTAATGCGTTTCTGATCAGGATCTACAATTATTTTACACTAAATACCAGATTTCCGTAAAACATGGCCATCGACCATTCCAAAATGTAGAGACAGAAGAGTCCACACGGCATAAACAGGTAAAAAGTGAAAGTTTTTTTTGTTTTTTTTTTTTTTTTTTTGCTGTTGTTCTAGCCATTTCGCACAAATTTGACCTGGTTCAGTGTGTACATGCGTATAATGTTGGACAATCAGACGAAGTACATTTTAAATCTGTATAAAATAGGATGCGCGTTAAAAATGCCTAAGTAGATGATAATCCGCCTGACGTCGCATGCAGAGCTACGTCTGCGCAGTAAGTAACAATCAGGACAAGTACATTTTAAATCGACACAAAACAAAATACGCACACTGAGAAAATGCCTAAGTAGATGATAATCCGCCTGACGTCGCATGCAGATCTACGTTAGCGCAGTAGGTGACGTCAGTGGTTCGAGTGCGGAACGTTAAGCATTTCACATAATATCAGAGCCTTTTGCGAAATTTTAGACTCAAAAGAAATTTAATTTTGAATGGGATTATTGATTGCAATTTCACAGGAAAATCACAGTAATTCGTTGAAACGCATAAAGTATAAATATGTTACACTTACTCTTCTGCAAGCTGTCTAGGACGGGCGTATGTAATGTCCCCAATATCAAAGGAAGATGTATCAACGGCCGGTTGTACCACGGTTGTTTCATTCTGTCTAGCTGTCTCTGCTGAGGCTGAAGTTTCCAATGCCTGAAATAAATTGCATTTCTGAAAACACTGTGTACCAGGAATAAACTCCAGATCGCACCCTGAGTAAACAAACAAACAACACCATTGCATTGCAAAGGCTATAATAGGATCATTATGAACATACAATTACATGTACCAAAAAATGCATGTTATCGTATTTTACCTTTATGACTTTATCTTTATTTATTGTTATAGATATTTTTCTTATTACATTTCGGAATACGCCGGTAGTCTTCATCGTTACCTGAGAAGACGCAAAAGGAAAATACCACTTTTAAACTAAATACCATAAATAATTTCATTTCTTCTAATGAAACGTAATTTCACTCGTGCCTCGCACTCGTGAAATTACTAATATTTCAGAACATTTGATGAATGTATTTCTGGTATTCACATCGAAAGAGTAAGTATCTTCTATTTATTCCCTTTTCAAAGCTGAGCAAGTAGTAATAAAAAGGTTTTGATGGAAATGTTGACGCACGGGCGGACGACGGACAACGGGATACAGGATGGTCAAAAGTCACCTTTCATAAAAAAAATGTTAGTAAGTGTTTCAGTTGACAAAGAGATAGATTGACTTACAAGGTCCTCGATAAACTGGTCTACATCGATGTCAGTACTTTCATTCAGCTCGATCTGTTGGATAGGGGATGTCTGGTGCAGAGGCAAGTTGGAAGTAGATTCTGCAACAGGCACGGCGATGAAGCTGGAGATGTTGCCGATTGTTTCTCTCTCCACTGGTTCTATTTCCGAGCCTCGGCCTTGAAAATAAATAACATAGCTCCAGATAAGGCGCGTTTTTATCCAAAAAGTACTGATATTTTTCTGCAAGAAAACCTCGGACCTAATATTGGGTCCAAGACGAAAACATATGTCGTGGGTACTCATCAGAAGCGCCGAGGCCACAACATATGTTTTCATGCCGTAGAAATAATAATAATAATATGTGGATATCCCTTCTATTTTAAATTTTCACTATTTTGTGCTTTCATGATTGTCAGTGAAAATAATTTCGTTTGCGAATTGTTTCTCATCCATCCTTTTTGCATAACTCCAAATATAGATGCGTGGTTGGAATAATTTTAGGATAGTGTGCCATATTCATTAAAATTTCCTCGTGGAGGTTAATCTTACACATACTCATAACACAATAACACATATGTTGTGTAAAAAAAACGTTTCTAAAATATCCTCCTTATTCCGCCTGAGATGAAAGTATGCTAATATTAAAACTATATTTCTATATATATGCATATGTAAGATTTGATAATGCACTTGAAAAGGTAAAATATGGAAGGTGTTTGATTTTTTTTTTCAGTGTAAGATCGTATATTATTTTCGCGAGTGGCGTTCATCGGTGAAATAAAATTCGATCTTACTTTGAAAAAAAAAAATCTGTTGCTTTTATGTATTTATTCAAAATTATTATCCTTCTGCCTACTCTGAGGCACTTAAGTCGGAAAATTTACTTTTTCCTAGCCATTTCGCGCCAGTTTGTCTACTCACCCAAAATTCCAACAAAGGTGGCCTTGCCTCATCATCAGCCTCATCTCTCTCATCAGCTGGGGTAACGGGTTCCAGGATAGGAGGCACATCAAAGATGGTTGCTTCACTCTCATCATCAGTCTCATCTCTCTCATCGGCCGGAGTAATGAGTTCCAGGATAGGAGGCACATCAAAGACGGCTGCTTCAGTAACTTCTTCTGCAACCTGGAAAAAAGAATACAAACTCTGTGTGTGTGTGTGTGTGTGTGTGTGTGTGTGTGTGTGTGTGTGACGAAAACATGCGTATATAATTTTGACCATCTTAAACCCCACTGTTATATAGTAAAACTAAGGTTTATAGGGGTATATACATTATTTTTCTAATTTCTGCTCAAAAACATAGAATGTGTGTACGCGTAAGATCCGTTCGAATGAGTACCCACAATCTATGTTTGGAGCATAAATATGAAGAATATCAGAATTTTTATCTGATTTTTTTTTTCATTTTTTATACAACTGTAGTTTTTATTATTATTATTATTATTATTTTTATAATTTCTGCTAAAAAACATAGATTGTGGTACGCATTCAAACCGCCTCGCCGAGTACCCACAATCAATGTTTGGAGCAGAAATATGAAGAATATCAGATTTTTTTATCTGACAGTTTTCATTTTTTTATGGTAAAATTATCAATATATTTGAATAGGCATGTTTTCAAGTGTTACTGGTGTGTGTGTGAAACAGACATTCTTATCATGGCGTCTGTTGGTGCTTTGTTTCTTGTATAAATGTTCTTCGAAGAGAGAGAGAGAGAGAGAGAGAGAGAGAGAGAGAGAGAGAGAGAGGTTCTTACTCTAAAAGAAGCAATTGCTCCTATGGAGTGAATTCATTCCTTTTATAGAGTATTTCTATTGCGGCAGAACATTTTTGACAGTTAACCATCTTCACTGTGTATCCATTCCCCTTAAATCATTATAAAATACACGTTTAATGTTTGCTTACATGGGTCATCGTCTCAAAACTTTTTTCTCAATCAAATGAGAGAGAGAGAGAGAGAGAGAGAGAGAGAGAGAGAGAGAGAGAGAGAGAGAGAGAGAGATATGTCGTTATCATTAATATTGAAGATGATTATTCATGAACGTACCTCAATCTCGGCTTCTTCTGCTTTGTGGGCGCAGGTTATACAGGTGAAACTAAGGTCTTTCTTCCCTGGGGTCGCCGCAAGATATTCTTCTTTGGTTATTCCTGAAACATTTTATCATATTTGCAATGCGCTAGAATAAAAAAAAAAAAGAAACGTGCGCTTGTACAGTCAACAAAAGTCATCGTACTTTCTAAAACCAACAGAAGCCTCGAACGGGTATCGAAGAATAAGATCAGACTGCGCGAATGCGCAGGGTAATATAAGCTTTTGATAGTTACAAGTTATAACTGCTCTCCGCGTGACATGCCTGAAATGATATATTCCAAGGTGTAATGTTTGAAATAAGAACAGTCGCTTTATGCGAACTTATGTAACGGACGGACGGCTCATGTTGGAGCAGTCTGATTCGGATCGATAATGTTTGCCTATGCCATTTTGTCGGAGACTGGTGTGTGGGATTTAGGGGCATTTGCCAGGGTATATGTGAAATGATATTAAACCTGTATCATGTTGTATGAGTAGTACAATTTTAAGCATTGTAAACTAGAATGCTTGCTTACATTTTTTTTTTTTTTCAAAAATAAATATGTTTTGTGTATATCGCATATTATATATAGAAAGAAGCGTCCCTCTGATGCTCTGCTATATTCGATTTATTAGGAATTTACATTCTGGCATAAAATATATTATATAAACGCAACAAATATATAAATTTCCATGCTATTTACCCAACATTTTTCCAAAATCTCCTCATTTTCGGACCCTGACTTATCTTTTATGTGATGTTATCTGATAAGAGTATGCATCTTAGAAATCTGTACTTTAGCATAAAAATGCGAACTACCTTTAATACAAAATATTAGAGTGATAAGTAAAATATTTACCAGTATTACACCTCAGATGCTGCCAAGCCTCGCACAGATCACAGGAAACGGCATGGTGACCACCACGAACGATCTTACTACACGCAACGCAAAAAACAGGCATAATGACTGTCAATGTTCGAATTTAAGACACTGTATGAACGTACTGTACGCAATAGATGCCAAAACTGGATTAGAAGCTTCTGGTCATTTGGCTTGTCTTTATACAGATCATGTCGGCAAATCAAAGAAATAATTTAAACAAAAGTTGGCAATTTGTTATTGCTCAAACTTACTAATAATTAACCTTTGTCGGTTAAAGATGACAATTAACACTTTTGTTGCGAATTCACTCTTAGTAAATTTCAGTGCTTGCCGTTAATTGATCAATTAGCTTAACATGTAATTAAATCAAACATTGAAATAGTTTAAGTTTGAATTAAATGATTAAAGGAGATTAACCGCTGATCAAAAGGTGATCAGCCGACTTTTGGTTTCGACTTTTCAGCCGCTGATTACCACCGTTCATGAAAGTCTCTAATAATTTTAACTTCGTTTTTTTTAAGAGTCCGATTTCTTTTTTCACCTTTTTTCATGACTGAATATGGATAGATAGATAGATAGATAGATAGATAGATAGATAGATAGATAGATAGATAGATAGATAGATGGGTGAGTTTGATGGATCTCACGCACTTTTATTTTCAATATTGAATAACTTTTTCGGTCACTTACATTATAAAATACACGTTTAATGTTTGCTTACATGGGTCATCGTCTCAAAACTTTTTTCTCAATCAAATGAGAGAGAGAGAGAGAGAGAGAGAGAGAGAGAGAGAGAGATATGTCGTTATCATTAATATTGAAGATGATTATTCATGAACGTACCTCAATCTCATTATGCTGCTATAACAATCAGATGTCATTTAAGTTAGAATATGTACTTTAGCGATCTGATCTAAGACATCTGCATATGCTTTTCCTTCATCAGGTGCAGAGCAATAAAAGTACCATCATCCAATCATTTTTAATACATTAAGAGGTGTCTGATTTTCATGGGCCGAGAGGTCTTCAAAAATTGGGGCGATTTGGGCCGAGTTGTCTTCTGAAATTGGGACGACTTGGGCCGAGTTGTCTTGGGCCGACTTTTTTCTGGGCCGAGTTGTCTTGGGCCGACTTGTCTTTGGGCCGAGTTGTCCGTAATTCCATTGGAACATGCCAGTGGACCAGAAGACTGAAAATTCGTAGCTATATTAAATGCCGCATTAGGCTTAATAGAGATTCAAAGCAGATATTTAATGAATTGTGTGGTATATATGGACCTCAGGCCATTTCAATGCGCACAGTTTTTAGGTGGGTTAAAGCTTTTAAAGCTGGGAAATTTTCTGTTGAAGATGATACCCGTCCTGGAAGGCCTAAAACTTTGTTACCAAGACTAACATCGCTGCTGTAAAGATTGTGGTCGAACAGGATGCGCGATTGTCTGTCAATGATATAGCTAAGTTGTACTGGCATATCAGAAGGCAGTGTGCAAACAATTCTGAAAAGCGTTTGGACCTGAGAAAGGTTTGCGCTAGGTGGGTATTTCATTTGCTCATTGAGGAGCAAAAGACACAACGCCTTAAATGTGCCCGGGAACTTTTGAAAACAATACAAAGGCTGTAATAGTCGGGTTATTCCTAACTTGCTAACAGGTGATGAAACCTGGGTAAACATGTTTGAGCCACAAAGAAGGGCTGATAATAAGCAATGGAAACGAAAAGATAAAAAACGCCTATGTATTGACAAGAGAACCATAAGTTCGAAAAAGATGTTCTACGCAATTTTCTTTAATTCAAGTGGGCCAGTCGTTCAAGTGCCTTGTCCATCTGGTCATACAGTCACTGGCCGAATCTACAAGAATTCTGTACTGAAGAAAGTGAAAGAGTTTTACAATAAGAAACGACCAAGCAAAGGATGGTCAGGAGTCTACCTTTTACATGACAACGCCTCCTCTCATAAGTGTGAGGTTGTTAATGCTTTTTTTGGCTTCTGAAAAGGTGAAAGTTTTAAACCATCCACCTTATTCACGTGACCTGTCCCGTTGACTTCTTTTTATTTACAAGGCTTTAAAAATGCTTTCTGGAAATAAGTATACGTCTAGAAGTTCTCTTGGCAGCGCTATTTATCAGTGTCTCCAACGGATACCAAAAGAAGACTATTTGTCTGCTTTTCGCGACTGGGTAAAAAGGTTACAAAAATGTATTTCAGTAAAGGGGGGATACTTTGAAGGTTTGTAATAAAAATATGTTTGATAAAACGTAGCACTGAAGTAATCCGAACCCAGTGACAACTTTTTGCCGGACCCTCGTACAAAGAAAAAAAATAACAACAGAAAAGTCACCGCCTTAGAACGGTTAAAACACACACACACACACACACACACACACACACACACACACACACACACACACACACACATGAGATTTAAACCAGTTTTACAGGATCTCAAAACCGAAATTTTCTCTTCAGGATCCGACATTATTTAACGCTTAGCATAGTCTGGCCCCAGACCCTTTCTTTATTTTTCTTTTCTTTCTTTTTCTTCTCTCTTTTTTTTTTTTTTTTTTTTTTTTTTTTTTTGAGGGAACACACCACTTGTATAGCTTATAGAATTTTTGTTTACTTCAGTCCCTTGGTTTTTGTTCAGCCATAGGTAACTTGGATTAAAGAGGATCATGATAAAAAATAATCTAGAGAAAGAGAGAAATAGATATAAAACAAAAACGACTGGAGCCAGTCTACGCTTAGCACTGCGGGTAAAAATTTCAGCGGATAACATTTTGAAATATTTTTATTATTTTTTTACCAGGAAACAGGTGTTGTGTTGACATTCCATGCAAATTGTCTCCATTGGAGACAATTTGCATGAAATGTCAAATCCTGTTTTCTGGAAAAAATATGAAAATATCATCAGTTTGTCATCTGACGAATTAGCCCAGAAAATAGCAAGGGTTAAAATAGCATACGCTTCAAACAAAAACCCTAATTACAAAAATATGGACAATAAAACATGCAAAATACGCTATATGCAACATATATCAAAGTCCCCACATATTGTTAAGCCCTTCTACACATTAACCAAACCTTCAAACATTATCACGTTTCCGAACACTGACAAAATTCATCCCGAAACCGCAGAATTCTGACAAAATTCACCCCAAAGCCGCAGAGAGAGAGAGAGAGAGAGAGAGAGAGAGAGAGAGAGAGAGATCACTAAAACGTTCAGTTACCGTGCTATCCTCAAGCACTACACCGACTGTTTTCAAAAGTTTCCTAGCTGTCGTCTTAACAGTTTCTTTAAGGGAGCTTTGTATGCTTATCAGAAATATGTTCCTACTGTGTAAGTTATCGGAGCTGACTGACACATGATCCAAGAAGAAATCCGTTCTGGAATAGAAACATAATCGTGTCGGTATCATTGCAATGCAAACTTTGGCATTTATATTTACCACTCCGTAGACAAAATCAACAGACAACAAACTGGTGATATTTATTTCCCCCCTCCCCCCCCCCCCCCCCCCCAAAAAAAAAAAAAAAAAAAAAAAGTAGACTTTGACATTTTCAAGCAAATTGTCTCTTTGCATGAAATGTCAAAGCTTATTTTCTTGTGAAATTAACACGTGAAAAGACAATTACCCGCCACTATCGTGTGGCGGGCAGATAACTCTGTCAATAACTGACGAAATTTGCTCATTATAGCAATTCTAAACCAGATCTCCACAATATCAGTGCTTAGTTTTGTGAAAATCCATTGATATTTACTAAAGTTATCGACCGGAACGGGCGGATGGACGTACGACAGACGGACGGACGAACTAACAGACGTACGACATACGGACGCACGGACATATATGTCCAGAAAGTATTACTTTTTTCCCAGAAGTGCATTTTCGTTACCCTAAGGTAACACAGGTAACAAGGGTAACAGTTGTACTTAAAGGCCATCTATTCCCGAGGGTAATCCTGCGCCCCTCCCACTCCCCTCCCTCTCTTTGCGAAAACTTTGACAGGTGCATTCAAATAAGTATATCCTAAAAAAATGAGGCCCGGAAAAGGCATGCAATCAGCGCAATATACATTGTAGTTGAAAAGGCCATGAAACCGCATGCTTGATAATTTTTGAGCAGATGAAATAAATATTGAAACATTTTTTTTTTTTTTTTTTTTTTTCTTTTTCTTTTTTTATTTTTCTTAGAAAACAGGATTTGACATGGAAACAATTTGCATGAACTGTCAAGTAATAATGGATGTCCAGGAACAGAGACAATTACAGACCATAGCCTACCAATGACACCAAAAGGAAGAGCAAACAAACCGAGAATGACAGACAACACACAAGCATAGAAAAGCAAAGCAACCTTGCTTATAAAACTTTGTTTTTCATGCTGAACATGAAATTTTCTCTGCTAATAAATAGGAAGTTGGCATTTTCATATTTATTAGTAGAGAAATTTTCACACTCAGATATGTTCAGCAAGAAAGAATTGGCAATTGATGGTAATTTGAGACTTAATAGCATGAAAAATTTCATGCTCAGCTGAGTTAAGCATGAAAAGTTTTATAACCTCGGGGCCAGCTCTCGCTTCCCCTACAAGATGATCACAGTGCTAGACAGGATCCATGAAACACAATAATAAGACAACAAACAGGAGAAAAAAAAAACGCAGCAAGCGGCCACAAGGCCACACAAAGAAGACCCAACAGAACACATTACGAAAACATGGCTATTTAAATATATTGAAAATTTTACAACCAAAAATGGAAAAAATTCAAATAAAAAATTCTGACATTTACATATTTCTGCATATAGATTGTGGGTATGCGTTCGAACGGCCTCGACGAGCAAAATAAGAAAAATAATGTATACCCTTGTAAACCCAAGTTTTAAAAAGTGGATCAAAGTGGGATTTAAGCGGGGTCAAATTTATATATGCGTGTTTTCGTGATGCACCACCATAGAATCATTAGCAGACATTAAAAAAGACCTCATAGGTTTTATGGTAAACCCAATGGCAACCGGCTATCAGTGCATTTACCGTTATTTTTTTTTACGTACAATGGGGTATGGCTGGTAGGCTTCACGGATATGGTGCGGTACTTCACACCCCTACTCTGCCAAACGTTACGTATCTTGCCCTAGTATGCACTGCCTAGCAAGGTGATTCCTATCAATAATCTACGGGCGCACGTAAAAATTTACAGTAAATGCGCTGGTAACCAGTTGCCAATTATTTTACCGTAAAATCTAAGGGATTTTTTACAGTGGGTTATATAGTAAACCTCTCGATTATGGTGGTTGGGGTGGGGCTGGGTTGGAGCTCAATTGATTTTACTGGTACCAAATCGTCACCCTAGGTTCAAATATTGTAACATTACGAAAACATGTCTACATAATTTTGACCCCCTTAAACCCCTCTTTCATATAGTAAAACTGGGGTTTACAAGGGTATACATTATTTTTTTTGTTTCTGCTCAAAACATAGATTGTGCCGCCTTGGCGAGCCAGTTCTAACGAGTACCCACAATCTATGTTTGAAAAATATATGAGAAATATCAGAGTTTTTTTATCTGAAAATGTTCAGTTTTTGGAGGAGAAATTTTCAATATATTTGGATAGGCATACTTTCGTAATGAAAACTACAAAATACAAATTGATTTACAAAACCAGTTTTCTGTGAAAAAATAGAAAAAAAAATCACCACTTTGTCGTCTGCTGAAATAGCCCAGATAGTGATAAAGGTAATGAGCATGCAATGAGCATCCCATGTTTCTGTATAATATATAAATAGAACCAGGATAAGCAGGGTATACAGTGTATTTTTCGCAATTTGTTTCTAAGACTAATGCAATTTTAATTCATTTAGAAAACATTCCTATTCAAATATTTAAAAAAAAAAAAAAACAGATAAAAAGCTAGTCCGATAGTTTTCATATATTTGCTCAAAATAGATTGTGGGTACTCGTTAGAACCGCCTCAGTGAGGCGATTCTAACGAGTACCCACAATCTATGTTTTGAGCAGAAATATATTAATTGAATTACATGTGCTCGTACATGTGATAACCATTTTATTTCTTCACTTATACCATTTTTACGGAAAGGAAAAGTCAAGAACTAGAATGGTAATTTTATGTAGGTGCTCGGACCCATCAATGGGTCCGAGGTAGGTGTTAACATAACGCTTACGGAAAGATTCTGTGTCATATTTTCTGTGACCTCAACACCCTCCAAGAATGGGAACTGGACTGGAATATGGAGTTTAATCCTGGTAAATGTCAGGTCATTCGAGTAACAAGAGCAAGAACGCCTATCCCAACCCAGTATACCCTACATGGCCTGCACTTGAGGTTGTGCTTTCTGCCAGGTACCTGGGTGTGGACATTGCTAGTGACCTGTCCTGGAAGCCCCATATAGCAAGAATTACAAACAGTGCCAACAAATCCCTTGGGTTCTTACGAAGGAACCTTAAGGCCAAACGCCCCGAACTTGGAGAGATAGCTTATAAGGCTATTGTTGGCCCCCAGCTGGAATATGCTGCACCAGTCTGGGACCCTCATATCCAGGAAGATATCCAGAGGATCGAGGTGGTCCAGAGACGGGCGGCTCGATGGGTCTTGAGTGATTACTCTCCCTACTCTAGTGTTTCAGACATGCTGGGAAGACTGGGCTGGCGCACTCTCGAACAACGGCGTGCTGACTCACGACTGGTCCTTTTCTATAAGATAGTCCATGGCCTTGTTGCTATCCCACTCTCTACATACGCCATCCCCTTCAATCGTTACTCTCGGACAACCCACTCATTAGCATTCAGGCAACTATATGCAAGAACTGATTATTACAAATACTCATTCTTCCAATTGGCAGTGGTACAGTGGAACAATCTTTCGGCCAGCACTGCGACCCTGACGAATCTTGACAGCTTCAAACTGGCTGTCAGTCAGGAGTACCACCACAGACCATAAATCTAAACACCACTGTTTTTTATCCTCACTTTTTTCTTGTTTCTACTGTATAATTCACACTATACAAACACTATACACTTTTATTCTGTTCTCACTGTCCGCTTTGTTTTTAACTCTTTACTTTTATCGCATGTTGCGGGGAGTCCGACACGTAATACTCAGTTGAGGGTGTTGTCGTATATATATATATATATATATATATATATATATATATATATATATATATATATATATATATATATATATATATATATATATATATATATATATATATATGTTTAAATAGCTCATAATTTTGTTGAATTACAATGATAAAGAAAACTTTAAGGTTATAGAGCTAATGACGACTTGAAAAAAAAAAAATAATAGCATAAAATAAATTCTGAAAGGTTGCCTTTGGAGACAAAGAACACACAACAGAACGAAAATCGGAGACTCGGTTTTATTAAAGGAAACAAAAAATCAAATAATAAGCATGTCGAAAAATAAAGAGCATGATGAGCTGAGAAGTCTGGTGAAAAATATGAAAATCGGTTGAAAAAAAAAAGAAAGTTATTGGATTTTAGAATAAAATATATGTACAAGAAGATGCTCACATGGAAGCCGCCATTCCTGTAAGTTAGTGACGTCATAATCACTATTAAATATGCAAAAAAAAAAAATGAATAATTACATCTAAAACAATATTTTGTTGTTGTATAACTTTAAATCTGTTCATTTGCATATAAACTGTCAGTAATTCACAAAAGCAGCACATTCCTGTCAACAGGCGACTTTTATGTGTGTGTGTGTGTGTGTGTGTGTGTGTGTGTGTTTAAATGAATATGTAATTAAATATTCAAAATGGCGGCGCCCATGCTCACAGTTATCTAAGAGATAAAATACAACATATTTCTTATTTCTTATCCGATTTTGATCAAATTTGCGCCAAAATGCTTGTTGTCTAAAGCTGGATACTTCACTGAAGACATTGCCTTTAGTGGCCCTTTCCCTGCAGAATTTAGTTAGCGAAGATGCATACCCCCTAGTACTGACTTAAGCGGGGTTTTTTTTGTTGTTGTTGTTGTTGTTTTTTTGTTTTTTTAATGTAACCAGAATAGGTTCAATGATCCCAAAGGAAATTGAAGTACAATCTGCACTATGGTGAAGTATGGAGAGAATTCCGCAATCAAACGGCACTTAACACAAGCTGTAGACTGGCTCCAGTCTCCAGTGACTAAATATTTTTCTTATAATCTGTTTAATAATCCACTAATAAAACCAAAGTAATGTCAAGACTATAAAGGCTGGTCACTAGTGGCCAGCCTTTATAGTCAAGATTTTTTTGGGGGTTTTATTATAGTGGATTATCAAACAGGAATATGAGAAAAATATTTAATCACTGGAGACTGGAGCCAGTCTACACAATCTGCAGTGACGGAAAATAAAAAAAAAAATCTAAAAGGCTGCCTTTGGAAACAAAGACCACAAAGAACGAAAAACAAGGATTGAAGGTCGATTGCCATGCTTTCGCAATTTTTGGCCAAGGTTTAGACTCGGACATTGAAAAGTCCATTACCTTGATCTTGTCGGTATCAATGTGTGTGCGAAAATTATCAAAACTTTTCTACCAGTTCAAACATTCTTGTCATTTTCGCAAAATGACGGATGGACGGACGGACGGACGGACGGACTTGCAAGTCGATTATAGGACACACTCCGAAATCAGCCTCGAATGCGGCTGGTCGAATTTTGTTGGGATGTTGGGGTCGTCACCATATAAGGGAAGCTAATGATATATTCAAAGAACATTGATTCTTACTTAATTACTTCCCTTGAAAACAACTTCGTGTAGGGCAGTGGGGACCTAGACCAGCGACAAAAGCGTACCGCTCAGTACGCACATTACGCTTGACTTGTGCGTAACAAGAGTCAGTAAAATATTAATAATGACCTGTTTTTTACGTAAATTATTATTTTGCTTCTTTAACAAAGGGGCTGCTCTTAAAGGAATTTGCTAATTCTTTCCTTTAGGGGTAGCCCATATTTTGTCAAGCTTTTCCTGAGTGTGCGTAAAATAATAATTCCGTTCTGGTTGCGCCACTGAGCGACCCCATCTGCGAGTGCCAACGAGGCTGTTCGCCGATAGCTATTCTGGACCTGGACAAAGTCAGCAGGCGACAAACTCATAATTCATTTGCATTTTGCTGATTTTGCCTTGAAAATAGTCCCTGACATATCATACAAATTGGCCCCTGAATTGTTTCCTTGGGAGACGATTTACAAGAAATGTTAAATTCCGTTTTCTGAGAGAGAGAGAGAGAGAGAGAGAGAGAGAGAGAGAGAGAGAGAGAGAGAGAGAAAAGAAAATATTTTAAAATGTCGACAGCTGAAATTTTTACCCGCATGCTGAGCGCTAAACAAAAACTGGCGATTATATCCGCACTATGCAGATAATCAAGGCACCTCCGCAGCGTCAGCAGTTGTACCGTATTTACCCTAAGTATTTGGACACCTTCACTCCTTACTGTTCCATTTAACTGCATACATGTCTAAAATACTAACTAACTGATGAATGGAAAACAGTGTTGACACTGATCAGGCGCCGCGTTCTGCGGCGACTGACGTGGGTCTTTATTGTTTGCACAGGCTTGTCTGACTCTCCAAAATTCTAGGGCATATAATTATGGTAATCTCTGTAACCGTCTAGAAGGACGGACGTGCTATTCCGAGCTCAGTCTACAAACTCGCATGCAAACAACAAAGACCCAGACCAACCTGCACGTCCGAATGGCTTTCATAGTTGCTCTTGACTATACCTTCGTCTTCATAAGCCCGTCCCAATCATGACAATCATTGACTAGCCGAGCAACGACGATTCAGACTACACTACGTGAATGCGCAGGACGGTTCGGAAACTCGGTGTTCTCCCACATACGAGATTGTAAAGTCGACTCCCATTATCTCGACTTCGCTTATTTCGAATAATCGTTTATCTCGAAGTGAAAATCTGGTCCCTGGTTTAACACAGGGACCTAACATTAGGTAGCAAAATATTGTGGAAAAGAGGAGAAATTGCTCCTAATTTATCCTCTTTTCCACAATATTTTCAATATATCTCTAACTTCAGAAATCAAATTACATATTCATCTTTGAAATGTGGTTGTTTGATTTATTTTTCCCCACGTGTGCAAATCCGATATGTCGAAGAACGGATATCACGAAGTATTTCAGGACGTCTCTTGGACTTCGAGATAACAAGAGTCGACTGTATATCTATCAAGCGGTATGAGTGAAAAACCGTATGGAAATACCTGAATCCTCTCAGAAGAATGATCTGGTACTTGCTGAGCTGCTACAAGAAAAGTTTGATTTGAATCGACATATCAACTCACATTGTAAAAAAGCGCAGACTCTGACCAGAAAGCACATCCAGCCAGCATTCTACATAAATCTACAGCGGGCCGTTATCGGCCCGCTGTAGATTTATGTAGAATACTAACTGGGCATGAGCAGAAACTCATGAGGCTGATCGCTTTTTTTTTTTTTTTTTTTTTTTTTCCGCTATCCGAGCAGCGACGATCTCGGAAGTACTACGCATGTGTGCAAGGCGCTAGGACAATTGCTGGTCACACTCAGCACGAGAACATCTGTCTCAGCGAAAAATAAAGTCGAACTTAAATGGATCGAACATCTTTGGAATCATGGAAACTAATCTAGACATGGGTAGTTCGAGCCACCGAGGGTTAATCATAGCGCAAGATCAGAAGGCAAATGGCAAACTTAGGGATGTTTTTTTCGATTTTCGATACTACAATGGTATGTTGAGTGTACTCATTAGAATCGTCCCGATAAGGCGACTCTAATGAGTACACACAACATGCAGTTTCATGATAAAATATGCAAACTTCTCCAGAATACCCCCAAACATTCGTTTTCTTGTGATATGGGGAGAATTTCTTAAGGACTCAAAAGCTATTGTCTTAAAAAAGCCATTACACGTAAAAGCCTGCGTACTGAAACACCTTCAAAATTACAAACCCTGCCTTACAGACCACCCCCCACCCCCGTCCCCACACACTCACACACACAAACATGCACACACTAACACACTCACGCGCGCACATGCACAGAAACACACAAACTGCGTCACGTCCAAACATGTCTAAAATAATTGTGTACAAAATCACTAAGTAGATGTTACCTGTATCAAGACCATTCTTTTAAAAAATGTAGACGTGGCCGTTGTACAAATGTTTTAGTCATGAACGAAAGTAGCATTTCGGAAAACATTTTAAAGCAGATAGTTTAACTTCCAGTCTGCCAGATTGCTCTCTGGGGTTGCTCTGTTGTAGTAGGGTATAAATTTTGCTGCCTGGGGTGTCTTATTCTGGCCCTTGTCAGTAAATATGTGTATGATAGGTTCCTCTCGAGAGGCTATTGTCAGCTGCTGAAATCATTACACTGAGTATAAAATTCATCAGATGTCACACTATGTCCAATACCACCATTTTGACTGTATATAGCCTATACGTCCGTCTTGTAACCTATACGTGCGTCTTGTATTAATTCGTTATACTGCAGTCTAGTCTGGAGTTTATGCATGGGAGAGAGAGAGAGAGAGAGAGAGAGAGAGAGAGAGAGAGAGAGAGAGAGAGGGGTGGGGGCACTCACTATATAAGCATGGGTAGAGATATGCTGACAAAAGAGGTCTTATTTGGAGTCTGTTTGGAACGGGGTGGGGTGTTTCATTGTAAAACATCTGGGAAGGGATTCAAATATAATTGCCTGGAAAGGGGTCCATGTCTGTCTGGAAGGGGGGTAGGTAAACCACCTTTACCTGGGGTTTCACTTTCGATGATATGTAGTGTGTGTCCAAAACGGCCCCGAAAATAAAATAAAGTTACAATTACAAATTAAAGAGAACAGAAATAAACTGACAGATGACTGTCAGTGATAGATAAAAAAAAAAAAAAAAAAAAAAAAAAAAAAAGCCATGCAAACGGACTTAGAAAGCAGTCAAAGGAGTATGAGGCAAATTGGGGGCATATTTAAATGCCTTTCCATAATGGAAACTGTTGTTTGGAAATACCTTAGTTAAACTTGATCTTGTGTGATTCTTGTTCTTAATACTGATAATATGTAAGAAAATCCTTGTTAAGTTATCTGACCGAGCAGGTTTTGTCGACAATGGGTTATCTGTTCTTCTTACTTTTGTCTTGAAAGGGGTCCAGATCGTGTCTGGAAAGGTGTAGGGGTCACGGGCTCCTGGCAGCACACCCCACCCATTTTGATAGTAAAGCCCGCCCCTCCCCCGGGGAGAGAGAGAGAGAGAGAGAGAGAGAGAGAGTGTGTCCATTTACTGTACCCTTAACCTAAATTGTTTGCTAGTCTGGTTATATGTCAAGATAGTGCCGTGTTAAATGGCAGCATATACTGCAGACTTGGGGCAGTTTGATCTCATCTACACGGTCTTTGCTGACATGACCGTCAAGATATTTAGGTTAAAGCACAGTACTCTTAAGGCAGCCTGAAATGAAATGAACTTTTTGATCAGCCCATTAAATCTCTTGTTGAGCTGGCTTTTCTCTAGATAAGTCACCTTTTTAAGAAAAAGGGCGTTTATGTTATTCTTAATATTAACTCCAAAAACATGTTTGGGTATAATATTTAGATGCATATCGCTTCGGTGCTTCTGTTCAGGGCATTCAATGTGAAAATGTATGTTTTTGTGGAGAAACAAGAGAAATATTTATCTGTATACTCTTCTTATCTGGGGTTCTGGCGCGCATTGGCTGAATGACAAAGCGTGCATATCGTGAGTTGTTTTTTTGAACACGTGTAAAAGCCATTGTTCATCGGGACGAAGTGAACACATGTACACATAAAATTCAGCTGAGGGTTGTATGCGCATGAAGAGATAGATGTAAGTTAATTTTTATATACAAGTTATAATATTTCCAGTGATTTTCAGGTACTTTGAAAGTATTTTTTGTTGTTATTGAGTACTTTAACTCTGTGGGATACTCAGCTTCTAATGAGTATCCACGGCACGTTTTTATGGAGAAATAAGAAAAAATATCCCATGATTATCATCAAACACTCCTAGGCCAGGGTATTTAGCAGAAAATGACACTAAACCTATAACTAATAGGTTTGTGTTGAGGTTTTACGGCCCAGTCAACCCAATGGGGTCATGTCGAACGTGGTCAGTTTACCTAACCACACGTTTACTGGGCAGGCTTAGTCCTCTATAACATAAGATCTCTTGAATGGAATTCACACCTGGTAATCTCGAAAGGGGTAGCCGCTGGTTATATACTCAAAATCCTTATGCAAGCTTCCGGCCATGACTTACGAGACATCCAAATGTCAACAAACGGATACATTCTCCTGATTCATTGATTTTTTAGTAAATTTCATAGACATATTTTGAATCAAAGCACTGTAGACACTGGTGGCCTGGGCATCAGAAGGCCCAGGGGCTTCAAAGCTCACCAGATTTGAAAACATTAAACTGCATGTTCATGTTGACTACAAAGGTTTGTAAAGACAAGATACTCAGTTTAATTTGCATCCATATTGAAACAAGATAAAAGATTGACTATTTGCAGGCAATGACAAATGAATAGAGATCCATTTGAAAGCCTGTAAAATATACAAAAAAAAAAAAAGAACTAGAAAAGTGTTCACAGTACATGGATGTCCCTGCTTTGGGGTCTATAAAACTGTGCAAACCTTGCCAAATTAGGCTACGTCAATGCGGGAGCATCGGTATACTTTAGACACATTTCTAGTTAACAAAGAATCCACAAATAATGAGAAATACTCAGCGGGGTAGGGACGGGGGGAGTAACTTCCTATATATGGCATAGTATGGATGAGCGTGCTGATTAGCCCCCTTTTTCAGCACTGCCAGGTACATGATTGGCCCCCTTTTTTCAACAAAAAGTATATGAATGGTCCGATTTTTCTGGATTCCTATGTTAAAGGCCCCATTTTTCTGACATCCTGGTATATGCACATATTTTTCACTCAAGAGATTTTTCGAGGCTACTTATCCTCTTGGTATTACATGAATTGACTGTGATATTTGTGTAACAACCAGCAAAAAATGGGTACGGTAAATGTCCTAAAATTTCGAACAAAATTAAATAATTTCAGTTCTTGCTGTTCGAAATTTTTGAAATTATGATTTGCTAAAAAATTTACTGTTCGAAATTTTAGGACAGATTCCCTTACAGCCAAAATTGACCTGGCTATCGGATGCTTTCGGACACCCGAAACGACAAAAAAGGACCTACACGACGAAAGGGTTTTCTTATTTGCTATGTGTGATTGGTAAACTGAATGTGAAACTGTATGAACTAATTAATACACTTATGTTTGTTTTTAATTCCATCCGATTAATTCTGTGTTGAATAACAAAACAATTAATTATCCAGTACACTAATTAATCGCCAGATACGTTTGTTAGGCACTCCAGGAATTGGCCACTTTCTTAAAATAGGCTGGCTTAGTCCACTGTCTTCTTACGTAACAACCCTCTTCACTTCACTGCACTGAGATACACAAGCTGACCAAAAATACTTCAAAAGGTTACAGCAGGTTTGTTCTTGTTTTGAGCCACTACAGAAACACAAAAGTCCCTTTCCTCAAAGGTGAAGTGTACAGAGTTTAAATGTGAAAAGCGCAGACTGATTAGAATTTCTGCCGTTTTGAAGCGCAGTATTACACACTGCTTGCTGACATGATGCATTCTGTTGGCGATATGCGTAGACCCAGATCAGACCGCCCCAATACGTAGACTGCGCGGATGCGCATGCTGATCATGTCTGTGCTGGTCCCAAATGTCATAAGGTCTTTTCTATTGGAAAGGACTCGTACATAAACGAACAGTGCGGACAACCAGATCTGAATGCAGCCTGATCAAGATCAAAGATTTTAGTTCTACTCGAACTGAACTACGTATGCCAAACCTGTGAACTGCCATTATCGTTTTTAGCAATATTTCTTTCTTTAAAAAATGTATTGTCGTTTAAAATTCGGTGACAAAACTTATTGCAAGAATTATCTGTCATCAATAGTAATCCTTTCATTAGATCCCTGTTCAGGCGAAAATGTCCCTTTGTGTATATGTGTAAGTCAGATCAGAATGTGAGACGCAGTCTAGTGCAGGATGGTGTCCACTCAATTCGCTGATTGGGTCACTGGCATAAAACACTGTAATACATGAATCGCAGTCTCCAGCAAGTGCACAGACTGATCACATTTGTAACAAATAATTAGGTTCATTTTGGCTTGCTGGGACCTATCATCTCTGTTTGGACCATTACCTGTTCAAATAGGATGCACTGAGCATCATGACAACCACGCGGTCAGACAGGAAATATTTTGCTGGCGGCGTTAATCCCCACAATGAAAATGTTTTCGACGTGCTTATTGAAACCTTTGGCATGCAAAACTTAAATATTAGTGGCAGATATTATCGAAGGACACAGTGTACTGACAAGCAGGAACGACCCAGATCAGAATGCGCGGATGCACATGCTAATTTACAATTTCGCGTGTAGCGCTTTCTTATTATCGCATGTGCGTCACACTTTGCAGAAATGATTAGATCAACTTTGGAATTCTGGTATAGCGGTCACACGACTTACCCAAATACTGGAATACTACCGGAATACCTGTGAAAAATACAGGAATACCTGTGAAGACAGCAATACTGGTTTTAATTAAGAAACGAATATACTCGGAGGATGATCTTGAAAAGCCCAGAGGCCAATTCCCCTATTCCCCCAAATTAGTTTCATTCCCTTGTTCTCTGCAGCATCTGATCGGGGTCTACACTGTTTGCAAAGGTCTATCTGTTCCAATATTTAGGTTCTTCAAATTTTGAATACGTGCCAGTTTTGTATGCATTTCTGATGAGAAAAGGCTCTATAAAATGTTTGTTTTTCTCCCAAAGAGGTGTCCTGCCATGATTTCATGTGTTGACCGCTACGAGCACGTGCTTTCTTAATGCGGGGCAAGGGAAATGTTGCTTTGTGACTGTTCATTTGCTGGGTATTTTATTAAAATGTTCTCAGTATATACATAATGTAAAAGAATAACAGTACTTATATTTATTTATACCCTGGTAAATGCGGAGTAAGGTCCTCACTCTTTAGGTTTTACTGTTTAAAGGGAGCTAATTGTATATGCCTTGATGATGAATTTTATGTCTGACCCAGCATTTTTTTTTATGAATCTGTGGCGGATCCAGGATGATTTCTGAAGGGAATCGATTTGATCAAATTTCCGTACTTACTCTACGCATTCGGACAGACAGGTCTGAGCAAACAGGCCCAGATCAGACGCCGCAGAACTCATGTAAAACCTTCACTGAAACGGTGATGTATTTAACCAAAGATTTGTAATCTCACCAAGAACTGGAGTTCACATGCCTGTTTGTTACCACAAACGGCAAAATCTGGCTGCCCTTGCATCGGAAGATGATCTGAGTCTTCACTGGTCGCACGTCTTATTGTCCTAAAAGTGTTTTCCAAATTTCCATGTTCCCTGTTCCCCCTAACTAGTTTCATTCCCTCTTTCTCTGTAGCATCTGATCTGAGTCTACAGTTTGCATAGGCCTATCTGT
This sequence comes from Anodontia alba, assembly GCA_964016985.1. Taxonomy (NCBI): domain Eukaryota; kingdom Metazoa; phylum Mollusca; class Bivalvia; order Lucinida; family Lucinidae; genus Anodontia; species Anodontia alba. The sequence continues at coordinate 66,153,991 of OZ024832.1, forward strand.
CCCAATACTTAGGTTCTATTTTTAATACCTGCCAGTTTCATATGCATTTCTGACGAAAAAATGCTCTATAATTTAACGAACATAAGTGTGTGTTTTCCCTCTAAGCGGTTTCCGCCACGATTTCTCGTGACGTTACCGTTCGAGCACGCGGTTTTTTCATGCGGGGAAAGGGAATGTGACTGTTGCATTTTCTGTATTTTTACATATATATTTGTAATCTATGCTGGAAATGAGACTGTCCCCAGAATTGTGTGTCGTCGTCCGGTGGCGTATCTGAGCAGATCCATGAAAATCTATGTAGGTATAGCAATAAAACATACGAAGTAGTGGTGAGATACACGAACAAACAGCAAATAGTGAGATCATACAGCGCGGATCCATAGATTATCCTGACCTTCGTTTTTCAACCGGAATATTTATCATGTCTGCCATAAGGTAACAACAGTTCCAGATTGCCTGCGCATAATCTAACCCTTATCACGTGGACATCCACGTGACTGTCAAGTGAAATGGCTAACATTGTGATGGAAGTCTCTCTCTCTTTTTTTTTTTTCTTGTAAAATGTCAGTCAATATCTCCTGGGCCTGTGTAAAATTAAAAAACGGTTACCATGCCATTTATGTACATAAAATTCATTATGACACTGCTGTGTGCATTTACGTTTTGCGGTGTCTTTCAACACTACTACTATAGTTCCCGGTTCCGTATGGAAAAAAAAAAACATTATAGAAATTAGAATGTGCCGATAAAAAATTACTTGAAGAAAGCTGTGTTCGAAATTTTAGAAATCCCCTTTTTGCAAAACTGCTACTGTTCGAGATTTTAGGACATTTCCGGAAATTATTTTGAGCAAAAATATTATGTGGTCGACATTTTAGAGTGTTTGAAATTTTAGGACATTTACCATACACAGGGTTAAAAATTAACAGTAGCAAGTAGCAAATTTGCTACCTGAAAATTCAGTTTGCTACCTGGTAAAACTGTTAGTAGCAAAAAGTTGCTACCTGGTATAGTGCCCTGAACACTATCAACTTTGTGTTGTGAATGTTCTCAGTGCAAAGTAGGCTTGTTGTTCATGTGAATTGTCTGCTAAGCAGACAGTTCACATGTATGTCAATCCTGATTTTTGCTGAAGTAGAAAAATACTTTGAAACTGCTGTCTGCTAAATATGCTTAGCTTGTGACCCATGACACGGGGGCAACATCTTTTGCTGCCATGTAGATGCATTTTGCAACCTACTTTCAGACCAGGTACACGTAGCAACTACTTGCTACTTATAAAAAAAGTTAATTTCTAACACTGGTACAAAATGGACCCATTCATATACATATTCATAAAGAGCAGTATATAAATAGGTCAGCATTTTGGATGATCAAGTATATGAATGGGTCTGTTTTTTCAAAGGCCAGGTATATGAATGGAGTAGGTTTGAAATACTGGCTCCCTCACCTGTACCAAAATTACCCCTAAGCTACCCTCCCTCCCCCCCCCCCCACCCCCGACGAGGAGAAATATAAAGTCCTTTGCCTGCAAGGTCAGTAAATCTTAAACCATGAGACTAAGAAACTCAATTATGTGTTCTCTAGTAAGCGATTTTCAGCAAAGAATCCAAAAATAAGGAGAGATATAAGTCCCTTAAATTTGCATGCAAGGCCTAAAACTCTACAACAATAAGACTACCCTTCCCTCAGAATGACAGGTTAAAATATAGTTTACATATAATTATATGTAAAACAGCATGGCATTACAAGTAGATTTACTACTTCTACGCGTAAAACCAATTAATGACATGTAAAGCCATGATAATCCTGTACAGGCATGGCAAAATGCGTAAAATTTTACATGTATTTAAGTGTCATTTGTAGACTTAGAAAAAAATAACCTGGCAAAATCTGGCATTTATTTAACTTATTCAAAAAACAGTCTGTAAAAGAAGCCAGCTCTGGACAGTAATTTTCAACACGTAAAAATGCATAAAAATAAGAACTTTGGAGTTTTTGTGTACAAGATACTATTGTCTGATTGGTCAGTTTTAAACTTTAGTATATTCAGTCTCAAAGCATGAAGTCACATGGAGCATTGGAGCTTGGACCCAATATACACTGGACTAGTAACTACGGTACAGGTATTGTATTTATTGGAAATATGTTGTCGTGGCTGAGTTTTCATAATTTTGTATGATGAAATTTAAATGCTCATATTTCAGTTATTTTTCCAAATATCTCAGATTTATTTTCAAAAAGCAATATGTCGATATATTACCTGTAAGGCTGCAGCATTATATTTAAGGAAAAACCAACAGATTTTGTAAACATCAATGAGAATACTAGGTACCCATTTTAGCTATTTTCGACACGTTTAGCGGAAAATCGTTAGAAATTTACCCAAAATGATGTTATATCTTCAATCTAATTAATTGTGACTTAACATTTTTCAACCAAACATATTAAAAACAATTTATTACAACTTCAGTTATTATCCAAAATATTTTTTAATGACCGTAGTGCTGTAAAATAGCGTTAAAATCAAGCCACGACAACATATTTAGGCTGTTTTGTTAGTGACAAGTCCGGGTATTATTAGGTCCGAGATTGGAGTTATAAAATGCTGTTCTTTTCAAAACATTTTGCTATAAGATATTTGAACACAAGAGGATAGCTTATAGAAAAAATGAGAGTTATTTTAATACTTTCTCAGTATTCCATTTTGATGCATTATAAACTGGCACCAAAAGGCTACTAAGCTCTTGTGGAAGTTTCTTATGTACATGTTCATGTAGTGGGTGGGGTAGATCAGTTTTCTTTTGAATTTCATTCAAAATTATTCTACTCCTTGGTGTTTGATATGTATCATTTTTTCAGTTGAAAATATTAACATTTTTAATACTGCTTATTAACTGCTTGAAAAAAAAAAAAAATATTTATTCCAGGTCTATGGCTTTTAGTCAACTTATTTTAATTAACTCTTAAAAACTGGACACCAAAAATGTCAAAAAAATAGGTCTGAGCAAATAATGTTGATCTGGATGAGGGCACTCTGTTGTGCACACATTTTTTTTTTGTTTTTGTTTTTTTTTTCAAAGATTTGACTAGTCTTTAACCTGACATGATTCAGTTTTGAACTTGACCTTGTTATTGTCAAAACAAACTTTATCACAAAGTTTCATGACGATCCACTGAAAAAATGAAGCCTCTATGGTGTACAAAAAGTTTTTCAGTGATTTGACCCAGTGACCTAGTCTTTGAACCAACATTATCTGTATCAGCCCTTGTCCTAGATATTATTCGTAGAAACATTTGAACTAAGTTTCAAAAATATTCAATGGAAAATGAAGCCTATAATGTGTGCACAAGGTTTTTCTTAGATTACACCTACTGACCTAGTATTTTACCGGAAGAGGCCCATATTTGAACTTGGCCTTAACACTGTCAAAACAAACATTCTGACAAACTTTTGTGAACATTCTTGAAAAATGAAGCCCCTATTGTGTACCCAAGGTTATTTCAATTATTTGATCTAGTAACCTAGTTTTCAAACCCACATGACCCATATTTTAACTTAACATATATAGTCTTCAAGCAAACATTCAAACAACGTTTCATAAAGATTCAGTGGAAAATGAAACCTCTATTATGTACACAATATTTTTCTAAGATTTGACCTTGTGACCTAGTTTCCAACCTGACATAACAAGATTCAAACTTGGCCTAGATATTTCATGCAGATAAACATTCTGAGAAAGTTGCATTTAGATTGGATCAAAACTGTGCCCTCTAGAGTGTATATACAAGCAATAGTTGACAGACAGATGGACAGACTGATGGATGGATGTCCCAAGGTACAAGGAACATCATGGTATATCCCAAAAGCACACCATAAGCACTTCTTGCTCAGATGACCTAAAAGTATCACAACTACATCTGATATTACTATGAATTTCCCATTTACATGTAGAGTTTTATTACATGTAGAATTTTAAGTGTAGAATTTTATGCGTAAAATTTTACATGTAGAATTTTATGCGTAAAAGTTTACATGTAGAATTTTACGCATAAAATGGTTTCATGGAGAAATAAGAAAAATATTTACCTGACACCCACTTGATCTTATCTAGACCTATGTTTATATACTGACCCTCCCCCCCTCCCCCCCCCCCAAAAAAAAAAAAAAATAAATAAATAAAAAAAAAAATAAACAGAAAAAAAATACAACACTTCTGAACTGCCAGGAAAAGTAAGATGAATAAATTATTTTTTTTTTGTTGCAATAAAAACTTACCTATATATGTTGGTCTAGAATTTCTTGCATGTATACTTATATTAACCCATAATTGCCATGCTGAATAAATTAAGCTGGCACACCCACTTCTAATTTTCAGCCAATCTGATTACTTGATCCAGCTTGTTGATACAAATTCACATTCTTAATTGCAAACTGTGCAGATCCAACTAATCTTGATCTACACTGTTTTCAAAAGCAGGGTATATCCGGTTTCAGCAGGACTAAGAATAAGGAATAAATAATTCAAATACCCCCTCAGTTATTAATTTACAGAAGATCAGTGATACAATTTTAAGGTGTTGGTCTTTGTTTCTTTTTGCCATTTAGTAGTAGGGCATTTTCTTTTTTTGGTCAGTATCTTATTTGGACTCAACACTCATTTAGCAGCAATGAATTGCAATGCCCTTGGGAAGAATATTAAATTAAATGCGGTAGATTGTCTTTATCATTTCTGATGCCAATTTTGAACTGAACTTTATATTTTCAGATGCCATTTGAAATTTTTTGAAGGTTGCAGGACCAATGAGGGTCTCAATAGCAGTTTATGTTACTCAAGCAGAAGTAATCCAAGTGATTTGGTAAGTTTTTTTTTGTCATTATACATAGCTCTTGATAAGATGTTTTTTTCAGTCCAAAAGTATTGATATTTTTCTTATTTCTCCACATGTCTTTAAGGGTTAATTGAACTGTTGCACAGTGCCTTATATAAAAGTAGTAAAGGCCCTTACCCACCTGTGAATTTGCATACTATTTTCAACCTAATTACTGCATTGTGCAGTTTTTAAAAATTGCTGGGAAAACCTTTGGTGAAATCTGGACCAACCTATACTAGGGGTACACTTTGACACTTAGCACTCGGGGTAAAATTTTCAGCAGATGACATATTGAAATATTTTTAACTTATTTGTCCCAGGAAACAGGATTTGATATTTCATGCAAATGTTCTCATTTGGAGACCATTTGCATGAAATGTCAAATCCTGTGTTTTGGGAAAAAAATAAGAAAAATATCACCAACTCGATCTGCTTAATTAGCTGAGAGATGGAAAAGGTTAAAAACAAAAACAGATTGTCTAGGGAGACAATTTTGCATGAAACATCAAATCCAGTTTTCTTAAAAAAATATTTTTAAATGTCTGCTGAGTTTTGACCCAGCATGCAAAGCATTATATAATCCTTGACTGATGTGAAACAGTGGTCTTATTTCTCCATATAAACATATATATTGTGGGCACAGAGAAGTACCTCATTGCTGTACTTCAAAAAATAACCATCAGGAAAATAAAAAAAAACAACAAAAAAAAAAAAAACAGCCATCAGAAAAGTAAAGTCCTCAGAAAAGATGGCAAATCCCGCGACGGAATCGCCAAAACGATGGCAAATACCGCAACAGAATCGCCGAAAAGATGGCAAATCCTGCAACGGAATCGCCGCTCCTAAATTTGGTGTATATTTCAATAGGATATATCATAGAAATATTGAAACAGTCTGAAATAAAAAGAGACAAAGATTGTATGAAATGTGCCAAAATAGTAAATGAAAACAATAATAGCTAGGTATACTGACAATCATATATCATAATCACAATCAGATTTTTTATTAACATGCTGCAACATCCACATCAGTGGGCCCACTACCAGAGAGCTGGCTAGCTGCACGCATGGCAGATCTCACCCCAGATCTCCACGTATGTCTATCATGAGGGTTAATAGCCGAGAGCTTCCAGTCTCTGCAATCCCTGTCTGTCCGCTGCTTCCATGTCATCTTGGTCCTCCCAGGACCACACTTTTCTTAACCTGTATGTAAAAGGCTGTCTTGACTGCACCATTAGAGCATTCCACATGTCCATACCAGCGGAGCCTTCTCTCCTTCAGAATGAGGTCCAGATCCTCAATGCCAAATCACGCAAGTAGCTTATTGGACCTGGTGGTGACAATGTCTTGTGGCCTGACATTGCAGATCTGTATAAATCATTGCCCTGTCATTCTGCTGCAGATGCTTGAGGTTTGGCTTTGTCAATGGCCAAGTCTCACTGGTATGAAGCATTGCACTATGCACACAAGAGCTGTACACATGACCACATCTTCCAGGCAGTTTTCACACATGTTAAAGTTCACAGCCACCTGCTGCTGAGAGCATGTCTCCTAGGTAGCAAAAGGAAGCTACCACCTCTAGCTTGTCAGGTCCCACCTGGACTTCCTTCTGTTGTCTGCCGTTCAAGGGACGTGCAGTTCCCTGGCACCATGTACGTCTGTAGTCAGGGTCCTTTGTCAAGCGCTTGAGCCCACTGCATTTCTTGTGCACCCAGTGCTTGCAGACGTTGCAAAAGATGTTGTTGCTGCCCACTCCAGTGTGAAAGACGGTGCATGGAAACTTGCCTGCTCTGCAGGAGGTCCAGGCCCATACCACAGATCATGATCTTCATCTTACCTGCATTTACTCTCAGTCCTTTCTTTTCCATTGCTTCTTTCCAAGTCAAGAGCCTCCTGACACATTCCTTCATCGATGATAACAAACTCATCTGCATAGAGGTCCTTCCAGGGGACTCCACAGTAGAACTCTTATGATAAGGCTTCAAGCAAAATGGTGAAGAGCAGCAGGCTGATACTGAGCCTTGGTGAACATCAACCTTCACTTTGAACTCTTCACTGTACCCCTCACCAACACAGAAATGGCTCCGCGCATTTGCATACATCCCCTGCATCAGTCGCACAATCCACTTCTCCACACCAAGTTTCTCAGCGCCCTCCAGATGGCCTTCCGAGGTACTGGATCATGTGCCTTCTCTAGGTCTATAAAAGCCATGTAAAGTCTCTTGTTGGCAGCTAGATAAAATAAATGGTTTTATTTTTGCATTTTTTGCATATTCTTTTATTTTTGATTATTTTTCTTTTTTATTTTTTTTTTTTCATTTTATTTATTTATTTATCTTTTTTTTTCTGTTAATTAGTCTTTTGATATGATTACTTTTTTGTTATTTGTACAGGATACACAATATTTGCAAATACTTTGAATATGTGAGTCTACTTATTCACAAACATTAATTAGCAAAAATAAATGCCTTGAAAAGATATTTGCTGTATGTTTTCTGAGGTAAAAAAATTTGGGGTAAAAACTTTGCTTTGGTTTATTCCCTTTAGATGGTTATTTAGAGAGACAGCTTCTGTCTGAACAGCAATTTCTATCAAGAATTATAAAAAACAAACGAGGGATGAAAATAACGGCCTAGCCAAGCAAACGTTTTTAGTTTGGTTTCAGAAATACTTTGTATGATATATGATGAAGTACTATATATAATTTTTAAGAGAATGTTGCAGTGCACCAGATAATTATATTTCCAACCAGTATTGTACTGATCAAATTTAAGGCCAGTCAGTAAGAAAGAAAAACCATGATTCTGGAATCAGTATCCATGCTGTGGCATTAATTATTTTCCATGGCCCAGTGGCTGGTGGGGAGGTGGATGTTGTGGTTTAAAGAATTTGCTTTAAATTTTTATTTTGTCTCCTCTTGTACCTCTCCATTAATTTTTGTACTGCAAAATAGCTGGTCATTTTTCTGTATTTATCTCTTTCATAACTAAACAAAAACACTTCTGAAACAGGTGTTATGTGCTACATCTCCTTCTTCAGGGAACTCCTTTTTAATGACAGAACCAATCACCTTACATAGTATTTGGGTGATCTTCTTTGGATTTTTCTTTGTTCACCTGCACCAGTTGCACAATCCACTCCTTAGCTTTCCAGTACTGAAGTCATGTCACTGAATTTTAAACCCATGTGTTGCGAGCTACTTCCACTTCCAACACTATTAACACAGATCAGTCACAATTGCAGATGCGATTCTGTATGCATTCATTGCATGCATCGATGACTTCATCAGTTATTTTGCACACTAAATAAAGACAGTGAATCATTTGACAAAGACTGGCTAAAAATGCCCCAATAATTTTTTATGCAGTTCTGCAATCTCATCATTTGTCATTTTCTGAAGGCCATGTTTCTGCAATCTTGGAAAACCCCAATGCAGAATGGTTACCTTGGATTCTTTGTCATTAACACTTATCTAGACAATGACACAGAGAACGTCATTCTTATGTGCAGAAATTATGCACAGACATTTAGCCGGGAAATAGTCACACTGTGTATCAAGGTGAAACTTTGTGGTTGGGAATTATAGTTTTGTATACAACCAGACTTTTCATTTTGATATGCTACAAACTGATTTTAAGTGTATTCATTCTTAATTAAATATATTTGGGTATTTATGGAAAATATGCTGCTTACCTAAGGCACTGAACCTCTTCTGACTCTGGCTGGTTACTCTAAAAACAGACAGGACATTGCACTCTTATGGGTTACCGGAAAAGCCTCATGGTATCTCTAAAAATGCATTCGTATTGGTGACTGGCTATTTTTCAAACTGATCTGTATTTGGTGCAAAATCATCTGTAATTTCTGGCTGTATGGATGCTATCTGTAGCACTGATGTCTGATTTTGGTGCTGCAGGAGAGGTGATCTGCAAACACTGCAGCCATATTATGTTGCAATATTTTTAAAGTGATGAAGTTTTCCTAGTTTCTTATGATGTTTGTGTATGAAAAAAGTCAGTTTCAAGTACTGATAATCCTGATAAACATTTACCTAATATGTATATTTCATAGTAATTGATAGAAGACATTTACAATTCAAGTACATAGCATATTTCAGAGATACACAGTACCTGTCGCCTGACGGGGGTAGCTTGCCTGACTTGTGCCTGGCCCATCATATAAAAAGACATGCTGTTTTAATGACGTTGATAAAAAAGTGTCTGTATTCTTTGAGCCAGCTGTTTTATTTGGTATTTGATAATGAAGCCAAAGAAATGTAAACCACAATGCAGAGACATTTTCTTTGGTTTATGTTTAGATGCGTTGAAGGTGCCATGGATAAATGGTAACTGGAAGTAGAGTTTGGACATAAAGAGCAGATTTCTCCCCAATTTCTGAATGATAGGGCACAAAACATTCATTCAAGCTTTTTATCGCACCTGCTTGTAGCAGGGTGCGATATAGGCGTCCGATTTTCTGTCCGTCCGTCCGTCCGTCTGTCAACATTTATGTCGAAGTTCGACATTTATGTCAAAGTTAGTATTTTAATCAACTACAAGACTAAACAACCATCAAACCTTGCATGAAACATCTCCCTGACCTCCCGACTTTGCGACATAGGTGCCCACTTTTCCATTCGTCTGTCTGTTCGTCTGTCCATCTCTTAACAGTTCTGTTATGTCGAAGTTTGACATTTATGTCAAAGTTAGTATTCTAATCAACTACAAGACTAAACAACCATCAAACCTTGTATGAAATATCTCCCTGACCTCATGACTTTGCGACATAGGTGCCCACTTTTCCATTCGTCTGTCCGTTCTTCCGTCCGTCTGTCTCTTAACAGTTCTGTTATGTCCAAGTTCGACATTTACGTCAAAGTTAGTATTCTAATCAAGTACAATTCTATAACAACCATCATTCCTTGCATGACACATCTCCCTGACCTCCTGACTTGGCAGATATGTTGACCCAGTGACCTTGACCTATATTTTGCGCTCCATTGACTTTGACACAGTTTACGTTTGACGTTCCAGATCTTCTCAACTATAAGGCGTACAACTACCAAACCTTGCATAGTGCTTCTTCTAGATGTACAGACTTGGTAGGTACCTTGACCCGGTGACCTTGACCTATATTTTGCGCTCCAGTGACTGACATATTTTGCGTCGACATTCGATATCTCCTCAACTATAAGGCCTACAACCATCAAACCTTGCAAAGTGCTTCTCCTCAATGTACTGACAGCAGATACCTTGACCTGGTGACCTTGACCTATATTTTGGCTGCAGTGACTTTGACATAATTTACATCAACATTCCATATCTCCTCAAGTGTAAGACCTCTAGCCACCAAACCTTGCATAGTGCTTCTCCTATACGTACTGACTTGGCAGGTATCTTGACCCGGTGACCTTGACCTATATTTTGCGCTCCAGTGCCTTTTACACATTTTACGTCAACGTTCAATATCTCCACAACTATAAGGCCTACAGCCATCAAACCTTGCATAGTGCTTCTCCTCAATGTACGGACTCTGCAGGTACCTTGACTGGGTGACTTTGACCTATATTTCACGCTCCATTGACTTTTACACCTTTTACATCATCCTTCCATATGTCCTCAACTGTAAGGCCTTCAACCACCAAACCTTATATAGCACTTCTTCTCGATGTACTGACTCGACAGGTACCTTGACCTGGTGACCTTGACCTATATCGTGCACTCCAGTGACTTTGACACATTTTATATTGATGTTCGGTATCTCCTCAAATATAAGACCTACAACCACTAAACCTTGCATAGTGCTTCACCTCATTGCCCTGGCTTGGCAGGTACCTTGACCCAGTGACCTTGACCTATATTTGACACATTTTACGTTGATGTTTGATAACTCCTCAACTATAAGGCCTACAACCACCATACCTTGCATTGTGCTTCTCCTTGATGTACTGAATTAGCAGGTACCTTGACCCATGACCTTGACCTATATTTCATGCTCCAGTGACTTTTACACATTTTACGTCAACGTTCCATTATCATTGAGCTGTATGATACGAAAAGTCAGTGCTGAAGATATAGCCATTAGAGGGAATGGGACTGGCCTGGAATATATGTGCCCCACTAGGCACTTTGTCTACATTTTTTTCAACCCAGTTTTCCAAGTAAGCACTTTCAAGAATGAAATAAACTTATTTAATAACCACATTCTGATTGTGGCTCCTGTGACTTTTGCGCCAGCAGGTGCGATGACACCTTCCGCAGAATTCTTGTTTAATTAATCTATTTAATTAATAGATGAATAAGTTTTCAACTGGAATCTGATTAAAGGGAAATAACTCCAAAATCAAGAAGGTGAGAGTTGTCATTTTCTTGAATGTGACACACCTACTCAACCTGACAACATCTCTACCAGGTATTATCAAAACATCTCAAACGGCACTTAAGTTATAGAGTGCACAAGACCTCAAGAATAAGTTTTAGGGGAGATAACCAACAGAGAAAGTAAGCAAGAGTTGTTATTCATGCATGCAATGCATCTACTCAATATGACCTATATCCCTATCAAATATTATTATATCCCTGTGAGTTCCAAAGACAATGGCCACACAAATATTTACTTTTTCACTTATATAAGGGCCAGTTTTGAGGGAAGATGACTCCATAAGGAAAACAATGAGAGTTGTTATTATTGCATGCAGCATGCCTCCTGGACATGATCAACCTACCAAATACTATTCAAATAATTCAATGTGTACGAGTTACACTGGCATAAGCAGTACCTGTAGAATCTGGTTAAGGGGAAATAACTCCAGAATCAGTATTGTAATAATTGTCTTTCTTGTATGCAACATACCTACTCAATCTGACTAACATCTCTACCATGTCTTACAAAAATATCCCAAAGGGAATTAAAGTTATGGAGCACACAAGAATGTGTCTATGTATGGATGGAGGCTGTGCTGGTCGCACTAATCTCCCGAACCTATTCATTCGGGATATAAAAAGAAAACGTACAAAGTCTTTGTCTTTGAAATTAATTGTGGAGACATAACAAGAAAACAAACATAGCAAAAGTTGTCATTCTTGCACACAACCTGACCTGATATGCCTCTATGAAATCTATTCAAAATACATAAAACGTTATGGGAGTTACACAAGATTTCAACTACAGGACAGATAACGGTAAATATAAAGAGATGTCATTCTTGCACGTGAAACACCTACAGATCATCATCTATGTCTCTACCACATATGATCAACATATTTCAAACCATAAAGAAGTTATGGTGTCCAAAAGACTTTGACTTTGAAATTCATTCAGAGGAGATAACGAGAAAATGAGCATAGCAAGAATTGTCTTTCTTACACACATAACTCCTGCTTGACCTGATATATGTTCCTACTAATTATTATCAAACATTATGGAATTATGCTCTGCACAAGATTTTGATTTTGGTGGAGGTAGTCAGTAGAAAAAAATGTTGTCATTCTTGCATGTGACACTCCTATTTGACCTAATACATGTCCCTACCAAAACTTACCAAGTTGTCTCAAACAGTATGGGAGTTATGACCCACACAAGATTTTGGTTTCAGGGTAGATAAGTACATAAAAGAGAAAATGAGAGCACTTTTGCAGGCAACATGCCTACAGGTCCCGATCTATGCCTCAAGCAAAAATAACAAAAATATTTCAGACCATTAAGAAGTTACGCAGTGCACAAGAATTTGGCCTAGAAATTTGTTCAGGGAAGATAACTAGAAAAAGAACAATGCAGGAGTTGTCTTTCTTACATGTGGCACTTTTCTACATGACCTGATAAATGTCTCTACCCAATATTTTCAAATTCTCTCTAACAGTGTGGGAATTATGGCCTGCACAAGATTTTGGCCTCAGAGGATGTAAGTACATAATGAATAAAGTGAGTTGTCTCTCTTGCAGGCAACATGCCTACTGGTCCTCCTTTTCATCCCTACCAAATATTATCAAAATATCTCTAAGGGTATCAAAGTATTGATTGAACACTAGCTCACAAGGATATGTCTACAGACAGATGCCAGTCTGATCACTATATCCCTCAAACCTATTCAGTCTGTAGATAATGAGTACACACAGCTTAAGATCTTTTTGAGAAATAGGAAAAAAAAAATGGATACCCTCTTATCTGAAGTACTAATTGAACGTCATAAAGAACAAAAGTTGGAAATTCAGAATAGTACTGGTTTATCATAACCTCAGACGTGGTTCATTTTCATACAGAATTGAACAAATGACATTTAATAGATTCAAGACATAGTTAGGTTGCCCAGAAAGGACATTTGTTTAAACGGTCTTCCAAAATTTAACCCAATAAATTTAGTACAGTTTCAAATAGTAGCTAGCCTTCCCAGTGAGAACATTATTTTATTTTAACCTGTACTTCCAGAATTTAACAAGCAATTATAGAGAATTTATGTCCCCTGCATTATGAAAATCTTTCAAAGATACCCACAATATATTCAGTTTATCTGATAATGTTGGAGCTTGAAAAATGACTATAATTAAAAAGTGAAAGAAAGTGAGAAAAAGAAATGATTAAGCTCAAAATGTGGAAAAAATGATAACATTTAATATCAGGATTTTATCCAAATCACCTGCATGTCTTCAGACCAGGATAAAAACACCTGTACAGTTTAAAAAACTCCACTTAAAACTGAGGGAAGGGTTGCGGACACAAGGAAGGGTTGCGGACACAAGGTATCCACTTCCTATAACACTTTGATAATATATGAGCTTGAAAAATGATTAACTTGAAAATGCGGAAAAAGTGATACAAATTAATCAGAGGATTAAAACAAAATCAAATGCACATCTTCAGACCATGGTAAATACACTTGTATTGTCTCAAAATGATGAGTGTAAAACTGTTGGAGGACTTATGAACACTAGGTACATGCTGTCAGAGGGTGTGGAACCTCTTTACCACACACCATAAATTTTAGAATTTTGACCACTTTTAGAATTTTAATAACTTTTACGATTTTAACAAGTAGTTTTAGTATAGTTTTGAATAGTAGGCAGATAGAATTTTAATCCAATAATTTTAGTACAATTTTGAATAGTAGTTAGATTACCCATTAAGAACATTTATTTTAACAGCTAAAGTTTTTACAGGATTTAGCAAATGTCTTTTAATAGAAATCAAGACAGTTAGGTTACCTGGAAAGGACATTTGTTTTTAACCAGAATTTTTAGTGCAGATTTAAGCAGTTGAAGAAAAATGGGGACATGGTATTAAGCTTTCCATGGTTCATGGTGCATGGTATTTGGTGCCTCATTCCATACCCTCTGACAGTATGTACATTGTGTCTGTAACTCTTTCTACAGTTTGATGCCAATGGTTTTGAAACTGTACAGATGTTTTTATCATGGTCTGAAGATGTGCATGAGATTTGGATATAATCCTCAGATTAATTTTAGCATTCTCTCAGTGTTTTGAACTTTGTTATTTTTTTAGGTTGAGATATCAGAGTGTATAGGTAGTGCGTATTTTGTGTCTGCAACTCCTCCTACAGTTTTATACTGATCTATTTTGCAAAATTGTACAGGTGTTTTTGTCAGGGTCTGAAGATGTGCATGTGATTTGGATATACTGATTCACAGATTAATTTTTATCACTTTTTTTTCCACCTTTTGAACTTAATCATTATTTTCATTTCTGCATTTTTACTTACCTGGCAGTCATTTTTCAAGCTCCAATACTATCAAACTGTATATATAGGAGGACCTTTAAGAGGCAGGGAACATGAATTTTGTGAATTTGCTTGTTTTATTTGCTAAACTTCTTACAGAAATATAGCAATGTCTCGTATCTCCTTCAGCTGGCATCAGTGGCTCAGTTCTGATGGGAGTCCCACTGGTGATCAATGCCATGATCATCAATCAACATGAACATCCACTTATGGATGTTTTGGACTAAATTTGATCCATCAATATTCAATGGAAACAGTTAGAATAACATTTATTTGCTCAAAAAGTGGCATTACTTTCCCAATAAATCCAGCCTTACCAGACATGAAAAAAAAAACCTACACAAAAGAAAAATAAAGCATTTTAGATATATGATCTGTGATAACATCTACACTAGACAAGATGTTTTATAGAGACAAATCAAGCAGATCCACAAGAGTGAAATGACAGAAGACTATGGTCAGGTAACAATCACAAAGATATCAATCTCTAAAATAGAAAAAACTGAAACAATAGATACCACAGCCAGAAGCTACATCAAGAATTAGACAAAGAATAATATTACATCTGAGCCCTCTTACATTCTCATCACTCTAGATGTGGAACTACAGTCCTGGTAAAGAAATTTCACTCACCAAAAGTCTGACTAACACATTCTTTCGTGGAGATTGATCATGAAATATTTTCTACGGTCATTCTCTCCCTTCCTCTGATTCAAGAAGGGCAATTGTCAGTTTCTGGCGAAAGAATGTGCACAATACTGGTGAAGCACTTAGAGGACTAAGCCTGCCCAGTAAATGTGTAAGGTAAACTGACTGCGCTCAACATGACCCCATTGGCTTGACTGGGCTGTAAAACCTCAACACAAACAAACAAACAAGTCTGACTAACAGGCCATGCGGCACTAAAATACCGTATTCAACCTAATTACCGCACTGTGTGCTTAAGTTTTTCAAAATTAATGGAAAACACTTGTGGTAAAATATGTATCTGCCTACTAAAAGGTACACTTAAAAAAGATCAGCAAAGAACTTATTAGATTATGTTTATGCCATTCTGACTGTGGAATTTCATTACGATTGCATTCTTTTTGTGCAACCCTGCATAGCATGGCAGACACATAGGGATCATGTTGTCTGTCCTTGTCGGCACCAACAGTGTCAGTGTTGTCGTCACACTTTTTATTTCTGTTCAGTAACTTTTGAAGGGACATATGGATTTCATTCAATGTTTTTAGAAATTTATATCACTATAAAATACAGGTCAAGTTCCATATTGATAATCATCTGCCTAATTTTGGCTTAATTATGGCCCTTTTTCGACTTAGTTTTTGTTGGTGTGTTGGTATTGGTTTCTGATCAATAACTTTTGCAGGGATGCATTGCTTTTATTGAAAGTTTTCAGAAGGATATATCATTGTAAAATGCAGGTCAAGTTCAATATTAGTAATTATCTGCAAAATTTTGGCCAAGTTATGGCCCTTTTTCGACTTAGCTTTTGTTGGTGTGTTAATATTGGTTGTGCTCAATAACTTTTGCAGGGGTGCATTGATTTTATTGAAAATTTGCTAAAGGATATATCATTGTAAAATACAGGTCAAGTTTGATATTAGTTGTCATTCGCAAAATTTTGGCTGAGTTAAGGCCCTTTTTTGGCTTAGTTTTTGTTGGTGTGTTGATATTGGTTTCCACTCAAAATCTTTTGCAGGAATGCATTGATTTTATTGAAAGTTTGCAGAAGGATATATCATTGTAAAATACAGGTCAAGTTCAATATTGGTAATCTTTCACAAAATTTTGGTTGTTATGGCCCTTTTTCAACTTAGTTTTTGTTGTTGGGGTAAAATACAAGGTAATTGTTTTCCCTGAATAAGTTTTGTAGGGATGCATTGATTTCATTCGAAGTTTGTAGTGAGGGGTTGCCTTTTGGAATAGGAGTGATTATAAGGACCAGTGTTTTTTTTTTTTCCTTCTTCATATCAAATGGTTGGTGCAATAAGCAGGCGACACATCCGATTCTCGGAATTCTAGTTTTAGAGGATGAATATATACTGAAAGACTAATCTCTCTTGAAACTCTATCCATATTTCACTTTACCAATGATTCTGGATCTGCTAGAAAAGTGTTTTGTACCATGGGATTGGGATATAATCTGTTACTTAAGTGCAGAGCAGTGAATATGTAACTATTCATTTACAGGGAAATCAAATACTTTATGACAAAAATGGGCAGTATTTTTTGTTGGCCTGCCATTTCTAGTCACTCTTCACTAAATATATATGTAAAAATATTTCACTAGGTGTTTTCATCATGGAACTTAACCCTTGTCCTGCTGAATAGATTAAGATGCCACGCCCACTTCTAATTTTTAGCCAATCAGATTACTTGATCCATATTGTTGATATAAATTCACATACTGAATTGCAAACAGTGCAGATCCAGATCAGTTGACTTCTGAAGAAGCCAACTGATCTGGATCTACACTGTTTGCAAAGGCAGGGTATATCCGGGTCCAGCAGGACTACGGTTAACATTTGCAGTTATGTTTTTAATAAGGACAAGTGTTTACAGAGGAAACTTGCAGGCCATAGCTCTTCCCAAAATTAGGTCAATATCCTGTAAAAACACTTTATATACACTGTGTCAAATAAAATTTACTGACTAGCAGTTGTGTAATTTGAAAGCAGACAATTTGGTGTTTGGTAAGGAAATTCTCAGACCACAGATCTAAAGCATTCGAGTCATTGTCTGTTGAGACAGTCTTCACATCCACTTTGATGTGTCAACCTTGATTGGGATGACCAGGCATAATACTTACATTATTCGAATATTAGAGTATACAAGTTTGCAAGGTAAAATTTTCAGTAGGTTGTTTTTCATTACTTGTGTAAGGTTGCAAGGTAATACTAGTTTTCAGTAGGATGATTTTCACTATTAAATATTGATTTTAAGCTATTCTTGAAAAGGGAAAAATACATGTTTGCTTAGGAAACACTGAGACCACAGATCTAAAGAAAATTTGGTCATATCCTGTAAAGACACTTCACATTCACTAGGTATTTACTAACCAGCAGTGGTGGTACAGATGGGTCTGCTAAATGACATGAACTTGTGATGTGTCCACTTTGATTGGGCTAACTAGACATAATACATACATTATTCAAATGTTACAGTACAAAAAGGTTGTTATTGAATATTTAATTCAAATAGGCTGCTTTTTCATTATGAAATATTTTTTGTAAGGTTGCAAGGTAAAACTAGCTTTTAATAGGATGATTTTCATTATCAGATAAATATCAAATTTAAGGTATTTTTGAAAAGAGAAAATTTCATGTGTGCTTAGGAAACTCTCAGACCACAGTTCTAAAGCATGTTTGGTCATATCCTGTTAAGACACTTGACAAGTTGTAAGGTAATGTTTCCAACAGGTTGTTTTTCATTACTAAACATTACTTTTGTAAGGGTGCAATGAAATAATAGTTTTGAATAGGATAATTTTCATCATAAAATATCACTTCTAAGGTATTTTTGAAATGGTTAAGTTTCATGTTTGCTTAGGAATCTCTCAGACCAGTACCACACTTTCTACTCCCGTAAGGGGTAGCCATTGGGGGTGGTCGGGTGGTGCGAAGGTGCTGTGTATCTTACATCACTGGGGCGTCCAACTGATATTGGCTTACAGTTGGGCAAGGCCTGCTATCCTTGTAGTGGGTAAGGGTAGAGGGGGAATGTTTTTATTTCTTCTGTTTCTTCACTTTCATTCCTTCCTGTTCCTCTTTCTTCCCTGTCCCTCTCTTTCATCTCCTCTACTCTCTCTTCTATCTCTTTTCTCCCTTTCTCTGGGAGACGACACAAAATGACCCTCAAGGGTTGATGTGTCGTTAAACCCCAACACAATAAACAATAAGGGGTAGCCATTGGTTATGCACTCAAAATCCTTACGCGAACATCCGGCTAAGACTTATGAGACATCCAAATGTCAACAAATAGGTAAGTTCTCCTGTTTTATTGATTTTTCATCAATTTCATAGACACATTTTGAAAAATCAGACAATGCTATTCCCAACAACTTTCATTTCTACGTTGGAAAAGATAGGTGTGGGCTTGAAAAAACAAGTGGCTATTTTTTATTTCAGTTTCAACCGGAGATAGGGTAGTCCGGTATTCCTGTTTTGACTTCTTTTCCAATTCAATATGATGGTATTTTCAGCTATTTGGCCTATGAAGTATTTATTTAACATATCAAATAAGATGCACTGCAACCTACATCTACATTGAAATACATAAGATGCTAAATTTCCCAAGCATTTGTTCCGGGGACTGACATATTTGTGCCGAATATGACTTATGAGGCCGACAACCCCTTACGGAGGCATTAACCCTTATGGGGACAAGAAGCCAACTATCAGGTGTCTGATTACAAGGCCTGAGTATCATTTATGGGAACATTAGTCATTATCAGAATGCCACGCATT
Organism: Anodontia alba; assembly: GCA_964016985.1. NCBI lineage: Eukaryota > Metazoa > Mollusca > Bivalvia > Lucinida > Lucinidae > Anodontia > Anodontia alba. The sequence continues at coordinate 66,173,067 of OZ024832.1, forward strand.
TGAAAACATGCAGACTTTAGACCAAACCAGTTTCAAAATATTCCATTTACATGTAAACATATTCCATTTACATCAAACACAATCAAACAATCAAACACCATGAAAGGTTTTGCAAATGAGACAGCATGTATCAATAGGGGTTTTGATATGCCCATTTGTATATATTTGAAGCTCTCAATTGAGCAAAATCATATAAAAGTTTCATTTTACTGCCGTCTTATATATTTCAAAGTTGACATGGGTTGCAGTATGTCTTATCTGATATGTTAAACAAGTATTTCATAACCAAGATAGCTGAAAATACCTTCATTTTACACTGGTAATAAAAAGTCAAAACAGGAATATTGGATTACCCTTCTGCGGGTGAAATTGAAATAAAAAAATAGCTGCTTGTTTTTTCAAGCCCACACCTATCTTTTCCGACTCAGAAATGAAAGTTGTTGGGAATAGCTTTGTCCGATTTTTTGAAATATGTCTATGAAATTTACTAAAAATCAATAAATCAGGAGAACTTATCCATTTGTTGATATTTAGATGTCTAGTAAGTCATGTCTGGGAGTCTGCCTAAGGATTCTGAGTGCATAACTAGAAGCTACCCCTTACGAGATTACCAGGTGTGGTACAGGTCTAAAGAATGTTTGGTCATATCCTGTTAAGACACATTATATCCACTAGGCCAAGAATTATTTAATGACCAGCAGTCGTGTTACAAATGAGTTTTCTGAATGACAAATTATACTTATTTGGGCCATCACTGATGCCATCCGTTTAACATTTTGCAGTGAAACTTATGATGTGACCAGGTATAATATATATATTATTTAAATGTTAGAGTATAAAGGTTGAAAGATAATATTAGGTTTTTATAGGCTGCTTTTCATTAGTAAACATCACTTTTGTAAGAGTGCTGGTAAAACTAGTTTTGAATAGGATAGATTTCATCATTAAATTTCACTTTTAAGGTACTTTTTAAAGAAGATAATTTTATGTCTGCAAAGGAAACTCTCAGACCTTAGGTCTAAGGAACGTTTGGTCATATCCTGTTAAGACACTTCACATCCACGTAGGCAAGCAGTATTTACTGACCAAAAGTGGTGGTACAGATGAGCCTTCTGAATCAGGTTGTCTTTATCATGGCCTTTACTGTTGGAATCCAGTCAACATTTTGCTGTGGGACTTGTGATGTGTCCACTTTGGTTGGGATGACCAGGCATAATATATACATTATCAAAATGTTAGTGTATAACGGATTGTTATAAAAACTTTAAATAGGTAAAACTTTAAATAGGTCATTTTTTCATTATCCTTACATTACTTCTGTAAGGTTGCAAGGTAATAACTAGTTTCGAATAGGATGTTTTTCATCATTAAATATCACATTGAAGGTATGCTTGAAAAGGGAAAATATCATGTTTGCTTAGGAAACTATCAGACTACAGGTCTAAAGAACTTTGTGTCATTCCTGTTAAGACACTTCACTTCCACATAAGCAAGTAGTATTTACTTACCAACAGTGGTGGTACTGATGAGTCTTCTAAATCAGGTTGTCTTTATCATGGCCTTCACTGTTGACATCCAGTTTACATTTTGCTATGGAACTTGTGATGTGTCCACTTTGGTTAGGATGACCAGGCATAATATGCATTATTAAAATGTTAGGGTATAACAGGTCGCAAGGTAATATTTTTAACAGATTGTTTTTAATTACTTAACTTTACATTTGTAATGTTGCAATGGAATAATAGTTATGAATAGAATAATTTCCACCATGAAATATCACTTCAAAGATATTTTTGAAATGGTTAGATATAATGTGTGCTTAGGAAACTCTCAGACCACAGGTCTAAAGAATTTTCGGTCATATCCTGTTAAGACACATTTCATCCACTAGAGCAATAATCATTTAATTACAAACAGTCATGTTACAGATGAGTTTTCAGAATGACAGGTTATACTTATCTGGGCCATCACTGTTGGCATCCTTTTAATATTTTGCTGTGGAATTTGTGATGTGTTTACATTGGTTGGGATTACCAGGCATAATATATACATTATTTAAATGTTAGATAGTATAAAAGATTGAAAGGCAATATCAGTTTTAAACAGGCCTCTTTTCATTGTTAAACATTACTTTCAAAAGGTTAAAAGGTAAAACTAGTTTTGAACAGGATGATTTTCATCATTAAATTTCACTTTAAAGGTGCTTTTAAAAGCAGATAATTTCATGTCTACATAGGAAACTTTAAGACCTTTAGGTCTAAAAAACGTTTGGTCATACGCTGTTAAGACACTTCACATCCACATAGGCAAGTATGAGGCTTCTGAATCATGTTGTCTTTATCATGGCCTTCTCCGTTGGCATCAAGTTAACATTTTGCTGTGGGACTTGTGATGTGTCCACTTTGGTTGGGATGACCAGGCATATTATATAAATCATGTCAATGTTAGAGTTTAAATGTTGCAAGGTAAAATTGTAAATATGTTGTTTTTTCATTATTTCTTTTAAATACTTCTGTAAGGTTGCAAGGTAATTACTAGTTTTGAATAGGATGCTTTTCATCCTTAAATATCACTTTGAAGGTATTTTGGAAAAGGGAAAATATTATGTCTTCTTAGGAAATATTATGTCTTCTTAGGAAATCTCAGACCTTATTTCTAAAGAACTTTGGTCATATTCTGTTATGATACGTTATGTTCATTTGGGTAAAAGTTACAGATGAGTCTTCTGAATGACAAGTCCGTCACTACTGGCATCCTATGGTGGCATATAACTGACATCTAAATATTGAGATACTTAGTCGACTTTTTCTGCTTTTAAGTTGACTTAAAATGTATGGCCTGATACTACAGTCAAACCTGTCCTAAAGGCCACCTGTATTAAGCAATCACCTGACTTTCAAGGCCACTATTTTAAATCCCATTAAAGGCAAAGAAGTGGAAATCTACCTGTATTAAACAAGCACCTGTCTTAAGCAGCCAAGTTTTGGCTTTCCCAAAGGTGCTTGCTTAACACAGGTTTGACTGTATATCGACTTCCGTTGACAATGGTAATCGCGACTGCAAGTCGTAGTACTGTCCAGAAGTGTCATCCACAACGTCAGTGTCACGAAACACTTTTACAACTATATGTCGACATTATAGTTATTATCTCGACTTCCAGTCATATTATGTAGTAGGATTTGTTGAGGATAATGATAGTCAGATAGTGACAATTCCAGTCGAGATACCTAAATTCGGGATGATATGACATATTAAGTTTAGGGCTTAATATAGTGTTTGGTGGCATACAGATATTATATAATTATCGTTTCTTGTAAACAACTCTGCGACTGCAATAAGACTGGTGCTGCCTGTGTGATTTTGCTCTAAAAATAAACTTTCACAACTACGAAAACGTATCTCAACGCTGACTGGCAAATCATGACATGTAAAAGAACCGGAAGTCGAGATAATAAAAAAATAATAAAGAATAAGTCGTCACACAATGTTAACACACTTTATTTTCTTGAAGGCAGCTTAGAGCAATATTACGACCTGTAGACGTGATAACCATTATCAACGGAAGTCGATATAGCATCAAGTCATACATTGTAAGTCGACATAAAAGCAGAAGATGTCGACTTAGTATCTCAATATTAAGATGTCAGTTATATGCCACCATAGCATCCTTTTAACATTTTGCTGTGGAACTTGTGATGTGTTTACTTTGGTTGGGATGACCAGGCATAATATATACATTATTTAAATGTTAGGGTGTAAAAGGTTGCAAGGTAATATTAAGTTAATAATGGCTGCTTTTCAGTACTAAGCATCACTTTTGTAAGGTTGCAAGGTAAAACTAGTTTTGATAATTTTTCATCATTAAATTTCACTTTAAAGGTACTTCTTAAAGGAGATAATTTCATGTCTGCATAGGAAACTCTCAGACCTTAGGTCTAAAGAACTTTTGGTCATATCCTGTTAGACACTTCACATCCACGTAGGCAAGTAGTATTTACTGACCAACAGTGGTGGTACAGATGAGCCTTCTGAATCAGATTGTGTTTATCATGGCCTTTACTGTCGGCATCAAGTTAACATTTTGCTGTAGAACTTCTGATGTGTCCACTTTGGTTGGGATGACCATTCATATTATATAAATCATTTCAATGTTAGAGTATATATGTTGCAAGGTAAAATAGTAAATAGTTGTTTTTCCATTAGTTTTACAATACTTCTCTAAGGTTGCAAGGTAATAACTAGTGTTTAATAGGATATTTTTCATCATTAAATATCACTTTGAAAGCTTTTTGAAAAGGGAAAATATTATGTTTTCTTAGGAAACTCTCAGACGTTAGGTCTAAAGAACTTTTGGTCATATCTTGTTCAGACACTTCACATCCATGTAGGCAAGTAGTGTTTACTAACCAACATGATGGTATAAATGAGTCTTCTGAATCAGGTTGTGTTTTTCATGGACTTTACTGTTGGCATCCTTTTAACATTTTGCTGTGGAACTTGTAATGTGTCCACTTTGGTTGGGATGACCATTCATATTCTATAAATCATTTCAATGTTTGAGTATATATGTTGCAAGGTAAAATAGTAAATAGGTTGTTTTTCCATTAGTTTTACAATACTTCTGTAAGGTTGCAAGGTAATAATTTGTGTTTAATAGGATTTTTTTCATCATTAAATATCATTTTGAAGGCTTTTGAAAAGGGAAAATATTATGTTTTCTTAGGAAACTCTCGGACGTTAGATCTAAAGAACTTTTGGTCATATCTTGGTTAAGACACTTCACATCCATGTAGGAAAGTAGTGTTTACTAATTAAACAGTGATGGTACAAATGAGTCTTCTGAATCAGGTTGTGTTTTTCATGGCCTTTACTGTTGGCATCCTTTTAACATTTTGCTGTGGAACTTAATATGTGTCCACTTTGGTTGGGATGATCTGGAATAATATATGCATTATAAAAATGTTAAGAGTATAACAGACTGTAAGGTAATATTTTAAACAGGTTTTTTTTTTTTTTTCATTACTTAACATATACTTTTGTAAGGTTGCTTTGTAATATAAGTTTAGAATAGGATAATTTTCATTATGATTTACCACTTTAAAGTATTTTTGAAATGGTTAAATTTCATGTTTGCTTAGGAAACACTCAGACCACAGGTCTAAAGAATTTTTGGTCATATTCTGTTAAGATACCACATAAATTAGGGCAAAAATTATTTAATGACCAACAGTCATGTTACAGATGAGTTTTCTGAATGACAAGTTATACTTAACTGGGCATCACTGTTGGCATCCTTTAAACATTTTGCTGTGAGATTTGTGTTGTGTTTACTTTGGTTGGGATGACCAGACAGAATATATATATATTATTCAACTGTTAGGGTATAAAAGGTTGCAAGGTAATATTAAATTTATATAGGCTGCTTTTCATTACTAAATGTCACTTTTGTAAGGATGCAAGGTAAAATCTAGCTTTGAACAGGATGATTGGCATCGTTAAATTTCACTTTAAAGGTACTTTTTAAAGGAGATAATTTCATGTGCACATAGGAAACTCTCAGACCTTAGGTCTCAAGAAATTTTGGTCAGATCCTGTTAAGACACTTCACATCCATGTAGGCAAGTAGTATTTACTGACCAACAGTGGTGGTACAGATGAGCCTTCTGAATCCAGTTTTGTTTACCATGGCCTTCACTGCTGGAATCCAGTCAACATTTTGCTGTGGAACTTGTGATGTGTCCACTTTGGTTGGGATGACCAGGCATAATATATACATTATCAAAATATAAGTGTATAACCGATTGTTATAAAAACTTTAAATAGGTAAAACTTTAAATAGGTCATTTTTTTGATTATTCTTACATTACTTCTGTAAGGTTGCAAGGTAATAACTAGTTTCGAATAGGATGTTTTTCATCATTAAATATCATTTTGAAGGTATGCTTGGAAAGGGAAATATCATGTGTGCTTAGGAAACTCTCAGACCACAGGTCTAAAGAATTTTTGGTCATATCCTGTTAAGACACATTACATCCACTAGAGCAATAATCATTTAATGACAAACAGTTGTGTTACAGATGAGTTTTCAGAATGACAGGTTATACTTATCCGGGCCATGACTGTTGGCATCCTTATAATATTTTGCTGTGGAACTTGTGATGTGTTTACTTTGGTTGGGATGACCAGGCATAATATATACATTATTTAAATGTTAGATTGTATAAAAGATTGAAAGGCAATATCAGTTTTAAACAGGCTTCTTTTCATTGTTAAACATTACTTTCAAAAGGTTAAAAGGTAAAACTAGTTTTGAACAGGATGATTTTCATCATTAAATTTCACTTTAAAGGTGCTTTTAAAAGCAGATAATTTCATGTCTACATAGAAAACCTTAAGACCTTAGGTTTAAAAAACTTTTGGTCATACCCTGTTAAGACACTTCACATCCACGTAGGAAAGTAATATTATTTACTGATCAACTGTGGTGGTACAGATGAGGCTTCTGAATCAGGTTGTCTTTATCATGGCCTTCACTGTTGGCATCCAGTTAATATTTTGCTGTGGGACTTGTGATGTGTCCACTTTGGTTGGGATGACCAGGCATAATATATACATTATCAAAATGTTAGTGTTTCACCGATTGTTATAAAAACTTTAAATAGATAAAACTTTAAATACCTTATTTTTTTGATTATTCTTACATTACATCTGTAAGGTTGCAAGGTAATAACTAGTTTCGAATAGGATCTTTTTTATCATTAAATATTATTTTGAAGGTATGCTTGAAAAGGGAAATATCATGTGTGCTTAGGAAACTCTCAGACCCCAGGTCTAAAGAATTTTTGGTCATATCCTGTTAAGACACATTACATCCACTAGAGCAATAATCATTTAATGAGAAACAGTTGTGTTACAGATGAGTTTTCAGAATGACAGGTTATACTTATCTGGGCCATGACTATTGGCATCCTTTTAATATTTTGCTGTGGAATTTGTGATGTGTTTACTTTGGTTGGGATGACCAGGCATAATATATACAGTATTTAAATGTTAGATAGTATAAAAGATTGAAAGGCAATATCAGTTTTAAACAGGCTTCTTTTCATTGTTAAACATTACTTTCAAAAGGTTAAAAGGTAAAACTAGTTTTGAACAGGATGATTTTCATCATTAAATTTCACTTTAAAGGTGCTTTTAAAAGCAGATAATTTCATGTCTACATAGGAAACTTTAAGACCTTAGGTCTAAAAAACTTTTGGTCATACCCTATTAAGACACTTCACATCCACATAGGCAAGTAATATTTACTGATCAACTGTGGTGGTACAGATGAGGCTTCTGAATCAGGTTGTCTTTATCATGGCCTTCACTGTTGGCATCCAGTTAACATTTTGCTGTGGGACTTGTGATGTGTCCACTTTGGTTGGGATGACCAGGAACTAGTTTTGAACAGGATGATTTTCATCATTAAATTTCACTTTAAGGGTGCTTTTTAAAGCAGATAATTTCATGTCTAAACAGGAAACCTTAAGACCTTAGGTCTAAAAAACTTTTGGTCATACCCTGTTAAGACACTTCACATCCACGTAGGCAAGTAATATTATTTACTGATCAACTGTGGTGGTACAGATGAGGCTTCTGAATCAGGTTGTCTTTATCATGGCCTTCAGGGGGTGGTGGAGTGGTGCGAAGGTGCTGTGTATCTTACATCACTGGGGCGTCCAACTGATATTGGCTTACAGTTGGGCAAGGCCTGCTATCCTTGTAGTGGGTAAGGGTAGAGGAGGAATGTTTTTATTTCTTCTGTTTCTTCACTTTCATTCCTGTTCCTCTTTCTTCCCTGTCCCTCTCTTTCATCTCCTCTACTCTCTCTTCTATCTCTTTTCTCCCTTTCTCTGGGAGACGACACAAAATGACTCTCAAGGGTTGACGTGTCGTTAAACCCCAACACAATAAACAATAAACAATCATGGCCTTCACTGTTGGCATCCAGTTAATATTTTGCTGTGGGACTTGTGATGTGTCCACTTTGGTTAGGATGACCAGGCATAATATATACATCATCAAAATGTTAGTGTATAACGGATTGTTATAAATTCTTTAAATAGGTAAAACTTTAAATAGGTCATTTTTTTATTATTCTTACATTACTTCTGTAAGGTTGCAAGGTAATAACTAGTTTCGAATAGGACCTTTTTCATCATTAAATATCATTTTGAAGGTATGCTTGAAAAGGGAAATATCATGTGTGCTTAGGAAACTCTCAGACCACAGGTCTAATGAATTTTTGGTCATATCCTGTTGAGACACATTATATCCACTAGAGCAATAATCATTTAATGACAAACAGTTGTGTTACAGATGAGTTTTCAGAATGACAGGCTATACTTATCTGGGCCATGACTGTTGGCATCCTTTTAATATTTTGCTGTGGAATTTGTGATGTGTTTACTTTGGTTGGGATGACCAGGCATAATATATACATTATTTAAATGTTAGATAGGAAAAAGATTGAAAGGCAGTATCAGTTTTAAACAGGCTTCTTTTCATTGTTAAACATTACTTTCAAAAGGTTAAAAGGTAAAACTAGCTTTGAACAGAATGATTGTCATCATTAAATTTCACTTTAAAGGTGCTTTTAAAAGCAGATAATTTCATGTCTACATAGGAAACTTTAAGACCTTAGGTCTAAAAAACTTTTCGTCATACCCTGTTAAGACACTTCACATTCACGTAGGCAAGTAATATTTACTGATCAACTGTGGTGGAACAGATGAGGCTTCTGAATCAGGTTGTCTTTATCATGGTCTTCACTGTTGGCATCCAGTTAATATTTTGCTGTGGGACTTGTGATGTGTCCACTTTGGTTGGGATGACCAGGCATAATATATACATCATCAAAATGTTAGTGTATAACCGATTGTTATAAAATCTTTAAATAGGTAAAACTTTAAATAGGTCATTTTTTTATTATTCTTACATTACTTCTGTAAGGCTGCAAGGTAATAACCAGTTTCGAATAGGACTTTTTTTTTTCATCATTAAATATCATTTTGAAGGTATGCTTGAAAAGGGAAATATCATGTGTGCTTAGGAAACTCTCAGACCACAGGTCTAAAGAATTTTTGGTTATGTCCTGTTAAGGCACATTACATCCACTAGAGCAATAATCATTTAATGAGAAACAGTTGTGTTACAGATGAGTTTTCAGAATGACAGGTTATACTTATCTGGGCCATGACTGTTGGCATCCTTTTAATATTTTGCTGTGGAATTTGTGATGTGTTTACTTTGGTTGGGATGACCAGGCATAATATATACATTATTTAAATGTTAGATAGTATAAAAGATTGAAAGGCAATATCAGTTTTAAACAGGCTTCTTTTCATTGTTAAACATTACTTTCAAAAAGTTAAAAGGTAAAACTAGCTTTGAACAGGATGATTTTCATCATTAAATTTCACTTTAAAGGTGCTTTTAAAAGCAGATAATTTCATGTCTACATAGGAAACTTTAAGACCTTAGGTCTAAAAAACTTTTGGTCATACCCTGATAAGACACTTCACATCCACGTAGGCAAGTAATATTTACTGATCAACTGTGGTGGTACAGATGAGGCTTCTGAATCAGGTTGTCTTTATCATGGCCTTCACTTTTGGCATCCAGTTAACATTTTGCTGTGGGACTTGTGATGTGTCCACTTTGGTTGGGATGACCAGGAACTAGTTTTGAACAGGATGATTTTCATCATTAAATTTCACTTTAAGGGTGCTTTTTAAAGCAGATAATTTCATGTCTACAAAGGAAACCTTAAGACCTTAGGTCTAAAAAACTTTTGGTCATACCCTGTTAAGACACTTCATATCCACGTAGGCAAGTAATATTTACTGATCAACTGTGGTGGTACATATGAGGCTTCTGAATCAGGTTGTCTTTATTATGGCCTTCACTGTTGGCATCCAGTTAATATTTTGCTGTGGAACTTGTGATGTGTCCACTTTGGTTGGGATGACCAGGCATAATATATACATCATCAAAATGTTAGTGTATAACCGATTGTTATAAAATCTTTAAATAGGTAAAACTTTAAATAGGTCATTTTTTTTTTTATTATTCTTACATTACTTCTGTAAGGTTGCAAGGTAATAACTAGTTTCAAATAGGACCTTTTTCATCATTAAATATCATTTTGAAGGTATGCTTGAAAAGGGAAATATCATGTATGTTTAGGAAACTCTCAGACCACAGGTCTAAAGAATTTTTGGTCATATCCTGTTAAGACACATTACATCCACTAGAGCAATAATCATTTAATCAGAAACAGTTGTGTTACAGATGAGTTTTCAGAATGACAGGTTATACTTATCTGGGCCATGACTGTTGGCATCCTTATAATATTTTGCTGTGGAATTTGTGATGTGTTTACTTTGGTTGGGATGACCAGGCATAATATATATATTATTTAAATGTTAGATTGTATAAAAGATTGAAAGGCAATATCAGTTTCAAACAGGCTTCTTTTCATTGTTAAACATTACTTTCAAAAGGTTAAAAGGTAAAACTAGTTTTGAACAGGATGATTTTCATCATTAAATTTCACTTTAAGGGTGCTTTTTAAAGCATATAATTTCTTATCTACACAGGAAACTTTAAGACCTTGGGTCTAAAAAACCTTTGGTCATACCCTGTTAAGACACTTTACATCCACGTAGGCAAGTTATATTTACTGATCAACTGTGGTGGTACAGATGAGGCTTCTGAATCAGGTTGTCTTTATCATGGCCTTCACTGTTGGCATCCAGTTAACATTTTGCTGTGGGACTTGTGATGTGTCCACTTTGGTTGGGATGACCAGGAACTAGTTTTGAACCGGATGATTTTCATCATTAAATTTCACTTTAAAGGTGCTTTTAAAAGCAGATAATTTCATGTCTACACAGGAAACTTTAAGACCTAAGGTCTAAAAAACTTTTGGTCATACCCTGTTAAGACACTTCACATCCACGTAAGCAAGTAATTTTTACTGATCAACTGTGGTGGTACAGATGAGGCTTCTGAATCAGGTTGTCTTTATCATGGCCTTCACTGTTGGCATCCAGTTAATATTTTGCTGTGGGACTTGTGATGTGTCCACTTTGGTTGGGATGACCAGGCATAATATATACATCATCAAAATGTTAGTGTATAACCGATTGTTATAAAATCTTTAAATAGGTAAAACTTTAAATAGGTCATTTTTTTTATTATTCTTACATTACTTCTGTAAGGTTGCAAGGTAATAACCATTTTCGAATAGGACCTTTTTCATCATTAAATACCATTTTGAACGTATGCTTGAAAAGGGAAATATCATGTGTGCTTAGGAAACTCTCAGACCACAGGTCTAAAGAATTTTTGGTCATATCCTGTTAAGACACATTACATCCACTAGAGCAATAATCATTTAATGACAAAGAGTTGTGTTACAGATGCGCTTTCAGAATGACAGGTTATACTTATCTGGGCCATGACTGTTGGCATCCTTTTAATATTTTGCTGTGGAATTTGTGATGTGTTTACTTTGGTTGGAATGACCAGGCATAATATATACATTATTTAAATGTTAGATTGTATAAAAGATTGAAAGGCAATATCAGTTTTAAACAGGCTTCTTTTCATTGTTAAACATTACTTTCAAAAGGTTAAAAGGTAAAACTAGTTTTGAACAGGATGATTTTCATCATTAAATTTCACTTTAAAGGTGCTTTTAAAAGCAGATAATTTCATGTCTACATAGGAAACTTTAAGACCTTAGGTCTAAAAAACTTTTGGTCATACCCTGTTAAGACACTTCACATCCACGTAGGCAAGTAATATTTACTGATCAACTGTGGTGGTACAGATGAGGCTTCTGAATCAGGTTGTCTTTATCATGGCCTTCACTGTTGGCATCCAGTTAACATTTTGCTGTGGGACTTGTGATGTGTCCACTTTGGTTGGGATGACCAGGAACTAGTTTTGAACAGGATGATTTTCATCATTAAATTTCACTTTAAGGGTGCGTTTTAAAGCATATAATTTCATGTCTACACAGGAAACTTTAAGACCTTAGTCTAAAAAACTTTTTGTCATACCCTGTTAAGACACTTCACATCCATGTAGGCAAGTAATTTTTACTGATCAACTTGAGGCTTCTGAATCAGGTTGTCTTTATCATGGCCTTCACTGTTGGCATCCAGTTAATATTTTGCTGTGGGACTTGTGATGTGTCCACTTTGGTTAGGATGACCAGGCATAATATATACATCATCAAAATGTTAGTGTATAACCGATTGTTATAAAATCTTTAAATAGGTAAAACTTTAAATAGGTCATTTTTTTTATTATTCTTACATTACTTCTGTAAGGTTGCAAGGTAATAACCAGTTTCAAATAGGACCTTTTTCATCATTAAATATCATTTTGAAGGTATGCTTGAAAAGGGAAATATCATGTGTGCTTAGGAAACTCTCAGACCACAGGTCTAAAGAATTTTTGGTTATGTCCTGTTAAGGCACATTACATCCACTAGAGCAATAATCATTTAATGAGAAACAGTTGTGTTACAGATGAGTTTTCAGAATGACAGGTTATACTTATCTGGGCCATGACTGTTGGCATCCTTTTAATATTTTGCTGTGGAATTTGTGATGTGTTTACTTTGGTTGGGATGACCAGGCATAATATATACATTATTTAAATGTTAGATAGTATAAAAGATTGAAAGGCAATATCAGTTTTAAACAGGCTTCTTTTCATTGTTAAACATTACTTTCAAAAGGTTAAAAGGTAAAACTAGTTTTGAACAGGATGATTTTCATCATTAAATTTCACTTTAAAGGTGCTTTTAAAAGCAGATAATTTCATGTCTACATAGGAAACTTTAAGACCTTAGGTCTAAAAAACTTTTGGTCATACCCTGTTAAGACATTTCACATCCACGTAGGCAAGTAATATTTACTGATCAACTGTGGTGGTACAGATGAGGCTTCTGAATCAGGTTGTCTTTATCATGGCCTTCACTGTTGGCATCCAGTTAACATTTTGCTGTGGGACTTGTGATGTGTCCACTTTGGTTGGGATGTCCAGGAACTAGTTTTGAACAGGATGATTTTTATCATTATATTTCACTTTAAGGGTGCTTTTTAAAGCATATAATTTCATATCTACACAGGAAACTTTAAGACCTTGGGTCTAAAAAACTTTTGGTCATACCCTGTTAAGACACTTCACATCCACGTAGGCAAGTTATATTTACTGATCAACTGTGGTGGTACAGATGAGGCTTCTGAATCAGGTTGTCTTTATCATGGCCTTCACTGTTGGCATCCAGTTAACATTTTGCTGTGGGACTTGTGATGTGTCCACTTTGGTTGGGATGACCAGGAACTAGTTTTGAACAGGATGATTTTCATCATTAAATTTCACTTTAATGGTGCTTTTTAAAGCATATAATTTCATGTCTACACAGGAAACTTTAAGACCTTGGGTCTAAAAAACTTTTGGTCATACCCTGTTAAGACACTTCACATCCACGTAGGCAAGTAATTTTTACTGATCAACTGTGGTGGTACAGATGAGGCTTCTGAATCAGGTTGTCTTTATCATGGCCTTCACTGTTGGCATCCAGTTAATATTTTGCTGTGGGACTTGTGATGTGTCCACTTTGGTTAGGATGACCAGGCATAATATATACATCATCAAAATGTTAGTGTATAACCGATTGTTATAAAATCTTTAAATAGGTAAAACTTTAAATAGGTAATTTTTTTTATTATTCTTACATTACATCTGTAAGGTTGCAAGGTAATAACCATTTTCGAATAGGACCTTTTTCATCATTAAATATCATTTTGAAGGTATGCTTGAAAAGGGAAATATCATGTGTGCTTAGGAAACTCTCAGACCACAGGTCTAAAGAATTTTTGGTCATATCCTGTTAAGACACATTACATCCACTAGAGCAATAATCAGTTAATGACAAACAGTTGTGTTACAGATGAGTTTTCAGAATGACAGGTTATACTTATCTGGGCCATGACTGTTGGCATCCTTTTAATAGTTTGCTGTGGAAGTTGTGATGTGTTTACTTTGGTTGGGATGACCAGGCATAATATATACAGTATTTAAATGTTAGATAGTATAAAAGATTGAAAGGCAATATCAGTTTTAAACAGGCTTCTTTTCATTGTTAAACATTACTTTCAAAAGGTTAAAAGGTAAAACTAGTTTTGAACAGGATGATTTTCATCATTAAATTTCACTTTAAAGGTGCTTTTAAAAGCAGATAATTTCATGTCTACATAGGAAACTTTAAGAGCTTAGGTCTAAACTTTTGGTCATACCCTGTTAAGACACTTCACATCAACGTAGGCAAGTAATATTTACTGATCAACTGTGGTGGTACAGATGAGGCTTCTGAATCAGGTTGTCTTTATCATGGCCTTCACTGTTGGCATCCAGTTAACGTTTTGCTGTGGGACGTGTGATGTGTCCACTTTGGTTGGGATGACCAGGAACTAGTTTTGAACAGGATGATTTTTATCATTAAGTTTCACTTTAAGGGTGCTTTTTAAAGCATATGATTTCATGTCTACACAGGAAACTTTAAGACCTTGGGTCTAAAAAACTTTTGGTCATACCCTGTTAAGACACTTCACATCCACGTAGGCAAGTAATATTTACTGATCAACTGTGGTGGTACAGATGAGGCTTCTGAATCAGGTTGTCTTTATCATGGCCTTCACTGTTGGCATCCAGTTAACATTTTGCTGTGGGACTTGTGATGTGTCCACTTTGGTTGGGATGACCAGGAACTAGTTTTGAAGAGGATGATTTTCATCATTAAATTTCACTTTAAGGGTGCTTTTTTAAGCAGATAATTTCATGTCTACACAGGAAACCTTAAGACCTAAGGTCTAAAAAACTTTTGGTCATACCCTGTTAAGACACTTCACATCCACGTAGGCAAGTAATTTTTACTGATCAACTGTGGTGGTACAGATGAGGCTTCTGAATCAGGTTGTCTTTATCATGGCCTTCACTGTTGGCATCCAGTTAACGTTTTGCTGTGGGACTTGTGATGTGTCCACTTTGGTTAGGATGACCAGGCATAATATATACATCATCAAAATGTTAGTGTATAACCAATTGTTATAAAATCTTTAAATAGGTAAAACTTTAAATAGGTCATTTTTTTTATTATTCTTACATTACTTCTGTAAGGTTGCAAGGTAATAACCATTTTCGAATAGGACCTTTTTCATCATTAAATATCATTTTGAAGGTATGCTTGAAAAGGGAAATATCATGTGTGCTTAGGAAACTCTCAGACCACAGGTCTAACCGGCACAGTGGCTCAGTGGTAGAGCGTCCGCTTTGTGACCGGGAGGTTGCGGGTTCGATCCCCGGCCGGGTCATACCAAAGACTTTAAAAATGGTACTAGCTGCTCTTTCGCTTGGCGCTCAGCATTAAGAAAGTAGAGCTAGAACTGGTCAGCTCAGTGTCAGTATAATGTGACTGGGTGGAATATCATGTCAAAGTGTCTGGGGCGTGATATTTCAGTGAGGCAGCACTCTAAAAGTGAGCATTGAGCTCCCTGCCACATCCAGACACCGTCGCGATATGACTGAAAAAGGTTGAAAGCGACGTTAAGCCCAAATCAAACAAAACAAACAAAGACCACAGGTCTAAAGAATTTTTGGTCATATCCTGTTAAGACACATTACATCCACTAGAGCAATAATCATTTAATCAGAAACAGTTGTGTTACAGATGAGTTTTCAGAATGACAGGTTATACTTATCTGGGCCATGACTGTTGGCATCCTTTTAATATTTTGCTGTGGAATTTGTGATGTGTTTACTTTGGTTGGGATGATCAGGCATAATATATACATTATTTAAATGTTAGATAGGAAAAAGATTGAAAGGCAGTATCAGTTTTAAACAGGCTTCTTTTCATTGTTAAACATTACTTTCAAAAGGTTAAAAGGTAAATCTAGTTTTGAACAGGATGATTTTCATCATTAAATTTCACTTTAAAGGTGCTTTTAAAAGCAGATAATTTCATGTCTACATAGGAAACTTTAAGACCTTAGGTCTAAAAACTTTTGGTCATACCCTGTTAAGACACTTCACATCCACGTAGGCAAGTAATATTTACTGATCAACTGTGGTGGTACAGATGAGGCTTCTGAATCAGGTTGTCTTTATCATGGCCTTCACTGTTGGCATCTAGTTAACGTTTTGCTGTGGGACTTGTGATATGTCCACTTTGGTTGGGATGACCAGGCATAATATATACATCATCAAAATGTTAGTGTATAACCGATTGTTATAAAATCTTTAAATAGGTAAAACTTTACATAGGTCATTTTTTTTTATTATTCTTACATTACTTCTGTAAGGTTGCAAGGTAATAACTAGTTTCGAATAGGACCTTTTTCATCATTAAATATCATTTTGAAGGTATGCTTGAAAAGGGAAATATCCTGTGTGCTTAGGAAACTCTCAGACCACAGGTCTAAAGAATTTTTGGTCATATCCTGTTAAGACACATTACATCCACTAGAGCAATAATCAGTTAATGACAAACAGTTGTGTTACAGATGAGTTTTCAGAATGACAGGTTATACTTATCTGGGCCATCACTGTTGGCATCCTTTGAATATTTTGCTGTGGAACTTGTGATGTGTTTACTTTGGTTGGGATGACCAGGCATAATATATACATTATTTAAATGTTAGATAGTATAAAAGATTGAAAGGCAATATCAGTTTTAAACAGGCTTCTTTTCATTGTTAAACATTACTTTTAAAATGTTAAAAGGTAAAACTAGTTTTGAACAGGATGATTTTCATCATAAAATTTCACTTTAAAGGTGCTTTTAAAAGCAGATAATTTCATGTCTACATAGGAAACTTTAAGACCTTCGGTCTCAAAAACTTTTGGTCATACCCTGTTAAGACACTTCACATCCACGTAGGCAAGTAATATTTACTGATCAACTGTGGTGGTACAGATGAGGCTTCTGAATCAGGTTGTCTTTATCATGACCTTCACTTTTGGCATCCAGTTAACGTTTTGCTGTGGGACTTGTGATGTGTCCACTTTGGTTGGGATGACCAGGAACTAGTTTTGAACAGGATAATTTCATCATTAAATTTCACTTTAAGGGTGCTTTTTAAAGCAGATAATTTCATGTCTACACAGGAAACTTGAAGACCTTGGGTCTAAAAAACTTTTGGTCATACCCTGTTAAGACACTTCACATCCACGTAGGCAAGTAATATTTACTGATCAACTGTGGTGGTACAGATGAGGCTTCTGAATCAGGTTGTCTTTATCATGGCCTTCACTGTTGGCATCCAGTTAATATTTTGCTGTGGGACTTGTGATGTGTCCACTTTTGTTGGGATGACCAAGCATATTATATAAATCATGTCAATGTAAGAGTTTAAATGTTGCAAAGGAAAACTGTAAATAGGTTGTTTTTCCTTTTTTTTTTTTTTTAAATACTTCTGTAAGGTTGCAAGGTAATTTCTAGTTTTGAATAGGATGCTTTTCATCCTAAAATATCACTTTGAAGGTATTTTTGAAAAAAGAAAATATGTCTTTTTAGGACATTTCGGCCTTATTTCTTAAGAACTTTGGTCATATCCTGTTATGATACGTTATGTTCATTAGGGTAAAAGTAATTTAATGACCAACAGTCTATTACAGATGAATCTGCTGAATGACAGGTTATACTTATCTGGGCCATCACTGTTGACATCCTTTTAACATTTTGCTTTGGAACTTGTGATGTGTTTACTTTGGTTGCGATGACCAGGCATAATATATACATTATTTAAATGTTAGTGTATAATAGTTTGCAAGGTAATATTAAGTTAATATAGGCTGCTTTTCAGTACTAAGCATCACTTTTGTAAGGTTGGAAGGTAAAATTAGTTTTGATAATTTTTCATCATTAAATTTCACTTTAAAGGTATTTTTTAAAGAATTTAATTTCATGTCTGCATAGGAAACTCTCAGACCTTAGGTCTAAAGAACTTTTGGTCATATCCTGTTAAGACACTTCACATCCACGTAGGCAAGTAGTATTTACTGACCAACAGTGGTGGTACAGATGAGTCTTCTGAATCAGGTTGACTTTATCATGGCCTTCACTGCTGGAATCCAGTTAACATTATGCTGTGGAACTTGTGATATGTCCATTTTGGTTGGGATGACCAGGCATAATATATACATTATCGAAATGTTAGTTTATAACAGATTGTAAGGTAAAACTTTAAATTTGTTTTTTGTTGTTTTTTTTTGTTGTTTTTTTTACATTACTTCTGAAAGATTGCAAGGTAATAACTAGTTTCGAATAGGATGATTTTTATCATTACATAACACTTTGAAGGTATGTTTGAAAAGGGAAAATATCATGTTTGCTTAGGAAACTATCAGACCACAGGTCTAAAGAACTTTGTGTCAACTTTTGTTAAGACACTTCACATCCACGTAAGCAAGTAGTATTTACTAACCAACAGTGGTGGTACTGATGAGTCTTTTGAATAAATTTGTGTTTATCATGGCCTTCACTGTTGACATCCAGTTAACATTTTGCTGTGGAACTTGCAATGTGTCCACTTTGATTGGGATGACCAGGCATAATATATATATTATTAAAATGTTAGCACATAACAGGTTGCAAGGTAATATTTTAAACAGATTGTTTTTTAATTTATAAACATTTCTTTTGTAATGTTGCCATGTAATATTAGTTATGAATAGAATGATTTTCACCATGAAATATCACTTTTAAGGTATTTATGTAATAGTTAAATTTCATGTTCGCTTAGGAAACTCTCAGACTACAGGTCTGAACAATTTTTGGTCATATCCTGTTAAGAAACATTACATCCACTAGAGCAATAATTGTTTAATGACCAACAGTCATGTTACAGATGATTTATCTGAATGACAAGTTATACTTATCTGGACCATCACTGTTGGCATCCTTTTAACTTTTTGCTGTGAAACTTGTGATGTGTTTACTTTGGTTGGGATGACCAGGCATAATATATACATTATTTAAATGTTAGATAGTATAAAAAATTGCAAGGCAGTATCAGTTTTAAACAGGCTTCTTTTCATTGTTAAACATTACTTTCAAAAGGTTGCAAGGTAAATCTAGTTTTGAACAGGATGATTTTCATCCTTAAATTTCACTTTAAAGGTACTTTTTAAAGGAGATAATTTCATGTCTGCATAGGAAACTCTCAGACCTTAGGTCTAAAGAAGTTTTGGTCATATCCTATTAAGACACTTCACATCCATGTAGGCAAGTAGTATTTACTGACCAACAGTGGTGGTACAGATGAGCCTTCTGAATCAGGTTGTCTTTATCATGGCCTTCACTGTTGGCATCCAGTTAACGTTTTGCTGTGGGACTTGTGATGTGTCCACTTTGGTTGGGATGACCAGGCATAATATACGCATTATTAAAATGTTAGGGTATAACAGGTTGGAAAGTAATATTTTAAGCAGATTATTTTTTATTAATTACTTAACATTACTTTTGTTATGTTGCCATGTAATATTGGGTATGAATAGAATGATTTTCATCATGAAACATCACTTTTAAGGCATTTTTGAAATGGTTAAATTTCATGTTTGCTTAGGAAACTCTCAGACCACATTCCCATTATTAAATATCAGTTTTAAGATATTTGAGATAATACAATGAATTAAACAGGTGTCCAATCACTGTTAGTCTATTCATAAATAAAAAATCTGGTTAGATAGTATTTCCCTGACTTTGACACCTTCACTGTTGTTCTATTTTGAAATGAAAAATTGAAAATTAATAGCACTTTGTACATGTAGTTACATTTATATGCATTTGTCGCAGGTGCAATGAAATGACTCGACATTCATGCATCGTTTACCACCACTGTGTTGCTTAACCCACTTTCTGTCAATAGAATGTTCCTTACAGACTGAGCAAGTTTACTGACCATTCTAAGGTGGTGGTCCCGGTGTTAGTCTTACTCTTTGTTGCTTTGTGGTTTATTCTATTCTATTGTTGTATGTCATTCCATGTGTCATTTTGTTCTTGTGTTTTTCTGTCCTTTTAGTATTGCTATTACCTTGCTTGGGGAAGAGAGAGCTAATCTTAGTGCTTTTCGTACATTTGTTCGATTTGTACTTGTTTGGATTTGTCGGTTTCCTCTTCCTCTTGGGGTCTGGGAAGGGCTGCGTTTTGTGATTGTGGCACTCCCTGGACTTTTCTCTTACCTTTTTTTCGCTTATGATTTTGGGAATGTCTGTGGTGGATTTCTTCTCTTTTTCATAGAGCACTTCATAGCACAAAGCCTCTTCTTAACATGCTTCCATGGTCTCAGTATGGCTTATATAAGGTTGAAAATGATGTATGTTTTTTTTTTGTTTGTTTGTTTTTTGTTTTGTTGCTATTCAAAAGGGAGTCTGCCTAAATTGTAGAGAAGAACTTTTTTTCCCTATGAATAAATTTATAAATTATTCCGGGCCCAGTTGTTCAAAGCTAACGACGTCGTTAGTTAACGATTGGTTAAAATTTACTTCGAGTGATACGCAAATATGCTGAAATTTTTTGCTGAAAAAATGTGAGTAGCTTTTGCAGTGCAAAAGCTACTCACATTTTTTCAGCAAAAAATATCAGAATATTGTATATTGAATCTGCTAAAACAGTTAACGAAATGACCCTTAACGATCTCGTTAAGCTAACGACGCTTTGAACAACTGGGCCCCTATGAATAAATTTGTTGCATAACCACTGCTCTGCATAAACACAATTATATTCTCTAGTACAACAGACCTCACACAGTTCACAATTCTTAAGAACATTTGGTCATTATTCTGTAGTGATACTTCACAAGCACTGAGGCAGTACAATTTACTGACCAACAGTAATGTTGCAGATGTGGCTTCTGGCTAACTGGCATTTTATGCATGTTTGTACCTTAACTGTTGCCGGCCTCGGTGGCTCAGTTGCATGCGCTGTCTGACTGGAGACCAGGAGGTTGTGGGTTCAACCCCCGCCAAGGTCGGCAACATTCTTTCATGGAGATTGATCATGAAACATTTTCTACAGTCATTCTCTCCCTTCTGTTGAAAGAATGTGCACAATACTTGTTAACTGCTTAGAGGATTAAGCCTGCCCAGTAAACGTGTGGTTAGGTAAACTGACCGCGCTCAACATGACCCCATTGGGTTGACTGGGCTGTAAAACCTCAACACAAATAAAAACCATAACTGTTAGTAATATCAGTTAATTCAGTAGGATGCTTAAGTTATTAAATTTGACCTTTTTAGTATTTTTAGAGGGACAATGATATGATCACATAGGAAACTCACATCAAAGTTCTTGAAAAGAAAAATTGGTCAGTATCCTGTAATGACACTTCACATGCACTGAGGCAAGTCATATCTGCTGATCACCAGAGAACGTGCAGATTAGGTTTCTGGATTGTGTGTTACATTTACTG
This sequence comes from Anodontia alba, assembly GCA_964016985.1. Taxonomy (NCBI): domain Eukaryota; kingdom Metazoa; phylum Mollusca; class Bivalvia; order Lucinida; family Lucinidae; genus Anodontia; species Anodontia alba. Next base: position 66,194,603 of record OZ024832.1, read on the forward strand.
TGGCCTTCACTGGTGACATGCAATTTACACTTCTGCTGTGGAACTAATGTAGTGTCCACTTTGGTTAGATGACCAGGTTTCATGTTTGCAATGGTTAGGTTCCATTGAAAGAAAAAAACTCTCAACATAGTGCATGTATTTACCTCCTTATATGGGTAGGTTTTGGTTAAGGTTTTAACATCACAATTTATGGATTATTGATAGGGCAAAACTCCTGGGCCCAGTTGTTCAAAGCGTCGTTAGCTTAACAAGCTCGTTAAGGGTCATTTCGTTAACTGTTTTAGCAGATTTAATATACAATATTATGATATTTTTTGCTGAAAAAATGTGAGTAGCTTTCACATTTTTTCAGCAAAAAATTTCAAAATATACGCGTATCACTTGATATAAATTTTAACGAATCGTTAACTAACGACATCGTTAGCTTTGAACAACTGGGCCCTGTTTACAAAGCAAAGCCTTCCATCCATAGTTCTGGAGAACATTTTGTCAATAATCTTCAAAACTAAGTGTGCTATAGGCAAATTTATCAAGCCACTGATTGATGATATATTTCTTATTTTCTCATAAAAATCTGAATTGATGAAGTTAAAATATTGAAAAGACAGTCAGTTATTGGATAGTCATAAGATATTGTCCTTGATTCAAAGCACAACATGTTACAAATTTACTGTTTGTACAAGATTTCCAAAAAATTAGATTGGACTGTATACTTTTGGCATAAATTTCAGGACAGTATTAAACCCACGACAGCTACACCACTAAGCACAGAATGGTTTATTTCTCTTCAGACATTTTTATGGCCCTGCATCGGATGAAGCTGGGGGTATATAGTTTTTAGGTTTTTCGTATGTACATTCTTGTACATACGTATGTACATGATCCTGTTAGACTCAGGTTAAGGCATTTGTACCAGGTAGAATTTTGCATTTTTATTATAGTTAGGTACCCGACAGCGGGGGCATCCATGTACTGTGGACACATTTCTAGTTTTACTCATGATTAAAAATTATAAATTTGGTCTGAATTTTGCGAAGTAAAATGCATCTGAAAATTCCAAAAGTTAAGCAGTATGTGATGATAGGCTGAAACTCTATGAAAGTAGGGAGTTTTTCCTAAAATTCAGTCTGACTCCCCTTCTGAACAAAACATCTGGTGATATTCAACATCTGAGTAATGCTTTGGAACCTCACAGTATAGGACATTATCTTCACTGTAGTTTGTTTGATTTGGGCTTAACGTCGCTTTCAACCTTTTTCAGTCATATCGCGACGGTGTCTGGATGTGGCAGGGAGCTCGATGCTCACTTTTAGAGTGCTGCCTCACTGAAATATCACGCCCCAGACACTTTGACATGATATTCCACCCAGTCACATTATACTGACACTGAGCTGACCAGTTCTAGCTCTACTTTCTTAATGCTGAGCGCCAAGCGAAAGAGCAGCTAGTACCATTTTTAAAGTCTTTGGTATGACCCGGCCGGGGATCGAACCCGCAACCTCCCGGTCACAAAGCGGATGCTCTACCACTGAGCCAACCTCATCATAAGTCGTCATCATCTTCTACAGTAACTTGGTGTCTGGGCTTCACGTAGCCTTCCCATATTATGCCAATCACTGTGCTGCCCATCTTATTAGAAATCAGTGTTTTTTGAGTGCCTTGACGATGATAGGTAGGTGTAACACAGCCCATGTCTCAATGATCAATTTGCATATACCTAGCAGTTCTGGTTTTCTCATCCTTCCAGTAGCCTTGAAAGAACGGCTGTCACTAGTGTACTAGTTATTCCACTTCTGCTGTAGCAGTACTTCCATGGACTTGTTCATTGAGACATCTAGAGGCTGCGATACAAATGTCATTCCACCCGGGATGATAGCCAGTCTGGTTTAGTGGTTATCACATAGTAGCTCCTTAACTTTGTTAGATTTGTAGCATTGGAAACTGTCTGGAACTAGCAGTATTTCTCTGACCACTCCGTCTTTTTTTCTCATACTAATTTGATTCAGTCTTTATGCCCTTCAGAGATGCAGCCACTGGAGTGATCAGTTCCAGCCCAGAACCAGCCAACATATACAAAGTGACAAGCACATCACTACAAAAAGCTTTGAAATGAGTACTCCTCAGTGCCAATTTACTTGGACAAAGAATCCTCTTAGTGTTAGAACACAAAAAAATGAGGCATACAAATTACTGCATTACTTAGATACATGATGAAATCTAAATATGTACAGACCACTATGCATTTTAAACTAGGTTCGATAACAAATCCAGTGCTTAAATTATGAAATATAATAACTATTTCCTTTAAATATGCCTTCAACATTGTGTTACATTCCAGTGCTACAAGCTGTCAGCTCCATCTGATAATGTTCAATCCCATTCAGCATTATCTTATGACTGGTCACCTCTCAGAACTATATCTTGCTATCAGATCATCTCGCAAGCATCAACTTTGGAAATCCACTGGTGGCTGAAACCCAGTCACTCCTGTTTGTCTGTCTGCTTAGGAATTGATCCTGTAAGACAGTTTTACCAAATTCTCATCCAACACAAATTCCTATGCTCATAATACAATACTCTGTCTTAAAGGCCAGCCTTTTTGCTCTTCTCTATGAATATTCAGCTCTAATATCCAAAACTGTCTTCTTTCAGAGTAATATTAGGCCATCTCTGCGTTCAGCTGCTGAGTCGGCCAACCCTGTCTTTTTGCTTATGTTGTAATACACTAGTCATTTGTAACCATTGCCCTCCCACTTATGAAGACTGGCGGTGTCAATGACTTTGTCTATCACAGTCCTGCTAAAAGTCCTGTTCTGGAGGGACATATTGAAATCATTCTTCTGCCCTTGTTCCTGCTCCTTTGAATAGTATAATTCCATGGAGGTGTATTTTGCATAATATGCCACAAGCCTAACACTTACTCTGCAGGAAACCTTGAAGTATCACTTCACTGCACATCAGCCCTCAGGGCATCCTGAACCCATCCGTACAGGTGGGGTAACAGTTGCACAAATACCTGATGATAAGCTCATCTGTATATTTGGTTCCTGAGAGTTCCAGCCCTGTTGACCACAGTCAACAACCCATTCTCTTATACCAAGCTACTAAATGCATGTCTTCTCTAAAAGCTAGGATTACAAGAGAGCCTAGAAATTAAGTTTGTTGGTACATGAATCTCTCTTGAGCAATTATTGATCACTTAGATATTTATTCTCCCATAGCTTCTTCACAACTGACCAAGTTCCAATAGGCAGTCTGAGCTTTTATAGTATTTTCTATTTTCTCAATAACATATTCATTTCACTTCATAAACTGTATAATAGCCTCTGTCCAGCCATAAATAATGGATCCTTTTGCACCAATTTGAAACTTAGCCGTCCCCAAATATGGACACATTCTACAGATATTATGCAGCTTTTCAGGTAACCCATAAGAGTGCAACATCGTGTCTGGTTTTAGATAAATTAGCATGAATCAGAAGAGGTTCAATGCCTTAGATATCAGTGTGTTTTCCGTAAATACCCAAAATATTTAACCCTTTCACTGCCAATTATACAGTCAAAAGTACTCCTCAGTGCCAAATATTTTTTAATAACTCTCTTTGAGCAGAGTACTGCTAGTAAAGGCCTCGGTGGCTTGGTTGGATGTGCCCTCCGACTGGAGACCAGGAGGTCGCGGGCTCAACCCCCTCAGAGGTCGGCAACATTCTTTCCTGGAGATTGATCATGAAATATTTTCTACGGTCATTCTCTCCCTTCCACTGATTCAAGATGGGCAGTTATCAGTTTCTGGCAAAAGAATGTGCACAATACTGGTTAACTGCTTAAGAGAACTAAACCTGCCCAGTAAATGTGTGGTTAGGTGAACTCTCCACGCTCGACATGACCCTATTGGGTTGACTGGGCCATAAAACCTCAACACAAACAAACTACTAGTAAAATCTTTATATCTTGGGAACTAATAAAGGTATCATGTTCCAGTTTTGACTATGGTTTTATTTTTTATTTGTGAACAAGTTGAAAATTTCATAATGAAATGTTTTGGATTTTTACGGCCCATCAACCCTGCAAAATACCATTTAGGACTTTTTCCTCTATTTTTGTAATAATTGTCTGTAGGACCCATACAAACTGCAATATTTGTGACAGAATCAATTCTTATTATCATATGCACAATATTCTACAGCTTGACACATGAAATCTTCAAGATTAGCCAGTGCATATAAAAGTAAGTACTGTATAGAGGAGTCCTCTTTGGAATGAAAATGATCATGTTTACGGTGCATTTTATAGCAAGGAATAAAACAATGAAGCAGGCTAACAATATGCAGTAGCAAAAAGACTACTTAAAACATATAGTAACTTTTGTTGACAAAAGTCACCTATGGCAGTCAGCCAAGCTGTCGACTTTAGTCACCTAAGGCAGTGAAAGAGTTAATGGAGAATACATTTAAAAATCAATTTGTAGCATATCAAAACGAATACAGTCTGTTGTATTCAAAATGATAATTTTTGTATGGATAGCCCTGACAGCAAAAGTTTCACCCTGATACACATTGTCATCTATTTCCCATGCTAAACGTCTGTGCATAATTCCTGTGCATAAGAGTGACTAGTTCTCAGCATCATTGTCTAGTTAAGTGTTAGTAACAAAAACTTGCAAGTCATCATTCTGCATTGGGATTTTCCAAGATTTCAGAAACATGGCCTCCAGAAAATGAGGAATGAGGAAAGAGATTACAGAACTGCATCAGATAAAATAATATGGTGTTTTAGCCAGTTATTGTTATTTGATTCATTGTCTTTATTTAATGTGCAACATAACTAATTAAGTCATCAAAGCATCAGATGAATGCATACAGAATCACGTCTGCAGTCATGACCGATCTGTGTAAACAGCCTCAGAAGTGAAAGTAGCTTGCAATGTGTGGGTTTAAAAGTCACTGATAAGACTTCAGTACTGGAAAGCTAAGTACCTTTGATAAATCATTGCTAGAGCAGATGAACAAAGAAAAACCCTAAGATCACCCGAATTCTACATAAGGTGCGGGCCCCCGTAGCCTAGTGGATAAGAGAGTTGACTCTTAATCCATTAGGTTTCTCACCGCTGTGGTTCGAGCCTCGCTCGGGTCATATGTGGGAAAGCCAAGTTCTGCTTACGGATGGTCAGGTGGTTTTTCTCCGGTTTTCGCCCACCTTCGATGAATAATCGGCTCGATATAAGTGAAATATTCTTGAAAGGGTCGTAAAACCCAAATAAAAAAAAAAAAAAAAAATTCTACGTAAGGTGATTGGTTCTGCCATTAAAAATGGGTTCCCTGGAGTAGGGGATGTGACACATAGCACCCGGCCATTTCAGAGCTTTTTTGTTAATTATGAAAGAGATAAATACAGAAAAATTATCAGCCGTATTATACTGCACAAAAATTAATGGAGATGTACAGACAGAGACACAAACAAAAATCAAAATACACACTTTAAAGCAAGTTATTTAAATTACAGCTCACCCCTCCCAACAAGCCCATGGGCCAAAGAATATCACTAAGATTGTCCACAGCATGGATACTGATTCCAGAATCCCAGTTTTGCCCTTTCTGACTGGCTTTAAATTTTGCCAGTACAATACTGGTTGGAAAACTAATTGTCTGATGCACTGAATATACTTCTGAAACTGAGATTAGCTCAATTGAGATGAGGTTATAAATAATATGAACAAGAATGTGACTGCTTTAAGAGTTAAAAATTAAGCCTGTTTCCAATACCTCTTCTTTCTTAGCTCAGTCTACGCTTTACCTAATCAAAACCAATCTGTAACAGCCATTAATGATTGTTTATAAGCAACTTCCATGTTCCTGTTTTTAAATTAGACCTCATGACTCCTGATGACCAGTTTTATGTCTTCAGTAGATAAAGAATAGTACTTACTTTGTTTTGAAAAAGGTATTTGATATACCAAAATGTGTCCATCATAATAACTATTAACTTAAAGGTACCATTGCTGGTTGTTTGTTCTATTATCTACCCACAGTTTTTCTTGAAATAACGGACTTGTGCATTATATTACATTTTTTATTATTTGTCAGATGCATAAGTTATTAACTCTTGTCCTGCTGAACCTGGATATACCCTGCCTTTGCAAACAATGCAAACAGTGTAGATCAGGATCAGTTGGCTTCTGAACTGATCTGGATCTGCACTGTTTGCCATTAAGTATGTGAATTTATGACAACAATCCAGATAAAGTAATCTGAAAATTAGAAGTAGGCATGCCTTATTGATTTATTCACAGGATAAGGGTTAAACTGAAAGTCAGTGTTTAAGTCCAGAAATCATTGTCAAAGCCTATCCTTCCTAAACAAACACACATATAGTATATATCCTTAAAACCAAAACTAACTTGTCACTTTTTATTAAAGAATAATTTTGCTTCTACTTCGATTTAGTTGTAATAAGTTAGTTCAATTGTTTTCCGCAGTTAGTCTCAACAGAATTCAAGAGAGATCATTCCTGTAAGTGATTCCAGTCTCGAGTTACCTGCCTTTTAATCAAAAACAGTAGTTTCACATTTTCTCACAACTTCAAAAGCAGAGCATGATTTTCAATACAAAATCTTCCTAAACAAACACACATATAGTATATATCCTTAAAACCAAAACTAACTTGTCACTTTTTATTAAAGAATAATTTTGCTTCTACTTCGATTTAGTTGTAATAAGTTAGTTCAATTGTTTTCCGCAGTTAGTCTCAACAGAATTCAAGAGAGATCATTCCTGTAAGTGATTCCAGTCTCGAGTTACCTGCCTTTTAATCAAAAACAGTAGTTTCACATTTTCTCACAACTTCAAAAGCAGAGCATGATTTTCAATACAAAATCTGAAAGTGCATTGTTTGTCAATAAAATTCCCTGGAAAACATTTTATCAGTTCTTCCTGGCTAATTAATGGCAATTACTCAAATTTGCTTCACATTGAAATTACCTACCTTGCAATAAGAACTTAATTACACCTGCGTGAGAGTAAGAAATGTCATCCTTGTTTAGCTCAGTGAGATGAAACATTCAGCAAAGTGAAACAAACAGACTGGGTCCTAGGGTGTATGTAAGTACAGTACAAGGACAAACAATCAGAGGGAAATTTGCACACCTAAGTTGCCCATGCTAACACATGCCCTTGCTTGTAAATGCCATATCTCCGATATTTTTTGGAAGTTTTAAACTGCGAACTGTTTGGATCTGTACAGAGACTGTATGACCAGAAAAAGATGCAAAAGTTCTTATCATGTCAAATGAAAAATGGATGACAATTACCTGTAGGATTTCCATTACAAACTTGTTAAGTTTGATCAAACAGCCTTCTCCACAAAAATGGACAGGTTCTGAAGTTGCGCAATAGATGATGCAGTTAATTTAAGAACACTTTTCAATACATGTCTGAGCGAATTAAGAATTTTCACCTGAAATAAACCCGTATTTAAGGTACAGTGACCTTCCAAAACTGAATTAATATCGTAACTTTTAATTCTGTTGTGAGAAAGACCCTTTTGATAATCTGTTTGACAGAAAGGGCTCAACAACTGTGTGTCATGTGCACAAATAATTGTTCTTTAACATCATTAAAACAGGTTTTAAATTTCACTCAGCAAAGGGTATAAATATAAGCTGTAAAGTTACTTTTGGCTTTAAGTATACATAGCTATGCTGCTGTACACTCAAACTTCAATACCATATTTCTTAATGCAAATGTGTTAGCATGGGCAACTTAGGTGTGCAAATTTCCCTCTGATTGATTGTCCTTGTACTTACATACACCCTAGGGCCCAGTCTCTTTGTTTCACTTTGCTGATTGTTTCATCTCACTGAGCTAAACAAGGATGACATTTCTTACTCTCACACAGGTGTAATTAAGTTCTTTTTTATTTTATCAGCCTTGATGGCTCAGTTGGATGCAGGTCTGACTGGAGCAGGTTCAACATTTGCTGGGTAGGCAACATTCTTTCATGGAGACTTGATCACGAAATACTATGTCCATTTTCTCCCTTCTGCTAATTCAAGAAGGGCAGTTGTCAGTTTCTGGCAAAAGAATGTGCACAATACTGGTTAACCTCTTAGAGGACTAAACCTGTCAAGTTAAAGTGTGGTTAGAGAAACTGACTGCATTCAAAATGACCCTGTAGGGTTGCCTGGGCTGTAAAACAACAACACAGGCAAATAATATTACCGTAACTTTAATTCCTTTTGCTGCAGAATCATTTTACATTGCTGGACAGGGTTCCAGGTTTGAACATTATACAAGCAATTCTCATATCCTAATTCTTAAGAATTTTAACTGCACAATACATTAACTTATAGATAATGTGCTATATTCTATTCTGTTCATACCTTCCACAGAAAAAAAGGACCGTACAGTCATCCCATACAGTCTTAATCCAAAAGGCCCCTTAGGCAGTCACCTGTGTGATGTCATTCCTCCTGCTCTGTTGATCAAGTGTCAGTTTCTTTTCTATGGATGAGAAAGTAAACAGGATTTTTCTCAGGGTGAAAGAAATCTTTGTGTTTTTCCTTTTTCTCCAGTTGAAATTGTAATCTTTATTCTTTCTTATGTTCCTTTATCATGCGTTTCACTATTCATACTATCTTTTGTTGTAAATCAATTTCTTGTAATTATCCATTGCTCGTTTGTTGTAATGAGTTTTTGCAACTTAAATGACTATTCTTCGTGGTGAATGTGGTCATATAAAATCGTGTTGGGATAATCATAAGAGGTGTATAAAATACTCTTCTTGTTCCAGGGTATCAACCTGCTCTACATGTAGCTCCTGGTCAGATAAAACCTGGAAACTTGCCGAAGAAAGAAGAACTTGCACTTCTAGAAAGTGGGTCATGGCTAAGAAGAAACCATATCTGATTCATCAGACGAAGAAAATTGGATAGGATCACCACCCCACATGGCCCTGCTGCCCAGGGGAGGACCCATCCAGGTGGCAACTCCAAGTGTACTTGTACCCAGAGGAGTGTAAGTCCACCGGCCACCGGCTGCCGGCCATTCGCCCAATGGACAAGAAGACATCACTGACCAGCCAACGGTCACCAGTCATCAGCCATGGGTCAAATGGGCATTACACAAGAATTTTCAAGTCAATCAATCACTGGTCACTGGCCATCCAGCCACTGGTCATTGGACACAGGGGAAAGTTAATATTCACCGGTCAACCGGCCACCAGTCACCAGTCATCAGACTTTATATCAACCTACATTTAGTGAGACTCATGCCATGGGCATGGAGTTCACTAATAATAACTCAAAAAGAGTTTTATTATCCCTGGAACTGGACTTTAGTGATATGTCTGATCCCAATGTTGTTATCGAACCACCTGACAACAACTGGAGATCAGACAACAGACAAACTTTACAGACTTCCCTCTCTGGACATATTTCCAGGATGGATCAATCTAGAAGTAAACATAAGTCCAAGAAGTGGAGGAGACATAGATCGTCCTCTACATCCTCCTCTTCTAGGTCTGCATCTTTAGACTCTTGCAAAAGAAACAGAAAGTCAAAAAGATCCTAACTTATAGATCTTCTTCTTCATTATCTGATAATCAGTCTCATGATTATGGCAGATACAAAAGAAGTAGACATAGTCCACAGGCTGCACAGAATCTGAGTATGCTATGGCCTGCGGGAAATAACTAATGTCCAGACAATACCACAACCTGAACAGACTTTACAATGCTCTACAAAGGACAGGTTCAGACTCGGAAATTGAAACCTGGACCTTTGATAGGGCAATCGATGAAGTTTCAGGCTTTTGTCTCTGGAGTTATGCCCAAGGCCAACAGAGGAGCATGCTCCGGCAAAGCCTTTATCTGGCATGCGACTTCATTACTACTATTGCTGCAATCCAAGCTGGTTGAAAATACTGCCAGATTTCTCCAAAGCAAAATTGACATGCAGAAATGTGGCAGAGATTGGATATGCTCCTAAAATTTAGTATCTTCCCTGACACAGACTAAATTTTATAAGAGCCAGAGTCAATATTTCCCAACAGATAACATTCCTCCATTAGAATCGGAAGCTTCTTTGCTGGATTTATCCAGGAAGGGAAAATGCTCCATTCCAAAGAAAAATATTGAATTATGGGAAAAAATAGCCCACAAACTTATAGCGATAAACTCGCATATGGAAATATTTTCTTCTGCTGCTTACTTATGTATGCAGCAGCAGACAATGTCCATGCCAGCTCTTTTGAGACTGCTTGAAACTGTAGCTAAGTCTATAAAGCATGCTACAGCTGTGTCTTAGCTATGGAGATTTTCCAAGCTAGAAGTGATGCGGTGCTGGCCACGTCTTAACCCTTAAAGCGCCAAGAAAAACTGCATCTGAAAATGTTGTCTGTTTATGTCATCTGCTGAATATTCTTGCAAACTTCTCAAAGCTATTTTTGCATACCGGCAAACAGTATGGACCAAGATCAGACTGCTCAGTCTGATCTGGGTCCACACTGTTTGCAGAAATGACTTTTAAGCTCACAAGCAGAAGACAAAGCAGACGACAATTGTTGTGATTGGCACTTTAAGGGTTAAGATTTTACTAGACAATTCCAACCATGAGTTGCAAAACACTCCAATAGGTTCTTGGCAACTTCCTCAGTTGCTACTACCATACAACAACAAAAAGTGACTTATCAGGCTCCTCAGGTCCTTAAGAGACCGAAGCAGCCAACAAAACCTTCTAGGCCTCAACAAACGCAGCCGTACAGGCCTAAAAGTCAGACACCAGTCATACTCATCAAGTAGAAAGGAATATGCTAAGAGAAGTGGAAATCAAAAACAGTTCCCCTCCTCTAAGCAAGCCTCATCCTCCACAAAATTCTGGTCCAACCCTTTCCACTGCCAGTCGTACCATGTCCAGACATTCTAGTGGGAGGAAGGTTGGCCCATTTTGTGGAACAATGGGAAGAATTGATAGACAACAAGTGGGTCTTCTCTATCATCTCAAATGGGTTCAAGATCCCATTTAAGTCAGTTCCTCCCCTATTGGTTGTTCCGGTATATCTGAGTCAATCTTCCTCCCCATTATTGCAAGTAGAGATAACACAACTTCTCAAGAATTGGGCAATGGAAAGGGTATGGAATCCAGGAACTCCCGGTTTTTATCCCCAGCTATTCCTAGTGCCAAAAAAGAATTGAAAGTTATGCCCAGTAATAGATCTTTCTTAACTAAGTTGGTATATAAAAAAACAGCATTTCAAGATGGAGACAGTCAAGTCAGTAAGACAATCGATAATGACCAACAACTGAGCTGTTTCCATAGATCTGACAGATGCATATCTTCATATTCCAATACATCCGAGATCCAGAAAATACCTTCCGTTCGTCTACGAACATCAGGTCTTTCAGTTCATGGCCTTACCATTTGGAATGTCCGTAAGTCCATGGATTTTCACAAAATTAATGAATATAATAGCAACACACTTACCACTACATGCCGTATCTCTCTTCCCATACCTAGATGATTGGCTAATAAGAGATCTGATTCACAATCGATTTATCTCTCACACAAAATACACTTTTCAAATACATGTAGTAAAAAATCTGAGTTTCATACCAAATCTAAAGAATCTGATTCACAATCGATTTATCTCTCACACAAAATACACTTTTCAAATACATGTAGTAAAAAATCTGAGTTTCATACCAAATCTAAAGAAGTCAGATTTGATACCAACAAAAGAATTCACCTTTATAGGTGTGGAATTTCTAACTCAACAGAAAATAGTCAGAGTACCAGCAAACCGAGTAAAAGCTCTTATTCTTACCATCAAAACAATTCTTTCTCAGACTCAGGTTTCGGCACGAACGTTCCTTTCTCTTTTGGGCAAATTCATTGCAGCAGCAGACTTAATTCTTCTAGGCAGACTGCATTTACAATCTCTGCAAATGTGCCTATTATCAGTCTGGAAACCTCATATTTTTCCCTTAGATCATAAGGTTATGATCAACAGTATGATCAAATTTCATTTGAAATGGTGGACGGACACCAATTGATTTGTTCAAGGAATGCCCATTCACCCGTCCAGACCCCAAAACATTCCTTTATAAGGATATGGATGGGGTGTTCATCTGGAACAGATGAGTCTATCCTTTCATGGTAGCTGGTCAGAAGACCAATCCCATCCCCATATCTACATGTTGGAAATAATGGCCATTTGTTTCGCATTGATAAAAGCCTTAAAATAAAGTCACCATTTTTGTGTCATGATTTCTACGGACAACACAGGAGGAACACATTCTCCCAACCTATGCTTAGAGGTATGGAAGATCCTCCAATGGTGCCTAAAACATCATATTGTCATCAGGATTTGTCATATCCCAGGCAAATTCAACAAAATAGTCAAAACAGAGTGGGCATTGGATCAGTCGATAGCCAGTTCAATTTTCCAAATGTTCTAGTTTCCCAGTCTGGATCTGGGCCCAGTTGTTCAAAGCTAACGATATCGTTAGTAAACGATTCGTTAAAATTTACATCAAGTGATACGCAAATATGCTGAAATTTTTTGCTGAAAAAATGTGAGTAGAGCAAAAAAATGTGAGTAGCTTTTTTCAAAAGCTACTCACATTTTTTCAGCAAAAAATATCAGAATATTGTATATTGAATCCGCTAAAACAGTTAACGAAATGACCCTTAATGAGCTTGTTAAACTAATGTCGCTTTGAACAACTGGGCCCTGTTTGCAACATGTTTCAATCACAAACTTACACTTTATGTGTCCCCAGTTCTGGACAATCAAGCCTTTGCACTAGATGCATTTTACATGAACTGGAACAGTCTTCATGCTTATGCATTTCCTCCAACAATACTGATTCTTTCTGCCCTGAACAAGATATGCCAATCTCAGTGCAGAATAGTTCTTATAGCCCCTCTTTGGCCACAACAAACATGGTTCTCAGAGGTTCTACAACTACTTGTCTCAGTTCCAGTTAGTCTTCCACTCTTTCCAAAACTATTAACACAAGCAAAAGGAAAGTTTCAACATCGAAACCTCCCAGTACTCAACCTGCATGCCTGGGAGTTATCAAGCAATCAGATAGAGATAGAAAATTTTCACAAAACATTGCAGATTTTGTCTCCAAATCAAGATGAAGATCAACTCAGAAAGTCTTTGATGTGAAATGGATCATATATACCCGTTGGTGTCATAGAAGGAAGGTTAATCCGGTCTCAGCCCCTTTTTTTCCTGTTATAGCCGATTTCCTCATTTACCTGTCCTCTGAGAAAAAGAATCAGATTAGTACTATTAAGGGCTATAGATCAATGATATCTAATACTCTTAAATTTAAGACTGGTAATAGAATTGGATCTAATCCTGTCTTGTCAGAACTATTAAGATCTTTTGAATTACAATGCTCTGTATAAAGATCTCTCACTCCTAAATGGGATTTATCTAGGGTCTTAGTCTGTCTACAGAAAGCCCCATATGAACCTTTACATTCTACAAGACAGCCTTTCTTTTAGCTCTTGCCACCGCCAAAAGATGTAGCGAGATTCATGCCCTGGCAGTGGATTCAAATCATTTAAGATTCAGTCAGTCTGGTTAAGAATCAGCTTCCGTCCATTTGCCCAGATCCCTAATTTAACTCGTATATGCAAAAGGGAACATTCGGATAGACTTTCATGCCCGATAAGAGCCTTAAAATTCTTCCTTAAGATGACTAGACCTTACCATCAAAAAATAGAACTAGATTATTTCTACCAAGTAAAGGCAAACAAGATATTTCTAAATCCTCTCTCGAGATGGATATCTTATACTATTAAGCTTGCCTACAGGAAACTCACCCATAAAGACTTTTCCTTCTTAAGGATTAAAGCCCATGAAGTGAGGGCTCTATCTTCCTCTTGGGCCTTTTCCAATAAAGTTCTGCTCAATGAGATTCTAAAAGCAGCTGTATGGAATCAATCTTCCACTTTTTCTAAGTTCTATCTAAAGGATATGTCTCAGCAACTTCAAAACCTGCATAATTTGGGCCCCATTGTTGTGGCCCAAAAAGTGGTGCCAAGTTAACAGTGCCTTGGATGCCTATAGAAGATTAACAGCCTTTAAACCCTACAATACATATACATGTATATATATATATATATGTTGGAATGAGCTTATTCTTAGGATTTATATGAAGAATGAGCTTATTCTAAGAGTTTCCTGAGCCTTAATCCAAAAATGGAGGGATCTACCTTTTAGTGTTAGAATTGGGAGCTCCTTCCCACCATTTTATGCTAGCACATTATTAGCTCACCTGACCTCTTCTGAAAATTATGGTGATCTGCCTCTTGGTCTGGTTGCCATGGCAACAGAAACTCCCATAGACTTATAATGGGAAAATGGTTAAATTGCATTTTCTCCATAACCATTGAAGTGATGTGAACCATATTGGTAGTTATGATCATTTGATGATTGTCTACCCAGTTTATGTGTTTTATGACCAATGGCCATTTTGTTTGGTTGCCATGGCAACATTAAATTTAAAAAAAAAGGATATTTTTTTAAATAACATCTCCAAACAACTGAGGTAGTATGACTAATCATGTACAAATGTTGCTTGGGTAAGGACAATTCAAAATAGCTAAAATTATGGTGATCTGCCTCTCGGTTTGGTTGCCATGGCTACAGAAAGTTCCCATAGACTTATAATGGGAAAATAGTTAAATTGCATTTTCTCCAAAACCAGTGAAGTGGTGTGAACTATATTTGGCAGTTATGATCATTGGATGATTGTCCACCCAGTTTTTATGTTTTTTGACCAGTGGCCATTTTGTTTGGTTGCCACGGCAACATTAATTTAAAAAAAAAAAAAAATTTATAAGTGACATCCCCTCCAAAACCACTGAAGCAGTTTGACTCTAATTTTGTAAAAATGTTGCTTAGGTAAGAACAATTCAAAATAGCTAAAATTATGGTGATCTGCCTCTTGGCTTGTGGTTAATTTGATTAAGAATCCATGTTTCTTAATCCTCAACATCCTCAAGGAGTCTTTATTACCAATTTCAGAGCATCCTATCTCTATTTGAAAATGTGTGTGCAGAATAGCAATTCTAAAATATTTATGTATATGTAGAGATGCTTAAATTTCTTGTGCATTAACACTGAAACATAAAAGGAAAATCTGATGAGGTTTTGCTGATCCCAACCACTTTTATAGTTACCAGAAAATGCCTAAAATATTCTTCATTCAAACAGATGTCTTAAGGGGAATAGTAAAAACAGTTAAGTGAGTAAGTTGTCTTTTGTTGGCAAAAAAGAAGGCTTTTGATCTCCGTCCAGCAGTCTGCCCAGAAATATGCATCAGAAGATGTCTTGTTTCCAGCTATTCATTTTTTTTTTCTATTTTTTCAGGGAATAACTCTTTCTTTGTCCTTTTTGTATTATATAGCATCTTTGTTTTAATTTCAAAATTCATCTCTGCAATGATGCCATCTTCTTGACTAGTCTTGTTTCTTCTAGTGAATTAATTTGTTTACATATTAATCTGTTACAAAGGAGTGCTGATACAAGTAGTATCCAGATACATATTGTTCAGTTGGACAGACAGATGTAATTCTTAGATGCCCTTGTATGACCCAAATAAGATTCACAATTCTCCCAAATTACTTTCTTAGTAGTTGATGGAACCTAAACAGAATGAATATCAACAGCTAAAGTGGTTAACTTGATTGTGAATCCATGTTCTTCTCAACAAGTCTTTATTACCAATTTCAGAGCATGCTTTCTCTATTTGAAAATGTGAGTGCAGAATAGCAATTTAAAAATATTTATGTGTATGTACAGAGGCTAGAATTTCTGGTACATAACCACTGAAACAAAACAAAAAAATCTGATGAGGTTTTGCTAGTCCCAACTGCATTTTTAGTTACAATAAAATGCCTTAAATATTCTTCATTCATAAGGATGTCATAAGGAGATTAGTAAAAACAGTTAACTGAGTTAGTTGTCTTTTGGTGGTCAATAAAGAAAGCTTTTAATCTCCGTCCAGCAGTCTGTCCAGAAATAATTATGCATCAAAAGATGTCTTGTCAACAGCAAACCAAGGTATTATTTTTATTTATTTATTTTTGTTTTAAATAGTTTGGTAATGTAAAGCTTTTAAATGGGACAGAATCATTCCATAGATGAAGTATTTAATTGTGAAAATAGTGAAAATAAAGAATGTGTTTACTGCCATTTTAATATGTGATATACTGTTACAGTGTAAGCAAAGTTTCATTAAAATACCTGTATTGATTCAGAGAATGGCAAGGCTGACATATACTTTAAACATTTTGGGCTGTGTGTCCTAGTGTTTAGTCATCTCAACCTGTAAGACAGGGTGTCATGGGATTGAACTTTGTTTGGGTTGGGAATATTTCCAATTTTTAGCACACCTATCTCATACTCAGTATGCCCTGGATTGAGTATAAATTGGACAGGGAAATGCTTGGTCACTGACAGCAGAAAAAGCTTGCATGGACGGGACTGTGTAAATGCAAGCATTAAAACACATCAAGGCCTAATTTAACTGTACTACACAAAAGATTTTAAATCTCCAGAAAACAGCCACAAACATTTGGGTTGTTGTGTTCTGGTCATACATTCATAGCATGTAAGTTTTTTGTTTACATTTTTACCTCCATAGGGACTTGGTAACTTTCCACAAAGAAGGAGTTTATGGATATCTTGCACATTTTTACACAATCATGCTATTTTTTTTTTCTTCTATTTATGATTGTTTTACCATTAATCATTGATTGGGCTTTTTATCAAGACTTGGCATGTGCAGACCAAAAAAAAAAAACCTGCTTTTAAAACTATTTTAGTATCTGTGCAGACTAAAAAATTGATTTTTTTTTTTTATAAATAATTTTTGTGTCTGCACATAAAATGTCCAATACCTCTGGCGCGGCCTAACAGCCCGTAAGTTAAGACATGACATGTGCAGACAAAAATAACCCCTGCTTTTTAAAATATTTTATGCATCTGTGCAGACTAAAAAATGATTTTTTACATTATTTTTAGATTCTGCATACAAACTGTCCAATACCTCTGGCGCGGCCTAACAGCCCGTAAGTTAAGACGGGGCATGTGCAGACAAAAAACCCTGGTTTTTAAATAATTTTAGTATCTGTGCAGACTAAAAAATGATTTTTTACACTATTTTTAGTGTCTGCATACAAACTGTCCAATACCTCTGGCGCGGCCTAACAGCCCGTAAGTTAAGACAGGGCATGTGCAGACAAAAAAAATCCTGCTTTTAAAAATATTTTTAGTATCTGTGCAGACTAAAAAATGATTTTTTATATTATTTTTAGTGTCTACATACAAACTGTCCAATACCTCTGGCGCGGCCTAACAGCCCGTAAGTTAAGACAGGGCATGTGCAGACAAAAAAACCCTGGTTTTTAAATAATTTTAGTATCTGTGCAGACTAAAATATGATTTTTTACACTATTTTTAGTGTCTGCATACAAACTGTCCAATACCTCTGGCGCGGCCTAACAGCCCGTAAGTTAAGACAGGGCATGTGCAGACAAAAAAAATCCTGCTTTTAAAAATATTTTTAGTATCTGTGCAGACTAAAAAATGATTTTTTACATTATTTTTAGTGTCTGCATACAAACTGTCCAATACCTCTGGCGCGGCCTAACAGCCCGTAAGTTAAGACAGGACATGTGCAGACAAAAAACCCTGCTTTTTAAATAATTTTAGTATCTGTGCAGACTAAAAAATGATTTTTTACATTATTTTTAGTGTCTGCATACAAACTGTCCAATACCTCTGGCGCGGCCTGACAGCCCGTAAGTTAAGACGGGGCATGTGCAGACAAAAAAACCCTGGTTTTTAAATAATTTTAGTATCTGTGCAGACTAAAAAATGATTTTTTACATTATTTTTAGTGTCTGCATACAAACTGTCCAATACCTCTGGCGCGGCCTAACAGCCCGTAAGTTAAGACAGGGCATGTGCAGACAAAAAAATCTCTGCTTTTAAAAATATTATTAGTATCTGTGCAGACTAAAAAATGATTTTTTACATTATTTTTAGTTTCTGCATACAAACTGTCCAATACCTCTGGCGCGGCCTAACAGCCCGTAAGTAAAGACATGGCATGTGCAGAAAAAAAACCCTGCTTTTTAAAATATTTTTATACTGTTTTTAGTGTCTGCATACAATCTGTCCAATACCTCTGGCGCGGTTTAACAGCCCGTAAGTTAAGACATGGCAAGTGCAGACCGAAAAAACAACAACTGCTTTTTAAACTATTTTTAGTATCTGTGCAGACTGAAAAAATAACAGCCCATAGAAAAACAAGTGGGGGAGTTGCGACAAAGCTCTATCTTTTTTGCCATTTCTAATGACAAATGGAACAAATTGATTTTTATACTATGTTTAGTATCTGTGAGGACTGAAAGAAAAAAAATCAAGATTTATACACTATTTTAAGTATCTGTACACAAAATGTCACATACCTCTGGTGCTAAAATGGTTCTGCTCTGCTGAACAAAATGACCACCAGAGCTAAAAATAAAAAACCTTTAAACAACATCTGTGTATGGCCTGATTTCAAAATAATTTCGCAGAAATGTTCTTTCTGATTAAGTCCTATTTTCCTGATACTCTGGTGAGCCGTCATGGCCCTCTTGTATATGTATAGGACAAGAAGATACAATTCACACATAGGTTGTGTTTCACAGAACAGCCTATGTCTGAGCAGATAACTCTTTCTTTGTCCTTTTTTTTTTTTTGAGGTGGTCGGGTGGTGCGAAGGTGTCATGTATCTTACGTCACTGGGGCGTCCAACTGATATTGGCTGACAGTTGGGCAAGGCCTGTTATCCTTGTAGCAGGTAAGGGTAGGGGGAATGTTTTTATTTCTTTTGTCTCTTCACTTTCATTCCTGTTCCTCTTTCTTCCTTGTCCCTCTCTTTCATCTCTTCTACTATCTCTTCTATCTTGTTAAACCCCAACACAGGAGGTCATGGGTTCAGCCCCTGCCGAGGTCGGCAACATTCTTTTGTGGAGATTGATCATGAAATATTTTCTACAGTCATTCTCTCCCTTCTGCTTATTCAAGAAGGACAGTTGTCAGTTTCTGGCAAAAGAATGTGCACAATACTGGTTAACAGCTTAGAGGACTAAGCCTGCCCAGTCAGTCTGTCTGTCTGTCCATCTGTTCACATTTTCAAATGACCTCCTCTGAAGCCTCAGGGCCAATATTGCTCAAATTTTATACAGAGCCTCCTTAGGTTGGGGGGAACGAAAGATTGCTAAAATGGTTGTAGTCTGTTGACCAAGGTGGCCACCATGCCCATATATGGTAAAAACCTTTAAAAATCTTCTTCTCCAGAAGAGAGGATGCCTTGGGGCTGAATCTTTGCACAATTCATCAGGGATGGGAGGTCTACCAAAGTTGCTAAAATGATAGTCGTATATTAACCTTTGACCTTTTTATGGCAAGGTCAAGTTCCCTATGCATTTGTATGGGCACCATACATCTGTATGGGAAAAATGTTGAGAATTTCAAACGACTTTTCCTCTTAAGCCTCTGGGCCAATGTTGCTCAAATTCTATGTGCTGCCTCCTTAGGATGGGGGAACAAAAGATTTCTAAAATGGTTGTGGTCCATTGACCAAGATGGCTGCCATGCCCATATATGGTGAAAACATTTAAAAATCTTCTTCTTCAGAACCAAATAAGCCCTGAGGCCTTATCTTTGTACAAATCCTCGGGGACAGGAGATCTACCAAAATTGCTAAAATGATGGTCCTACATTGACATTTGACATTTTTATGAAAAGGTCAAATTTTCTTCCCCCATGCATTTGTATGGGCCCTATACATTTATACGGGTAAAATGTTGAGAATTCATATTTTGGACATCTCTTTCATCTAGTTGAATCGAAACTTGATGATGAGCATTAGGCACTTATTAGACACAAAATAGTTAAATGAGCCAACAGAAAATCCAAGATCACCACCACAGCCACCATCTTGAAAATCAATTTTCGACATTCTCTTTTCAAACCTTAGATCGCTTTGAGCTGAACTTGCTCTTCAGCAACAGGATGACTTCCGGATTGAAACAAGCTAAAAATGTGTTGATCGAAAATCAAAGATAGCCACAATGGTTCTGCTCCATTGAACAAGATAGCGGCCAGAGCTAAAAAATAGAAAATCTTCAAACAACATCTCGTCCTTGGCCAGTGGCCTGATTTAAAAATATTTGCACAGAAGTGTTTCACCAATGGCCTTCAACCAAAATTACTAAAATGGTTCTGCTTGGCTGAACGAAATGGTGGCCAAAGCTAAAAATAGAAAAACCTTTAAAAGACATCTCCTCAACAGCCAGTGATCTGATTTCAAAGTAATTTCACAAAAGTGTTCCTCTTATGGCCCTTAAACTAAATTGCTAAAAAGGTTCTGCTCGGCTGAACAAATGGCTGCCAGAGCTAAAAATAGAAAAAAACCTCTAAACATCTCCTCCTTGGCCAGTGGCCTGATTTAAAAATGATTTTACAGAAATGTTCCTCTTATCCCCCTTTACCAAAATGCTAAAATGGTTGTGCTCTGCTGAACAAAATGGTCACCAAAGCTAAAAAATAGAAAAAACCTTTAAATGACATCTCTGTGGCCAGAGGCAAGATTTCAAAATAAATTCACATTAATGTTCCTCTTATGCCCCTTTGCCAAAATTGCTAAAATGGGTTTGCTCTTCTGAACAAAATGGTTGCCAGAGCTAAAAATAGAAAAAAAAAAGCTTTAAAGGACAGGATAAGTAGATGTATCAAATGACTTCTGAAAAATATCTGAACTTTTTTTCACTTATGGTGTTTTGAAAATTTCAGCATTTTAACCTTGTAAGCAAGATATCTGAAAAACTGTTTAAGCCATTTCCTTGTCATAAGTTTCAATATTTGACAGTAATGGAAAAATGTTGCATGCCATCTGCATATCTGCAGTGGCCGTTTCACTCAGGTGAGCGAGTTGTGGCCCGTAGGCCTCTTGTCTATAGGTTAATGTATTGTGCAGTTAAAATTATGTTTTTAAAAAGAAAATATATTTTAACTAGCAATACTTAACCTATAGATAAGATAATCCTGCCTCCCTATCCTGGCTTAACTCTACCCTTTAGGGCTTTACATTCAAAGAAACGGACACATGATCAAAAGAGCGGGAGGAATGATATCACACAGGTGACTGCCTAAGGGGCCTTCTTGATTAAGACTGTATGAGAAAACTGTACAGTCATTTTTTCTGTGGAAGATATGAACAGAATAGAATATAGTACATTATCTATAGGTTAAGTATTTCTTGTTAAAATATGTTTTGTTTGTAAAAAACTTCATTTTTGGTCTATATGCTGAAATGACACTTCAAATGTGCTGAGGCAAGTGGATATTATTGCCCAACAGTAATGGTACAGATGAGGCTTTCTTGTTGGTATTTTTTTCCAGGCCTGCACTGTTGGCAACCAGTGTATCCTTTTGCTGTGGAATTTGTTAATGTCCCCACATTTGGTTTGGATGACAAGGAAAACATTACGAAAACATGCCTATTCAAATATACTGAAAATTGTACCACCAAAAAATGAAATTTTTCAGATAAAAAATTCTGATATTTTTCTTATTTCTGCTAGCGAGGCAGTTCTAATGAGTACCTATAATCTATGTTTTGAGCAGAAATAAGAAAAATATTGTATACTCCTGTAAACCCCATTTTTACCATATAAAAGTGGGGTTTAAGGGGGTCAAAATTATATAGGCGTGTTTTTGTGATGAACCATATTGGTGATATTTTTCCCAGAAAACAGTATATGACATTTCATGCAAATTGCCTCCATCCATTGGAGACAATTTGTATGAAATGTCAAAACCTCTTTTCAGTGATAAATTAGAAAAATATTTCAATATGTCCTCTGCTGAAAATTTTTACCCAGATTGCTAAGCATTAAAATCAAAGGAACTTCAGTTTACCAACACAAATAGTTTTTACAACACTCTAATTTTGGACTCCTCTTATCTAGAGCTATGTGTTTTTCATTAATTTTGAAAAATGTCAGGGAGATTTTGATAATTTGAGAAAGTCAGGGCATTGTCAGGGAAATTTCTAAACTGGTCAGCAAGTTTGTAGTCTTTTTTAGAGGGCCAAGGCAGTTTCTTCTTTTTTGGCAGCACTAAATTTCATATTTCACTAACTTTTTCCAGTTGTAAGGTATATTTGCATAGTACTTTAATTCTTTAATTTGCATATAGGATAATTTTAGTTTTAATATTCTTGCAGAAATTTAAATTTCTATAGTAGCTGAAAGGGATTTGCACCTTTTGCCTCCTGAGCAATTCTTCATATGGCATTTGTGTCTAATGATTAATAGCTTTCTTAACTATGTACACAGATATTATACTTGATATTGAGGTCCCAAAACCACAAAAAAACAGTCAAACTTTAACCTTTGTAATGCTGAATAAATTAAGATGCCAGCCCATTTCTGATTTTCAGCCAACCAGATTACTTGATCTAGATTGTTGATATAAATTCACTTACTTAAAATGGCAAGCAGTGCAGATCCAGACCAGTTGGCTCTTTCAGAAGCCTACTGATCTAGATCTACACTGTTTGCAAAGGTAGGGCATATCCTTGTTCAGCAGAACTAGGGTTAAAACTAACCTGAAGCAGTGGGCCAATTCTACAGATGACAGATATTTTTCTTATTTTTTCTAGACATTGGGGTTTCACACATCATGAAAATTGTCTTGAAATGTCGAATCCTATTTTTGGGAAAAAGTAAGAAAAATATTTCAAATTGTCATCCGCTGTCATTTTTACCCAGCATGAAAAAAAGTTCATTTTAGTAAAAGTTATAGTTGTAGCAAGAAGGTTCAGTGGATATTGGAGACATTTTGCAATATTGGAGTCAGATGTACTGTTCTTTCATATACACTGCTAATGATTGAACAAGTACAATGCTAATGCATAGTACACCTAGTGTGAACGGAGACTAACAGTGTGAAAGGAGATTAGCGTTGTCAATAACCTTCATGTAGTTAGATGGTCCAGCCGGCCCCGGTGGCTCAGTTGGATGCGCCGTCCGACTGGAGACCAGGAGGTCGCGGGTTCAACCCCCGCCGAGGTCGGCAACATTCTTTCGTGGAGATTGATCATGAAATATTTTCTACGGTCATTCTCTCCCTTCCGCTGATTCAAGAAGGGCAGTTGTCAGTTTCTGGCGAAAGAATGTGCACAATACTGGTTAACCGCTTAGAGGACTAAGCCTGCCCAGTAAACGTGTGGTTAGGTAAACTGACCGAGGTCGACATGACCCCATTAGGTTGACTGGGCCGTAAAACCTCAACACAAACAAGTTAGATGGTCCAGTGCAAAATTTAGGACAAGTCTTGGTCAAAATTTTGCACATTATCTTTACTCAAAGTAATGGCCTACAGAAATTTAGAGATTTTTCAGTAGCAACATGCAAAATGTGTTTCATGGGTTAAATAAAAAAAAATCACAGATATTATGATAGTCTTCAGTAATCAGTAATGCATATAAAAACTTTGCTAAACAAAGCCATGACATTGCTTAGCAAAATGCCATACAGAAAAGAAACAACAGCAAAAATGGGTGAACCCATGTGAAATGAATGAGGCATGTTTTAGGCATGATAGAAGAATGCATGTATAGCCCCAGATAAGAAGGGGTATCCACATCATCTTTTTTTTCTTATTTCTCCATGAAAACATATTCGAGGATTGATCGCAAGACTGTGGTAACTCAAACACATTTTTGAAACCCTTGTTTAGGGGCAACTTTGACCCCTTTATAAACAATGCAAATTTAGCAGCCATTGCTCATACGAGCATACGAGCAATGGCACCTAAATTTTCATTGTGTACAGAAAGGAATGTGGTAATCTTCATAATGCCTTCCTGGTGAGGAGATTAAGTTCAGGGAAAAACAACCATCTGACTTACTTCTGTCTTTTGCGCAACCCTTGATATTATGTTGTGGGTACTCTTTTGAAGTAAGTCAATGAGGCCATTCTAGTGAGTACCATGACATATGTTTCGTGGAGAAATAAGAAAAATATCAGTATTTTTTAATTGCAAAATGCACCTCATCTGGAGCTTTGACTGACTTGTCTCATGGGAGAATGCAAGGCTGACAGCAAGACGCCATGCCAGATTGTACTGGTGTTACATGGTGCCAACATCTCCAGTGGATGCAAAATCAGTGGAGGGCAATCTTGCTCACCCATGATTCTTGATTTTACTTAAACAGGGTGGCCAGGCTCCATTGCACAATCAATAGCTCATCTCACTGCAGATCCAGGGATCGCAAGTTTGAATCCCAGCTCAGCCACATAAGTTCATAAAATCATTTCTGTGGTCAGTATTCCACTTCCACTGATTCAATAAGGGCAGTTGTTAGTAACTGCTGAAAGTGTGTGCACAAACTACTGATGAACCACCTATAGGACAAAGCTTGCTAGGAAAGTATAAGTAGGTTAATCAAATCAAAATTAAAAAAAAGATATGGTGGATGGATATGTGTGAGCCTGGCATCTGATGGGGGAATGCCATGCAGTTTGAAATGTCTTGTCAAATGGATTGTTAGGGCAGTGGTGGTGTTATGGCATGGACTGATATCACACTACAGAATTACTCTGCTAGTGATTGATGGCAGTCTGATGACAAGGATATACATTGAGGAGGTATTCAAACCTCTAAAACTTTTTTTTTCTGTGCCAGCACCCAGACCAAACTTTTCCAGCAGGATAATGCATGACCATCCTCTGGCATGATAATCTAGTAAAGTAGGTGTGTGACAAATTTACTGGTAGGTCACTACAACCTTTATATTGATCTCTGACCTACTTTGCAGAAAAAATATATCTACGGTAAGAGTTCTTGTGGTATATGGTTTATGAGTACAGATAATGGGTTTAGATTGTACTGTGTCCAGTAGTAGGTCGTAGCAGTTCATGTGTTAACCCTTGTGTCTAGCTGAGACCTAAGTGTCTGGGACATCTGTCCGGTACTCTTTGGCCCATGTTGACCAAATCTGGAGTATGGATATTTCCAGTAAAGATCGTTTGTCAAGAGAGAGTCGATCAGTATGACTACAGACCTGTTTTATAGAAAATACCAGTACTTTTCCTGAGCAGGTTATACTGCATTGTGCAAAATGGTCCCCACTTACTGGGGCTTCCAGAATGGGCTGTTTTGTGCCTCTGCAGCAGTTGCTAGTAACCTTATGCAGAAATTGAGTTTGTGAGAGCGGATAAAAGTCCCACAGATTCAGAGACAGTTTCTGTGGGAGATGTCTCAACAGGAGTTGGCAGGCAAGACTGTTTAATATTGATTCAAATCAAACAAGTTTTAAATTTTATGTGTAAGAATCCATAGAGCAGTCCATAGCATGCCTGCTTATAAGTTCAAATCCCAGTTTGGCCTCACAGCTTTCTTAGCAGTTGATCATAAAATACTTTCTGTAGTTATTTTCCCCTTCTGCTGGTTCCACAGGTCTCCATAGCAGGCAGTCTGACAGCAGATCCTGGGGTCACAAGATAGAATTTCAGCTCAGCCACATAATTTGTGGAGATTGATCAGAAAATCATTTCTACAGTCCTTCTCCCTTTCCACTGGTTTTCAGTTACTGACCGAAGTATGTGCACAAGTACTGGTTTAAACTACTTAGAGGAATAAGTCTGCCCAGGAAAAGTGTGAGTAGGTTAACTGGCCAGCTTTATTTGGTCTGAACTGAGTTGACTGGACTGTATAACTCCAATTCCAACTCAAACTTAGCTGACTCAAGAAGGTCATTTGTCAATTTCTGGCAAAAGTATGTGCACAAAGTACTGTTTAACTGCTTAGATGACTACTCATGCCCACTAAAAATGAGTAGGTGGACTGACTGGCTAGAAGATTGTTGACGGGACTGTAAAAATTCAATCAAAGTCAAAAGTTTAGATATTAGAGGGCTTTTCTTCAGATTTAGTCTTCCAGTTTTAGAGTAAAAATTCATTTCACTTTGACAGGTGTGAAGATGTTGGAATATTTCTTCAGGTCCCACCTTCTTGGTAAGAGGGTTGTATTCAAGGTTTAGGTGTCAGCATGTTGTTGACTATGTTTCTGAGGAGTTGTCATTCAGTTTTTATCAAAGGAGTTTCATGGCTTTGTTTCACATTTTCAGGAGTTCAGGTATCAGTAGGTATTTTCAGGTCTTGTTGTTTTGTTTGTCAGAGGGTTTCAAGGTGTCAGAGGGTTGTTTTATTATATTTAGGTATACTGTCTCTCAGTTTTTATATGCTGTTCGAAAAACGGGACATATTATGTTACAGGGTATGGCATCCGTCTGTCCGTCCGTAAACTTTTTCGTTTCCGGCTAACTCCTCCTACAGTTTACATCTGATCAAGCTGAAACTTGGTATATAGTTAGACCATGATGTGGCGCAGCGCATATTGTTTCGAGGTTACAGTCCACCAAATGTTTGCAGAGTTATGCCCCTTAGAAAATTTACATCCAATCAAGCTGAAACTTATGTATAGTTAGACCATGATGTGGAGCAGCGCATATTGTTTCAAGGTTACAGTCCACCAAATATTAGTAGAGTTATGTCCCTTTGAAAATTGCAGTAGACTTTTCATTTCCGGCTAACTCCTCCTACAGTATACATCTGATCAAGCTGAAACTTGGTATATAGTTAGACCATGTTGTGATGCAGTGCATATTATTTCAGGGTTACAGTCCACCAAATGTTTGCAGATTTATGCCCTTTAGAAAATTTCTGTAAACTTTTCATATCCGGTTACCTCCTCCTACATTTTACATCTGATCAAGCTGAATCTTCATGTATAGTTAGATCATAATGTGGAGCAGGGCATATTGTTTCGAGGTTACAGTCCACCAAATATTAGCAGAGTTATGCCCCTTTGAAAATTTCAGTAGACATCGTTTCCAGCTAACTCCTCCTACAGTTTACATCCGATCAAGCTGAAACTTGATTTGTTTAGACCATGATGTGGAGCAGCGCATATCATTTCAAGGTTACAATCCACTAAATATTAGCAGAGTTATACCCCTTTGAAAATTTCGATTAAATTTTTTGTTTCTGGCTAATTCCTCCTACAGTTTATATCCAATCAAGCTGAAACTTCATGTACAGTTAGACCTTGATGTGGAGCAGCGCATTTTGATTCAAGGTTACAGTCCACCAAATATTAGCAGAGTTATGCACCTTTGAAAATTTCAGTAAACTTTTCGTTTCTGGCTAAATCCTCCTACAGTTTACATCCTGTCAAGCTGAAACTTGATTTGTAGTTAGACCATGATGTGGAGAAGCGCATATTATTTCAAGGTTACAGTCCACCAAATATTAGCAGAGTTAAACCCCTTTGAAAATTTCTATTAATTTTTTGTTTCCGGCTAAATCCTCCTACAGTTTACATCCGATCAAGCTGAAACGTCATAAATAGTTACAAGATGATGTGGAGCAGCACATATTATTTCAAGGTTACAGTGGACCAAATATTTGCAGATTTATGCTCTTTGAAAGTTTTTGTAAACTTTTCACAGCATATTGTTTAGAGGTAATAGTGTGCCAAAGGCTCATATGAACTTATAATATAGCCATGCTTCTGTGGTGTATCCTCCATCAGAAAGCACTTCTCCCTAGAAGCAGCAAACCTCCCTATTTTCCCAGGAATTTCTGGGCCAGCTTTGGCCCTTAGGTTACAGTCCACTAAATATCAGCAGAGATTATGCCCCGATGAAATTTTTTTATTTTATTTATTTTTTTTTACTTGTAATTCCACTTACAGTATATATCCGGAGCACTGAATTATACAGGAGCCAGTTTATGTGCTGCATCTTATTACTTGCCACGGGTGTATAATGCGCCGCTTGGCGGAGCTCTTGTTATCGAAGGAGTTTCTGGATATTTTGGTTAACGATTTAAGGAGTTCAGATATCACAGTTTGTCAAGGTTTTGTTGTCAGAGGTTTTCAAACTATTAGTTTGTCAAAGATGTTGAAGTGTTTCTTCAGGTCCCATGTATTTTGTGTGTCAGAGGGTTTTATGGTTTAGGTATTGGAAGGTTTCTTCATGTACAGTCTGTTTGTTGGAAGTTTTGGTATCAAAGGTTTCTTCAGATCCTTTTTTGTTGTTGTTGTTTTGTGGGTTTACAGTTTGTCAGATGGTTTCTTCAGGTTCTCTATGTTTGCCAGAGTTTTGGGTGTCAGAACATTGCTTCAGGTTCTTTGGTTTTTGGTGTGTTAGAGGTTTCAAGGTTTAAATGTCAGAGGATTTCTTCGGGTTTGGTTTTTCAGTTTGAGGGTTTTGATCAAAGGTTTCTTCAGATCCTTTTTTTTATGTTGTTGTTTTGTGGGTTTAAAGTTTGTCAGATGGTTTCTTCAGGTTCTCTATGTTTGTCGGAGTTTTGGGTGTCAATACATTGCTTCAGGTTCTTTGGTTTGGTGTTTCAGAGGTTTCAAGATTTAAATGTCAGAGGGTTTCTGGGTTTGGTTTTTCAGTTTGAGTTGAGGTTGAGGTTTGGGTATCAAATGGTTTTAAGGTTTAGCTGACAGAGGGTTGTTTTTCAGGCAAGTATTTCAGGTTGTCAGAGGTTTAGATGTCAGGTTCTTCAGATCCAGTCTTTGTCAGAGAGGTAAAGTAGAGTCTTTGAGGCATATTTCAGTTTTATTTCATAGGTTGGTAAGTAAGTGTTGTTGGGTATGTAGTGTTTCATAAGTAGGTTTAGGCATCAAAAGGTTTCTTGAGGTCCAGTTTTTCAGCAGTATCATGGATATTGTATCTCAGTTTGCCAAGTTTTAAGGTGTTGGAGTGTTCCATCAGGTCCTGTTCCTTTGGTTTATTAGATGTTTAGGTACCAACAAGTTTGAAAGTTTGAAAATAGGAGGATTTTGTGAGGTAAAGTTTTTGGTTATCCTTCAGCTTGTGACTGAATTCAAACCTTGGGACATCTGACAACTTATCAGATCATGGCACTCTATTATTATTACAGTGGGGATATTATGATCACCTCTGTCAATCTATCCATTCTTCTGTCTGTCTACAATGGTTTATCTTCCTACACTGTTGCATGTTTTCAACCAAATTTGCTGCATTCCTTTCCCATTTGCTAGGCTCTTGCAGTGTCCTATTGATTTATGGCCCTGAGCAAGGGATCAAAAGGTTAAATGCTTTGATTTTTGCCACTTACTCTATTTTCTCCTAAACAATTGGTGCATGATTTGAAGGTACTTTTGCTGTTTACCTTCTTGTATATGCTAAAGTCACGAAATATGTAATGAAATTTTTACTCTGACTCCTGGGGTCTGCTGTCCTCTGTCTCTTTAACCTTCGGTCCTCATTGATGGTTTGGAACACAGGAAATAGAAATGTAAGTTAGATCCTAGCTGATCTACCCCTATGGCTCAGTTGGATGGTGATCAGGAGGTCCTGGGTTTGATCTCTGCCTGGTCCAGCAACATTTTTCCTTGAAGATTGATCATGAAATAGTTTCTACAAACATTTTTTCTCTTCTGCTGATTCAAGAAGGGCAGATGTCAGTTTCTGGTTACAGAATGTGCACAAGTACTGGAAAACTAGAATGTTAAGTCTGCCTAGGAAAAGTGTGGTTAGGTAAACTGACCAGCTCATCATGACCTTAGTAGGTTGACTGTAGGGCAATTATAAAACCTACACTGAAAAACTCACATCCTAGCTATAGGCATTTCTAATGAGTACCCACAACACATGCTTTTGTGGGGAAATAAGAAAACTGTCGATAGTTAGATGGCCCAGTGCATATTTTAGGTCAAGTTTACTTATGGTTAAAAACATGCCTTATCTGGAGCTATGGCAGATTTAGTGTGCCGTGGTTGTGCACTCCATGATTTATTAGTGCTGTGGTGGGTAACATCTAATTCATGGAGGTGGGATTGCCACTGACAAATATCCTTAGTCTGTGGAATATATACTGATATCTCCCACACAGGTGATTGCACAGGATGGAAGTGGTCTTTCTGCATTGTTACATGCTCACTTCCTGCCTAGCATAGTGATATAGGTTTCCTGTAGCATTTCAGTGTTGATCTAGCCTCATTACTGTTGCATGAGCAAAACTGAAACATACTATCTGCTGATAGGGCATCCCTACCTGTATCAAACCTACATTATAGTCATTTCTCTGCTATGTTGCAATTTGCTAAGCAATGTCATGGCATCCTTTTGCAAGTGGCTTCATTGTGCAAGCAGTGCATTACTGATTACACAAGATACAACAGCCATGATTTTCATGATTTAGGAACACATTTTACTTATTGTGACAACATAATCCTGGCATTGCTTTAAGTAAAGGTAGTGTGTAAAAATTTTGAACAATAAAGAAAAAAAAAGGAAAGAAAACCTTGGAATTTTAGGTATACATTTAGCATCAGTTTATTCTGTGACACAGAATGCATTGATGGTCAGTATAAATTTCAGCAGAAAATTTATTAACTTGCCTAAACAAAGTTGAACCTTTTTTGTTTTAGCACAAAGTTCTTTAGTTTTTTGCTTACAAAACCATTTTGTTTTTGTTTTGTTTTGTTTTTGTTTTTTCAGAGAAAAAAAGACTTCGCATTTCATGTGACTTATCTGCTAGGCAGACATTACACATGAAATGTCAAGCTCTATTTTCTCTGAAAAATGAAAAAAAGAAAAAAAAAATTTGTCTGCTGTAGTTAATCATTATCAGCATTAAGGGTATTGATAGAGATATTATTGTCATCCTAGTGTCAGCATTAGTATGTGATTCATGCTTTGTTAACCCATTTATGTTAAGTGAACTTTTCTGTAGCAACACTTTAGGCCAGTCTATTTCCAACAGCAGGTATCTGGTTAGTTTTTATGATCACTGTTTTATAAAAGTTCCTGTAATTGATGCAAACAATGTTTACCCTGATCAGACACTGCATTTTGCAGCATCTGATCTGGGTCAACATTGATTAACAATTACCCTTTTGTGGGTTCCTGACTAACATCAGTTAAAGTTCTACATTAAAGACAATTTTAACCTTTACCACTCTATGGGCAAATTTAGCCAGTGACTAGATGATATTTTTCTTATTTTTCCCAGAAAACAGGATTTGTTGACATTCCATGCAAACTTTCTGCTTTTCCAAGAAAACAGGTTTTTACATTTCATGCAAAGTGTGCTTAGTATACAGTTTGCATGAAATGTCGAATCCTGTGTTCTGGGGAAAATAAGAAAATATTTCAAATTATCACCTGCTGAACTCTTTACCTAGTATGCTTGGCAGTAAAATACACAACAAAAAGGCCCACAAAAGTAACAGGCATTAGAGGACATGTTTATCTGGCTGTAGCAATATCTGCTTTACTGTTTGTACAATGAAATTGTTGAATAGACTTTCTGCTGCAAAGTCTTTTTTCTAAATAGCAAATAGTACTGAACCTGACCAGAATGCTCCTTTAGGAGCAGTCTGATCTGGATCTACAGTTTTTTCTGACTTTTTTTGGAAGTGTCAAAGTGGTTAGTGCTCCTGACTTCAGATCAAAGGTTCCAGGTTTGGAGGCAGAATTCAGCTCATGACTACTGTGCTTCATTGCACCGAGCCTATCATTATCACCTTTCCATTATCTGGATATGACATATATAATATTGATAGGGATGTAAAACACCAAACCGTCATCATCATCTGACTATTAGGTATCTGCATTTTACACACAATATTGGTGGAGTATTATGGTTTCACGTTGATCGTTCGTGAGTCCGTCCATCTGTCTGTCCATCCGTCTGTCGTACGTCCATCTGTCCGTCCATTTTTCGTTTCTGGATGATAACTTGAGTAAACATCGATGGGTTTTCACCAAACTTGATATGTGCATTGATACTGTGGAAATCTGGTTTGGGATTGCTAATGGGCAAATTTCGTCAATTTTTGATGGAGTTATCTGCCCAAGACACTCCCATTTTAACTTCGTAATACATTAACCTATAGATAATGTGCTATTCTATTCTGTTATTCACCCCCTCCACAGAAAAAACGACCTTTCAGTCTTTATAAAGTCTTAATTCAGAAGGTCCCTTTAACAGTTACCTGTATGACGTAGTTCCTCCCGCTCAAATGATCACGTGTCAGTTTCTTTTCTGTGGACTTTGAATGTTCAAGGATTATTATTCTGTGTTAGAAAAAATGGATTAAAATTATTCTACACGGTTAAAATTTTTATATCCTTGACTTTCTCTGGTTCTATATTCACTCCTTCTACTATCTATGTACTTATTTTCGAAATATCGATCTTAGATTTCTTGTTTTCTCAATGTTAAATTTCTTCCTTTGTTTCCGCGTCAGTCGATGCATTTCGCCCGCGGCAACTGTGGCCATTTAAAAGCTAAATGGGATACACATTTATCTTGTCTAACTTGTAATTCTTGCACACGTATCTCTCCGTGTTATATTTGTAGTTCCTGGACAGAAAAAGTTTGGAACCTAGCAGAAAGAAGACGCCTTCATGCTACTAGAAAATCAGTTATGACGCAGAAGAGAAAACAGAAGAAATCAAAGAAATCCAAGAAGTCCCAGTCAGACATGTCTGACAACGGGACAGTTGATGGGAGCACCGCCCCTCATAGCTTTACTGCTCGGGGCAGGACCCATCAAGGTGGCAGCCTGGCGGACTTAGAGTCTGACCGGGCACTAAGCCCACCAGTCACCAGTCACCAGTCAACCAGTCACCAGTCATCCAGTCACTGGGCAACTTATCTCCGTTCATCCAGTCACCGGTCATCCAGTCGCCAGTCAACCAGTCACCAGTCAACCAGTCACCAGTCAACCAGGCACCAGTCAACTAGGCTCCAGTCAACCAGGCATGGGTTTACAGTCATTCGCGTATGACCTACAAACACAAATTCCGCCTGGTTATATTCCTATAAATGTGCCTGTACAAAGCTACGCTCCGTCCATAAGTAGCCATATTTCACAGGGTAGTGTCCACAGACTATCCAATGTCTTTATTCCTGGTTACGAACGTTCTAATAGACTAGAACTTCCTAATCCAGCTTCTTCCTCTAGACAGATTATTCCACTAGAACCTGATTTTTCGCAGGTCTCAGATCCGAGTGTAATGATTGAGCCTCCAAATTCAAATGATTTATCTATCTCCAGACCTTCAAGGAAGGATCAGTCAAAAAGAGAGCATAAATCTAAAAAGAGAAGAAGACATCGATCGTCCTCTTCTTCTATCTCTACTTCCAGATCAGACTCTTTGAGTTCTTCTCAGCGAAAGAAAAATTCAAAGAGATCTAAGCACTCTCATAAAAAGAGAAGAAGACGATCGATGACGCCTTCTTCTTCATCAAATTCCTCCCAATCTCAACTTGACATTGGTAGATATACAAGGGCTCATAAATCTCCCCAGGTTGTTCAAACGCCAACTCCAATACAACCTGAGGAGACTAATTTTAGTCAAATCACTAATCAACCTATTAATTACGATCAGATTCAGCCGAATCTCACTCAACAGAATAAGGAGTCAGATTCGGAAACTGAATCCGAAGTCTGGTCATTTGATCGTGCGATTAACGAGGTCTTCCGGCTTCTTCCTCCTGAGTTATGCCCCAAAACTCAGCAGGATCAAGCTCCATTAAAACCTCTCTCTGGGATCGAACAATTAATGGAGTCTCGTTCCACTCCATTACTTGTCCTCCCACAATCCAAATTAGTACAAAATACAACAAAATATATTCAAAATAGACTAGAATCGGACAAATTTTCAAGAGATTGGATTTGCCCGCAAAGCTTGGTTTCGGCTCTTGCTCCGACTAAATTCTACAAGAGCCAAAACCAATATTTGCCAACTGATAATATCCCTCAGTTAGAAGCGGATGCGTCGCTCCTAGACATTTCTAATAAAGGAAGAGCTTCTATTCCGCTCAAGAATCTAGAAGCATGGGAAAGGAAGGCTAGAATTCTAAACTAGTCGCTATTAATTCTCATGCTGATCTATTTTCTTCAGCTGCCTTCCTTTCATTACAACAGGAATCGATGTCGGTTGCGGCCCTTTCCAGACTTCTGGAGGCCGTAGCCAAATCGATTAAACATGCTACTGCCATGTCTACACTTTTAACTACTGAATTATTCCAAGCTAGGAGGGACGCAGCCCTAGCTTCGTCTAAACTACTACTCGACAATTCCACATATGAGTTAAGGAACGCTCCTATTAACTCAAAGTCCTTATTTGACGGCAGGATAAAAGAAATAGCTAAATCAAACTTCGAAGCTCAACAGCAAAGGTTTCTAGCTTCTACATCCATTCAGTCACAATCTCATTCTTATAAGCCTCCTTCACAGAGCAGAGTTTTCAAGATACCTAAATATCCTGCTAAACAAACAACATCCAGACCTAAACCTACGCAGTCGTATAGGTCCAAAAATATTTCTCAAAGCTCATCTTCTCACATTAAGAAAGATAATATCAAGAGGACTGGTAACATCCATCAGTTCCCCTCCTCTAAACCTGCCTCTTCCTCCGCAAGATTATGAAGGCCCGCCCTTTCCACTGCCTGCTCTTCCGCTCGCGGACATTCCAGTGGGAGGACGATTGGCCCATTTTGCGGAAAAATGGGAGGAAATAACAGACAACAAATGGGTCCTCTCTATCGTACGAAACGGATTCAGGATACCATTCATCAAAATTCCTCCTTTGTCATCTGTTCCGATCAGAATGAGTCAATCCTCCTCCCCATTTCTCAGAGAAGAGATCGAAAATCTTCTCAACAAACGGGCAGTGGAAAGGGTACAGAATCCGGAAACTCCCGGCTTTTATTCCCGGATATTCCTTGTGCCAAAAAAGAACGGAAAGTTTCGTTTAATATTAGACCTGTCTTTATTAAACCGTTACATAGAGAAACAAGCATTCAAAATGGAGACAGTCAAATCGGTAAGACAAGCGATGAGACTCAACGATTGGGCTGTCTCCATAGATTTAACAGATGCATATCTACATGTGCCGATACATCGTCAATCCAGGAAGTACATGTATCTTCGTTTCGTACACGAAGATCAAGTATATCACTTTTCGGCCCTACCGTTCGGAATGTCCCTAAGTCCGTTAATTTTCTCGAAACTGATGGAAGTTATTGCAGCTTTTCTACGCCAACGTGCCATATCAGTTTTTCCATACCTAGACGATTGGCTGATAAAAAATCTGATTCACAACCGTCTGATTACTCAGACAAAGATTTGCATTCAAACTATTCAAAGCCTAGGTTTTCTGCCAAATCTCAAGAAGTCAGACCTCTTTCCTGCTCAGAAATTCACCTTCATAGGTATGGAATTTCTGACGCAACAAAATTTAGTCAGGGTTCCAGCGGATCGTGTACAGAACCTAATTCTAACAATCAAGAAAATAATGTCAGCAAAACATGTATCGGCACGAACTTTCCTTTCTCTTTTGGGCAAACTCAGTGCTGCAGCAGACCTTGTTCTCCTGGGCAGACTGCACTTACGTCCTCTTCAGATGTGCCTGCTGTCAGTCTGGAAACCTCATATTTTTCCTCTCGATCACCCGATCTCAATAAACGGCATGATTCGATCTCACTTACAATGGTGGATAAACCCCATTCGATTCGAGACATCCTCCAGACCCCAAATTCTTCCTTTATACGGATGCCAGTCATTACGGATGGGGAGCTCATTTAGAGCCGACAACACTGTCCTTTCATGGTCGCTGGACAGAAAACCAATCCCAGCTCCATATCAATATGTTAGAAATGATGGCCATACGATTAGCACTGAAACAAGCCAAAACATTTATTCACCATTCTTGCATCATGATATCCACAGACAACACAACGGTGGTCTCATATATCAACAAACAGGGTGGCACTCATTCCCCCAATCTTTGCGTAGAAGTTTGGAAAATACTCAATTGGTGCCTGGAACAAGACATAGTTATCAGAGTACATCACATCCCAGGCAAATTCAACATTCTTGCAGACCGCCTCTCAAGACTAGACAAACCTATCAAGACAGAATGGTCTCTGGATCAAACAGTTGCGAATTCAGTATTCCAGATGCTCAACTTCCCAAATGTGGATCTGTTTGCGACAAGATTCAACCACAGACTTCCATTATATGTCTCTCCAGTACAAGACTACAAAGCACTAGCGATAGATGCCCTGTCCATGGACTGGAATCATCTTCATGCATATGCTTTTCCTCCTTTTATTCTGATACCTGCTGTTCTAGAGAAAATCCGACAACATCAGTGCAGAATAGTTCTCATAGCTCCGTTAGGGCCACAGCAACAGTGGTTCTCAGAACTTCTTCTTCTATTAGTGTCAGCTCCGATTCGTCTGCCACTAATTCCAAGACTACTGACTCAATCCAAAGGAAGATTTGTACATCAAAACCTCCCAATTCTCGACCTTCACGCTTGGGAGTTATCAAACAATCAATCAGAGATAAGAAATTTTCACAAAACATTGCAGATTTTGTCTCCAGATCAAGAAGAGCATCTACACAAAAAGTCTACGATGCAAAATGGACCATCTTCTCTAATTGGTGTCATACAAAAAAGGTTAATCCGATCTCGGCCCCTATTACAGTTATAGCCGATTTCTTAATCTTTCTTTTTTCGGAAAAGAAATGTCAGATTAGTACTATTAAAGGTTATAGATCTATGATCTCTAACACTTTAAAATTCAAAACTGGTAATAGAATCGGATCTAATCCAGTTTTATCTGAACTTATCAGATCCTTTGAACTTCAACGACCAGTACAAAGATCTCTTACACCTAAATGGGACTTATCATGGGTTTTAGTATGTCTACAAAAACCACCTTTTGAACCTCTTGATAAGGCTTCTAAATTTCACGTTACTATTAAGACAGCCTTTCTCTTAGCTCTTGCCACTGCTAAAAGGTGTAGTGAAATACATGCTCTAGCTATGGATTCACAACATTTAAGATTTAATCAATCTGATGGTTCAGTTTCCTTGATTCTTAAATCTGGTTTTTTAGCAAAAAACCAGCTTCCTTCTGTTAAACCAGATCCTATTGTTGTTCCTAGTCTTGCTCGAATATGTAAATGGGAACATACTGACAGACTTCTTTGCCCCGTTAGGGCTCTGAAATTCTATCTCAAAATGACTAGCTCTTATCGCCAAAATAGAACTAGAC
The DNA here is from genome assembly GCA_964016985.1 of Anodontia alba. NCBI lineage: Eukaryota > Metazoa > Mollusca > Bivalvia > Lucinida > Lucinidae > Anodontia > Anodontia alba. Next base: position 66,231,809 of record OZ024832.1, read on the forward strand.
TCTTTCTTCCTATTAAAGGCAATAAGGATATTTCTAAAGATACTATCTCGAGATGGATATCTTACACTGTTAAACTTGCCTATAGGAAACTCACTAAACGAGATATCTCTTTCCTTAAAATCAAAGCTCATGAAGTTAGAGCTCTTTCCTCTTCTTGGGCTTTCTTCGACAAAGTTCCTCTCAATGATATACTTCAAGCAGCGGTTTGGAATAGTTCATCAACTTTTGCCAAATTCTATCTCAGAGACATGTCTCAACAAGCACAGAATCTCCAAAGTTTGGGCCCCATTGTAGTGGCCCAAAAAAAGGTGGGGGGCCAACAGCAATCAGCTATGGATGTGTAGACAACGTCAACAGCCCCCCTAGACCTGATGCTATACTAGAGAGGTACTAATTATATCTTTATTATATATATATGTTAACCCTGGATTACTTTATCCTTGGTTAAAGGATCTTATTATTGCCTTAAGCACTAATTATGTCCTCATTATATATATATAAAAAATAAATCCTTTTATTAAGCCTTAATTCAGAAGTTGGGACTAACTTATTAGGAGAAATCCTCCCTCCTATTCTACAAATTCTAGCACATTATCTATAGGTTAATGTATTACGAAGTTAAAATGAAGTTTTTTAAAAGTAAAACATATTTTAACGAGTAATACTTAACCTAAAGATAAGTATTTATCGTCCCACCTCCCTTCCCTCGCTCCTTTCTCCTAATTGTGTATTGTTTTACACATAAAAGAAACTGACACGTGATCATTTGAGCGGGAGGAACTACGTCATACAGGTAACTGTTAAAGGGACCTTCTGAATTAAGACTTTATAACGACTGAAAGGTCGTTTTTTCTGTGGAGGGGGTGAATAACAGAATAGAATAGCACATTATCTATAGGTTAAGTATTACTCGTTAAAATATGTTTTACTTTTAAAAAACTTCATATTTTCGTTTCCGGATTTTTAACTTGAGTAAATAACAAGAGATTTTCACCAAATTTGCTATATGCATTGACATTAAAAAGATCTGGTTTGGGATTGCTAAAGGGCAAATTTCGTCAATTTTTTAAGAAGTTATCTGCCTGAGACACGTCCATGTTTTCGTTTCCGGATGATAACTTCAGTAAATAACAAAGGGATTTTAACCAAACTTGCTATATGTATTGACAGTAAGGAGATCAGGTTTCGAATTGCTAATGGGCAAATTTCGTCAAATTTTTATGAAGTTTTCTGCCCGAAACACGTCCATATTTTCATTTCTGGATGATAACTTGAGTAAATAACAAGGCCTTTTAACCAAAGTTGCTATATGCATTGATATTAAGATCTGCTTTAGCATTGTTATCTGTCCATTGATATTATCAAGATCTGCTTTAGCATTGTTATCTGTCCCTCCATCATCTTCTTTCCACACATTTTCGCAATGATAACTTTTATACATAAACAAATAATTGCTATTGACCTTATATTTACTTGTTCCTTTGTTTTAAAACAGCATGAGATGGGCAAATTCAGATGAAAATGAATGGATGATGTTTTTTCTTTCTTATTTTTCTCTGAAAATAATTTGCATTAAATATCAAAATCTGTTTTCTGAGAAAATTTAAAAAAAATATTTAAAAAATGTCTACAATTTTTTTTTACCGGCAATCTTTGGATTAAACTATACATCTCCAGATTTGTTGAGGTCTTTGAATCATATATTAAATACAAGAGAGCCTCCATGAACAGTCACCTCTCACCTATAGCCAGCTCAGTATAACAGCCAGCTCAGTACTATAGGCACCTCAGTATAAGACATAGCTTCAGATATTTTCCTTATTTCTGCATAAAAAGATATTTTGTGGGTACTCGTTAGAAGTGCTTTGGTGAGGTGCTTCTAATGAGTACCACTGCTACCAGTTCTCTCTTCACACCACCTCTCTTTTAAAACACGTGGCATGTGTAAAGCTCTTGTGTGCCTAGTGCAATGCTCCATGCCAGCGAGACTTGGCCATTGACAAAGCCAAACCGCCAGCGTCTGCAGCAAAATGACAGGGCAATGATCAGACAGATCTGCAATGTCAGACCACAAGACATTGTCACCACCAGGTCCAATGAGCTACTTGTGGGGCTTGGCATTGAGGATCTGGATCTCATTCTGAAGGAGAGAAGACTCAGATGATATGGACATGTGAAACACTCCAATGGTGCTGTCAAGACAGCCTTTGACATACAGGTTGATGGAAAGCATGGGCCTGGGAGGCCCAAGATGACATCGAAACAGCTGACAGAGGGGGATTGCAGAGTGGAAGCTCTCAGCCATCAACCGTCATGATAGACGTACAATACCTGGAGATCTGGTGTGAGATCTCCCATGCATGCAGCAAGCCAGCTATCTGGAAGGGGGCCCACTGGTGTAGATGTTGCCCCTGTACCTGCATGTTAATAAAAAATCCGTTTGTGATGATGATACCACATGTTTTTGTTCAGAATTCAGAAAAAAAAATCAGTAATTTTCAGTTGAAAAGTGTGCCTTATCTGGAGCTGTGTAACAGCCCTTTTCAGAGTTCTAAAAGATTTTAGTACAAATTTATCTTCTCCATAACGGCCACCTCTCTGCAATGGTAACTGTGCCTCCCCAGTTATAGGGAAGCTATATTCTATATCTGTTAAACCCATTTATGTCCAGTTCTATCACAGCTCTTTGGACTAGTCTATTTCTAATAACAGGGTGTCTGGTTAGTTAATTAATCTTTATTATTACTATGTTTTATAGAAATTTCTGTAGTTAATGCAAACAGTGTAAAGCCTGATCAGATGCTTCATTCTGTGGCAGCTGATCTGGGTCTACACTGTTTGCCATTGTCCCTTTTATGGGTCACTAGGCATAAATGAGTTAGTTATTTAAGAATTGTATCCCTTGCATGCTTATAGTCTTTTAAATCAATGTTTGGTTGTTTGTGTGTAAGGGCCCAAAGATTCCTTTGATGTGAGCATCAACTAGTTCTGTGACCCTAAGGTGAAAAACACAGACAAAGAAAATTCACTGTTGCACCTGCTTTTAGCATGGTAGCATGATGTGATATAAGGGTCCATTTTTCTGCCCATTCATCCAACAATCCATCATCATCTGCATCAACCCTAACTATGATCCTAATGTTAAATTTCATTTCCCAAGAACTGTAACGGCTACAGTGATGGTAATTGGTGTAAATAGGCACTTAGGGATGACAACTCAGCAGTAGCCATATTTGACCTTGAACTATATTTCATGGTTCACCAGCTATGTAAATTTGTGTGGCACAACATAGCCTTTGGTGGAATTCTTGTTTCATAAATTTTATATTCAAGATTTTATAACATCTCCTGACTAAATGGATGTAGTTCATACTTGGATTAAAGTTAGAAACTGATCCTAAGATTTCAGTACAAAGTCCCAATCAGTGGCCATGAGGTCTTGTCACTAGATAAGAGTTGTTGTCAAGTGAATATTTTTCTTATTTCTCTATAAAAACATATATTGTGGGTACTCATTAGAAGCACTTCACCAAGGCACTTCTAATGATTATCCACAACATTAATTTTCATGGAGAAATAAGAAAAAATATCAATATGTTTGCATTTGAAAAAAAAAAAAAAAAATCTTATCAAGAGCTATGACTGTCTTTTTTTCTTTTTTTTTCATTTGATGGACACTGTGCATTTTCTGTCTGGTGACAAGTCAATTATAGTTGCATCTTCTCAGCATATGAACCCATTTATGCCATGTGGACTTTTCTACCTTAACTGGACTGGTCCATTTCCAGTAGAAGGGATGTCTGGTTAGTTTTCATACTTATCATATTTTATAGAAATACTTGTGGCATCTGATCTGGGTCTGAACTGTTTGCCAATATCTTTTTTAAAGAATGCTAGGCATTAATGAGTTAACATCATTCCCTCTGACAAAGAACAATCAGTAGTTTACTATTGTTTGGTGGAAGACTTGAGTAAATAAGATCTAATGGCGCTTGTCAGTGTCCATTAACACTTGTCCTGTTGAAGCCAGAATAATGCTGTATTTGCAAACAGTGTAGATCCAGATCAGTTGGCTTCTGAACTGATCTGGATCTGCACTGTTTGCCAGTAAGTGTGTGAAAATATAGCATCAATCTGAATCAAGTAATCCTGATTGGCTAAAAATTAGTAGTGGGCGTGGCGTCTTAATTTATTCAGCAGGACAAGGGTTAAAACCATAGTTGCATCTTCACTTACATTAACAGCATTCAGTCTGACAAGAACATACAGTAGTTTACTCCTGTATGGTGGAAGACTTGAGTAAATGTGATCTGACAGTGCTTGTCAGGGGTCATTACATGCATCTTACATAATGGTTGTGGGGTTTAACAAGATCTAATCATAGTTGCATCTTCACAACTTATGGTTGTGGGTTTAACAAGATCTAATCATAGTTGCATCTTCACAACTTACATTAACATCATTCACTTTGACAAGAATCACCAGAAGTTTACTCCTGCAAAGTGGAAGACTTGAGTAAATATGATGTGATGATGCTTGTCAGGGATCAGTAACACATGCATCTAACATAATGGTGGTGGGTTCATAGTTGGTTCTTCACAACTTATATTAACATCATTCACTCTGACAAAAATTATCAATAGTTTACTCCTGTATGGTGGAAGACTTGAGTAAATATGATGTGATGATGCTTGTCAGGGATTAGTAACACATGCAGCTAACATAATGGTGGTGGGTTCATAGTACATTCTTCACAACTTACACTAACATCATTCACTCTGACAAAAATTATCAGTAGTTTACTCCTGTATGGTGGAAGACTTGAGTAAATATGATGTGATGATGCTTGTCAGGGATTAGTAACACATGCATCTAACATAATGGTGGTGGATTTAACAAGATCAAATCATACATAGTTGCATCTTCACAACTTTCATTAAAGGGGAACACAGCCATAAAGCACATTGTACTGCAAAGTAAAGAGCTTTACAATCCATGAATTTTGCTACAAATTTTACCAAAATAGATCAAGAATTAAGGAGGTTATGAACAATGGAATATTTCAACATTGGAGGTATGGGCACTGTCATTTTGACCTTTTAGTGGGGTTACACAAAATTTTAAGATTTGATTTTAAAAGGTATTCTTGAAAATTTGGATTACTTTTGGGGGAAATGATTGCCTGTCACCATAATGAAGCACATGATCAACACTGTAGCAAGATATTCTTGAAGAATCATTATAATTAGGTTTTTGTATATTTAATTTGGGCTGTCACAATAAAGCCAAACCATTCAGCCAGTTTGAAAATTTCAAACCATTGTAACTTCCCTATTTCTCGACTGATTTTGATAAAACTTGCATCATAGTAAATGATTTGCTTAGCTCTTTTCTCCAGAAAACACTTACAACTTTCATTGCCTTTCCCTTTTACATCATTCACTCCGACAAGAATTATCAGTAGTCTACACTTGTATGTTGGGAGACATGAGTAAATATGATCTGTTGATGCTTGTCAGGGATTAGTTACACATGCATCTAACATAATGGGGGTGGGTTTAACAAGGTCTAATCACAGGTGCATCTTCACAACTTACATTAATATCATTATACCCCCTGCAAACCTTTTTTGTGGTGGGGTATACTGTTTTCAGTGCATCCATATATGTGTCCATCCGTGACACTCTTGGAGTTATTGCCCTTTGTAAATATTTTTCTTAATGCAGTAAAAAGTTTATGCACACACTATCTCTTTAACCAGTTGCTGGAATTTGATCAAACTAGTACAGATACATCATCAGGATAGGGGAAAAATGTGATTAGATTTTGGTAACATCGACCTCATTTTCAATGTCACTACATTATAAATACTCAAAAAGTTCGCCTTGTATACACTCTGTCTCATGAATCAATAAATGGAATTTGATCAAACTAGCACAGATACATCATTGGGATTGGGAAAAAAGCTTATGTGCAAATTTTATCTTGAACTAATGGCTGGAATTTGAACAAATTAGCACAGATACTTTGTTAGGACATTGACCTCATTTTCAAGGTCACTACATTTCATGAATCAATAAATGGAATTAGCTCAAACTAGCACAGATACTTCAGTGGAATGGGAGAAAGAAGTGATTACATTTTGTTGACCTAGACCTCATTTTCAAGGCCCCACTGACACTTTGAAACTAACACTTTGATATTAAAAAGCTTATGTGTACACTATCTCTGGAACAAATGGTTAGAATTTTACCAACCAGCTCAGATGCATCAATTGGGGGTGGTGATAGGAGATGTTGAAGAAGGTCACTACATTATAAAGACTCTTAAAAATGAGTCTTGTATGCTACCTATTTCATGAATCAGTTGATGGAATTTGACCACACTTACACAGCTTTATCAATCACATATGCTTCAGCTATGAAAAGCAATACCAAACATTGAAAAAATAGGGTCATTCATATACTTTCAGAACAGAAAATAGGGGGCTATTTGTATGTTGGGAGACTTGAGTAAATATGATCTGATGGTGCTTGTCAGGAATCATCAACAGTCATGCATCTAACATAATGGTGGTGGGTTTAACAAGATCTAATCATAGTTGCATCTTCACAACTTACATTTACCCTTGTCCTGCTGAACCGGTTTAAACCCTGTCTTTGCAAACAGTGTAGATCCAGATCATTTGGCTTCTTCAGAAGCCAACTGATCTGGATCTGCACTGTTTGCCATTAAGTATGTGACCATATATCAACAAACTGGACCAAGTACAAATGTAATCTGACTGGCTGAATATTTGAAGTAGGCATGGCATCTTAATTTGTTCACCAGGACAAAGGTTAACAAATTCACTCTGACAAGAATTATCAGCAGTTTACTCTTGTATGGTGGGAGACTAAGATCTGATGATGCTTTTCAATGTCTAGCTGCATTTGTAAGAAATACAGTTGTAGTGTGATCACATCAAGACCTATCACTTGACAGGATAGCTCACCAGAAATTGCACAGGTTCATTATATGAAATATTTGTCATTTGTGACTTGATCTCTGGGTCACTGCTGGGTGAGAGAGTCTTGCTGTTTGGATAGTATCTAGCACCAAACCAAATATTAATGACATGCCTGCAGACACTCTGGAGATATACATATCTTAAAAACTTTAAAATAAAAACTTAAGTATGAAAATTCTAAGCCTCACACTGAACTTCTTTGGACCAGGTTTAACATCACTACTTATCCCCATGCTTTAGTGATAAGGATATTGTGAGTGCCTCTGTCTGTCCCTCTGTCCTTCCATCTGTTTGTCACACTATCTCCTCCTAAACCACTGTGTGGAATTTTAGCCAAACATGCTACATGACTTCCCTGTGTGGCAGGTGTGCAAGAGTAACATTATTTTTCTGTCCATCCATCTGTCTGTCTGTTTGTCTGTCCATCCATCTGTTCATCATGCTATCTCCTATTAACCACTGGGCAGAGTTTAACCAAAACTTGCTTTTTGACTTGCCCTCATGGTAAGGGTGTGCATAATAAGATTAAATTTTCATTCATCCTTCAGTCTGTCCATCAGTCTGTTAGCAACATTAGCACAGAGAGTGGGGATTTTGAGATGGCATGCCATCAGCTATGCAATCAAGTTATCCATTTAAGTTCATTCAGGGGATCTTAAGCTTTAAAATCTTTTGATATCAAAACATTAACATGGATATTCTAAATAGATTACTTTGAGGGTTGATCTTGCTCAGCAAAACTTTTGATCAGTATCTAACATCAATATCAAGATTCACCTAAATCCATTAAAATGTTTAGGATGTATAGAGCTTTAAAAACTTTAACATACCAGTGAAACATGACCAGGGATTAGGTGGTACAGTATGAAACTTCTGACCAATATTGATACCAGTTGACAGACAATGAGCTTAATCACATAATCACTTAGCAATCTGGGTAATATTTTCAGCAGATGACATATTGAAATTTTTCTAATTTTTCAAGAAAGCAGGTTTTGACATCTGATGCAAATTGACAATTTCCATGAAATGTTAAATCCTGTTTTCTTGGAAAAATAAAAAAAAATATATATCATCAGTGTGTTGCCTGCCGAGTTAGCCCAGAGAGTGGTAAAGGTTAATGCTTAGCATGCTGGTAAAACAATTCAGCAGACAATGTTTTGAAATATTTTTCTTAATTTTCCTACAAAATAAGTTTTGACATTTTATGCCTATTGTCTTTTTTGACATTTCTTGCAAATTGTCTCTAACGGAGAAAAATATTTCAAAGTGTCATCTGCTGAATTTGCGCGGAATGATAAAGGTTAAAATACATGTATGTAATAAGACCTGCATTCTGCAATATCTGATCTGTGTCAACACTGTTTACTCAGGTCTGTCTGTTTGAATACTTAGAGCAGAAGACTTATGAAGGAGGAGTATTTTAATGATAATTTTAGGAAAATTTCTCCATGAACCCCAAGTAGTGGGTACCCATTAGAAGTGCCTTGGTTTATGGATAATTAAGAAAAAATATCCCAGTATTATCGCCAAATAATACTCCTTAAAAAGTCTTCTGTTAGGGTAGTTAATGTAACCTGCAACAAAGTTTTATTGTCTAATTACTTATACTGGCCTTTTGATTAAAAGAAGGATAAAAGCTATTTAATAAAGAATGATGAACAGTGTTTATTTGATACAAAAATATCTGTCACTCAGGAGTATGGATACTTTGGTAAAATATTCTGTATTTCAGAAGTCATTTTTACCAAATTATCATCATACTCCTTCATGATAGATATTTTTGTATCAGGTAATCACTGTTTTATTTTCTGTATATTTGTAGGTTCTCATCTGTGGTGTCCTGACTGTGTACAGATGATAGAAAAAAAAACTGACCAAGGAAGGTATGACTGTGGAAAAAATTGCTTTTATTTTGACCATTTTCATAGCCCCAGACATTCATGAGGATGTATTACATAAATATTTTTTTCTTATTTCACCTCAAAAAATGTACATTGTGGGTACTCATTAGAAGCACCTCAGCAAGGATGGATGCATCAGACTTAGATGGATGCAATAGCTGATGGATACATCAGACTTAGATGGATACAATAGCTGATGGATGCATCAAACTTAGATGAATGCAATAGCTGATGGATGCATTAAATTTAGAGGGATCCAATAGCTGATGGATGCATCAGATTTAGAGGAATGCAATAGCTGATGGATGTATCAGACTTAGATGAATGCAATAGCTGATGGATGTATTAGACTTAGAAAGATGCAATAGCTGATGGATGCATCAGACTTAGATGGATGCAGCAGCTGAGGGATGCATCAGACTTAGATGGATGCAATAGCTGATGGATGCATCAGACTTGGATGGATGCAATACTTAATGGATGCAACAAACAGGTGATGGAAGGCATTGTCTGTAAGGTATTGTCTACTGGACTCAGGCAATGCCTTACAGAAAATGATAAGCATGCCTCGGAATGGTCAACAAAAAGGATGTAATGGACTCCCTAACTATTACTACTCATAATTGTGTACATTTCTCGTCATCCTTCATGCCACATTGTCCAAAGTCACCAAGCAACTTTAGCATCAAACATGGTTCAATTGATCCCTAAATAATCTTAGTAGAACTGCAACACTTATTTTTAGGAATCCTAGGTTCTGGGAATAAGTAAAGATGAAATTTACTATCATGTTTGACCTTGTAAGGTATGTTGAAAATCCAGACTCAACTGGAAGAAAAGTCATAGTTCCTACTAATACAGGATGATAGTGATATGTGTGTGTGTGTGTGTGTTTGAGGGCAAGGGTGGCATGGCAGTGCCCACTAGGGATTATTAAACCCCTGGCATACAAAGTATGCCGAAGAGGTATATAGTTTTTGTCCATTCTGTTAGGGGTGGGGCTAAAGTCAAAGTCTAGGACACCTAAATAAAGTAGTATATTGCAGTTTGTTTATACAAACAACCTCTTATTAAAGAAGGATATACATCAGACATGTTTATCACGTCAACATTCAGTGTAATAAGGTCAAAGTCATAAGTGACCTCATAGTCATAAGTGACCTTATTTTCATGCTTCAGTGATTTTGACATATATTTTGAACTATTTCATGGATTAATGCCTCAATAAAGTAGAATGTTGCAGTTTGTTTATACAACTTCATCATATTTTCATACTGCAGCGCTTTTGCCTTATATCTTGAAGACTATTTCATGGATTAATGTGATATTTGGAATATTGGTTATGTGTGACACCATGATTGACAGCATAACAAATGTAGATCACCTTTACCTATATTTCATGGTCCAGTAATTTTGCCCCATATCTTGAATGTTAATTGATGTATGAACATCATTACATGTATTTGGGATTATGAATTAGTATGATCCAACAGTTGACCTAAAAGTAAATGTAGGTCTCTGTGACCTATATTTCATAGTCCTGTGGTTTTATGTTACCTTTTGAAGACAATTTGATGCGTAACTATCATATTTTGGGATTATGTGACCCTATATTTCATAGCCCTGTGATTTTTGTCTTATATCTCCCACTGTTTGATACTTAAATGTCAAATTTACATATAAAGACACAGTGTGACCCAAACTTTAACCTCAAAGTAAATATAAATCAGTATGACCTATATTTCATGATCTGTTGATTTTGTTTAGTATCTTTTAGATTATTTAACAGATTAACATCATAGTTGGTATAATGCATCAGTGTGACCATCAGATTAACTTCTCAAGTATATGTAGGTCAGTGACCAATATATCATGGCCCTGCAAATTTATTTCAAATCTTAAAGACTGTTTACTCCAGGAAAGTTGTTCTTTGAATGATAGATCAGTGACAATGTTATTCCATATGGAATTAAACAGATGGTAAAAGACCTCAATATTTTTGCTTGGAACCTGGGATCATGAGTAGGTGCTATAATCCCCATTATTATTTGGTGGTCAGCAGCACCCTATGTTTGCTACTGAAGTATCAGCTAATCTGTTATTGTCAGATGCTGCAACATGTGTAGACTATGATGATGAATCAGTGTGTATAAATACGAATGGTAATGGTAAAGGAATCCATTGAATCCTCTGAAGCCTGACCTGTCTTTTTCTGCAAAATGTTATCTAAGTCTGTTCCATCCTTAATCCTAGTCGTTAGGGAACCCGGATACGTCCTACCTTTGCAAACAGTGTAAATCCAGATCAGTTAGCTCCTGAATGTGGATCTGTATTGTTTGCCATTAAGTATATGAATTTATATCAATAATCTGGATTGACTGAAAATTAGAAATGGGAGTGGCATCTTAATTGATTCAGCAGGACAAGGGTTAAAAAGCTGTGCACTCAAGTCCATTGCATCCTTGAGATATTATACCATGTGTATTTGACCTTTATTGCTCTCTGGGCAAGAAGTGTCCTGGTAGCCTTGTGATTGGCCCTCCTGACTGGATCATGGGGTTCAAATCCTGCTGGAGGCAGAAGGCAGCTCATAACTGTAGGGCACTTCATTGCACAGAGCCTTTCATTATCATCCTTCCATCATCTCAATATATTTTAACCTTTTTCATGTGGAATAAATTAAGATGCCATGCCCACTTCCAATTTTCAGCCAGTCAGATTACTGGAGCCAGGTTGTTGCTATAAATGCATATATTGAATAACAAACAGTGCAGATTCAGATCAGTTGGCTTCTACACTGTTTGCAGAGGCAGAATACATCCAGGTTCATCAGGACAAGGGTTAAATAGGATTTAACTAAGGGCATTAAATAAGGGCATTAGAGAACTAAGCTTACCTAGGAAAAGTGTAGTTAGGTAAACTGACAAGCTGGCCTCAGTGGCGCAGTTGGAAGGGCATCCAACTGGAGACCAGGAGGTTGCTTGCTCGACCCTTGCTGGGGTCGGCAACATTCTTACTTGGAGATTGGTCATGAAATGTTTGCTTCGGTAATTCTCTCCCTTCCGCTGATTCAAGAAGGGCAGTTGTCAGTTTCTGGTGAAAGAATATGCACAATACAGGTTAACCACTTGGAGGACTAAGCCTGCCCAGTAAATGTGTGGTTAGGTAAACTGACCACGCTCGACATGACCCCCTTGGGTTGACTGGGCCATAAAACCTCAACACAAACAAACAACATGATCTTAATAGTGTTGACTGGACAGTTAAATTCCAAACCAACCAATCAACCGGATGCTTAGGGTTGTTATGGTAACCTTGCCCTTTTTATATTTGCAGGTTCTGAACATTCCAAATGTGATTCAAGAAAATACAGGTGGGATCTACAACACAAGGTAGGAGGAATATCTAGGTAAATATTTTTATGCCGCCACCAATTTTAATGCAGGGACATAGAATATCACCGCTGTCCATACATACATCCATACAGCCCGTCCTTACATACATCCTGTCAATCCGTATGTACGAAAAATAGTTTCCACTTGATAGCTGTTGAAAAGATGAAGTATAAAGTATGTGGTGTATTTGATTCATATTTTATACAGCGGTATATAATAATAAAATATTCGTTAACCCTTGTCCTGCTAAGCCCGGATATACCCTGTCTTTGCAAACAGTGTAGCTCCAGATCAGTTGGCAGAAGCCAACTGATCTGGAACTGCACTGTTTGTCAATAAGTATGTATATTTGTATCAAACTCTTGGATCAAGTAATCTGATTGGCAGAAATTAGATGTAGGTGTGGCATCTTAATTTATTCAGCATGATAAGGGTTAAGTTCAATTTATTGTAAAATCCACCAATTATTATGGGAGTTGTGGCTCATTTTCAACTTCATTGTTGTGTCAGTATGTACAAAGTGGGTTCCATTTCTTCTGAAAAGATTAGTGTGTTCGATTCATATTTTATACATAGGTCTATAATCATAAAATATAGGTAAAGTTTGGTCTAGGGTTAAATCAGGCAATTATTATGGGAGTTATGGCCCTTTTTTCAATTTCATTTTTTAGCAAAATGCTTGTTTTCAGGTGAAGATGGCCCCTGGGCTGGGGCATCTGTATCAAACTGACACATTTCTAGTTTTAGCTCTTCGTTAACCTTTACCACTCTCTGGGCAGAATCAACTGACAACAAATTATTTTTTTCTTAGAAAATAGACTTTGACATTTCATGCAAGTTGTCTCCTCAGGAGGGGGTGGTCGGGTGGTGCGAAGGTGCTGTGTATCTTACATCACTGGGGCGTCCAACTGATATTGGCTTACAGTTGGGCAAGGCCTGCTATCCTTGTAGTGGGTAAGGGTAGAGGGGGAATGTTTTTATTTCTTCTGTTTCTTCACTTTCATTCCTGTTCCTCTTTCTTCCCTGTCCCTCTCTTTCATCTCCTCTACTCTCTCTTCTATCTCTTTTCTCCCTTTCTCTGGGAGACGACAAAATGACCCTCAAGGGTTGATGTGTCCTTAAACCCCAACACAATCAATGTCTCCTCAGGAGATAATGTACATGAAATGTCAAAATCTATTTAAGAGAAATATTTTAAAATGTTGTGTGCAAAATTATTTACACAGTAGTTAATACATGGACAGCTTCCTTGGGCAGATTCAACAGTCAACAATTGGCCGGCCTTGGTGGCTTAGTTGGATGCGCCGTCTGTCTGGAGACCAGGAGGTCGCGGGTTCAACCCCCGCCGAGGTCGGCAACATTCTTTCGTAAAGATTGATCATGAAATATTTTCTACGGTCATTCTCTCCCTTCCGCTGATTCAAGAAGGGCAGTTGTCAGTTTCTGGTGAAAGAATGTGCACAATACTGGTTAACCACTTAGAGGACTAAGCCTGCCCAGTAAACGTGTGGTTAGGTAAACTGACCGCACTCGACATGACACCATTGGGTTGACTGGGCCGTAAAACCTGAACACATACAAATCAGCAGTCAACAAACTGATGATATTTTACTTTGAAAAAAAGCCTTTGACATATCAGTCTATTTTCTGGAAAAAATAAGAAAATATTTCAAAATGTTGTCCGCTGATATTCTTACCATGCAGTTAAAACATCATATTGTAATGATTCATTAGAATTGCTTCACTGAGCTGTATCTAACATAAATATTACATAAAACTCTTCTCCAAATTTGACTGGCTGATTAAACTTAAGAGGAGCAGGTTCCATAGTGCAGTCATAGCATGTCTGGCTGCAGAATCAGGTTTTGCGAGTTTGAACCCCAGCTTGGCAACATAATTTCCATGGATATTGATCATCAAACCATTTCTGTGGCCATTTTCCCCTTTCCCCAGATTCAAGAAGGGTAATGTCAGTAACTGACAAAAGTATGTGTTCAAACTCCAGTTAACTTCTGAGAAACTAAGCCTGCCCAGAAATAGTGCAAGTATGGCAATTAAGCCCACTCGAAATGACACTAAAAGGTTGACAGTGCCGTAAAACCTCAACTCAAAAGAAGAGAGAAAAAAAAAAGAACTTAAAGGATCTGGGTACACATGTTAACCCTTAGCATGCTGAATAAATTATGATGCCACACCCACTTCTAATTATAAGCCAATCAAATTGCTAGATCCAGATTGATGCTATAAATTCACATACTTTATGTCAAACAGTGTAGATCCAAATCAGTTGGCTTCTTCAGAAGCCAACTGATCTGGATCTACACTGTTTGTAAAGACCGGGAATATCTGGGTTTAGCAGGCCTAGGGTTAAATTTTCTGCCATTTAATATAAGGAAGACATCTTTTGTGAGTCCCTTTTGAAAATGGATCTGCTCTAAAAAGGAGAATTTGCTTAAGAGCAAATTCTTTCCTTTTAGAGTAGAACCATTTTAAGAAGGGGGCAATATCCAGTTTGCAGAATTGAATCACCTGAGAGCAAATTGTTTCCTTTTAGAGAAGAACCATTTTAAGAAGGGGGCAATATCGAAGTTTTACAGAGTTGAATCACCTGAAAGTGTATCAAATGTTTTCCTTAACCCTTGTCCTGCTGAACCGGGATATACCCTGCCTTTGCAAACAGTGTAGATCCAGATCAGTTGCAACCGAATTGGATCTGCACTATTTGTCATTAAGTATGTCTATTTTTATCAACAACCTGTATCAAGTAATCTGATTGGCTGAAAATTGGAATTGGGCATGGCATCTTCATTTATTCAGCATGGCAAGTGTTAAACTGCATATGGAGCATCATTGGGACAACAGTAATATGAAAAATATTACATAATTATTAAGAATCGACTTCCAGGATGGATGTATGACTCATGTATTTACCTTGTGTATTTTGGCAGACAGGGCTGAGCAAACAGTGAAGACTCAGATCAGCTGCCACAGGAAGAGTTGAGTGATCAGGCTTTCCACTGCTTGCCATTCATTCAGCAGTTTTTGACAAATAAAATGGACTTGCTCAAATATCAGGACAAGTATGGCAATCAGTTAAGATATCCAAAAAATACTTTATCACTCTCTGATGATAGTTATCTTATTTTTCCCAGAAAACAGGTTTTGACATTTCATGCATATTGTCTCCTTAGAAGATAATTTGCATGAAACAACAAGGTCTGTTTTCTGGGGAAATCTGGGGGAAAAAAATATTTTAAAAGTGTTGTCTGCTTAAAATTTTACCCAGTATGCAATGT
Source organism: Anodontia alba (assembly GCA_964016985.1). NCBI lineage: Eukaryota > Metazoa > Mollusca > Bivalvia > Lucinida > Lucinidae > Anodontia > Anodontia alba. The sequence goes on from OZ024832.1 coordinate 66,247,413, forward strand.
TTGAAGCAGACAAAGTTATTTACTGTATTCATCCTAAATAATGCCATACAAGCCCTAAAATTTGAACAAGGATGAGTGGCAACAGTGTAGATCCTGGTCAAATGCTGCTTTCTGTGGTATCTATTCTAAGTTTAAAACAGTTAGTCCAGGCTTTTCTGTCAGAATATTTAGGGTAAATACAGTAAAGATGTCAAAAATGCTACTGCAACTCTACCATGGTTGTTTCACTCAGGTGAGTAAATCATGGACCTTGGAGTCCTGTTATTATTATAAGCTCACCTTATGAAAGCTGGGTAGAGCTATAGCAGTAACCATGGCATTGCACCATGTCAATATGGGCTTAAGTTTTGGTCAAAATTTTAACCCATCGTAGACTGAATAGACTCTCCCATACTAAGTATTGGAAGAGTTCATTTTCAATTTTAGGTACATCCAGGTATGAGATTCAGATATTCTTAGAGAAAAATGGCAAACAGTGGAGATCCTGATCGGACACAACATTTTGTGGCATCTTATCTGGGTCTGCACTGTTTGCCAGTTACCCATGTTAGTATTTCCAGACTACAATAGGTTAAAAGGCTATATCTCCAGAACATAGTTCATCCTTGCACTTATGTTAGATACTGGTCTGAAATTTTATGCTCTACCATCCCAACCTACATGAGTGACCTTGAGGTCAAGGTCATGGACTTAGAAGCCGGCCTTGGTGGTGCAGCTGGATGCGCATCCTACTGGAGACTAGGAGGTCGCGGGTTTGACCCCCATTGAGGTTGACAAAATTGTTTTTTGGAGATTGATCATGAAATGTTTTCTATGGTCATTCTCTCTCGTGCTGATTCAAGAAGGGCAGTTGTCAGTCTCTGGCAAAAGAATGTGCACAATACTGGTTAACCACTTCGAGGTCTAAGCCTGCCCAGTAAATGTGTGGTTAGGTAAAGTGACTGCATTGGACATGACCCCATTGGGTTGACTGGGCCGTAAAACCCCAACACAAACAAACAAACATGGACTTAGAAAAAAATTATGTTGCAAAGGTTTTGGTTAAAGTTGTTAGAAGTTTGTATCTTCTAAAGTTTGAGCCTGATCTTATTGGCGCAGTCCTGCGACAGTTCTTTTTGTTATTATCATCACTATTATTATTATCACACAATATTTAGTTTACAAATTTGACATAACTTGACTTATCATACATTGACTAGCAAATATGTTCATCATATGCCCATTTGAAAAACGGGATGCATTATGTTACTGGGTATGGCGTCCGTCCGTAAATTTTTTCGTTTCCAGCTAACTCCTCCTACATTTTACATTGGATCAAGCTGAAACTTGGTATATAGTTAGACCATGATGTTGCGCAGCGCATATTATTTTAGGGTTACAGTCCACCAAATGTTTGCAGAGTTACGCCCCTTAGAAAATTTCTGTAAACTTTTCATTTCCGGTTAACTCCTCCTACATTTTACATCCAATCAAGTTGAAACTTCATATATAGTTAGACCATGATGTGGAGCAGTGCATATTGGTTTGGGGTTACAGTCCACCAAATATTAGCAGAGTTATGCCCCTTTGAAAATTTCAGTTGGCTTTTTGTTTCCGGCTAACTCCTCCTCCAAACATTCAATCAAGCTGAAACTTGATTTGTAGTTAGACCATGATGTGGAGCAGTGCATATTGTTTACAGTCCACCAAATATTAGCAGAGTTATACCCCTTTAAAGATTTCTATTAATTTTTTGTTTCTGGCTAAATCCTCCTACAGTTTACATCCAATCAAGCTGAAACTTCATGTACAGTTAGACCATATTGTTTCATGGTTACAGTCTACCAAATATTAGCAGAGTTATGCCCCTTTGAAAATTTCAGTAAACGTTTTGTTTCCGGCTAAATCCTCCTATAGTTTACATCCTATCAAGCTGAAATTTTATTTGTAGTTAGACCATGATGTGAAGTAGCATATATTGTTTCAAGGTTACAGTCCACCAAATATTAGCAGAGTTATGCCCCTTTGAAATTTTTCAGTAAACTTTTTGTTTCCGGCTAAATCCTCCTATAGTTTACATCCTATCAAGCTGAAATTTTATTTGTAGTTAGACCATGATGTGATGTAGCACATATTGTTTCAAAGTTACAGTCCACCAAATATTATCATAGTTAAACCCCACTGAAAATTTCTATTAATTTCTGTTATTTTTTTGTTTCTGGCTAAATCCTTCTATAGTTTACATCCGATCAAGCTGAAACTTCATAAATAGTTACACAATGGTGTGGAGCAGCACATATTATTTCAAGGTTACAGTGCACCAAATATTTGCAGATTTATTCCCCTTTGAAAGTTTTTGTAAACTTTTTACAGCATATTGTTTAGAGGTAATAGTGTGCAAATTATATTTTATAATAGGTATATTTTTTGCAAATAACTAAAGTTTTGGTCATATGGGCAAGATATTGATATTTTTTTTTCTTCTTTTATTACATTTACGGAAAGGTTGCCATTATTAAATCTTAATGAATACATAATTCTTTTTGGATTTTTTTTTTTTTTTAATACTCTTCTGATTTGGCTCCCTTGAAGAACAAAAATAAAATCAACAAGTTAAAGGTTTACAAGAAAATTTCTTGCAGCATTTTTTTTTTTTTTTGGTTGTTTATTTTTGTTTTGTTATTGTTCGGTCCGATATTGAAGTATAGTAAAAACAAATCAGCCAAAGGCTCATATGAGCTTATAGTCATGCTCCTGTGGTGTGTCCTCTGTCAGAAAGCACTTCTTCCTAGAAGCAGCAAATTTCTTCCTAATTTCCCAGAAGAGAGAAGTCACTTCTTCCTTAATTCCTGGGCCAGCTTGGTTGCTTAGGTTACAGTTCACCAAATATCAGCAGAGATATATGCCCCAATGAAATTTTTTTAATTTTTTTTTTTTTTTTTTTTTTTTTTTTTTTGTAATTCCACTTACAGTTTATATCTGGAGGACTGAATTATACAGGAGCCAGTTTTTGTGCTACATCTTTTTACTTGCCACGGGCATATATGCCCCGCTTGCAGAGCTCTTGTTTTGTATATATGATACTAACATGGCTTTCAAGCACATCTCATTCTTGTGGAGTGAAAAAGGTATGATAGTGGGTTACATGGGTGATACGGCTTTATTGCTTGGGCAAAAAACCCATATTGCCCCATTTGGAGCACTCGGCAGACATGCCTTTGACTCTACATATGATATAAAATAGGCAAACTTGTTAGAAAAAAAAAATGTATGATAAATAGATAGTCTATGGTATGGCTATTTTCATATCATACCCCATATCAACCCTCAACCCATATTAGCCCTCGGGCCTTCGGCCCTCAGGCTGATATAGTTGTCTCCAGTTGATATGGGGTGTGATGTAAAATTGCCATATAATAATCTCTATTTATTGTTTGCAATATTTTGGTTGTTAGGCATTTTTCATCATTGAAGTTCGTTGAAAAAGGCCTAGTGGCTGAAATGGTGGAAGTAATGTTATCTTATATAAATTGTCATTACAGTAAAAATCCTAAAATTTCAAACACGAAATTGTTCAACAAAATGACATATGCAAACAGTGCATACCCAGATCAGAGTCTGTAAATAGTGCATGCCCAGATGAGACTGCTCCTCAGGGTTTACACAGTTTGCCTTTCCACTAACCATTTTAAGAGACCGCTACATAAAAAGCAAACTTGAGGCGAAAATAATACGGAATGAAATGTTCCATTTAGGGCATATATCATATTATTATTACTATTATTATTATTATTATTATTATTGGTGAGGAGGGACATTGATCAATGGCCATATACTTGTTGATGTCTGAGCACATTCTACAACTCCAGATGATTGTGAAATCATGAATGTTTTTTGCAGTTTCAGCTTTGCTATTTTTATGATGTAATCTTTGCTACTCTGTGGATAAATTTGGCTAATGACAAATCGGTAATATATTTTCTGTTATTATTATTTCCAGAAAAATTAGTTTTGATGCTTCATGCAAACTGTTCCTGGAGAGAGTTTGCATGAAATATCAAACTTTATTTTCTCCAAATGAGTTTTACAAGTTGTCGCCTCTGAAAGCTTATCCCCTTTCCGTACTATTGAATTATGATTCCAGGAAGCTGTTAAGTTTTGACAGCATCACATTTCTGAAGCACAGCTCTTAAAAGCAATACCATATTTACCCTAAGTGTAACTCCTTACCATGCTTGTTCTTTAATTGGAAAGGGTTTCTTCCACTATCTGTTGTGTTTAAAAATTACTGAGCAAGTGGCTGACTGTGTAGACCCTGATCAGACACTGCATTCTGCAGTGTCTGATCTGGGCCTACATGGTTTGCTCAGGCCTATTGGTCCTAGTACTTAGGGTTAAGTATCATGACAAACATGCCTCAGCAAACAGTGTACACTGTTTGCTTAGGCCTATTGGTCCTAGTACTTAGGGTTAAGTATCAGGACAAACATGCCTCAGCAAATGGTGTAGATCCAGATCAGTTGCCACAGAATGTGGCATCTGATCAGGGTCTATACTGTTTGCCACTCATCCAGTAGTTCTTTAAACTCATCATAAGATATTAACCTATTAATGCCTAGCATCCCATTAGAGGCAAATGACCCTTATGGGTTCATTCGCCATTAAGCCTGAACTCATCAAACCTAGGGTCCCACAAAAGGGACATTTGGCAGACAGTGTAGACCCTGATCAGATGCCACAAAATGTGGCATCTGATCAGGGTCTTCACTCTGTACATGAAATGCAGGAATTTGAATGAAACATGGTTTCAATGAAAATTAACCAGACATATGGAAGTGGACTGATCCAAAGATTGAAGGTAGAAGAGTCCACTTGGCATAAATGTGTTAAAATGGACTTGTTCAGATTTTAAGACAAGTAAGGTAAGGAGTTCGGTGTCCCAGTATTTAGTGTTAATACAGTATATCAGTCTGAAATCACTTGAGAATGTCACTTGAGTATACCCCTAAAGAAGGAACAGAAGGAGTATTTGGTGATAATTCTGGGGTAGTTTTCTCCAGTTCTCCATAAGAACATATGTTATGGATACTTATTTTAAGCAAGACACTTCAAATGAGTACCCACAACAACTGTTTTTATGGAGAAATAAGAAAACTTATCCTAAAATTATTAGTAAATACTCTTCCTTAACAATTCTGCTTCCACCAAATGAAAATATGAAATTATTTTGCTTCCACCAAACAAAAGTATGAAATTATTTTACTTCCACCAAACAAAATATATGAATTTATTTTGCTTCCAGCAAACAAAAATTTGAAATTATTCTGCTTCCACCAAACAAAAATATGAAATTATTCTGCTTCCTCCAAACAACAAATATGAAATTATTCTGCTTCCACCAAACAAAAATATGAAATTATTCTGCTTCCACCAAACAAAAATATGAAATGTCTGCTTCCACCAAACAAAAATATGAAATTATTCTGCTTCCACCAAACAAAAATATGAAATTATTCTGCTTCCACCTAACATAAATATGAAATTATTCTGCTTCCACAAAACAGAAGTATGAAATTATTCTGCTTCCACAAAACAGAAGTATGAAATTATTCTGCTTCCACCAAACAAAAATATGAAATTCAGCTTTTTCTACAGCCTTCAGATATGAAGTGCTACCATAAAAATGCAATTTTCTAGTAATTTAACTTCAGACAGAAATATGCATGTCAATTGATTTCGCCGCCTCTGAATATGAAATGTTGAAAAAATAAAGCAACAGTAAACCAATTTTGCTTTTAGACAAATTGTACAATTTGGCAGCACCATATCTGGACAAAGTCATACTTTCTGAAACCCATACTAAACAAACACAATAGTTAGATATAGGCTTTGTTTTTAGTAGTTTCGATTTATCAGTTTTTCGCTATTGACAGACATATTTTTGTTTTTAGTTTGTTTGGAGGCAATGGTTATTTTCATGCATGATATTTTAAAAAGAAAATATAATTTATCTATCTCTGTATCAGAAGTTCTCAAAATGATATTGTCATTTACACTTATCATGCCATGGATAATTTCAGCAGACAACAAACTGATGATGTTGTTCTTATTTTTCCTAGAAAATAGGATCTAACATTTCATGCAAAGTGTCTCCTAAGGAGACAATTTGCATGAAGTATCATATCATGTTTTCTAGTTGAAATAAGAAAAATATTTCAAATTGTTGTCTGCTGAAATTTTTACCCAGTATGCAAAGTGTAAATCATCAGCTTCCTGATAACCATAATTCAGTTTAACCCCCAAAATGCCAAGCAAAATTTGAAACAGATGACATACATTTTTTTTTTTTCCGAGAAAATAAGTATTGACATTTCATGTGAATCATCTACTTGGCAGATGATTCACAGAAAGTATCAAGACTTATTTTCTTTGAAAAAAAAATAAAAATAAAAATGTTGTGATGCAGTTGGATTAAAATTGGCAAAGCATCATTTATCTGTTTTTGTTGTTGTTGTTGTTTTTTTTTGTTGTTTTTTTTTTTCAGAGAAATTAAGTCATGATATTTGATGTGAATCCTCTATCTAACAGACAATTCATATGAAATACTGAATTTTGTTTACTTTGAACAATAAAAATCTTCAGAATTTTGTCTGCTGCAGTTATCACTCATGCTTTTAACCCTTAAACTGCCAGTGACAACAATTGTCATTTGCTTTGTCATCTGCTTGTGATTTAAGAAGTCATTTTTACAAACAGTGTGGACCCAGATCAGACTGCTCCTCTAGGAACAGTCTGATCAGGGCCCACACAATTTTTCTGTATGCAAAAAAAGGTTTGAAAAATTTTCAAGAATATTTAGCAGACAACATAAACAGACAACATTTTGAGATGCAGGTTTTCTTGGCATTTTAAGAGTTAACCTTTACCACTGTCTGGGGAGATTCAGCAGATGACAAATTGATAGTTTTTTCTTATTTTTCCCATACACTAGATTTTGAGATTCATCCAGATTGTCTCCTGTGGAAACAGCAGAGCCTATTTTCTGAGAAAAATAAGAAAAAATATTTTAAAATGTTGTCTGCTGAAAGTTTTCCTCAATAGGCTAAATAAGCAACAAAACATTAAAATAAACAAAATGATAATGGCTGTCTGAAAATATCCTGGCCATAGACCTATGCTTGGGATTTCGCATTAGTTGAAAATAGTTTTGTTTCCTCTCCACAGTAGACTTGTTAAAGAGGAGTCATAGTTATTTGATATTTTCATCATTTCTCAATAAAAACATATTGTTGTTTTTTTACACATTTATTAGACATGCCTCTAATAAATAGCCATAATATGTTTTCCTTCACAACATGTTTTCACCTTTTTTAATGAGTATACCCGCAACATATGTTTGTATGGAGAAATTTGTTGTTGTTTTTTTTTGTGTGTGTGTGTGTTTTTGTGTGTGTGTGTGTGTGTGTGTGTGTGTTTGTTTTTTTTTTCAGTATTCTCATCAAACCTTAACAAACTCTCTAAACAGGCAGTTCCAATATTTCTGGGGTTTGCAGCAGATGGAAACTAAGACATATTATGACTTGTCATATTTCTTGCTTTAAAGGCTCCATATTCCTCAAAAATGGACATTTTATTTTCAAAAAAAAAAAAGGTTTAATATATTGATATATGGTATAAATACTATCATAAAATGTGGCATCGTACAGCCTGTAAAATTTCAGTTAATCTCTTGGTCTTGAAATGAAATGACTTCTTATCGTATCTCTCAATTAATGTTGCCATTATTAATTCAGAGATGGGTATAAAAACGTATCATTTTTGATCTAGTTCTAAAACAAGAGACTAAGTGAAATTTTACAAGCTGTTAGATGCCACATTTTATGATCATATCTATCAATCTATTAAACCTTTAAGTTAAGAATGTCTATTTTTGGAGGAACATGGAGCCTTAACCTACAACAGAGGACAATTATTGTTACTTTCCTTATACTTTCCTAGAAAATATGACTTGCAGCTCATTTAAATCATTTCTAAAGGAAAAATAAGGTTTGACATTTCATCAAAATTGTCTCCAGAGGAAACAGTTTGAATGAAATGTCAAACCTTATTTCCTGTGAAAAATAAGAAAAAATATCTGTAGTTTGTTGTCTGCTGATTTAGCCAATAAAGTAAAGATTAATCAGGAAAGCAAAGAATACATTGAGATGATCTGATTTTAAGAACATGAAAAATTATTTTCTTGAGCAAACAAGAAAATTATTTATCATTTCGACAGAATGGAAAGTTCATCTCCTTGAAAACATAATGATTTCACAGTATCTCCTTTGTAGAGGTGGAAAGGGAATGGTCTGAGATCAGTGTCCAGTGAAGTCTGAGCACCTTCTACCACTCCAGCTCATCATTTGTCATTCATAGAAGTCCAGTAAAGTGTTTAGTTGTTCTGCTTATTTTTGCTTCTTTGTAAGTGTGCAGACTACTCTGTCTACATGTCACCAACCAGTGACTTACAACAGCGCCCAAATTTGCTCTAAATACACACAGCTTAACACTTTGCATGCAGGGTAAAGGTTTCAGCAGACATTTTGAAATAGTTTTCTTACTTTTCCTAGAAAATAGGGATTGACTCTTCATACAAACTGTCTTCTAAGGAGGCAATTAATTTGCATGAAGTGTCGGATCCTATTTTTCAAGGAAAAATAAGAAAACATATCATCAGTTTGTCATCTGCTGGATTTGCCCATAGCATAGTAATTGTTAACTCTTTACCATACTTATCTTAAAATTTGACTACCAGGGCCCAGTTGTTTAAAGCGTCATTAGCTTAACGAGCTTGTTAAGGGTCATTTCGTTAACTGTTTTAGCAGATTCAATTCACAATATTCTGATATTTTTTGCTGAAAAAATGTGAGTAGCTTTTGCAAAAGCTACTCACATTTTTTCAGCAAAAAATTTCAGCATATTTGCATATCACTCCACGTAAATTTTAACGAATTGTTAACTAACGATGTCGTTAGTTTTGAACAACTGGGCCCAGGTGATCTCACTGAAATTTGTGATTGAATGGCAAATAGTGTAGACCCTGATCAAACTGCTCCTTTAGAAGCAGTTTGATTGAAGTCCTCACTGTTTGCTCAAGCCTGTCTTTCTACATATTCGACTTAATTACCACACATACTCCTATAAGCGCACAGTCAAGCAATTCCGTAGTCTTCAGATTACAGCCAGTGTAGTTTTTGTCTACTTCTTTATAAAGGCATATGTTGTGGGTGCCCATTTGAATTGCATCAACTTATTGATGCAATTCAAATGAGTACCCACAACATATGCTTTTATGAAGAAAATCAGAAAAAAAAGAAAACACAATAACATTACATAAGCATCATTCACTGATCTTTGTTTCAGTGTACCCTTAGTATAGGTGGATACATATTGTACCACAAGTTTCCAGTAATTTTGAAAAACCTAAGCATATGGTGCAGTAATAAGGTCTAATATAGTATTTAGAGTAAATAGGGTACTCATTCAAAATACTCATTTCTACTGGCCTTCCTTATGAACTGCACTTCCTTATGAAATGTCAAGCCTTATTTTCCCTAAAAAATACAAAAAAAAAAAAAAAAAGAAAAAAAAAATGTCTGCTGTAGTTTTTATTAGCACTGTAACCCATTTATGCCTTGTTTCCTATAAAAGGGACATAAGCAAACAGGCCGGCCTCGGTGGCTCAGTTGGCTGCGCTGTCCAACTGGCGACCAGGAGGTCGCGGGTTCTATCCCCACCGAGGTCGGCAACATTCTTTCGTGGAGATTGATCATGAAATATTTTCTACGGTCATTCTCTCCCTTCCACTGATTCAAGAAGGGCAGTTGTCAGTTGCTGGCAAAAGAATTTGCACAAAACTGGTAAACCGCTTAGAGGACTAAACCTGCCCAGTAAACCTGTGGCTAGGTAAACTGACAGTGCTCGACATAACCCCATTGGGTTAACTGGGCTGTAAAACCTCAACACAAACAAACATAAGCAAACAGTGCAGACCAAGAATGGGACATCTGATCAGGGTCCACACTGTTTGCATTTAACACAGGAATTTCTAAATTACATGGTAATAATAAAACCAACCAGACACCCCTTCTATTTGAAAAGGACTTGTCCAAAGTGTTGAGGTAGAAGAGTTCATTTGGCATAAATAAATTAGGGGGTAAAATTTTTTTTTCTGTTGGTCATCTGTACCTTAAAAGGCTGGAGACAAAGCATCAGGTCTGGGCGAGATGTCAAAGTCACGAATTATGACTCAGCATAGTTTCAAGCTATGGAATCCAGTAAAAGTTGAATATATGAAAACCTGTGATGAGTACTCTTTAGAATTGCTTAGTGAGGCAGTTCTAGTGAGTACACATGTTTCTGCAATGACATAAGTCATGAGGTTGTTTTCTGTTTGGAGTTGTCAGACTTTATCAGACTAGGTATTATGCCCCCGCCCATTGTGGCAGAGCTGCTAGTAACTTAATGCAGGACTTGAGTTCATTATGAACCCAGGTTGGGTAAAAGTCCCACAGATTCACATCACGAAAACATACCTATATAATTTTGACCCCCTTAAACCCCACTTTTATATAGTAAAACTGGGGTTTACAGGGGTATACATTATTTCTGCTCAAAACATAGATCGTGGGTACCCGTTAGAACCGCCTTACCGAAGCAGTTCTAACGAGTACCCACAATCTATGTTTTGAGCAGAAATAGGAAAAAATATCGGAGTTTTTTATCTGAAAATTTTCAGATTTTGGAGATGAAATTTTCAATATATTTGAATAGGCATGTTTTCATAATGGAGGTGATATCTTGACATGACAACATGACTGAAATACTGTTGACTGGGATGTTAAAACTTGAATAAGTCTCATGCCCCCACCTGTTTTTAATGCAGGAGTTTGTCTTTTGACCAGGTTGATAATAAAAGTCCCACAGATTCAGAGGCAATATCTTGACATGACGAAATGACTGAAGTACTGTTGACTGGATTAGGTATGACTTTAGATAGGTTGGATTATATTTGATTGATACTTTGTTAGACAGGAATAGATAGTAGTAGTAGATCAGACTATGAAGTTCGTCCACATCAAGCAAACAAAAACATGCCTATATAATTTTGACCCCCCTTAAACCCCATTTTTATATTGTAAAACTGGGGTTTATTGGGGTATACATTATTATTCTTATTTCTGCTAAACACAGAGATTGTGTGTACTCATTAGAATTGCCTTGCTGAGATGGTTCTAAGGAGAACCCACATTCTCTGTTTTGAGCAGAAATATGAACAATATCAGTTTCTTATTTGAAAACTTTAGTTTTTGGAGGTGAAATTTTCTATACATTTAATTAGGCGTGTTTTCGTAGTGAAGCATGCACAGAATGCAAAGATTCAGATACATCTTGAGCATGCACATGGTCTCATTAGGGCCTCTGATCTCCATTGATACACTATAGTAGTATATACACTCTGGCAGTGTACAGTGGAGACCCTGATCAGACTGCACATTTGTGCCAAAGGCACATGCAGTTTTGCTTGATACAGCTCAGTTCAGTATGTATGATTGTGATAATTCATTCTGATTGATTGCTTTGAAAGTGACTGCATATAAGGATGAGTGTTCCTGTGTGCCTTACGCTAGGGGTTTTATCTCAGTACAGCGATGTACTGTTCACGACACTTTCTACACGTTTGCGATTCACGCTTGCGGATTTACGTTTGCGATTTTAATTCAAAATTCAAGTTGGCAATTCATGCTTGCGATTTATGTAATTCATGTGCTTCATTACTTAGCATGCTGGGTAAAAATTTTGGCAGATTTCATTTTGAAATATTTTTTTCTTATTTTCATAGAAAATAGGATCTGACACTTCATGCAAGGAGACAATTTGCATGGAGAGTAAGATCCTATTTACTATGAAAAACAAGACAAAAATAGGAGTTTGACATCTGCTGAATTTGCCAATTGCATGTTAAGTGTTAATCATACTTTTTCTTTTTGTAACTCATGTATGTATTTTGCTTTTTCTCTTGAGATGGATTTTGTATGTTTGTATTTTGTTTACCACTCTACATGTATGAGCAAACTCAGCAGATGATAAATTGATGATATTTTTCGTAATTTTTCAAGTAAGTAGACATAGATTGATATTTCATGCAGATTATCTCCTGAGGAGGTGAAGTTCCTATTTTCTAGGGAAAACAAGAAAAAATATGAGTTTGACATCTGCTGAATTTGCCCATTGCATGGTAAATGTTAATCAGGTTTTTCTGTTTGTAATTCATGTATGTATTTTCTCTCTTGAGTTGTATTTATATGTTTGTATTTCAAGTTGTATACCACTCTATGTGCAAATTTAGCAGATGACATTTTTTTTTTTCTTTTTATTTTTTTTTTAAAAAATGGGCATTGACATTTTATGCAGATTGTCTCCTAGGGAGATCATTTGCATCAAATGACAATACCTGTTTTCTGGGGTAACACGAAAAGTATTTCAAAATCTGCTGAATTTTTTTCCCAAGGTGCTGAGTGTTAAATGTTTTTGTTGTTGTATGTAATTTTTTTGCTTTAAAGCTCCATTTTCCTCAAAAATAGACATTTTTATCCAAGAAAGGTTTAATAAATTGTTATATGGTAATGAAACGATCATAAAATGTGGCATCTGACAGCCTGTAAAATTTCAGTTAGTCTCTTGTTTTTGAGCTGAATCAAAAATGATTTTTTATCATATCTCAGAATTAATGTTGGCAACATTAATTCAGAAATATTATAAGAAAAAGGAATTTCATTTTTTTTTTATCCAGTTCAAGAATGAAAGATTAGCTGAAATTTTACAGGCTGTCAAATGCCATATTTTATGATTGTGTAACTTACTAAATCTTTCTTGGATAATAAAATGTCTGTTTTTGAGGAATATGGAGCCTTTAATCATGCTATGTCTCTGTAATTAATGTTTGAATTCTTTTTGTAATTTGTTCATCTGAATTATGTTTATTTATTTTCATATGTGTTTATAATTTATATGTCTTAATTATGCTTATTTTCCAGCATTTGTTATCTATATGCCTTAATGATGCTTCTTTTCCAGCATTTGTTATTTATTAGCCTTAATTGTGCTTCTTTTCCAACAGCTTACCTTACAGCTAGCATTGGTTTTTTTCAACTCTCCTATTCTGAATTTTTTTCCCAAGGTGCTGAGTGTTAAATTTTTTTGTTGTTGTATGTAATTTTTTTGCTTTAAAGCTCCATTTTCCTCAAAAATATACATTTTTTATCCAAGAAAGGTTTAATAAATTGTTATATGGTAATGAAACGATCATAAAATGTTGCATCTGACACCCTGTAAAATTTCAATTAGTCTCTTGTTTTTGAGCTGAATCAAAAATGATTTTTTATCATATCTCAGAATTAATGTTGGCAACATTAATTCAGAAATATTATAAAAAAGTCATTTCATTTTTTTTATCCAGTTCAAGAATGAAAGATTAGCTGAAATTTTACAGGCTGTCAAATGCCATATTTTATGATTGTGTAGCTTACTAAGTCTTTCTTGGATAATAAAATGTCTGTTTTTGAGGAATATGGAGCCTTTAATCATGCTATGTCTTTGTTTGTAATTAATGTTTGAATTCTTTTTGTAATTTGTTCATCTGAATTATGTTTATTTATTTTCATATGTGTTTATAATTTATATGTCTTAATTATGCTTATTTTCCAGCATTTGTTATTTATATGCCTTAATTATGCTTCTTTTCCAGCATTTGTTATTTATATGCCTTAATTGTGCTTCTTTTCCAGCATTTGTTATTTATATGCCTTAATTGTGCTTCTTTTCCAACAGCTTACCTTACAGCTAGCATTGGTTTTTTCAACTCTACCATTCTGAATGTTTTTCCCAAGGTGCTGAGTGTTAAATTTTTTTGTTGTTGTATGTAATTTTTTTGCTTTAAAGCTCCATTTTCCTCAAAAATAGACATTTTTTATCCAAGAAAGGTTTAATAAATTGTTATATGGTAATGAAACGATCATAAAATGTGGCATCTGACAGCCTGTAAAATTTCAGTTAGTCTCTTGTTTTTGAGCTGAATCAAAAATGATTTTTTATCATATCTCAGAATTAATGTTGGCAACATTAATTCAGAAATATTATAAAAAAGTCATTTCATTTTTTTTTATCCAGTTCAAGAATGAAAGATTAGCTGAAATTTTACAGGCTGTCAGATGCCATATTTTATGATTGTGTAACTTACTAATCTTGCTTGGATAATAAAATGTCTGTTTTTGAGGAATATGGAGCCTTTAATCATGCTATGTCTCTGTTTGTAATTAATGTTTGAATTCATTTTGTAATTTGTTCATCTGAATTATGTTTATTTATTTTCATATGTGTTTATAATTTATATGTCTTAATTATGCTTATTTTCCAGCATTTGTTATTTATATGCCTTAATTATGCTTCTTTTCCAGCATTTATTATTTATATGCCTTAATTATGCTTCTTTTCCAACAGTTTACCTTACAGCTAGTATTGGTTTTCTCAACTCTACCATTCATGATGAGGGTCCGGAGACTTAATGCCCGCAAGAATTGTTTGGTGTGTATCGTAGGGGTTAAAGCCGGTGGCCACTATGATCAGGGAAGAGATTTGAATGCAAAGCTACATGATTACTACTTTATATTTAATGGCTTTGCAAGCAAAGACAGTTTGCCTTTGATCTGTCTGCTTCACATCAAAACTGATAATGATGATAATAATCATATATTGGTGATGATGATGACAAAAAAAATTGCATAGAACATTTCTGTATGATGGCACTGTTAATGATGTTGATGATGATGATGATGATGATGATGATTATGATGACCATATATTGGTGATGATGATGACAAAAAAAAAAATGTCATAGCCACATAGAACATTTCTCTTTGATGACACTGTTAATGATAATGATGATGTTTATTGCTGGACAGTAGGGTTGATGATACGTGTACTTTTCAAATTATAAATTGAATGTATAAATAAACAAGGTAACTATTGTACTGTTACTGATGATGATTAAAACATCAGTACATTAGATGTAATTACAGTTGTAATATCAATGATAAGCTTGTTAAGTGTCTTCAGTCATTTGCTAGGATTAAGATGGTGATTGCAGTGCTAACCTAATGTAGACAATTATCATGATAAAACATATACTTGCTGATTATGTGTACTAAAGGTAGGAGTGGTTCAAATTATTGTATGTTTACTGACGATGATGTGGTGATTTATAGAATTACTGCACCTGATTACTATCACAATGTTGGTGCAGATGATGATGTAGATTATGATGAAAATGGGTATGATTATGATAATGTTGATAATGATTATAAGCTTTATTTATGCTTTTTTGCCATCTGTTAGTTCTTCATATGCCATAAGAATTTACTGTCTTTTACACATTTCTTTCAGCTGTCATTGGCTTTCTCAACTCTACAGTCGTGATGAGGCTTTGCCGTCGGTGAGATTGTGGTGAGATTGCTTATTTATATATGATTTTACTAAATACAAATAAATATAACCTTCTTTAGTGACCTGTGACTCCTGGTTTCTTAATTAATAGAATACAGCTCAGAACCAGAAGCCTCGGGTAAACGAGACAAGGTTATAGTTTTTCCTAAAGTGTTACATGTACTTGACTTTGATAATAATAGAACTGTAAGAAATTATGATGATGATGATGATGGTGGTGATAATGTAGTAGTGGTGATAATGGCATTGATAAATATTTAAGTCATCAGTTTATTTGATATAATTGTAATGTTACTGAGACTGATGATGATTGATGTGCTAATGAGGAGGATGGTATCTTTGTTATGCTTCTTTTCTCTCTGTATTTTATATACCTTAATTTTGTTTCTTTTCTCAGAGCATACCTTTCTGCTTGTATTTGCTTTCTCAATCTATCACTCATGACAAAGGGTCTGGAGATTTAATGCCCATAAGGATTATTTAGTGTGTATCGTAGTGCTTATAACCAGTGGCCACTATGATCTGTGAAGAGATTCTGAAAGCAAAGTTTATTACTATTACTTTTATATTCAGCAGTTTTGCCTTTGTCTCTGATCTGCTTGACTGCACATCAACACTGATGTTGATGAGGATGACTGCCATTATGATTGTGATTTGTCGATGATGTAATTCTACTGCAACTGCTGCTGAGTTTAATTGTCTTAAGTTCTTTGCTAGGATTATGATGATGATTGCTGTACTAATCTAACATAGATGAAAATAATGTGTTTGGTAATAAAATATTAAATTTTTGACAAAACTGTTGATGGTAATAAAATGTTAAATTTTTGACAAAACTGTTGATGAATCATATACTTGTTGATTGTGTTGACTAAAGGTAGACATTCTAAATATTGTATGTTTTAATGATGATGATGTGTTGAATTGTGGTTTACTTCACCTGATTACTTTTGTAATGTTGGTGCAGATGATGATGTATATTATGATGAAGATGGGAACGATGATGTTGATGATGATTTAAATGCTTTAATTATGCTTCTTTGCCATCTGTTAGTACTTCATATGCCATGAGAATTTACTATCTTTTACACATTTCTTTCAGCGATCATTGGCTTTCTCAGTTCTACAGTCTTGATGTGGCTCTCATGAAGAAATAAGAAAAATTTTATGTGGATATGCCATCCTATCTGAAGCTATATATAAAAATAAAGATGCTTTGAACAGCTGGTTCCTATTGCAGAAGTAATTTTCCAAGCAGGTACATAACATTGAAACAGCGTGATTCTACGTCTGCCATTAAATAATTTTCAACTTTGTGTGCCTGCTGGGTTAGTTTATAGTTTTTGACTACTGTATTATTTCAGGTCCAATTCTACTACTTTCTACATTGTTTTGGATGGAGTTCAAGGATACCAACCTCTTCACATAAATCCAGTTCAGATTTGATACAAGATGAAAGTCATTGTTTATGGATGTTAATGCTTAGCACTCGGGGTAAAAAATTCCAGCAGACAGCATTTTAAAATCTTTTACTTTTTTCCAAAGAGATAGGATTTGACAGTTTATGCAAATGGTCTCCAATAGAGACAAATTGGTTGAAATGTCAAATTCTGTTTTCTTGGAAAAATAATAGAAATCTCATCAATTTGTAGTCTGCTGAATTAGCCCAGAGAGTGGTGAAAGTTAAATTGTATACTGTGACTTGTCTCTTGATGTAAAAACTTTAAGTGATAACGTCACAAAAACATGCCTATATAATGTTGACCCCCTTATACCCCACTTTTATCTAGTAAAACTGGGGTTTACAGGGTATACATTATTTTTCTCATTTCTGCTCAAAAACATAGATTGTGGGCGCTTGTTAGAACTGCCTCACCAAGGCAATTCTAACAAGTACCCACTATGTTTTGAGCTGAAATGTGAAAACTAACGCAATTTTTATTAGAAAATTTTCATTTTTTGGGGGGTAAAACTTAAAGTATATCAGAAAAGTCAAGTTTTCGTAATGCAGATAAGGAGTGTACCATAAGAACCTTAAGTTTTTGAACAGTCAGACCAGAACAAACAGAAAAGACCCAGATCAGACTCCATAGTGCTGTGTCTTATCGGGGTCGTCACTATTTGCCACTCACCTACCAGTTTTTAGACACATCAATAGCAGTAGGTAGCGTAAACATGTTGGGAAAATTTTCAGCAGATGATATTTTGAAATATTTGTCTTGTTTGTTTTTTTGCTTGTTTTTTTGTCTTTTTTTTTTTTCAAAAGAATAAGGTTTGCGATTTCATGCAGATTTGCTTTGGATATCCAACTCTATATTTTCGGAGAAAAATAAGAAAAAATATCAATTTGTTGTCTGCTGAATTTGACCAGAGAGTGTTAAAGGTTAATGATATCACTGTACATGTATATCTTATGGTATTTAACACTGAACATGCTGGATAAAAATTTTCAGCAGACCACATATTGAAATATTTTTCTTATTTTTCGCAAACACTAGGCTTTGACACTTAATGCAAACTGTCTCCTGAGACAGTTGATATAAAATGTCAAAGTCTGTTTTCTGGGAAAAATAAGAAAATATAAATTTCATCTACTGACTTTGTTCAGAGAGTGGCAAAGGTTAAAAGTTTTTAAAATATGGTAAATGTTCTAAAACTTGAGATACTTAATCCCATATTTTTTTTCCTAAGTGTTTATACATTTACTTCACAAAATACTTAGTAAACTGGCAAACAGTATTATCTAGGTGCAGTCTGAACAGGGTCTGCACTGTTTACATGTGTCATTTTGTCAGAACAATTGCTCATTTTCTCCCTTTCTCTGGGAGATGACACAAAATGACCTACAAGGTTTGACTCATCTTTTAACCCATTGTAGTAGGGAGACCCATAAAAGGTAATTGGCAAACAGTGCAGACCCAGATCAGACACTGCAGACTGCGGCATCTGATCAGGGTCTCCACTGTTTGCAAACAGTTTAGCCATTTTTCTCTAGGAATATGTAAATCTCATAGCCAAACTCACCTAAAATTGTAATTGGACTCTTCCAATATATAGTGTGGGAGAGTCTATTCAGTATACAATGGGTTAACAAGAGAGAAAAAACTTTCATATAATATGGACCAGACAATTGCATGCGTACATACATAGCTCAAGATAAGAGTGGGTATCCATAACATTGATCATCTGTGGTTTCTGACAAAACAGACAATTTCAGCCATTGTACAGTCATTCTCTACCACAATCACAAAGGCTGAACATTCAAGTAGGTCAACGAGGACCTGATGGTCACATTAAGGGAGGATACCCCTTCATATAAAGCATGGTGAAAAGGTGGGCTGCTGAGTTGAACTGTGGCAGGGAGACTCTGGAAGTTGTCTGGTAAGGACAGTCCCCATTACCATACAAGAGACCATTGCCAAGATAGCTTTTGCAACGTAAAGGCTACTCACATTTTTCAGCAAAAAAATATCAATGGATTTGCCATATTTCAAGATAGAAATTTTAAAGTCACGTTAACTAAAACTTCGTAAAGTTTTGAACAACTGGGCCGAGATCAATACATGTTGTAACTCCAAAATAGCAGACTTGATTTTATTCAGCCTGGTCATGAACAGTGATGTAAGATGCAACCCTGCTTATGCCCTCTTATAAAATGTACATTGTACATTTATTTATACATGCCATTTCATAATTAAGATTCTTTTTTTTCTGATTCTACATGTATAATAGAAAATTTGGCATATTTGAGACACCTGGTTTTTCTGAGGATTTTCCTGTATATATTAAGGAAATGAGAAATCCCCATAGTGTGGACTAAGATCATTGATGATCTTGATGTTGTCCATGCATGGTTTCATGTCTGATCATTGAGGCAATTGTTGAATGTTTGTAACTACCAACCAGAGTTGTTTTTTCCTCTTAAATGATTAATCCTTAAAATGCTGTAGCAGACAACAGAGAAAGCTAGACATGGCATTTCATGTGAATCATTTGCCAGATGATTCACACAAAATGTCAATCCTTATTTTCTCTGAAGAATCATGTTTTTGAAAGATCAAACTGTTGACTATTGCAGTTGTGACTGGGGCTTTAAAGTTAATCATTGTGCATCAGTGCTTTCCAATAAAATGGACAGCATGGGCCATCATAAAGTCATCCACTGCCTTGGTCACAAGGAGTCAACATTCAAGGAGATTTAGGAACACATGGTGGTCCCACTGTGACATGGTGAAGAAATTTACTGTTGGGTTTAGCAGGGAGAATCTGGAAGACAACCCTCATCCAAGAGGACCAGTCACCATCACCACACTGGAGACCATTACCATCATTACTGCAGAGAGGTGAGTAACATAGTCACTTGAGTATTACATTGCTTGAGCCAGACATTCAATGCAGTCACCTGCAAGGTACATGTTAGTTCACTGGGTCCCAAAGGTCCTTGGACCTATCAGAAACAGACTCAATCCAACAAGGGAAAATGTTGCCATTTCGGCAGATCCCAACAGTTTCTTCTGGAGATTTGAGAAATATATGAGATCAGGTCCAACTTTTCCCATCAGCAATGATGCACCAACCAAAGCCATGGAAACATCAAGGTTTTCTGCCTCCTAAGAAAGCTAAGACAGTAACGTCTGCAGGCAAGGTTCTGACCAATACTTTATAGGATGCAAAAGGAGTGCCACTGTTGGACTACTAAAAGGGTCAAACTATCACCAGGACCGCCATTGACAAGAAGGGTGCTCTTCAACTAAAACAATGCTCTGGCGCACACATCCACAAGTGTCCAAGCTTGGATACTAGGTGGATTCTAGCTTGTTAAACAATACTCCTGATGAAGTTTTAAATGCTGTTGACAACTTCCTGAGGGCCAAAGATGGTGCCCTCTGCACAGACGGTTTTCATCTGCTCTGTGACCTCTGAACTAAATGTGTTAATGAAGGTGTGGGGGACTATGTTTTCCTGTGGAACATGATTGTTTGATTTTCTAAAACCGCTCCAACTGCTCTTGGAGCCTGCTGTCAGAAAAGTAAATCAGCTATTTAATACACCATTATAGTAACTAATTTTGGGACAGATTTTTAGTAGGTTTAATTAGAAAAAAAAAAAACAGAAAAGAAATCCTAAAAATCCTGTAATAACACTGTGTAATAGGACAGACAGGCTTGCTGCAGGTTGTATCTGGTCAGGGTCTGCACTTTCTTCCACTCATCCAGCAGTATTTAGACACATGAAGAGGTAATAAAATGGTTTTGTTGAAATTTTAGGACAATTATAGAAAGAAAGTCAACTATTAATGGCCAATACAGTATTTTAATCTTGCAGAAGAAATTTTTCCACTAATAGAAAAAATCAAATTTACCCTGCTAACTTAATTGTTTATCCACTAATTGATTTGAGTGAGTAATTTCTTTGACAAATTTAGGGTTCTTGAAGTAAATATTATACTTAATTTGCATTCTCATTTTTTTATTATACAGAATTTGTACAACAATATCTCATGCATACCTGTCGTGGATAGAATAAGCATTGCTTTTTTTGTCCTCACCTTTCGTGCTGGAAAATACACATAGAACAAAAGAATCTTTATGATATTGTCATATTAATTTCCATGTAAAATAGGTTTGGTATAATAGATTGCCTACCATAATGATACTGGTGTGAATCTAGTTAAGTTTTTTTTTTTTTAAGATTTTACTGTGAATACAATAAGGTTGTTAACATATATTCTTGAAAAAAAAATGGTTTCATTCTTAAAACCTTCGTAAATGTTACAGAAATTCTCATTGCTACTCATTTTTTGAAATTGCCAGTTTGGCATCTGATTAACTTTTCACCCATTTAGTAGAAATTTCTACAGTTAAATTTAAAGCTATGACTGATTGAATTAAAGGTATCTCCATTAGAGAGGTATCTTTAATTCAATAGGGTATATTTAAATGTTCTGTAAGTTTAATAAAGATACCTTTAATTCATTAAAGTAATCTTTATTTAAGCATAAAGAGATCTCTCTATTGTAAATGAAGGTCTACAATAGAGATGTCTGTAATTGGTTTATCTTAATAATGATATAATTAATTGAATTAGGAATGTCTGCTTCAATTAAAGATATCAATTTTCATTACATATATCTTTTAACTGTTTTAGAGATGGCTCTGTTTAATTTTTAATTGGAAATCTTTAATTTGGTTAGAGATATTGAATTGAAGACATTTCTATAAAATGGGTAAAAACCAAACAGAATGCCACATGTTGCTCTTTAGCCTCCTGAAATTGATAATTATATGGTTTCATCCAGAATCTGCTTATTGCCTAATAATCACTGTATTAACAGCTTGATACCTAATAACACAATAATTGATAATTCTGTAATATTAATATTAATAATTATTCACTCTTCTAAGCAGTTGCTGGATGAAAAGACAGCAAAATTTAATATATAAATACTTCTATGTCAGTTTACTTTAACTAGTTTATGTCCTACAGACATGAGGCTTGTATTGGGAGATACCAGTTTCTCATAAAACAGATCCCTCAAATTATCCCATAACTCAGAATTGGATTTTGCAATGTTCTTAAATAAACTGGGATATCTATTCCAAAAGTTGTGATTGATGCTTTGATGGTTAATAAAGCAACAATTCTGTAACCTGAAAACCCCAGACAAGCCTCAGAAATATCTACTCTTTGAATGCATACTTAGGCAAAGACCAGCTAGATTCACAGTGGGGTAGTTTGCAGTTCTATTTATACAAATTGCCTCTTTTATTTATTTATTTATTTATTAAGGGCATCAGTATGGCTAATATACAGCTGCTGTATCTTAAAACCATTACTTCACAGTTAAGTCCAGGATAAATGCAAAATTCCACAATAAATAGAATATCACTCGCTCAGTCTGACTTAGGTATTTCTTACTTCCTTACCAAACATGAGCATCTTTCCTGAATCAAATGGCTGTAATGGTGTACCAACTGATTTATTGTTTATTCTGAAAGCATACTGCATGAGCATTTTTCCAGTTCTGATAGTTTCTAAATTTTAGGACAAAACTACTTAAAATGCAGCGGGTTTACGATGGTTGATTGATAAGTTTGCGGCCGAAAATAACAGTCATTTTAAAAAAATCAAACAGTTATTTTTCAGCATAGTCCCCTGCTAGATAAAAACACCTAGTTTATTTAGTCAGCAGTCATGGAGCAGATGGCTTCCTCCTATGTAGAAGGTACCATCTTTGACCCTTAGGAGGTAGTTCACAGCATTCATAACATCATCATCAGCGCCAAAATGACAGCCGCTAAGCTACTTTTTGCATAATCTGGAAGAAAAAGTAGTCAGAGGTGCTGTTAATTGAATTGAGTGGGCATTCAACAAGTTTGAATCCACATTTCTAGATAGCAGCCATGTGGGTGTTTGTGCTGGAGCATTGTCCTGGTGGAATAGCATTCTTCTTGTCTCTGGAGATGGGCTCCATGTAGTTGGCTCTGGCTCTGGTGATAGTGTGATTCTTTTTAGGATAGTTGAGCAAGCCATCACTTTGCCTGCAGACATCATTGCCTTAGCTTTCTTAGGAGGCAGAAAATCTTGATGTTTCCATGGCTTTGATTGGTGCATCACTGCTGATTGGAAGTGTTAGACCTGATCTCATATATGCTCACAAATCTCCAGAAGAAACTGTTGGGATCTGCCGAAATGGCAACATTTTCCCTTGTTGTATTGAGTCTGTTTCTGATCAGGTCCAAGGAGCTTTGGGACCCAGTGAACTGACATCACCTTGTAGATGATTGCATGGAATGTCTGGCTGGCAATGTAATACTCAAGTGACTATGTTACTCACCTGTCTGCAGTGATGATGGCAATGGTCTCCAGTGTGGTGATGATGACCGGTCCTCATGGATGAGGGTTGTCTTCCAGATTCTCCCTGCTTAACTCAACAGTAAATTTCTTCACCATGTCATGATGGGACCACCATGTGTTCCTAGATCTCCTTGAATGTTGACACCTTGTGATCAAGGTAGTGGATGACCTTACGATGGCCCATATTGTCCATTTTATAGGAAACCACTGATGCACAATGATTTATCCTTAAAGCCCCAGTCACAACTGCAATAGTCAACATTTTGATCTTTCAAAAACATGATTTTTCAGAGAAAATAAGGCTTGACATTTTGAGTTAATCTTCTGGCAGATGATTCATATGAAATGTCATGCCTCACTTTCTCTGTTGTCTACTACAGCATTTTAAGGATTAAATATTTAAGAGGAAAACACAACTCAGGTTGGTAGTTACAAACATGTAACAATTGACTCAATGATCAGACATGAAATCATGCATGGATGGCATCAAGATCATCAATGATCTTAGTCCATACTTTGGGGATTTCTCCCCGTTTCCCTTATACATACAGAAAAATTCACAGAAAAACCAGGTGTCTCAAACATGCCAAATTTATTATTATACATGTAGAATCAGAAAAATAGAATCTTAATTTGAAATTGCATGTATAAATAAGTTAGTGCACAATCTACATTACATTTTATTAGAGGGTATAAGCATTTTACATCACCGTTCACTGACAAGGCTGAATAAAATCAAGTCTGCTATTTTGGAGGTACGACATGTATTGATCTGGGCCCAGTTGTTCAAAACTAAACGAAGTTTTTAGCTAACATGACTTCAAAATTTCTATCTTGAAATATGACCAATACATTGAGATTTTTGATGAAAATATGTGAGTAGTCTTTGCATTGCAAAAGCACCTCAAATTTCAGCAGCAAAAAGGTCAGGGCCCAGTTGTTCAAAGCTAACAATGTCATTGGTTAATGATTTGTTAAAATTTACATCGAGTGATACGCGAATGTGCTGAAATTTTTTGCTGAAAAAATGTGAGTAGCTTTTGCACTCACTTTTTTTCAGCAAAAATATTAGAATATTGTATATTGAATCTGCTAAAACAGTTTACGAAACGACCCTTAACGAGCTCGTTAGGCTAACAACGCTTTGAACAACTGGGCCCAGTGTATTTGAAAATGCCTTGGCTACAACAGTTAACAAGTTTGTCATTAATGAGCTTGTTAAGCTAACAATGCTTTGAACAACTGGACCCTGTTCAGGATCTAGCCAAATATCCAGATAAGAGGGGTATCCAGAATATATTTTTCTTATTTCTCCACAAAAACATATGTTGTGGGTACTCATTAGAAGTGCCTCAGTGAAGCACTTCTGATGAGTACCCACAAAATGTGTTTTAGCGCAGAAATCAGAAAATATCTGTCCCTTTGCATTAAAAAAAATGCCTTATCTGGAGCTATGAGCTAGCTTGCATAACATATTACTACTCTTTATGTTTTTGGATCTCTGATATTGAATAAGTAAATAAAGTATTTAGTAATGTCCTAAAATATCAAACACTTTATTTCATGCTTATTCGGCCTTTTATGCAGTTGTTTCTTAAAATACTTACTGGAATGACATAGTGTAGATCCTGATCAGCTTCAGGAGTAGTCTTGATCTGGGTCTGAACTGTATGCATATGCCATTTTGTCAGACACGTTCGTGTACAAAATTTTAGGACATTTACCTCCTTAGTCTGGCAAGTAAAAGAAAGGAAACATGGAGCAGTTTCTGTAATGAAATAGTGTTAGACTTTCAGGGCTGGCAATTCTTGTCAAATCACTTTTGTCTCCTTTCTGGAAAGAGTCTACTCGGAAAGGAGTAGACACCTTTTTTCGGCAAGGTTTGAAGTTACAAAAAATGGTGGAATATCAACCATTTGTATAGCTTCTCCTTCATCATATATAAGTAATATCTTGATAGTGATGTGCAGTCTCACCAGTTTTTGTCATATGTTTTTGTGGTCTTAAATATTTCAAATATTTTTATGATTAAAGTGTTTATTAAAAAAATGAAATAAATAAATAAGTGATTACAGTACAGTGTTGTTGCTTTCCTCTTTCAGGATTCTGTAACTTCAAAGTCCAGTGTATGTTAACCTTTAAAGTGCCAATCACAACTGCAGTAGATGACAATTCATAGCTATAAATAAGGATGCATAAAAAGGATAATTGAGGAATAATTTTCCATATTTCTCAGAAGAATCATATGTTGTGGGTACTCATTAGAGTTGCCTTATTGAGGCAATTCTAATGAGTACACACAGTGTATGTTTTTATTGAGAAATCAAAATAATTATCCCTTAATTATCCCTTTATCTTGAGCTTTGGGTATTTTGAAAAATGTTATTATTTTTAGAGAAAATAAAGCTTGACATGACACAGGAAATGTTGAGCCTTATTTTCTCTTAAAAATGAAATAAAAAGAATAAATTGTTATCTGCTACAGTAATCCATACCACTGTTAAGGGTAACTTAAGTAGACAGATATTAAATGGCACTGATATGTTGGCTGGTTTATGTTTTCACTGTTTGCTTGTAGCTGTGCAGATTTTTCTATATCACAACTCAGTACTTTCTGGCATGTTTAACCCTTAAAGCATCAGTCACAACTACAGCAAATGACTTTTTGATTATTTTTTCATGTGAATGATAATTTTTTTCTGACAAAATAAGACATTTCATGTGAATTCACATAAACTGTTTTCTTATTTTCTCTAAAAAGTAATCAGAAAAGGTTCAAAATATTATCTACTGTAGCTGTGGCTGTGCATTAGGGATTAAAATGTTTTACAGTTTTGGCAGTAAATGATTGTTAGAAAATGTATTTTTAAATGTTATTTTTTAATACATATTGTTTTGAAACTAATTTCAACCATGTTTTTGTTGTTCTTTTTATACCCCGCCACACAATAGTGGTGGAGTATTATGGTTTCAGGTTGGATGTCCGTGTGTCTGTCTGTCTGTTGTCCATCCGTCCATCCATTTTTCGTTTCCGGATGATAACTTGAGTAAACATCACTGGATTTTCACCAAACTTGGTATGTGCATTGATATTGTAGATACTGGTTTGGGATTGCTAAAGGGCAAATTTCTTCAATTTTTTACGGAGTTATCTGCCAGAGACATGCCCATATTTTTGTTTCCAGACAATAACTTGAGTAAATAACAAGGGATTTTAACCAAACTTGCTGTATGCATTGACATTAAGGAGATCTGGTTTGGGATTGCTAATGCGCAAATTTTGTCAAATTGTTACGGAGTTAACCTGCCAGTATTTTCGTTTCCTGACGATAACTTGAATAAATAACAAGGGATGTTAACCAAACTTGCACGGGCCCCCGTAGCCTAGTGGATAAGAGAGTTGACTCTTAATCCATTAGGTTTCTCACCGCTATGGTTCGAGCCTGGCTCGGGTCATATGTGGGAAAGCCAAGTTCTGCTTACGGATGGTCAGGTGGTTTTTCTCCGGGTTCTCCGGTTTTCGCCCACCTTCGATGAACGATCGGCTCGATATAAGTGAAATATTCTTGAAAGGGCCATAAAACCCAAATAAAAAAAAAAAAAAAAAAAAAAAATAACCAAACTTGCTATATGCATTGACATTAAGGAGATCTGTTTTGGAATTGCTAATGGACAAATTTCGTCAATTTTTTATGGAGTTATCTGCCCAAAACACGCCCATATTTTCATTTCTGGATGATAACTTGAGTAAATAACAAGGCCTTTTAACCAAACTTGCTGTATTATCAAGATCTGGTTTAGGATTGTTATCTGTCCACTGATATTATCAAGATCTGGTTTAGGATTGTTATCTGTCCCTCCGTCATTTTCTTTCCAGACATTTTCGCAATGATTAATACATAAACAAATAATTGCTGTGGAGGGGTATTATGCTTGCGGTGCTTTTATTACTAATATGATATAGTCCATATTCGTATGTAAATTAAGGGGAGGTGTGTGTAAAATTTATTTTTAAATGTTTATTTTGAATATAACTTGTTTTGAAATTAAGTTCACCTGCGACTTTGTTGTCCTTTTTATTAGCTCACCTGAGCAAGGCTCAGCATAAGCTATTGTGATTGCTTGCATTCTGTCCATCCTCCATCTGTC
The DNA here is from genome assembly GCA_964016985.1 of Anodontia alba. NCBI lineage: Eukaryota > Metazoa > Mollusca > Bivalvia > Lucinida > Lucinidae > Anodontia > Anodontia alba. The sequence continues at coordinate 66,274,938 of OZ024832.1, forward strand.
CGCTGTTCACACCTTTGAACATCTTCTCCTCTGTAACCACTGGGCTGATTTTCTTCAAACTTCATGCTCCCCCCCATCTGTTAAAGGGGGGTTGAAAATTTATACAAATGGTCATTGTCTGATAAATCAAGATGGCTGCCATGCCCAATATTAAAAACACTTAAAAATCTTCTTCTCCAGAACCAAGAAAGCTTCAAGGTGGAGTCTTGGTCTATAACTTTATGAACTCAATATTTGAAGCCCCTATTTGCAATAAAGGATATGTCCAAATTCGGAGATGGAAGTGTCTATTTCAGAAGCACAAGGGTGAAAAGGTTAAACAAAATGTGATTCTTCTGTTGCAATTCTTTACATAGACTGGCCCAAGTCTCCTGTTACAAAATATTTGTTCTTATAATCCAGTTTGATACATCCACTAAAATGAAATCGAAAGAATATTATAACTATAAAGGCTGGTCACTAGAGAGACCAGCTCTTATAGTGATGATATCAATTTGGTTATATAAAATAGATTATCAAACATGGTTATATGACTAAATATTCTGTACCTGGAGACTGGAGCCAGTCTGTTCTTTACACTCATACATTGGTTATTGTAATCTCTCCTTTTGGTACCTTGGAGGAAAGCTGTGCTTCTGAATGTGACTTCTATATTTTAACCTTTCATATTTTATGAAGACAATATCACAAACTTGTCATCTGCTAAAATTTAGCCTTCAGATTGCTGAAGGTTAACCCTTAAGGCCAATCCCAACTGAAGCAGAAGAAAGTCGGAATTTCATTTTTGTTTTTTCAGTGGAAATAAGATGACACTGGACGTGAATCATTTGAAATGGCAAGCGTTATTTTCTCTAAAATATAAAAACAATAGGATGTCAGAAAAACAGTATACCTTGAAAGGAGGGAATTTCCTCTCCTTGTGAGCAAAGCATTTCCTTATCGAGTAGAAGCCCTTTACAAAAGATGCTAAATGTGAAATTAGCAAATCAGGAAGTCACAAAAGTAGTATCCTCTGTGAAAACAAAATGGCAGAGAATCTGCCAGCGGAGAAATGCATTAGGCTAGTGCTTTTGTGTAGTGCTTTGTAGCAACTTGGCCATCTTGTGCAACAATCCATATCAAGAAATTGCATTACTAAATGGCAGTTTGTTGTTTTTAGTTCACCTGAGCCAAAGGCTCAAGGTGAGCTATTGTGATCACCCACCGTCCGTCGTCGTCGGCTGCGGCGGCGGCGGCATCCGTCCACAATCTTTAAACATCTCCTCCTAAACCACTGATTGGATTTTGACCAAACTTCACAGGAATGATCCTTGGTTGGTCTTCTTTCAAAGTTGTTCAAATGGTTCCGGTCCATTGCATATCTGGGTCACAGGCCCTAAAAATTGATTTTTTTACTGAAAACTTAAAAAATCTTCTTGTCAGAAACCACTGGACCAAATTCAATGTAATTTTGCAGAATCCTTAGGTGATCCTCAACCAAGATCGTTCAAGCCATTTGGATTCGTCAAAAAACACGGCCACCAGGGGACGGGGCTTATTTTCCCTATATATCTATATAGAAAACTTTAAAAACCTTCTTGTCAGAAACCACTGGACTGATTTTAATATAATTTTGCAGAAATGTTTCTTTGGTGATCCTCTACCAAGATTGTTCAAGCCATTTGGATTCATCAAAAAACACGGCCGCCAGGGGGCGGGGCTTATTTTCCCTATATATCTATATAGCTACTGGACTGATTTCAATATAATTTTGCAGAAATGTTCCTTTGGTGATCCTCTACCAAGATTATTCAAGCCATTTGGATTTGTCAAAAAACATGGCCGCCAGGGGCCGGGGCTTATTTTCCCAATATTCTATATAGAAAATTTTAAAAATATTCTTGTCAGAAACCACTGGACTGATTTTAACATAATTTTGCAGAAATGTTCCTTTGGTGAGCCTCTACCAAGATTGTTCAAGTCATTTGGATTCGTCAAAAAACAGGGCCACCAGGGGGCGGGGCTTATTTTCCCTATATATCTATATAGAAAACTTGAAAAATCTTTTCAGAAACTACTGGACTGATTTCAATATAATTTTGCAGAAATGTTCCTTTGGTGATCCTCTACCAAGATTATTCAAACCATTTGGATTTGTCAAAAAACATGGCCGCCAGGGGGCGGGGCTTATTTTCCCAATATATCTATATAGAAAATTTTAAAAATATTCTTGTCAGAAACCACTGGACTGATTTTAATATAATTTTGCAGAAATGTTCCTTTGGTGATCCTCTACCAAAATTGTTCAAGCCATTTGGATTCGTCAAAAAACATGGCCACCAGGGGGCGGGACTTATTTTCCCTATATATCTATATAGAAAACTTTAAAAATCTTCTTGTCAGAAACCACTAGACTGATTTCAATATAATTTTGCAGAAATGTTTCTTTGGTGATCTTCTACCAAGATTGTTCAAGCCATTTGGATTTGTCAAAAAACATGGCCGCCAGGGGGCGGACCTTATTTTCCCTATATATCTATATAGAAAACTTTAAAAATCTTCTTGTCAGAAACCACAGGACCAATTTCAATATAATTTTTCAGAAGTGTATATTTGGAGATCCTCTACCAAGATTATTCAAGCCATTTGGATTTGTCAAAAATAACATGGCTGCCAGGGGGCAGGGCTTATTTTCCCTATATATCTATACAGAAAACTTAAAAATCTTCTTGTCAGAAACCACTCGACCGATTCCAATATAATTTTGCAGAAATGTTCCTTTGGTGATCTTCTGCCAAGATTGTTCAAGCCACTTGGATTTGTCAAAAAATATGGCCGCCAGGGGGCGGGGCTTATTTTCCCTATATATCTATATAGAAAATTTTAAAAATCTTCTTGTCAGAAACCACTGACCGATTTCAATATAATTTTGCAGAAATGTTCCTTTGGTGATCCTTTACCAAGACTGTTCAAGCCATTTGGATTCATCAAAAAACATGGCTGCCAGGGGGCGGGGCTTATTTTCCCTGTATTATCTAAATAGAAAACTTTAAAAATCTTCTTGTCAGAAACCACTGAATCTATTTCAATATAATTTTGCAGAAATGTTCCTTTGGTGATTCTCTACCAAGACTGTTCAAGCCATTTGGATTTGTCAAAAAATATGGCCCCCAGGGGGGCAGGGCTTATTTTCCCTATATATCTATATAGAAAACTTTAAAAATCTTCTTGTCAGAAACCACTGGACTGATTTCAATATAACATGACAGAAATGTTTCTTTTGTAACCTTCTACCAAGATTGTTCAACGCGTCATGATTCGTCAAAAAACATGGTCACCAGGGGGCAGGGATTATTTTCCCTATATATTTATATAGAAAACTTTAATAATCTTCATGTCAGAAACCACTGGACCGATTGCTATATAACTTGGCAAAAATGTTTCCTTGGTGATCCTCTACTAAGATTGTTCAAGCCGTCATGATTTGTCAAACGTGGCCACTAGGGGGCGGGGCTTATTTTCCCTATATATAGAAAATTTTATTGATCTTTTTGTCAGAAACCACTGGACCGATTTTAGTATAACGTTGCAGGAATGTTTCTTTTGTAACCCTCTACCAAGATTGTTCAAGTCGTCATGATTCATCAAAAAATGTGGCCGCCAGGGGGCGGGGCTATATTTCCCTACATATCTATATACAGTAAACGTTAAAATCTTCTTGTCAGAAACCACTGGACCGATTTCACTATAACTTGGCAGAAATGTTCCCTTGTTGACCCTCTACCAAGATTGTTCAAGTTATCATGATTTGTCAAAAAACATGGCCGCCAGGGGTTGGGGCTTATTTTTCCTATATATCTATATAGAAAAGTTTAAAAATCTTCTTGTCAGAAACCAAAGGACCGATTTCAATATCACTGGGCAGGAATGTTTCTTTGGTGACCCCCTACCAAGTTTGTTCAAGCTGTCATGATTCGTCAAAAAACATGGCCCTTTTGGGGGCGGTGCTTATTTTCCCTATATAGCTATATAAAACATTTTAAAAATCTTTTTGTCAGAAACCACTGGACCGATTTCAATATAACTTGGCAGAATTGTTCCTTTGTTGACTCTCTTTCAAGATTCAATTCAAACCATCATGATGCTTAAAAAAAAACATGGCTGCTGAGGAGCAGGGCTATAAAATTTATACAAAAATCTTAGAGCAGTGAACTTGGCTGAAACTTCAACAGTAAAGTATGCAAAGCTGTTTGCTCAGGTGAGCGATATAGGACCATCATGGTCCTCTTGTTTTTTTGTTTATTTTTAGCTCACCTGAGCCAAAGGCTCAAGGTGAGCTTTTGTAATCAGTCTTCATCTGTCATGCGTTGTCCGTCTTCCATCTGTCAATAATTTGCTTAAAAGACATCTCCTCCTGAACCTGTGAATGGATTTTGAAATAATTTTACAGGAATGTTCCTTGGGTGACCCTCTACCAAAATTGCCTAAATGGTTCCTCTCCACTAAACAAACTGGCCGCCAGAGCTAAAAATAAGAAAAGCCTTTAAACGACATCTCCTCCCCATCCAATGGCTGGATTTCAAAATAATTTTACAGAAATGTTCCTCTCATCTCGTGCCCCTTTTACCAAAATTGCCTAAATGGTTCTGCTCCGCTAAAGAAAATCGCTGCCAGAGCTAAAAATAGAAAAACCTTTCAACCACATCTCTTCTCAGGCAAATGGCCCGATGTCAAAATAATTTCACAAGAATGTTCCTCTAATACCCCTTTACCAAAATTGCTAAAATGGTTCTGCTGAACAAAATGGCCACCAGAGCTAAAAAGAGGAAAACCTTTAAACAACATCTCCTTGGCCTGATTTCAAAATAATTTCGCAGAAATGTTCCTCTGATTAAGAGTGCTATGATGCTCAGGTGAGCAATAAAGGGCCATCATGGCCCTCTTGTGTAAAATAAATGTATATATAATAACAATGATAATAAAAATAACAGTAATAGTAATAACAGTAATGATTGTAAAACCGCATAATTTTGTGGGAGAAAAGAAATTATGGAATAAAGTATTCAAAATTTATAGGACATACTATATATGTGTCTTAAAATGGCTGACTAAATGATGGGAAAAGCAGACCCTGATCAGACTCGGGGTGCAGATTTGAAGGATATTTCACCTTCAAATAAGATGACTTCAATTTACATGTCTGTGTAACTTTCAAAGAGGAGAAAAAAGAAAAATATCAATATTTCAGAGTACCTATTAGGGAGGAGTATATGAAGGTAACTCGGGGTATTTTTTTAATTTCTCAATAAAAATACATTTTGTGGGTATCATTAGCAGTGCCTTGGCGAGTTGCTTTTAATGAGTACTCACAACATATGTTTGTATGGAGAAAATAGTAAATAGTTATCCCTGATTTTCTATAATACATGACTGCATAATTCTTTGCTCCCAATAAGAGGCATCAGGACATATTTCTCTTATCTCTCCATGAAAATATATGCTGTGGGTACCCATTAGAAGTGTCTCATTGAGTCACTTCTTATGAGTACCCACAACATATGTTTCCACGGAGAAATAAAAAAAACTATTTTAATATTTCTTAGACATTTCTTATCTGTCATTGAAAATATATGTTGTGGGTACTCATTAGAAGAGCCTTGGTGAGGCACTTCTAATGAGTACCATAACATATGTTTTCATGGAGAAATAAGAAAAAAAAATACTTTTTTTTATTTCTTAGGCATTTCTTGTCAGTCATTGAAAAAATATGTTGCAGGTACTTATTAGAAAAGCCTCATTGAGAAACTTTTTAAGAGTAACCACAACATGTTTTCATGGAGAAACAAGAAAAAGTATTTTTTTTTTTCTTAAATATTTCTTATCTGTCATTGAAAATATATGTTGTGGGTATTCATTAGAAGCGCCTTGGCAAGGCACTTCTATTGAGTACCCACAACATATGTTTTCATGGAGAAATAAAAAAAAAATATCAAAACTTTTTGGTTGAAAAAAAAAGAAAAAAGTCTTATCTGGAGCTATGATAATATAATTTCCTCAGTAAAACACTGTCAAATTGCAAACCATTTTTTTTTTTTTTTTTTTAACATATATTGTTCGTCTGGTCAAACTTCATTAGTGTGTATGTCCTCTTCATTAGTGTGAATTTCCTTGATTGTCTCAACTTGTCCATATGTAAGTCTCGAGCATTATAATGGTATGTCTTGGCCCGCTGAAATGATGAAACAAATATTGAGAATCTTGACTTTGGTTGTTATATTTGGTAAGTGTATGGTATATGGAAAAGATGAGACCTTTATTTCTTTTCCTTCATTGTTACTGTTTTTGCCTTGTGATAAATCTCAAAATTGTCAAAACAAAAAAAAATCTAGACAGGTAATTTTGATGATAATTCATTTTAATTTTTGTTACATTTGCAGCATTGGGTTGACTGGGCCTTAAAACCTTAACACAAACAAACATTTGCACCACAACATGTCTAATGAGTACATGCGAAGACATTTCTGTTGAGTGCCATATTAACCCAAAGTATTCAGACACTTTTACATCTTACCATACTTGTCCTTAATTTTGAACAGGTCCATTTTTTTCTACTTGTTGATATGTGTAAAGTATTGCCCGATGAGTGGCAAACAGTGTAGACTCTGATCAGATGCTGCATTATGCAACATCTGATCTAAGTCTACACTATTTGCTCAGGCCTGTCTGTCGGAATATTCAGGGTAAATTAGGTACCCTTAAGACGTGTTTTGGAAAGAAAAATATTTACAACTCTTCATACTTAGTGAAATATGTTTTAATAGATGAAATTCAGTTCAAGATTCTGCAGATGAGTTTCATGGTTCAGTCCAGTACCAACTTTTTCATACTTTGACCAAATTAATTTGTTACATAATATATATAAGATATGACCAAATTAATTTGTTACATAATATACATGATATTCTATAAAACAACAAAGCAAACATAACAAACAAAATCATTATGAAAAATAGTGACTGATGCAGTTTGTTTATTCAGGGTTTTCTTTCAGGGTATTAAAACAAGGGTCCCAGGAACTCCTTTATATGGAGTTAAGGGGTCCTTTAATAAGATTAAGGGATTTGTTGCTTTAAAGAGGCCAGTCTTTAACGTGCTTATTATAACTACAGCAGACAACACTCTGTAATATTTTTAACATGAATGTCAGCTCTTATATTCTGGAAAATGTAATGAATTTTAGAATACATGTATCTGCAACAAATTTGCTTTAAGGGTAGCTATTGCCCAAATGTTGGTGATTCTTGCCTGTTAGATTATAAATACAAACCAACAGAGTAATAAAATGAGTTTTAGATTGATCATACTTTCATCACTCAGGACCCCTGCCCCTGATATTTGAGGGCTCAGAACAACTGCCAAAATGTGAGTCAGGGAAAACCTGTAATTGATAAAAGCATTACCTTTTCTGTGAGTGAATCATTTCTCGTAACAGTATTAAGAAAGCGAAAGAAGTGAAACAATTATTTCTACTTATCCATTACCAGAATTATCCCAAGTACCATATTCAACCTAATTACTGCACATACCCCTTTAAGCACACAGTCTAATCAGTCTGTAATCTTCAGATTAATGCCAGTGTACTTTTTGTCTACTTTATAAAGCATATGTTATGGGTACCCATTTGAATTGCATCAACTTGTCGATGCAATTCAAATTAGTACCCACAACATATTCTTCTATAAAGAAAATCAGAGGGAAAAAACACACAAAAACATTGCATAAGCATCACTTGGTAAATCCTTTGTTTATCTTGTTTTTAAGTATTTGCAAACTGTGTAGATCCAGATCAGTTGGCTTCTAAAGAGGCCAACTGATCTGGCTCTGTACTGTTTGCCATTAAGTATGTGAATTTATATCAACAATATGGATCAAGTAATCTGATTGGCTGTAATTAGAAATGGGCACAACATCTTAATTTATTCAACAGGACAAGGGTTAATATAGGGGGATACCTATTTTACTGCTTTTTCCAGTAATTTTGATAAACCTGAGTGCATGGTGCAGTAATTAGGTCCAATATGGTATTTGGACAGAGGCTTAAACAAACAGTGTAGACCCAGATCAACGGGCCCCCGTAGCGTAGTGGATAAGAGAGTTGACTCTTGATCCATTAGGTTTCTCACCGCTGTAGTTCGAGCCTGGCTCGGGTCATATGTGGGAAAGCCAAGTTCTGCTTACGGATGGTCAGGTGGTTTTTCTCCGGGTTCTCCAGTTTTCGCCCACCTCCGATGAACTATCGGCTCGATATAAGTGAAATATTCTTGAAAGGGCCGTAAAACCCAAATCAAAAAAAAAAAAAAAAAAGACCCAGATCAGATGCCACAGAATAACAGAATATGGCATCTGATTAGGGTCTGCACTGTATATTACTCAGTCACCCAATATTTTTGACACAACAATTGGTCCAAATTCTATGATAATTATGGTAAGGAGTCAGAGTGTCCAAATATTTTGGATAATTATTATACTATCCTCAGAGGATAAGTTGACAGTGATGTCACTAGTTGTTTATATTGTTAGACCAAGTCCATTTTAATAAAAAGGTAAACGCCACCTGAATAGCTACCTTCAATAAATATAAGCAGCAGTACCCGTAAATCCACAGTAGCTCAGTGGTAGTTATCCAAAACTACAAATCTGGACATTGTAGGTTCGAATCCTAGTGTATCATTATTAAGAATTAAATATAAAAGAAAAATATGTTAGGAAAGAAAATGTATTTTGCTTTATAAAAGCATACATGTATTTATATTTGTTTCAAATATAAAACATTTTCCGTGTAGCCTTTTAAAGTTAAATAAAGACAAGAAGAAAACCAGTAAGTCTAGTTAACTTTTAGTTCGAATGATTACCACGTGCTGACAGTCCTTGTAAATACATGTAGAGACAAGAAAGTTGGACGCATGTCATTTGTGTAAAAATGTCAACGCCACAATAATAAATATTCAAAATAGTACAAAATGTAAAATACAAAAAAAGAACAATTAGCAAAGTAAATAATTTAGAAAAAAAAAATGTTGAGGTGCTGCTATGATCTCGTGTACTAAACAATCATCCAGTAGTTCATCTAGAGCACTTCGCTCTACCACCTGCACTATTGCAACATACTAATCAAAAACATATGTATAGCTATAAGATTGTGTATGACATAAAATTAATAGTAACGTTTTCCCGAAAATTCATGCAAAACCTGCTGTACCCAAGTAGAATAGTAGGTACGGTGACGTCACTGTCAAATTATCCTCCGAGCACTATACTATTATAAGATATTATGACTATCACACAGTGTATCAGTGACTAGAGTCTAGACCATTCAGAAGTCCAAAGACAAGAAGTATTTTGAAGACAATTCTTGAACCAAAACAACTGGTCAAATTTCAGGAAACGTGGTCTGAGGTTACATTTTTTTACAGATGTATTTGGTCAGAGACAGGCCTAAGCAAACAGTGTAGACCCAGATGAGCTGCTGCAGAATGCACTGTTTGCCATTCATTTATTTAGACAAAATATCGGGTAGTAAATTGTACTTGTTAAAATTTTAGAACAAGTATAGGAAGTAGTTGAGGTGTCTGAAGATTTAGGTTAAATATTGTAAGATGATCAAGGCCTTGACCAGTTTGCCTGCATATACAGGCCCATCTGGGCCTTCTTTTATGGCATGTGCCCTGATTACAATCTTTACTGACCCAAAAACAAATGCAACACTGCTTTACCCAGGTTGTTGATACAAATAGTGTGGATACAGATCAGTTGGCTTCTTCAAGCTAGCTGGTCTGGATCTACACTGCAAAGGCAGTTTATATCCAGGTTCAGTAGGACCAGGGTTAATACATTGTCATTTTCTGTTGCAAAATATGTATCTGTAGGTATCGGTCCACAATTTCTTGCATGTATATACTTTATATTATCACACAGTGGCCTGCCAGCCTCGGTGGCTCAGTTGGATGCGCCATCCGATTGGAGACCAGGAGGTCGCGGGTTCGACCCCCACTGAGGTCGGCAACATTCTTTCGTGGAGATTGATCATGAAATATTTTCTACGGTCATTCTCTCCCTTCCACTGATTCAAGAAGGGTAGTTGTCAGTTTCTGGCGAAAAATGTGCACAATACTGGTTAACCACTTAGAGGACTAAGCCTGCCCAGTAAACGTGTGGTTAGGTAAACTGACCGTGCTCAACATAACCCTTTTGGGTTGACTGGGCCGTAAAACCTCAAACAAATACACAGTGGCCTAAATTCCAAACATGCAGCATAAAATTTCTCGCGATGTAGATGATCTACATGCATGAAAATGTGATAAATCAGTTATACCATGGTTCTGTGCATGTACGTGCGATAATGCACTCGCACACACTCGTGCATTATCGCGTCGTGCGCATGCCCACTAACCATGGTATAAGACATCACATAGTAGCCTGAATTTCCAACATTCAGCATAAAATATCTCGCAATGTAGATGATTTTCATGCATGAAAATGTGATAAATCAGTTATACCATGATTCTGCGCATGTACATGTGATTATGCACTCGCTCACGCTCGTGCATTATCACATCATACATGTGCACGTACCATGGTATAACTAAGACTTAAGGAACGAATAATTCAAATACATCCTCAATTGTAGACTTACCTGCTGGTTTTACTTGATCAATTTTATAATCTTAACCCTTGTCCTGCTGAACCTGGATATACCCTGCCTTTGCAAACAGTGTAGATCCAGATTAGTTGGTTTCTGAAGAAGCTAACTAATCTGGATCTGCACTGTTTGCCATTAAGTATGTGAATTTATAGCAACAATCCCGATCAAGTAAGCTGATTGGCTGAAAATTAGAAGTAGGTGTTACATCTTAATTTATTCAGCAGGACAAGGGTTAATACTAGTCTTAACCCTAGTCCTGCTGACCCCGGATATACCTTGCCTTTGCAAACAAGGGAGAGCCAGATCAGCTAGCTTATGAATAAGCCAGCTGATCTGGATCTGCACTGTTTGTCATTAAATATGAGAATTTATACCAACAACCTAGATCAAGTAATCTGATTGGCTGAAAATTAGAAATGGGCACATCTTAATTTATTCAGCATAACAAGAGTTAAGAAACTTGTCTTAATTTTCTTGCTATTTCATAGTATTTCATTTTTTTTTTTTTTTTTGTTTCAGTATATAAAGGGTGCCCTAGGCTTAGATAAGAGTGGGTATCAGGTTAATATAGGCTTAGATAAGAGTGGGTATCAGGTTAATAGTGTTTTTATTTCTCAACATATGCTGTGGATACTCATTAGAAGTGCCTTGATGAGGCACTTTTAATGAGTACCCACAACATATGTTTTTGTCGAGAAATAAGAAAAATAGAGGTACTTTTTGATTGAAAAAAAATGCCTTATCAACAGCTATGGACTCTTGTTTTGTATTTGTATGAAATGGATAAAGCTGATATGAAATTGGAAATTGAAATACCACAAAAAGCATTGCAAACAAGAAATACCTTATTTATCCTAAGTATTGTGACATGTTAATTCCTTACCATATCCTAAAATTTGAAGAAAGTCTGTTCCACTGTCTGCTAATATCTTTAAATATTGCTTGACATGTGGTAAACATTGTAGACCCTAATCAGATGCTGTGTTCTGCTTTCTTTGTTCAGGGCTGTTTGCCCCAGCACTTAGTGTTATTATGGTGCCACAAAAAGCATTACAAACAAGAAAATTACAAGTTACGCACAATAGCTGACAATACAAAATGTCTTGGTCTTAACCCTTAAACTGCCAATCACAACTATTGTCGTCTGCTTTGTCATCTGTTTGTGATATTTTAAAGTCATTTTTGCAAACAGTGTGGACCCAGATCAGACAGCTCCTTTAGGAGCAGTCTAATCAGGGTCCACACTATTTGCATGTATGCAAAAATAGGTTTGAAAAGTCTGCAAGAATATTCAGCAGACGACATAAACAGACGACATTTTCAGGTGCAGTTTTTCATGGCGCATTAAGGGTTAACCTTTAATATTTTACACTTAGGTAAAATTATTTTACCTAAGTAAAACCTTAACCGTTAATATTTTACACTTCGGTAAAATTATTTTACACTTAGGTAATATTTTACACTTAGGTCTTAACCTTTAATATTTTACACTTAGGTAAAATTGTCAGATAATAACACTTTGAAATATTTTCCTTTTTTAACTCCTTACCATGCTGTAGGCAAATTCAGCAGACAAAATGATGATATTTTTTTTTTATTTTTCCATGAAAATAGGATCCGACACTTCATGCAAATTGTCTCCTATTTTTGAGGATAAATAAAATGTCTGCTGAAATTTTTACCCAGCATGCAAAGCCATAAGGGAGGGACTTTGCTGGAATTCATTGCCTCAGATAAGAGGGAGTATAAGGTAAGGAAAATATTTTTCTTGATTCTCCATGAAAACATATGTTGCAGTACTCATTTGTTCTGATGAATACTCGCAACACAAAGTTTTCGTGGAGAAATAAGAAAAATACCTGATATTTTTATTGAAAAAATAAAAGCACCTTATCTGGAGATATGGAATGTCTAGCCCTATTTTCTTTTGTGAAAATAAGAAAAGTGTCACTCATTTGTCATCATCTAAATTCACCTCCAGCATGCAAAGACAATATGACAGGATAAGTCTCCTTTTTATTTTCAGAAAATAGGGTTTGATTCTGATTCTGGAAAACAGGACTTGATTCCATAGTACCCTAGTCTGACACCTTAAGTCCTTACCACACTTGTCTTAACCTAGACTGGCTCCAGTCTCCAGTGACTAAATATTTATTCTTATAATCCTGTTTGACAATCCACTGAAACAAAACCAAAGTAATATCTTGACTGGTCACTAGTGATCTGCCTTTATAGTCACGATATTATTTTGGTTTTATTTTAGTGGTATCAAACAGGATTATAAGAGTAGACTGGAGCCAGTCAAGTCTTAACCCTTAACCCAATGTAGTCGGGAGATCCGTAAAAGGGTAATTGGCAAACAGTGCAGACCCAGATAAGATGCCATCAGAGCTAAAAATAGAAAAAGGGCATAGACTGACATGCGTCTGTCAACAATTTACTTAAAAGACCTCTCCTCCTTAACTGGTCAATGGATTTTGAAGTAATTTTACAGGAATGTTTCTTGAGTGACCCTCTACCAAAATTGCTAAAATGATGCCATACCGCTAAACAAAATGGCATCCAGAACAAAAAAAAAAAAAAGAAAATCTTTAAACAACATCTCCTCCTAGGCCAAGGGCCAGATGTCAAAATAATTTCGCAGAAATGTTCCTCTAATACCCCTTTACCAAAATTGCTAAAATGGTTCTGCTTTGCTAAATAAAATGGCCACCAGAGCTAAAAATAGAAAACCTATAAACAACATCTCCTCCTAGGTCTATGGCCTGATTTCAAAATTTCGCAGAAATGTTCCTCTGATTAAGTCATATTGTCCTTGAGTGCTTGATATAGGGCCATCATGGCCCTCTTGGGTTTTTTTTGTTGTTTTTTTTTAATTTTTCAGAGATCATAATGCTTGATATTACATGTGAATTTTCTGCTGATGCAGATGATTTGCATGAAATGCCAAGCCTTATTTTTTCTGAAAAATAATTATAAAAAAAATAAATAAATAAATAAATAAATAAAATGTTGTCTGCTATATTTTTGCTTAGTGCTTTAAGTTTAAAATTTTAACAAGTCCATTTTACTACATATTGACGAGTCTAAAAATTGATAGATGGGTGACACTTTTTACTTTTCTTTGAATTATTGATGCCCCACAACACAGAGAAAATTTCAGAAAAAAAAAATAATCAAGCGAGACATGTTTAAAATCTACATCCCAATTACCTACCCTGTATAATTTGCTTTCAATTTTACTGTGGGGACGAGGTTAAAATATTATATATTTTTTTTTTTAAACCAATGACTAGAATTAAATTTATTATGTTTGGGCAGTTACAGCAAATGGTTTTGCATGAAACCGTGACAAAAGCTTACAAATTTACTTCTGTGTAAAGCGCCAAGCCAAAACTTCCCCGCCGAAAGACGTCAAAAGCACAGTACAAACAAAGTCATTCCCAAACAGGCCCAAAATAAACCAATATTTGACAAATAAACATAAATTTGACAGCTGCTCTTAGTCTAAGAAAGCTTTTTAAAAACTGGATACAATTTTCTATTTAATTAGAATATGACCCAGAAAATATACAAGGAGGAGCTTAATCTTGCAGAAGGAGGGTGTACATGCCAAAAAATCATTATGCCATGCATTATGCAGTTTAGACTAAAGGGCTGGTTTTTTGGTCTTTATGAACCTGTCCCTAAATGACAAACTTCTTTATATTAAGTTATTTTTCTCTGTCACACATAATATAAGCTATAAACTCATATACAGAGGCTGATGCATTATGCAAGGGATTTTTTTTTAGATTCCTCGGTTATTATTCAGAACCAACAAAACTATTTGGAACTAGCCAAATCAGTGGTGAACTTCAGTAATTGCAAAGGCAGATAACATAAAACAAATGTCAAATTCTTTAGTGTTGTATTTCAAGAAAGGAGTGTACTCTGTATCAGCAAAAAACAATCAAGTTTTGTTAAGTCAGTTAGTTGGAAATCGTTATGAAGCATAGCCTTACCCGGAACTAGCCAAATAACTGTAGGCCTACACACAACAAGACACTGCTAAAAAGGGTTGTTTAAGGTTAACAAATATTGGGGAAATGGTTTGGGGAGATGGTAGCGAAAGATTAGGGACAGGGGTTGTCAGGCGAAACGATGAAGAGTGAAAATAGAGGCAGAGCAACTAGGGTGGAAACGTTTTGGTGGCGATATACGTCTTGTTACCTAATACAGGTAGAGTGATATCAATATCAAGTCTCGTCTACGAGAATAACAGGTAATGTCTAATTGGAGGTTACCCGTGACCAATAAACAATTATCTTTCAGACGATGCAAACAGACGATGCAAAATAGTTTTTGAAAAACACTCGCTTGTTTCGTGTTACTGAACGCTGACCTGTTCAGTAAAGCGAAACACTGGAGAGTTATTTATTTTATTATTATTATTTTCTTTTTTTTTCAAAACTATTTTCATTCTTCAGAACGATTATCATGAAGCCGAGTCATGTGAACTCCAGTTAGAGAGTAGCCGTTATTCTCGTATACGGGATTTGATGTTAGACTGAATCAATTATATCAGTAATTATGCATTTATTAAAAAATCAAATAAATATCAACGCAGTAAACATTTTCTCTTTTTTTTTGGCTACCAACAAGCATGCACAAATTTTATTCACACAGGCCGCCATCTTGGTTGTGTCAAAAGACATCTTCTTTGCGAGTGACCGTGACCGTCTAGGTTAACTAATTACAGTAATGGACTCTACAACAATCAAAAACAATTGCAATTTAAGTGGATGCATTTGTGCCCTGTGTTAGCTGCGGTTACCCATGTTACCCAAACACAGTCCAATAAATTTGCAACTTAAGTGGATGTATTTGTATCTTTGTGTTACCTGCGGTAACCCATGTTACCCTGTTACCCAAACACAGTCCAGTAAATTTGCAATTTACGTGAAAGAATTTGTGTCCCTGTGTTACCTTTGGTTACCCTGTTACTCAAACACAGTCCAGTATAATTGCAATTTGAGGTATTTGTGTCCCTGTGTTACCTGCGGTTACCCGTGTTACCCTGAGCCATTAAGAGGCATTAGCCTGTTACATGGTGTTACTTTAGGTAACAAACACAGACTGCTGAGAAAAGAGTAGTATTTTCAGGACATATCTATTAATATGACACCATTTCAAATTGTCCGCTAGTGACTGGAAGACGCCATCTGTAACATATGCGTCTATGGAAAGCCCAGATCAGCCTGTACGTTTAAGTTGGCCTGAATATCAAAAATACTGCAGAACACGTCGATGAATATCTACCCTGAATACCGGGGCACCTTAACCCTCATTGTACTATACTTATCCTAAAATTTGAACAATTTTACTATCTGTTGATGTGTCTAAAAACTTAAACAGTGTAGAACTGCAACGTCTGAACTGGGTTTGTTCAGGTCAGGGACGCGAATACTTCTGATTTCACTTATAAAGAAATTGGATACTGATACAAAAATACCCATCAATTATTTATGCAAGAGCTTTTTGATCTGCCACAAAAATACGAAAATTGGCAAAAAAAAAAAAAAAAAAAAAAGTTCGGATTCACAGACGGTGTACATTGTACATCGTGTGATCGGGCCCGACTCCGGATTGCAGGATGAAGGCCTACAAGTAATTAATTGTTAATTGCCGTATGGTTCTCCCGATACCTCTAACTCTAGATGCCAGTGCGATCACCACTGAACCCTCTGCGGCGTCCCTGGTCGTCTCTGTGTCCGTCCGTCTGTCATGCACCCGTCCGTATTTTCGTTCCTGATGATAACTTAGTAAACACCAATAGATTTTCACCAAACTTGGTATGTACATTGATTTTCTACGATGTGAGAAAACAACATTTTTTTTAAACATTGTTGAGGTTTTCTCTCGTCGTAGAAATAACGTAATTATTTCAGATATGGTCCATCAATAATAATAATAAGGCTAGAATGCACTTTACCTGGCACCATTAATTTTGACTAGGTTATATGTGTGGGTTTGCAACTTAATATTTTCTTATGAACTGTGTACGATTGGAACATATAATCCGGACGATATGTTGCAGGGGTTTGGGGGCAGCAGCCCCCAACTAAATGTAACTATAAAATCAGATGAATAGTAGTGCCCGGTAAAGTGCAAGCGTCCCAATAATAAGAATAATAATAATAATAATAATAATAATCAATAATAATAATAATAATAATGTATTCGAAGAGTTTTCTTTGCTATACCACAACTTTTATTTTGCGGAATATCTCGGTTGTCATCGCTGAACAAATCAACTATTTTGGAAACAAGCGCGAAGTTTTTGTTTACAACGTCAATCTTATTCTTTTGCATGGCAATAAACTGGTAAATAGCAGTGCCACATAAAATAATGTTATTTATTTGATGTCCTCTGTATGATTTAAGTTTTGAAAACTGGTAATTTTCTCTGTGAGAAACTTTTGAACTGTCAGGTCTGGTCATGTTTTGTTTCGTAAAAGTGGGTGGGGAATGCCAGATAAATAATTGGCACTTTCCAACAACCTAATTAAGCGACATGCTGTCCGTCAACATTACGTAAAATACATAGCTCGACAAGTGGGTGGGGAATGCCAGATAAATAATGGACACTTTCCAACAACCTAATTGAGCGACATGCTCTCCGTCAACATTACATAAAATACATAGCTCGACAAACAGATGCAGGTACTCCTTTTGTTATCTTGTGCTGTTGAGAAAATAACACTGGTGTGCTGCATATGCTGTACCCAGGACTGGAAATACCATACCCGAGGTCCCATTTGTAGGAGTAAGAAATTTATTCTTGTACTGGAACAAGAAGTTTATAGCTGTAGCTAGGAAGAGTATCAAGATTATGAGATGTACATTCTTCCTATTTCTGCAAAAAAACATGTCGTGGATACTCATTATAATATTCCTGCTTCTAATGACTACTAACGTCAATTTTTTACTTTTAAGAAATTAATAAAAAAAAAAAAATGTCAATTTCCAGATAAGTAAATCTTGTGGACAAGTAGATTTTGACCATTTGCTTATTAGAATCAGAATATTTTACCTTTCGTTATCTTGTGCAGTGAAGAAAATAATGCTGGTGTACATATGCTGTATCCAGGAAACAAGTGGACAAGTAATAAAATTTGTTAATTCTACAACCCTGAGCACTGGAATGGCACTCTGTGAGCTCATGAGGAGTTAAAGTGGTATAGACCAAGACACTGTTTAATGTGGAATACTACATAACATGAAACGTAAGCCCTGTATGGTTTTACTTTGACAGCTATAAAATTAAGCAACAAACTAAGTTGCATCACTGCATGCAATAAAGATGCATGCACTAATAATTTGACTGGCACAATCACAGCGTGCAAATAACAACATGATAATTAACAGATTTCTAAGCAACAGAATTATATTATTCATATGACGGACTATATAGCTCACAAAAATAAAACTGAGAACAGATGCACACACAACCACTGTTTCCCATACTGTGCTGGGTAGTGTCGAAATGAACAGTTGATAGGGCATCAGTAATATCAGTTAATGACTGCATGAATAAACTATTAGAATGATGCGAAATGTCAGTCGTTTGTCAAACACCTACTCGTGCCACACTCCTACGCTCCGCCTATCACCATAACAAATCCAATGAAAACCGATTTTCAACAGTTAAGCGACACCAGATTAGGATATTACATGCTAAAAGTATCAAATGTGTATCCCAATTTAGAAAGTGTACACTTGGAGGAGATAATTACATGTGTAATGTGTTTGGAGTTGATGTTTTGAATATGCCGATATATTTGGTTGCGAAAAAGTGGAATTCTTGCAGATCATACATGTGGTATCTCACAAGTTTGTCGTATTCTCCTGACTGTATGATCTGATCGGGAAGCAAAATCTCTTGATGAGAAAGTTTTTCTATGGTATTTTTCTCCAACTGACCATTTCTGCTTACAACAACCATTTACCTGTAGGCTAAATTTTGGGAGATTAACTGCTGTCTAGTCAATATTAAAATGTCATATTGCCTATACATCTGTAGCTGAAAACATATGATAAAGTGTTTTGATAGGACACATGTAAAGTTAATTCGATAATTAATCTAACTGAGGCTTCCGACATATCAGCTGACCGTTCATTTGACGTCTCCCTAATGGTCAATTCTTTCGACAAACAATTAACAATGAAACACATCCTTTTTATAAACATCAAGCAGTTTGAAAAATTCATTTTGGAAGGCAAACAATGGGCAAATATTATTTATATTATTGGTATATTTTTTGTAAATAACGTTGTGGGCAATTCATTTATTTTATTATTTTTTTATCTCCTTTTATTAGATTAGCATGGAAATGTTTTGCACGGAAATGTTGCCATTATAAAATCTTTGTAAATAAGTTTAGTAAATGATGTAGAATTAAAAAGCTTGAGTAATACCAAAATTTATAATTTTTTTTTTTTTTTTTTTTTTTTTTTTTTTTTAAACACTTCTGAGTTGCCTCCCTTGTAGTACAAAACTAAGTAAAAAATAAGTTTAAGCTTTACAAAAATTTGCACAATTTCTTTACATTTTTTTTTTTTTTTGTTTTTTTGGTTATTTTGGTTTTGTAATTGTTTCGTCAAATATTGTAGGGGGAAAAACAATCAGCCAAAGACTCATATGAGATAATAGTGTAGCCATGCTTCTGTCACCCATCCTCTGTCAGAAATCACTTCTCCCCAGACTCGACAAACCTCACTATTTTCCCAGGAGGGAGAAGCCACTTCTTCCAAAATTTCTGGGCCAGCTTGGACCCTGCTCAGCCCTGAAGAAGGACAGATAATGCCATCCTGGGCATGAGGCAGCCTCCCACTCGAGGAATAAGATTCTGTACTGTTCACATATGGAAGAGTAGCTTGGTTCTCATGCCTGAGTTTTCAAGAAGGGCAGTTGTCAGTTCCTGACAAAACTAAGTATGCAAGTACTTGTTAGCTGCTAAGAGGACTAGGTCTGCCCAGGAAATAGTGTGAGTAGGTTAACTGACCAGCTCAACATGACCTTATTTGTGTTAAGTGGGCTGTGAAACACCCAACTCGGACAAAAACACAACTTACTGGTGGTGACTTTCTTTTCACTATGTGATATTTATGCCTGTTAGATCGTGTTTTAGAAAATACATAAAAGACATATGGCTGGTCAGTAATGTGTCAAAGAATTTTTTGGACCTAGAACAGTGCGTACCAGTGGACAAGACCCATGCAAATCTCGTGCATAATTTCATCAAAGTTTTTTGTTAAGAATGCCAAAGTCTGGTTTCTGAGAACCCTAATCTCACATGAGAAGAAGACATTACTACTAAAGGTATAAAAACATGACCTACAAATGGCAATAAACCTGCAGTGCAGTGTTTTTGCTAACATTCAGAAACAGGAAATCCCAGGACTCCCTAGCATTTTATTTGGAAGCACAGCCAAACTTAAAATTTTGCATTTTATCATAGTTTTTAGCTCACATGAGCTATGAGTTTTTAGCTCACCTGAGCTATGCTCAGGATGAGCTATGGTGGTCACTTTTTGTCTGTCATGCCTCCGTCTGCTAACATTTTCAACCGACTTCTACTCTGAAACCGCTGAGCCTATTTTGCTCAAATTTCATATGGAGCCTTCTTAGGTTGAGGGAACGAATGATTGCTAAAATGGTCATGGTCCATTGATTAAGATGGCTGCCATGTCCATATATGGTAAAAACTTCTAAAAACTTCTCAAAAACCCATGATGCCTTGGTGCTGAATCTTTGCACAAATCATAGGGGACAGCAGGTCTACCAAAGTTGCTAAAATGATGGTTGTACATTAATGTTTGACCTTTTTACGGTGATGTCAAGTTTGCTTCCCTTTGCATTTGTATGGGCCCTGTACATTTGTATGGGAAAAATGTTGAGAATTTCAAAGGACTTCTCTTCTGAAGCCTCTGGGCCAATATTGCTCAAGTTTCATATAGAGACTCCTTAGGGCAAGGGAATGAAAGATTGCTAAAATAGGCGCGGTCCATTGACCAAGATGGCCGCCATGCCCATATATGGTAAAAACCTTAAAAAAATCTTCTTCTCCAGAACCAAATAAGCCCTGGAGCCTTATCTTTGCACAAATCATAGGGGACGAGAAGTCTATCAAAATTGCTAAAATGATGGTCCTAGGTTGACGTTTGACCTTTTTATGACAAAGTCAAGTTTGCTTCCCCATGCATTTGTATGGGCCCTATACGTTTATATGGGGAAAATGTTGAATTCATATTTTGGACATCTCCTCTAAAGACTATGATCCAATTGAGTTGAAACTTGATGAGGAGCATCAGGGTGCCTAGTAGGCACAAAATAGCTAAAACTGAGCTGATCGAAAATCCAAGATGGCCACCACAGTCATCTTGAAAATAAATTTTTGACATCTCTTCTCAAACTTTGGCCGATTTGAGCTGAAACTTGCTCTATAGCAACAGGACAACTTCTGGATTGAAATTAGCTAAAATCGTGTCAATCGGTAAACCAAGATGGCCACCACAGCCGCCATCTTAAAAATCTGTTTTAGACATCTTCTCGCAGAGCACACAGCAAATTAAATTGAAACTTTCAATGTGGCAGCAGGTTGATGTGTTGATGAAAAATAGCTAAAATCATGCCGAATGGAAATCCAAAATCATTAAATGGTCGCCATAGCTGCCATCTTGAAAACCAATTTTTACTTCTCCTAAACTGTTTGGCGATTTGCGTTGAAACACACTGTAGCAATAGAATGACCTATGGATTGAAAATAGCTACAATTGTGCTGACAGAAAATCCAAGATGGCTACCACAGCCACCATCTTGTTTTTAAATGTCCTCTTCTCTGAAACAGCTTGCTTTGTTTGGCTGCTATGGTAAAATTTTAAAGTAGGAAATATGAGAAGCACCAGTAAGGAAAAAAGACCGTGTGACTCACCAGCAGGGAAAGAACACACTGTGAAGCGACAGCAGGGAACAAAGATCCTCTTGCATACAAGCAAGAAAAGAAGACACAGAAGCTTTGCAGCATTTAATCTGGGTCTAGTCTGTTTGTCACTGCCCCATGTATGGGACACTAGGCATAAATAGGGTAATAGTATACCTGAAAGAGGCCATAACTGGATAATAAAACATTCTGTTATATTACATAGCACAAGTTAAGGTGCTTTTTTCAATTCAAAAGTATTGACATTTTTCTTATTCTCCACGAAAATATATGTTGTGGGTACTCATTAGAAGCGCCTCTCTGAGGCGCTTCTAATGAGTACCCACAACATATGTTTTTGTGGAGAAATAAGAAAAATATTTAACAGATACCCACCCTTATCTAGACCTACCGTATTAATCCGCCTATAAGACGGGGATTTTTAAAAAAAAAGCCCCCAAAAATCCAGACGCGTCTTATAATCAAGGTCTTTGGTCATATCGGTATTTTCGGCAAAGTCAGGTGGTGCCACGTGGTCACGGAAAATGCCGATCTTCGAAACGGTAGAAGGATATAATGTTTACCTTCGTCCCTTGACAGAAATAGCTGCAAGGTAATTTTGTAGGTGAAGTACCGAATTTTTCTGTGTATTACTCGCACCCGTGTATAACACGCACTGAATATTT
Organism: Anodontia alba; assembly: GCA_964016985.1. Classification (NCBI taxonomy): domain Eukaryota; kingdom Metazoa; phylum Mollusca; class Bivalvia; order Lucinida; family Lucinidae; genus Anodontia; species Anodontia alba. The sequence goes on from OZ024832.1 coordinate 66,297,269, forward strand.
GCTAAATAGTTTTGAAACCAAAAAAAAAAAAAAAGATGTTCCTATGTAAAACAGAAAGAATTTATCCGTGCATTATTTACTAAGTTACCAGGTACTAAGTGTGTCAAATTTCACTAGGATTGAGTTGAAAATGGCCGAACTCAGAAGGTTTAGAGTAGAAACAGGCCGAATTTACGATAATGCTAACTGAATTTTCGTTGTGCAGCTAGCTCTGTTACCATGGGCTTCAGGCAACTTGATGTAGTGTAGGCAGTTCTTTGCTTCCCCACTGCAGACGCTATGATAATAAAAATGTAGTTATTTCTTTTGTGTTCTCATAATTAACACCTTCTTTGTGTCACTTTCTTAACTGAGACGTGAAATTATCAACTCAGTGCCTCAGGGCAATGCAAACAACAACTAAAGGTGACAGTTGTCATTCTGACTGCCAATTAACCAATTAAGTGCACATATGTATGCTGGTAGTTTTTTTTTCTTTAACATAAACATTGTTTATTTCAAACAATTATTTTGGTAAGTTGGAAGAAAAGTTTAAAAAACAAAAAAAAAAAAGATAAACATATGGTAAGAAACCTCAAAAGCCCAGTTGGTTTTGTTTATTATCAATAATTTTAATAATTGCATAAACTTAAATACGTCATTTATTTTTTCAATGTATGATTGTTAGTGCCAATATTTATGATCTACCAAATTTATTTCCTATTTTGAACTACAATAAATCAATTGTGCAGGCTGATTTATTCAAGTTACGGTGTGAGTCTTGTCTAAGTCCGGTAATCAATACAGATTCATATGCATATGCCTGTTTGAGTAGTTTCCCTTTGAAGAGATCACATGATCAGCAAAATAAAAAAGCGTAAACAAAAAGAGCATGGACATGAAAAGGATATCAAATTACTGCAAATCAGATCGAGTTGCTTGTTTTGAGCTGCCAGAACCCTGGTATGGGCGAGATAGGTATAAAAAATTATGAATATCTTATAGCAATCATTCTATTTCGCATTTTTAACGAGCGATCGTGAATGTCACGAGTTTTCGCCACCGATTATCTTGGCGATTTCTGTCCCGATTTTGGTGTTCCTATAAATAATACACATCGGATATTTATAAACGTTTTCTGGGTAAATAAGGTGTGTGTTATACACAGTTAAATACGGTATGCATGCTTGTAAGTGGTGTTGGAAGTTTTTTTAATTGCTGCTCTGTGATAAATTCACTTACAAATCTGACCAATCATCGCCGATGTCTTAATGTACTTTAGGAATTTCTGAGTGGCAGGGAATATCTCCAACAGGCGACTTTTTTTTAACCCGTCTTATAATTAAGTAAAAGCAAAATCCTGCCTGGGAAGGGCCCAAAAACAGCCCCCGTCTTATAAACAAATCGTCTTATAGGCGGATTAATACAGTATGATATTAGTTATCAAATGCACAACTACAATGTCAGCCATCTTGGTAGGTACTTCCCCTTAATGGCTTATATATATAAAAGTATTATTCCTGTATTTGATGTGTAATTAGCATAACCTATATATGTAGCTGGCTAGGGTGACCCGAAATTATGATTGAACCATTGACTGGCAAGCTGCCATCCAGACTAGAGACACTGTTGTATGACAACTCTTGTGTTTCAGATACAGTTGATTTTTTTTTTTTTTTTTGAGAAATAAAAAAGTCACAATCACAGCTCCAGATAAGCAGGGCCAGCCACATAAGTATTTCTTCTATTTCTCCACAAAAGAATACATTGTGGGTACTCATTAGAAGAGTCTCAGGAGGCCCTTCTAATAAGTACCCAAAACATTTGTTCTAATGGAGAAATATCTTTAAATATCCTTCAGCAGAGGAACAATAACTTGCCTCTTTTGTGCATTTTCTATTTTCTACATTACATTTCACATTCTTCTTATAGTTAGAAGGAAAAGGTAAATACATGTATAAATAAATTAAACAATCAGTGGTTTTTGTTTTGAAAAAAGGGCCTTACCTGGAGCTGTGAAGAAATTTATCTGAATATATGTAACCTCTTAATGCTTTACACTCTGGCATAGCTTTTGATAAGGCGCTTTTTTTTCAACTGAAAAATTATATTTTTCTTATTTCTCAACGAAAACATGTGTTATTGGTACTCATTAGAAATGCCTCAGTGAGGCACTTCTAATGAGTACCAACAACATATGTTTTCATTGAGAAATAAGAAAAATATTTACCTGATACCCACTCTTATCTAAACCTTTGACTCTGGGTAAAATTTTCAGCAGACTTTTTGAAATATTTTTCTTATTTTTCCTAGAAAACAGGATTTGACATTTCATGCAAATTGTCTCCAATGGAGACAATTTGCATGAAATGTCAAATCCTGTTTACTGGAAAAAATAAGGAAAATGTGATCAATTTGACGTCTGCTGAATTTACCCAGAGAGGGGTAAAAGTTAATGAGAGGTTTGTCACAGCTCAAAGGTTACAAAATGTAAATATATGTTTGTTTATATTTCAGATAATAGGACCAATGTTGTTAAGAAAATTAACTTATGTAGTTGATGATTAAGAACTCTGTGAAATGGCTTTAAAACCTGTCTTAAAACTGAAAGTTGATGAGCTGTTTCTACGATGGATCAGCGAGCCAGACACTCAGTTTATGCTGAAAGAGAATTTAAAGCATCTAATACGGAGCGAGCCACTCTCGGCAACATACCCTGTGGCCTCAAATTCAAGGCCGGGAGGAAAGCAGGCATCACCGAGGGTAAGGCCAAGTTCGCCGCCACTGTCATCAAGTAAGCTTCCCAGTCCGCGGAGTCCACGACGGCCACTGTCGACAAAAAACAACCAGAGAGGTCATAATGGAAATACAAAGGTATATGATAAATTACCATATAGCTCTAGATCATAGCTCCAAAAAATATTGATTTTTTTCTTATTTCTCCAGGAAAACATATGTTGTGGGTACTCATTAGAAGTGCCTCACTGAGGCACTTCTAATGAGTACCCACAACATGTTTTCATGAAGAAATGGGAAAAATATTTTGTGAATATTCCGCTTTATTTGGAACTGTGCTCTAGACATTGATATGATAGCATAATTTTCGTTAGCTAGCCTGTATCAAAGTTTGGCTATAACAGTCACCATGGCATCAGCGTTTGGTTAAAGTTTTTAAAAGGCTTTTATCTCCTGAATGTCTGGATGGAAGTAGTTCATATTTGCCCTGGTTAGATACTTGTCTGAAGTTTTATGCTGTACCATCCCCTCCTGCATGAGTGACCTTGAAGTCAAGGCCATGGATTTAGAGAAAATATGTTAAAGCTTTTTTTTTAAGTTTTTAGAGTTTATATCTTCTATAGTTTGAGCCAGATCCTCACCAGCCACGCCAAGGTTTACTGAAGAGCCTACCCAATGATTTTAGCTCCTCAATTTTATTTTTGTTTTATGTCCCTATTCTTTGAATTTGGTGCCAGAATACTGCAGTTTTACATGTATTTTTGCTGGAAAATGATTTTATTTGATGGACCCAAGCTTTTCAATATTTTTATTTTTATTCCAACCTCCCAAAAGCAACCTTTTTAGAAAATCCCCTTGTATACCTTAAGATAAAAAAACTCCGGCCTGAGGTGATTCTGATACTGTATTGGGTGAAACATGTTTTTTTTTTCATAGCAGCAACATGGGGATATTTTAGTTTAATTGAATAATGGTTGGTATTTTTGCACCAGGAATATCTGGTTGGTACTCATAACAAATTGACTTTCTGTTTTAAAGGGACTTGATACACTTGGTAGATTTTAATCCATTGTTAACCCCTTAAAGCTCCAGTCACAGCTATTGTCATCTGCTTTGTCTTCTGTTGGTTACTTTAAAAGTCATTTCTGCAAACAGTGTAGACCCAGATCAGACTGCTCCTTTAGGAGCAGTCTGATCTGGGTCCAAACTGTTTGCTTGTATGCAAAAATAGGTTTGAAAAGTTTGCAAGAATATTCAGCAGACAACATAAACAGACGACATTTTCAGATGCAGGTTTTGCTTGGCATTTTAAGGGTTAAGCCAGAGTTTTTATACCCCCTCCATTCAAAGAATGGTGGAAAGGGCATATAGTGTTACCCCTGTCCATCCATCTCTGTCCGCGTCTGGCATTAGAAATTTCCGTTTAAGTTTTTCAGGCAGGTGCATCCATGTTCTTTGGACACATTTCTAGTTTTATCTTTAGGTTTATGGGAGATATCTGAAAAAGTTGTTATCAGGAGGTAGGAATAAAAATGAAAACAAAAATATGAAAAAGCTTGTGTTAATGAAATAGAATAATTTTCTAACAAAAACACATATAAAAATGCAATATTTTGGCACCTAATTCAAAGGAGAGGGAGGGACTTTAAAGAAAACTAAAACTCAAAAATGCAAATTTTATCTTTCTTGAGCACCTAAAATCATAGAGTAGGCTATCCCGTAAATCTAAAGATTAAAAACTCTGGTCTTAACAAGGGAGATAACTCTTGTGACTTCTTGTGTGCATTCCTGCTCACTAAACCTCTTCTGAAAAGGAGTCTACTCTAAAAGGAAAGAATTTACTCCCTCAGGCAGCAAATTTTTTCCTATTAGGATAGACACCTTTTCAGTTGGGAGGCAGAAACAATTTTGATAGAGTTGCCTCCCTTGATGGTATATCCATTGCCCCCAAGGCTATTCTATGTACCCGCAAGATATGTTCCCAGATAATAAAAATCTTTTCATATCAAAGCAGCCAAATATTGTGTACCATAATTTAACCCTTGTCCTGCTGAACCTGGATATACCCTCAGTCCTGCCTTTGCAAACAGTGTAGATACAGATCTGCACTGTTTGCCATTAATTGTGTGAATTTGTATTAACAATCTGGATCAAGTAATCTGATTGCCTGAAAATTAGAAATGGGTGTGGCATCTTAATTTATTTAGCATGACAAGAGTTAAGTATTAGGATTGACAAGCTGAAGCAAACAGTGTAGACCCAGATCAACCCTGTCTGCCCTGTTTGCCACTCAATCCAGCTGTTTTTAGATATATAAAGAGGTAATAAAATGAACTTGTTCAGATTTTAAGACAATTATGGTAAGGAGTTAAAGTGCGCCAATAAATAGAGTTAATATGGTAACTTTCAAACTTGATTCATTTGAGGTGATAATCTTCCGTGATTTAAATGATCTTTATTTTATGGACAGTGTTTTGTTTTCAGAAACATGGATCTCAGTACTGAGATATATTCTCAGTGCCTTGACATACATTCCATCATGAAGACATGAAGAATTTTTAAGCTCTTTGTGTAATGTAAGTCAAAGGCAGCTCGCACCTTTGTTTGTCACTGTGACCTGCTTTTTGGAATATATAAAAAAAAAAGAATATTTGTTTTTTGAAAGGTTTCCTACTAGATGACTGATAGTCTTTTTTTTCTCTTCACATTTTTTGACAACTATTCTTGTGGTAGCGGACAAATAATGGCTTAACAAGGGAAATTACTCTTGAAACCATAGCTGTTTGAACTGAAGGACAGTTCTTGTTTTTCCTTTTTTTTTCTGCCAAAAATTGACCTGGTAAGGGAAGTGACTCTTGAAACCTTACCAGTTTTTAAATCTTTTGATAAGAGTTACGCAGATGTGACTGTTGTTTGTTGATATACAAGTATACCTGCAGGTACATGTAAATGGGCCCATCTGGCCAATTTATTCTCCAACTTATTTCATCCATGTAAGTTACTTTCGGTAAGTACATGCATAGCTCATAAGAAGTTGTTTTTTTTTCATCCAAAAGATATTGATGTTTTTTCTTATTTCTCGATGAATACATATATTGTGGGTACACATTAAAGTGCCTCTGTGAAGCACTTCTAATGAGTACACACAACATCTGATTTCATTAAGAAATAAGATGGAAACAGATATTGTGGGAAATAAGAAAAATATTTTGTGGAACCCCTTATTATCTGGAGCTATGATGGAGCAACTTTTAATTTGAAAACTTGTTCATTAGAGTAATTCCTTATTTCTTTTTAACTGTTTTGGTCAGATTTGTGCCAGGAAACATGTTTTCTAAAGCTGAAAATTTTTAGGCATACATTGCATTTAGTGAGCTTTTCCATTTAATATACTGTATGGTTTCAATCAGCATCAGTCCTCAGCCTTTACTGATCGTCTCTCATAATACCTGCATTCTTTTTGTTAACACTTTGCATGCTGGGAAAAAAAATTTCAGCAGAAGACATTTTGAAATATTTTTTTTATTTTTCCTAGAAGACTTTTGCATGAAGTGTCAGATCCTATTTTTTAGGAAAAAAATAAGAAAAATGTAATCAGTTTGTCGTCTGTTGAATCTGCCCATAGCGTGATGTTATCGTAAAGGATTAATCTTTAGCAGTCTCTGGGCAAAATCACCAAACAACAACTTTTATTCCCCAGAAAATTAGATTTGACATTTCATTTGAACTGTCTCTAAAGAAGACACTTTGCATGAATTTACAATCCCTATTTTATTGGTAAAATAAGAATTTAAAAAAAAAAAAAAAAAAAATGCCAGATTTATTGTCAGAAGGCTTAAAAGTTAATTATGCAACAGATTTACAATGCTTTTCATGGTATTAACCTTTGGTGGCAGTCACCACTGCAACAAACAACATTCTACTTTTTTTTTCATTGATATTTTAGAGAAGATAAGGCTTGACATTTCATGGGAATAACAGATGATTCATTTGAATGTCAGGCCTTGTTTTCTCAGAAAAATAAAAAATCAAAACATTGTCTGCAGTTGTGATTGCTCCTTTAACATTGTATGCTGGCTAGAAAAAACCAGCAGGTGACATTTTGAAAAATTTCTTATTCTTAGAAAAAAGGCTTTGACATTTCATGTAAGTAGAAAGTTTGCATGCAATGTCAAAGCCTTTTCTTTTTTTTTTGGAAAAAATAAGAAAAAATTGTCATCTGCTGAATGTGCCAAGAGAGTGAAAAAGGTAAAGAATTTTACCTCTGCTCTCCTGTGAAGGTGTATTAATCTTAGTGTTATTAGGAAAAAAAACGTGGTCTGAAGCAGCAAAATATTTTCTTGTTGACCGGTTTAAACCTTATGTCAAGTATTTACTAATACAGTAATAGAATAATCCTGGGGCGGCAAAACTAGATAGTATTATTTACATTCACAGTGAGAGGATTGTTTAATGAAAAGCAAAACATTGGTTTAGAGATTTGCGGTTTGTGACTAAATATTTAAATGTCGGTATGAGTGTATTAAAAATCATTTTAAAAACATACTTTATAATAGTAATATGTTGGTTATAAAAAAAAAAAAAAAAAAGCAGAAAAAAAACTTGTTTGAGTCACAACATAAAAAGATATTAGACAAATAAGCCATCTTGGTGATATCTTGCAACCATATTTGATTTTTTACTTCAAACATAGGGGTTTTGAAGAAGTCAAACTCATGAAAGTATGGGAATTTGCAAGGGCATGCCATCAGCTTCCCAGTATATAGAAATAGCTTTTCTTACATCATTTTTTTTTTTCTCTGGAAAATACAATTTGCAGTTTCATACAGTTTGTGACCATGGACTCCATAAGAAAATGCGGTTGGCATTTCAGTGAAATATAAAATGACAAACATTTTTTATTCATAGAAAAATAAGAAAATATTTTAAAATGGTGACTTCTAAAGTTGCAGACACACCCAGTTCATTCAGCAGATAAAGGATTAAACATAATATGGCAGAGACAATTTGCATGAAATGTCAGACTTATTTTCTGGGAAAAATAAGAAAAAGATTTCAAAATGTCGTCTGCTGAAAGTTTTACCCAGCATGCAAAGCGTTAGTAGCTCTGTATCCAGCTAGAAACTCAGTTACTATGACCTTTTGGCATTTTGGTCTGAGATTATATTACAGTAATTGTTACTCTCAAACCAAACATTCAGGTTTGGCACCTGGTCAGAGATTGGATGGATAAGTACTCATGTAATTAGTGCAAAACATGAACCTCCTTTCACCTTTATTAACTTTTGGCAACCAGTGTGTTTGTTAGAAAATATGGGAATAACAGTAATGGTAGCTGAACGAGAGAAAAAAAAAAAAAGAAATTGTGAAAACCTGTTGTTGTTTTTGTTGTGCAGACTTTTATGCTACCAAACATCTGAGGTCCATGGAGGACAGTCTCGAATATTTTGTGGTTTGTACAGTCTTGCTTGTATGGATTGTCTATGAACACTTCACTAATGGCACCGCCATCTGTCACCAAACATCTCTCTGTCCAACTTACACTCAACCCATGTATCATTGAAATGTTTAGCGATTTAGCGACTTCTAACCAATGACTTTCCACTCAAGACACTAACCACTGGGCCACCCAGCCCATATTGCGACATCCTGATCAGAAAATGATCTTGAGAATCTCTGTAATTATGAAATAACCGGGCTCAAGTTGTTCAAAATTAATGATGTTGTTAGTTAACATATTAAAACTGATCATTAAATATGCCATATATGTTAATATTTTTGCTGAAAAAAGTGTGAGTAGCTTTTACATTTGCAAAAGCTACTCACATTTTTTCAGCAAAAATACCAGTGAATTATTTAATATAACTACTAGAACAGTTAACATTTTGACCACTAATGAGCTTGTTAAGCTAATTGTGCTTTGAACAGCTGGGCCCTGAACTCTTAGTAGTCACACTTGTCATGAAATTTGCAAGAGACTAATTTGTAATATTTTTTCTAAAAAAACATTGATTGGCATTGTGGATTAAATCTTTATCCATTGGAGGATAGAAAAAAAAATGGAAATAAGGCATTAGTTTTAATCATCTTTATTAGTCGAGAAACTGCCTAAAGGGTAATTGCCAAGTAATGCAGACCCAGATCAGAACTACAGAATGCAGCATCTTATCAGTGTCTACACTGTTTGAATTTATTCTAGGCATTTCTTTAGAACATAGTTGTAATAAAAACTAATCAAACACCCTATTATTGGAAACAGACCAGTCCAAAGAGATGTGGTAGAAGAGTCCACTCAACATAAATGGGTTAAGGGGAATTTAGGTCTCAGAGTGAAATGACTTGTAAATATTTGGCTTCCTGCTGTAAACCCTGGGAGCAAATTCTTTTCTTTAAGAGTAGCCCCTCTAATTTTTTGAAACATATCAAATACCAGGGACGGAACTTCCTATCTGCAAAAGTTATCTTCCTTTGCAGGATGGCAGCAAAATATTTTCTGGTGTATCAAGGTGTCATAAAAGTGTTGTTTGCTAGTAAATGGGAAACAGTAAAGAAAAACTCTAACCCTAGTCCTGCAGATCCTGGATATACCCTGCCTTTGTAAATAGTGTAGATCCAGATCAGTTGGCTTCTTCAGAAGCCAACTGATCTGGATCTGCACTGTTTGTCATTAAAAGTACTGCACTGTTTGTTATTAAGTACATGTTTGTCAATTTGTATCAAAAACCTGGATCAAGCAATCTGATTGGTCAAAAATTAGAAGTGGGTGTGGCTTCTTAATTTATTCAGCATGGCAAGGGTTAATTTTGCAAATGAAGATCTGCAAAAGTGAATTATAATACATGTATATGTAATTGTAAGGTATGATTTTATGTGTGGTCCTTAGAGTGACTTGGTACAGAAAAACTGTGGTAAGGGATACATCATTGCTCCAGATAAGTTGGTAAGTTTGGGGATAACTTGGGATAAATTTGTTATTGTTTTTTTGCAGAAACATAATCATATTGTGGGTGTTCACTTGCATGTCTCAGTGAGGCAGTTCTAATATCTACCCAAACACATATTTTGGTGGCAAAATGACAAAAAATACATTTTGAGTACCCCTTTTCATAGTTCCAGAAAAGAGGAATGCATAGATGAATAATTTTCTTATTTCTCTGCAAAAACATGATGTGGGTATTCATTAGAAGTGTCTTAGAGAGGCACTTCTAATGAGAAACTACAACATAAATTTTCATGGAGAAATAAGGAAAATATCAATTCTTTCTGGTTCAAAAAAAAAAAGCACCTTATTTATAGCTATGCCTTTTTTATCTGGTATCTTGCCCAGTAGAGGGGTTTTATTTCATCTTCATTACATAGTCGTGTTGTAATGATCTTCAGTCAGGGAAAGTTAAAATTGTATAAAATTCAAATTCCTTTTGTACCTAAAATTACAGTGTTTGCAGGTATACAGCTATAGAACAAAACTGCATGAACAAAACTGCAGATAAAAGGGTTTATTCTTGGGATGTTGGGGGTGGTCGGGTGGTGCGAAGGTGCTGTGTATCTTACATCACTGGGGCGTCCAACTGATATTGGCTTACAGTTGGGCAAGGCCTGCTATCCTTGTAGTGGGTAAGGGTAGAGGGGGAATGTTTTTATTTCTTCTGTTTCTTCACTTTCATTCCTGTTCCTCTTTCTTCCCTGTCCCTCTCATTCATCTCCTCTACTCTCTCTTCTATCTCTTTTCTCCCTTTCTCTGGGAGACGACACAAAATGACCCTCAAGGGTTGACGTGTCGTTAAACCCCAACACAATCAAAATTCTTGGGATGTTTATGTAATTCCCATCCACGAAGTGGGCCTGGGCATTACCTTTACTGACCCATCATGTATGTCAGTTCCATGCTTCTAAGGCCAAATAAAAAAATATGTGTTTTTAGGGTAACCCTGCCTTAGCTAATTGTCACGGTGAAACCAAGGATTTTTTTTTCCTGTTTTACTTGGATAAAATATTTATGCTAAATATTCGGTCACGTAGGTCTGAGCAAACAGTGTAGACCCAGATCAAACTGCTCCTATAGGAGCAGTTTCATCAGGGTCTACACTGTTTGCCATTCTGTCAGTACAGAACAGGCAGCGCGACCTTACTACGTGTCGCGATATCAAGCGTGGAAACACGCAAGTCACGTGACTTTTTATGGCGGAAGTTGCGCGGGATTAGCGAGGAAGTAACGCGAGTTCAACGTGTAGCGTGGAAGACAAGCGTGTAAATTCTCGCTACAAGCGTGTGATCGAGCGTGTAACGGATAATAGGCGTGGAAACCCGGGCGTGGAAAAGATTAGTGCACGCTCAACTTTACCGTTACCTGTAAAAACAAAATCTACTGTCCATGCACTACTCTGATTGCAGTACATGTACGTCTTTTAAAGTGTGAAAAGATAAAAATCCTCTAATGCGTTCTGATTGTTTTCATTTCTTTCCAGAGTCATGAACCGTGACACAGGCCACACATTAATTATTGATTATTATTGAATAGAACGTGCGAATATCAAAGCTTGCTCTTTGAATTTCGATTAGAAAAATCATGCAAAAGTTATCAAGGTAGCATGGGCCTCGACAAAGCTCCATACGAAAAAGTACCGGATTCTTTGACTTAGTCTAGTCCGGCCACAAAAGTGGGACTCAGGCATGGTCGTTTTTACAAACACACAAAAGTCACAAAGAGAATCAAACATCTGCCCCCAGTCGACGAATTACGAATTACGTATTTTATATTTGGTATTCCTGTAACTGCTTTTTCCCATGCAACAACCGCACGCACTCAGTATAAATGACGTACTGTGGTAAAAGACCGGGAAATTCTCACTTACGTGCAGCAACCGCACGTGTCAATATGAATTTACTTAAAGGGGTGCTTCTGCTATCAAAGAGACATTGAATCAACAAGACAGGATTTGTGAAAAGGGTGTCTGTCACACAAAAACACACTTTACGCGCACAAGGGGCAATAGAGGCTAATGACAATTAAAACGAGTGAGTTTTTTACGTCCTACTAACAGATAGGACATACGGAGATATGGACCTTGGTTTAAAGTCCAATATGAAAGGCTTGAGAAGCCTGGGATCGAACTCATGACCCCGGTTGACAAGGCGAGAAGCTTTACCACTGCACCACCGAGGCACCATTTCCCAATATTTCATACTGTTAAATATCTAATAAAAGGGCTGCAGACATTTCCCCATGCCCCGCCACTGCACTTACATCAAGCAAGTACCATGACTCTGTTAATAAACTAATAAGTTTCAAGAAAATATCTCAAATAGTTTTCAAGTTACAGAGCAGACAGAAAAAAAAAAAATCAGAAATCACTAAAATATTTTCAGTGTTCCAAAGGCCGTAACTCCAAAAGTAAGGTATATGAAAGAAAAGAAGGGCAGTTATCAGTTTCTGCTGAAATGAGCTTATGAATAAGCCCAACCCGGAAAAGTGTGCGTGCTCGACAAGACCGAAATAGTGTAGACTGGGCCGTTTAACTCCAGTTCAAATCAAAATTACGTCGGTATAAAGTTCTCATGTCTGAAGTATGATTTACAACGTACGTACAATGAACCGGACAACAAAACGTACAATAGTACAATGTACGTGCGACCAGCAAAGACTCAGGTCAGTCTGTGCATCAACCCACTATATAAAGCAAGCTTCTTGAATAGCCCGGATTCCGAAGAAGGTGCATATTGTACAATCAGCGAAGGGTCTGATCGGAATGTGCTGTTGCAGTCGCACTGTTTATCCCGCTTTGGACAGCCCAGCTATCGAAGGTAAATACGATCAGCGAATGCTTTTATCAGAATGTGCAGCTGCGCAGATTGACCCGAGTCTTGGCTCGTCGCACAAGACATTTTGCTAAACCCAGAGATTGCAGGAGGTACATACGATTAGCGAAGGCTCTGATCAGAGTACTGATGTGCAGGCTCAGAGTGAGCGGGCTGATCCGTCTCTTCATACATGACATCGTAGGTTTCGCCATGCACAGACCCATGCGCGATTTGTTTGTGCAAACCATAACGCCTAACACTCTGGCTAAAATTTTCAACAGGCGACATTTTGAAATATTTTTCTCATTCTTCCAAGAAAACAAGATTTGCATTTCATTCAAATTGTCTCCATTGCATGAATGTCAAATCCTGTTTTCTTGGTAATAAAAAAAAATAACGATTTTTTTTTTTTTTTGTCGTCTGCTGAATTAGCCCAGATAGTGGTAATTCGATACCTGCGAGCACCAAGTGTTGTGTCTTTGAGCAAGACACTTTGTCCTCGTAACTTAGTATTGGTTTCTAACCAGGAAGACTCTACTTAGAATGTCCGCGAGGGCATATGGTAATATTATGGACAAATGTCATTTAGAAGATTCTTTCCCGCCGATGCTAGGTTTATACATGCGTCTCTTTTACTGGTTTAATAAATTACGGTCTTGGTTTTGCATAAATTTTGAAGACACAAAAACAGAACACTTTACATGGAAACGAAAGTTTTGAAGATTGCTCTATTAACCAGTAAAGATAATGCTATTAATGTATATACTGTAAGAGAATAACTCAACATAATATTCATTTGTACCCTGATAAATGCAGGGTAACGTCCTCACACTGCAGGTGTTTACTCTTTTAAGGGAGCTAACTGCAACTGACTATCAAAAGGGAGTTAACTGCAATTGCTTTAACGAGTCGGGCCCATGCGAAATGGGATTGGGAACAACATTTTTTATGAATCGCGCCTGTAAATTGTATATGCTTATACAATAAGCGGTTAACCAGTACACCGAACCCCCTTCCACCAGAAACTTGTAACTGCCAATCTTGAAGCAGTGGAAGGAGCGAATGACCGTAGCAAATACATGTGTTTCATGATAAGTGGGGATCGAATCGCGTTCGATTCCCGCCGGTGCGATACCATTTTTCCAATAAAGTCAGTGCAAACAACTTCTAGATCGAAAGGAGACCCGTCATATTTGCATGAGGGTAAAAAGAAAGAGCTTTCCAGAGAGAGAGAGAGAGAGAGAGAGAGAGTTTGCAAAACTTGTAAGCTTGTGGCTCGTCCATTTTAGATACATCCGGCTATGAGATTTAGATATTCCTAGAGAAAAACGGCAAACAGTAAATACCCTGACCAGACGCCGCGTTCTATCATCTCAATATGACTTAAATATTTTTTTTTTTGTTGAAAGAGACATAAGACACCAAGTCACCGTCATCATTAAGTGGTGATTTGAATGGGCAGTCCTAACCCATGTCCAATCATCAACCGCCCAGGCCTCGATCCGAGCAGTGTAGATACATTCCAGCGTGTCCGTTTCTGTCTCCCTTGTCAATTGAAATGTATCGCTACTTTTACCCTCGAAGCGCTTAGCATATTAGTAGACGCCATTTTTTTTTTTTTTTTTTTGTAAATTAAGCGTGACGTTACATGTGACTAGTTACTAGTTTGCTTAGGATTTACACCCCACTGAATGTTTGCGACGTCGTCGGTCACTAGCCTGCCCTCTCTGAATATTCTGCTTCAATTTACCACTAAATACTCATTGTCCTAAAAAAACTGAACAAGGTAACTAGTCCCTGACTCTCTGGTTAGCGCTCTGCTTGACATTTTATTTGCTATTTACTTAGACGTTAGACACTGACGAAAAAAAAAATAATCCTCGTTTCTTTCTGAATAGTGTGATCACAGTATAAAGCATAAGAACTTAATAACAATTAAGACAAACAATGATACAAGAATATTATCGTTATTACAAATAGAAATCATGTACTACCGTACACGTGAAAACACATTGGGATCAGAAGAACGGATGCGGTACTGATCTAAAATAAAATGCAGACAGGTTGCAATGGGTTGTAGAGTGTAGCGTGAAGCGATCTTACCTGTAGCGCGTGGCGATCGTGGAACTATCGAGTGACACGCAAATTTCACGTTCCGCGTTGCGGTCGGGTTTGTTGTGTGTGATAAGCGCGAAATTATCGTGGAGAGAGCGTGGAAAGAACGTGGAAAGAGCGCGGAACTTGCGAGGAAATTAATCCTTTCCTCGTTCGCTAGTGAAAACGACACGTAGTAAGGTTGCGCTGACTGTACTGTACTTTTAGATACATCTAAGGATAGCCAAACATGCTTAGTAAAATTTTATGTGAAGTACATATATGCCAAGTCCAAATACATTATAATTCCACATGAAAAGTTAAAAAAAAAAAAAGGAATCCCTACCTACCCTACCTACCGTATTAGACCTAATTACTGCATTGTGCGCTTAGGTTTTTCAAAAATACTCAAAAACCTTGTGGTAAAATATTTATCTACCGAAAAAGGTAATTGAAGGGCTCATCATAATTATGATGTTTATGCGATGTTTTCTGATTTTTTTTTATAAAGCATATGTTGTGGGTACACATTTGAATTGCATCGACAAGTCGATGCAATTCAAATGGGTACCCACAACATATGCCTTTACAAAGAAGTAGATATAAGTACACGAGCTGTAATCTGAAGACTACCCCAGTAAGCATTCTTTATAAATCTATAGCAGGCCATTATCAGCATATCAGGATAGCTGATGGGCCATTAACAGCCCAGTATAGATTTATAAAGAATGCTAGCTGGGATGGAAATGCTTGACTGTGTGCTTATAGGGGTATGTGCGGTAATTAGGTAGAAAATGGTATTTTTTTTTAATATGTTACCCTAAACACACATATGTTCTTATTTGGCCTCACTTCATAGCTGTAGGTGACAGCAATATCCAGACAAATATTTTTCTTTTTTCTCCACGTAAACATTTTGTGGCTACTCATTAGAAGAGCCTTTTCAGCAAGATATCTCAGTAGATATTTTAAGCTAGGGACTTGAAACTTGGTGGGCTTTATGGGGCTTAGGAACAGATCATCTGATTAACTTAAGAAAAAAAAAATCAGATTAATTTTGTGAGTTATGCCCCTTTTCAACTTTAGTATTTTACAGGGACAAGGTAGTTGGGGGCATAATGTTTTTCAAATACACTTCTAGTTTTTTTTACAAAACATGGGTTCATATTTATTTGTATGGTTTATTTTGTTGTGATACTCATTAGAAGTGCCTCACAGGGTGCTTCAAATGAGTACCAATACATATGAGCCAGTGCATGACAAAACCAACAGAATGGCTTGTGGGCCCAGCAAAGACTTGGATCAGCCTCGGCATCAGCCCAGTCTGATCAGAGTGTTCACTGTCCACATAAAGAATGCTTTGGTCTTTAGCTACCTATTGAGTGCACAGCAAAGACTCTGATCAGACTGGGCGGATGCTCACGCTGATCTGTGTCTTAGCTGGGCGCACAGCATTTTGTTGGTTTTGTCGTGCATGGGCTTAAATGTTTTCATGGGGAAATCAGTAAATATTTATCTGGATATTCCTTATCTAGAGTAGCCTGCTGTAATGCTTGGCATGCTGGGTAAAATTTTTTTGCAGGCAGAATTTTGTAATATTCTTATTTTTCTCAGAAAATAGGCCTTGACAATTCATGCAAATTGTCTCCTCTGGAGAAAACAGCCTATGACAATTCATGCAAATTGTCTAGGCTGTGATGAAAATTTGCATGAATTGTCATAGCCTGTCTTTTGGTGAAAGAAAAAAAATCATCAGTTTGTTGTCCATCAGAAGAGTAGTAACAGTTAAATTCCCTTTTTGAATGACACAGCAAATTGATATGTTATTGAATACAAATTTTGACATCTGAATATGACATTATTACCTGTCTCTGATAAGGAAACTATCTGATTTCCCGATAGTAAGAAAAATGTTTCAAATTATAAGAAGTGAAAAAAAATTTTTTTTTCGTAACCTTCAGTTAGCAACATTTAATGATTTAATAATTTGTAGATGACAAATTTTTGGTATTTTCTTCTTTTCTCACCGAAAAATAAGGCTTGCCATTTCATTCAAGTTGCTTCTTTTGACAATATCTCACCATGACAAATCTGAAGAGTACCAGCCTACCTTTTCATGGAAAATAAAGTGGATCAACTATCCCCAACAGCCGTCTCCTTATAACAGCCACTTTTCTGATATCCGAAAGTGATGTTTATCTTATATTAACCCATTGTAGACTGAATGAACTCTTCCACACGATATACTGGAGGATTCTAATTTCAATTTTAGGTATGTCAGGCTATGTGATTGAGATATTCCCAGAAAAAAATGGTTGAACTATTTGCAAACAGTGAAGACCCTGATCAGAAGCTGCATTCTGCGGCTTCTGATCTGGGTCCGCACTGTTTGCCATTTACTCTTTTAGGGGTCTCCATACTACAATGGGTTAATGGCCTCTTTACAAGAATGATCAATCTCCACGAAAGAATGTTGCCGGCCTCGGCGGGGGTTCAACCCCCGCCGAGGCCGGCAACATTCTTTCGTGGAGATTGATCATGAAATATTTTCTACGGTCATTCTCTCCCTTCCGCTGACTCAAGAAGGGCAGTTGTCAGTTTCTGGCGAAAGAATGTGCACAATACTGGTTAACCGCTTAGAGGACTAAGCCTGCCCAGTAAACGTGTGGTTAGGTAAACTGACCGCGCTCGACATGACCCCATTGGGTTGACTGGGCCGTAAAACCTCAACACAAACAAACAAACAAGAATCATTTCACTGTAACAACCAATTTTGTTCCAAAGGGTGGCTGTTGAAGGGAGGTGAATGGTGGAAAATAAGTGGGTGTTATCGCTACCGCCTTACTGTTTAATGAAGTCAGTTGAGTATTTTTTGTTATTTTTTGCAATTCCATTAACCCTTGTCCTGCTGAGCCTGGATATACCCTGCCTTATCAAACAGTGTAGATTCAGATCAGTTGGCTTCTGAAGCCAACTGATCTGGATCTGCACTGTTTGCCATTAAGTAAGTGAATTTATAGTAACAATCTTGATGTAGTAATCTGATTGGTTGAAAATTAGAAGTGGGCATGGCATCTTTAATTTATTCAGCAGGACAAGGGTTGATTAAAATGTTTTGGTGCAGAAATAACAAAAGTTATCACCTTCTCAGACACATTAGATTTTATTAGCTCTAGATATTAAGACAGGCATGCCTGAGCAAACAGTGTTGTCCCAGATCAAACTGCTCCTAACAGCAGATTTACGAGCAGGGGCTACACTGTTTGCTATTTAGCCAGTAGCATGAGGTATTCAAATGGGCTAAGTTAAAAATTTTTAAGATAAGTACAGTAATGAGTGACCCTGTCCAAATATATACTGTAGTAACCCTAAATATTGGGACAGATAGGCTTTTGCAAACAGTGTAGACCTAGATCAGATGCCAGAGAATGTGGAGTCTGATCAGGGTCAACACTGCCATACATATAGCAATATTTTAGACACATCAAGAGGTAGTAGAATGGATTATTGCAAATTTTAGTACAAGTACGGCAAGTAGATAAGATGTCCCAATACATAAGGTTAATACGGTAGGTTAAAGATGGTATTTAGAGTTTTGCATATGAGAATGCATAATGAGGGTTTTTTTAACCCTTCTCTTGCTGAACACGACAGGCTCTGTCTTAGCAAACAGTGTAGATCCAGATCAGTTGGCTTCTGAAGAAGCCAACTGATCTGGATCTGCACTGTTTGTTATTAAATATGTGAATTTCTATCAAAAACCCAGATCAAGTAATCTGATTGGCTGGAAATTAGAAGTGGGCTTGGCATCTTAATTTATTCAGCAAGGCAAGGGTTAAGATATGTTCTGACTTGGATCAGTAACTACCATATATACTCTAAATATTTACACACCATAACGCCTTACCATACTTGTCCTAAAATTCTAACAAGTCCATTTTTCTACCTAATGATGTGTCGAAAAACTGCTGGATGAGTGGCAAATAGTGTAGACCCTGATCAGATGCTGCATTTTGCTGGCATCTGATCTGAGTCTAAATCGTTTGCTCAGGCCTGTCTGTCTGAAAACTTGGGGTATACACCACAACCTCTTTATAACACTCTTGTTGGGATCCATAGCATAAACCGTGTTAGTTAAACAACATTGTTATATCAAAACAAAAATGTATATAGATTATATTGAAAAATGACCATTTTTGGTCATTTTTCAATATAATCTGTACATTTTTGGGATCCATCTTTGAACCATGTTATATCCAAAACTGTGTTATAAAGAACCGTGTTATAAAGAGGCTGTGATGTATAGGGTAAAATAGCCATCCTGATAAAGGATGAAGTTACCTTATTGTCAAGGCCATGTTCAAACAATAGTGGGTGATAATCTGGTGACATATTTGTCATATTTGTGGTGCTAATGAACTGGTTAGGTCAGAGGTCGTGAAATGATTGGAAAGGTGTACAGTAGTAAAGCAAATGTAAAATTTCCCTAACAAAGCACACCTAATTTATGGGGTTAAGAAATTGTCCTAATCACCATGGGCCATGGTTACACTGGCATGTGACCCTGTATCAGGCTGGCTTATGGTACTGTGGTATCACATCAGTGCAACCTACAAAAAGTATGGTGCACTGTTTCTGGTTATTTGTGGTAACTTGTTGATCGAATAAGTTGGCGTAGCTGTAAGTAAGTTAGAGTTTAATCAGAGAAATTGAAGGGAAACACTGGGTAGGTGAAGAACATTTGTTTGTATTGAGGTTTTACGACCCAGTCAACTCAATGGGGTCATGTCTAGCATGGTCAGTTGACCTAACCACACTTTTTCTGGGCAGGCTTAATCCTCTAAGCAGTTAACCAGTACTGTGCACATTCTTTTGTCACTTCTTGAATCAGCAGAAGGGAGAGAATGACCATAGAAAATATTTCACGATTGGTGAAGAATGTTTCTGAGCTGAAAGATCTTGACAAATCAAGCAGTTTCATGCAAATTAGATCAAAATGGATAAAAATTAAGGAAGTTAAAGATGTTTAATGATTTCAAAACCTTCATCAAGGGCACCACCATTTTGATTAAATAAAATTTTCTTTCTGATAGAAATAAATGGTTGTTTCAAGTATATCCATAAATGTCTAGAGAAGAAGCTATATGTACAAATATAGATGTTGAATATTAACCCTAGTCATGCTGAAAAAATTGATGCCACACCCACTTCTAATTGTCAGCCAATCAGATTTCTTGATCCAGATTGTTGACATAAATTCATATACTGAATGTCAAACAGTTCAGAAGCCAACTGATCTGGATCTACACTGATTGCATAGGCAGGGTATATCTGGGTTCAGCGGGACAAGGATTAAGGTATATGCAGTAATCAGTAATCCTTTTGTGCAAATTTAAAACTGCTACAATCACACTAGATCACAAAACAGCTACATTGATTTACTCTAAACACAATTAAATTACAGTTGGCTATAGTTTTTGAGTAGTTACTGTAGAGGGATAGAAACTTGCATATTTACCTGTGAAAAGATACCTACAGGCTGATATTGACTTAGATTTTCTTATAATTAACCTCACTTCATCTTGTATCTCACAAGTGCTCTTTTGGTGTATATTTCACTGGAAATAAACAGTTTTGTATTAATATAGAGGATTTGTGTTTTTCTGTTTTAATTAAGAGTGGATTGTAAACACTTAAAGTGAAAATAAAATTTAAATGTGGATGCTGGTTTCTGTCAGAAACATGGATGATAGAGCCAGAATTTTTATGACTTTCTGATATTTGGAAACATGTGTTCCTAGCATGTGATTCTCATATGTGTAGTAGAAAGAGCTCTAAAGTTTAAGGAGTATCTGGATAATAAATCCAAGAGATTAATTATTGGTACTTTGAAGTAATTGTGATTTAGAAATATTGTGATTACATCTAAGTATGTATCATAATTATGTTTAAACAGATAGAGAACTTAAGGAGAAGCTAATGATAAATTTTGGATAGTTTTTATCTGTTCTCACAGTACCCACAACATTATGTTTTTGTGGAGAAAATTATAAGCAAAAAGAAAAATTATCTCAGAATTATCACAAATCAGAATTATCACCAAATAGGATAAATATTTGGTGATAATTCTGGGACAATTTTTCTTTCTCTGTTAACTTTCTCCACAAAAACATAATGTTGTGGGTACTGTGAGAACTGATGAAAATTAACAAGTCTGCTAAAAAAATATATGTTTTGATTATTTTATAGCAATTTGAAATTTTTGTTATTTTTTTTATTTTTTTTTTTTTTTAATTTTTGTTCTTGCTGCAGGTGAGTTAGTTCAGTATGGCAGATAAGAGAAGCATCAGAATAATTTTTTTCCTATCTCCTGATGAAACTTTTATCCTGTAGGTACTCAATATAATTATGTTCTCATGCAGAAATAAGGAAAATATATCATAAATTGTTTGAAAATGTGACTGTCCTTGTAGTAGTAGTACAGTGCAGTTTAGTGTAGTGTAGTGTAATGTAGTAGTGTATTGTAGTGTAATGTAGTTTATTAACTATAGTTTATAGCTCCAGATAAAAGGGTGGGGGGGGGGGGGGGGGGTAGCCACATAATTATACCTCAGGCATATGACATACGTTAAGAGTATATAGTTTTTATATCTCCAGTATACAAAGTATGTCGAGCAGTGATGTCCAGGGTATATAGTTTTAGTCTTTCCATTCATCTGTTTGTTCGTAAGTTAACATCTACGTCAAAGTTTTCCATTAAAGTTTCTAAGAACTTATGCTTTCCAAGCCATATGATGGATTTGGTTTATATTTGGTATGATGATAGATGCTGGTCTAAAGCTTTATTCACCCTGCCTGTGATCTCAAGGTCAAGGTCACAGACTTAGAACTTTACGCACTTTTAGCAAGCTTAAGAGTTTTGTTTAAGAATCTTTTAATTTTAACTTGGAAAGAACTGATGCAGTATGTTTGTCAGACGTGGCTCAACCTTGTTACATGGAATTGTGGGTCAGCATGACCTGTATTTCATGGTCCAGTGATTTTGTCAATATCTTGAAGTCTGTTTAATGTGTATACATCATACTTCGGGATTATGAATCTGTATGACCCGAGGTCTGACCGATCATTGTGACCTATATTTCATTGTCCAGTTGATATGGCTTATATCTTGTATGTTATTTGATGTATGAACATCCTTATTTGGAATTATGATTCAGTATGACCCTTGTCCTGCTGAATAAATTAAGATGCCATGCCCATTTCTAATTTTCAGCCAATCACATTACTTGATTTAGATTGTTGACATAAATTCATATACTGATTGGCAAACAATGCAGATTATGATCAGTTGGCGTTTTCAGCAGCCAACTGATCTGGATCTACACTGTTTGCAAAGGCAGAAATATATGTGTTTAGCAGGACTAGGGATAATGTGGAAGGGCATGGGAGATGAGGCATTATGACCCTTGCATACCTTGCAACATATTAGCATTCTGTATTCCAGGGGAAATGTTCTGTTTAGTTTCAAACTAATTTTCTAAATGCCAATTAGGCAACAATGGCACAAGAAGCTGCATTGTTAACAAGCATGGAATTGCAGGATTAATGGTCTTGATCTCTAGAAAAGTTGTAATTTCAGAGATAAATTATTAAATGGAAAATTTTCTCTTTTTTTTGTTACATGAAGGCATATTTCTGTCCTGGGCCCTATTTCAGACATGTCGTTGAAATAAAAATCCTAGACTATCATTTTGTGGAAAAATATGAAATTATTTACTGAAATTTTCTGCTTATCTGGAGGCTGAATAACTTGTTACTTGAGGCAGATGAATTTAGCACGCAACAAATATATTTTTCTTATTTTTCCACAAAACAGAGCTTGATATTTCATGTGAGACAATTCAAATGAAATGTTAAGCTCTGTTTTCTGGAAAAAAAAAAAACGAAACAAAAAAGTGTTTTTAACTATTGTTGGCTAATATTTCAATTCAGCATGCAAAGTAGAAGTTACATGATGTTAACAAGGTTGGTATTAAGAGCTAATGGGCCATATAGCAATCCTAATGGATGAGCCTTTGGGGTTACCAGCAGATGTATGTACAATCTATAATTTAATTACTGAAGGAGTGAATTTGTAATAGGATTGCCAAAGGTCAGGGAGATGTGTATTGGATAAGGCAGAGATGGTTTTTGTCTGCACTTTTCAGCTAACCTGTTTTATGAAAGTGGGATTTTTCCTGATCCTATACAATGTTAAACTATTTCATTTAATCTTACCCAACTCATACAGTCTATATTGTGCAGTTCACAGTTTACATCCCAAAGGTTCCTGTGTTGTACTGATTTTACTGTTCAGTGTTTAAATCCCAAAGATCCCTGTGTTGTACAGATTTTACTGTTCAATGTTTACATCCCAAATGTCCCTATGTTGTACAGATTTTACTGTTCTGTGTTTACATCCCAAAGGTCCCTGTGTTGTATAGATTTTACTGTTTTTTAACATCCTAGAGGTCCCTGTATTACACAGATTTTACTGTTCACTGTTAACATCAAGGTCCCTGTATTATACAGATTTTACTGTTTACATCCCCAAGGTCCCCATTTTGTATAGACTTTACTGTTCACTGTGGCCATCATCAAGGCTGCTGTATTGTACAAAATTTACTGTTCACTGTTTACGTCCCCAAGGTCCCCATTTTGTATGGACTTTACTGTTCACTGTTAACATCAAGGTCCCTGTATTATACAGATTTTACTGTTCACTGTTTACATCCCCAAGGTCCCCATTTTGTATGGACTTTACTGTTCACTGTGGCCATCATCAAGGTTGTTTTATTGTACAAAATTTACTGTTCACTGTTTACGTCCTCAAGGTCCCCATCTTGTATGGACTTAAAGTACTGTTCAGTGTGACCATCATCAAGGTTGCTGTATTGTACAGATTTCCTTGTCCACTGTTTACATCCCCAAGGTCTCCCATTTTGTATGGACTTAAATCTTCACTGTGACCATCATCAAGGTCCCTGTATTGTATAAATTTTACTGTTCACCGTTTACGTCCTCAAAGTCCCCATTTTGTATGGACTTTACTGTTCAGTGTGACCATCATCAAGGTTGCTGTATTATACAAATTTCACTGTTCACTGTTTACGTCCCCAAGGTCCCCATTTTGTATGGACTTTACTCTTCACTGTGACCATCATCAAGATCTTAAAAAACTCAGGCATTATAAAATCTCAGATGAGACACTTCTCTGGTTTTCCTCTTATTTGTTAAACAGAAAACAAAAAGTTGTCATTAATAATATTGAATCAACAACTGAAAATATTGTTTGTGGTGTACCTCAAGGCACAATTTTGAGACCTTTGTTATTTTTAATGTTCATAAATGATTTACCACTTTACACAGATAATGTTTTCACGGATCTTTATGCAGATGACACCACAATATATCAGATCAGCAACTCGCAGCATTTCATTGAACAAGATCTACAGATGGCTTTACAAAAACTTTCTGTTTGGTGTAAACTTAATGGAATGCTTTTAAATACTGAAAAAACCAAAGTAATGTTAATCACCACTTCACAGAAACGCCTTCATTTACATAATAGTATTTTGAATTTAACATTTAATAATGATAGTTTAAAAAATATTGATAATGACAAAGTCCTTGGAATCTATATAGATAATAATCTAACATGGTCAATCCATACACAGTTCATTGCTAAGAAAATTTCTTCAAACTTGTGGCTTTTATCAAGATTGAAAGATTATTTATCCCTTGAACACAGAGTACAATTTTATAAGACATACATTCAACCCCACATTGATTACTGTTCCACAGTATGGGGAGGAACAGCCCATTCTAACCTTGACAGAATCCACAGGTTACAAAAGCGTGCTGTAAAGATCATTTTAGATTATAAGTATTCTGACATTGCATGCAGTATAAATGACCTTAAAATTCTGAACATTTATGAAAGAATATTTCTAAGAAAAGCAAAATTTATGTATAAAATTTCAAAATCTATCACACCATCTTATATCAATGCAATGTTCACTTTCAGACCTATAAATGAGACTCTTCTGTCTCTTAGATCAGTAAATACATCAAATTTTCACACTCCAAGGTCACAGAAAGAAATTTTCAAGCAAAGTTTAATCTACTCTGGGCCAGTCATATGGAATAATCTACCAAACTGGTTAAAAAATTCTGACTCTGTAGATTCTTTCCATAAACAGTGCATAAAATGGATGAAATGTTCATCATCGAGTCAGCCTTGAAAATAAGCACTATATATTTTCCATGTAAAATATATTTGTAAAATTACCTGTTTTTTTTTTTTTTTTTTTTTTTTTCCCATCACAATCACATTTGTTTGTCATATGTTTACAGTGTGAGAGATGGTGTATGTATAAATTGGTACATGTATATCTTTTTTTCTCTCAATTACATTTGTTTGTCATATGTTTGTGATATGTGAGATCATGAATGAAAGACTGGTACATGTTTTTTTTTTGTTTTTTTTTTTTTTTTTTAGTAGTTTAAGGTTTAAATGCATGTCCTTGTGAATTTCTGTATATGTACATATCTGTAGTTAGTGAGGGCCTCATGGAAGATTAGTTGTTGCTAAATGTGTCACCCTCTTGAAATAAAGTCTACTATTATTTTATTATTATTATTATTATTATTATATGCTACAAATTTTACTGTTCATCATTTATGTCCCCAAAGTCCCCTTTTTATGCCCCCAACTTCGAAGACGTTGGAGGGGCATATTGCTTCTGGGACGTTTGTGTGTGCGTGCGTGCGTGCGTGCGTCCGTCCGTCCGTCCGTTACGCTTTTTGATGCATAGCATAACTTCTAAACCATACATGCTAGGGTTTTGAAATTTCATATATGGATTCTTCATGAAAAAATAGCTTACCCGTATTTTTTTCCCATCAGGATTATGCCCCTTTTCTTGAGTTTTGGCCCTTTGAAAAAATATAGATGAAATCTTGTCAGCAAAATATCTCAGAAGCTATTGAAGCTAGAGCCTTGAAACCTGGTGAATAGATTGGTATTGATGAGTAGATGACCTGATTAACTTTTGAATAAATTCTGAAAATTACTTCATGAGTTATGGCCCTTTATAACTTTGGGCATTTTTACAATTGCACACTTTTTGATGCATAGCATAAGTTTTGAACTGTGCATGCTAGGGTTTTGAAATTTCATATATGGATTCCTCATGAAAAAATAGCTGACATGTATTTGTTTTCTTATCAGGATTATGCCCCTTTCCTGAGTTATGGCCCTTTGAAAAAATATGGATGAATTCTTGTCAGCAAAATATCTCAAAAGCTATTGAAGCTAGAGCCTTGAAACTTGGTGAATAGATTGGTATTGATGAGTAGATGACCTTATTAACTTTTGAATAAATTCTGAAAATTACTTCATGAGTTATGGCCCTTTGTCATTTTGGGCATTTTTACATTGCACACTTTTTGATGCATAGCATAAGTTTTGAACTGTGCATGCTAGTTTGAAATTTCATATATGGATTCCTCATGAAAAAGTAGGTGACCCATATTTTTTTTCCTATCCAAATTATCTCCCATTTTAGAGTTATTTCCCTTTTAATAAAATAATATTGAAATCTCGTATATTTGTATTATTGTTATCGTCATGGGCAAGCAATGTTGGAGTCAAGCAGTGTTAGTGTCAGGCAGTTGGGGGCATAGTGTTTTACAAACACCAGCTCTAGTTGTATGGACTTTACTGTTTACTTCATTATCATCAAGGTTGCTGTATTGTACAGATTATACTGTTTACTGTTTACATCATCAAGATTGCTATATTGTTCAGATTATAATGTTTACTGTTTACATCATCAAGGTTGCTGTATTGTATAGATTATACTGTTTACATCATCAAGGTTGCTGTATTATGCAGATTATACTGTTTATTGTTTATATCATCAAGGTTGCTGTATTGTACAGATTTCCTTGTTCACTGTTTACATCCCCAAGGTCCCCCATTTTGTATGGCCTTTACTCTTCACTATGACCATCATCAAGGTCCCTGTATTGTACAAATTTTATTGTTCACCGTTTACACCCCAGAGTCTCCATTTTGTATAGACTTTTCTGTTCGCTGTGACCATCATCAAGGTCGCTGTATCATACAAATTTCACTGTTCACTGTTTACGTCCCCAAGGTCCCTATTTTGTATGGACTTTACTCTTCACTGTAACCATTATCATCAAGGTCCCTGTATTGTACAAACTTTACTGTTCACCATTTACGTCCCCAAAGTACTCTTTTAGTATGGACTTTACTGTTTACTTTAACATCATCAAGGTTGCTGTATTGTACGGACTTTACTGTTCACTGTTTATATCATCAAGGTTGCTGTTTTGTACTGATTATGCTGTTCACTGTTTAAATTGTCAAGGTTGCTGTATTGTACAGATTATACTGTTCAATGTTTACATCATCAAGGTTGCTGTATTGTACAGATTTCACTGTTCACTGTTTACGTCCCCAAGGTCCCCCATTTTATATGGACTTTACTCTTCACTGTGACCATCATCAAGGTCCCTGTATTGTACAAATTTTACTGTTCACCATTTACGTCCCCAAAGTCCCCATTTTGTATGGAATTTACTGTTTACTTTAACATCAAACCGGCACAGTGGCTCAGTGGTAGAGCGTCCGCTTTGTGACCGGGAGGTTGCGGGTTCAATCCCCGGCCGGGTCATACCAAAGACTTTAAAAATGGTACTAGCTGCTCTTTCGCTTGGCGCTCAGCATTAAGAAAGTAGAACTAGAACTGGTCAGCTCAGTGTCAGTATAATGTGACTGGGTGGAATATCATGTCAAGGTGTCTGGGGCGTGATATTTCAGTGAGGCAGCACTCTAAAAGTGAGCATTGAGCTCCCTGCCACATCCAGACACCGTCGCGATATGACTGAAAAAGGTTGAAAGCGACGTTAAGCCCAAATCAAACAAACAAACAAACTTTAACATCATCAAGGTTGCTGTATTGTACAGATTATACAGTTCACTGTTTACATCATCAAGGTTGCTGTATTGTACAGATTATACAGTTCACTGTTTACATCATCAAGGTTGCTGTATTGTACAGATTATACAGTTCACTGTTTACATCATCAAGGTTGCTGTATTGTACAGATTAATTACTGTTCACTGTTTACATCATCAAGGTTGCTGTATTGTACAGATTAATTACTGTTCACTGTTTACATCATCAAGGTTGCTGTATTGTACAGATTATACTGTTTACTGTTTACATCATCAAGGTTGCTGTATTGTACAGATTATACTGTTTACTGTTTACATCATCAAGGTTGCTGTATTGTACAGATTATACTGTTCATTGTTTACTGTATTGTAAGATATACTGTTCTCTGTTTACATCATCAAGGTTGCTGCGTTGTACAGATTTTACTGTTCACTGTTTACATCCTGAAGGTGTCTGTTTTGTGGGGATGTACTGGCTAGCCTGTATCATAGCTGTTCGAATATGGGTAAATGGTGGGTATCACTGAATGTTATCGTAACTCCAGATAAGAGGGAGTATCAACATAATATTTTTCTAATAACTTCATGGAAATATATGTTGTGGGTGCTCATTAGAAGTGCTTTGGCGAGTTGCTTCTAACAAGTACCACAACATGTTTTCGTGGAGAAATAAGAAAAATATCAGTACTTTTTGGTTGAAAAAAATGCCTTATCTGGAGCTATGTTTATGGTCCAGGGCCTATTACTCCAGATAGCAGGGTATCCAAAAACAAAAAAAACTTTTCTTATTTCTCTGCCAAAACATGTTGTAGGTACTCATTACAAGAGCTTCAGTAAGATGTTTCTAATGAGTACCATACCATATGCTTTCTTGGAGAAATTAAGACAGTATCATATTGTTTGGTGGAAACACAATGCCTTGTCTAGAGCTGTGCACCCCAATATTTGCATCGCAGAGGTTCAAATGACATTCAGTTTTAGGGTAATGAAAAGTAAATGATTTTCCTTTGGTTATTCACAAAGACCGTTAACAGGACAGAATAATATTCAGTTTATTAAAACTTGATTGCCAGTTGGAGTTGAAAGTTGACACCTTAATTGTGAACCCCAGTTTAAACAACTTGACAGTATGACATCTTCAAACACTTACAGGTGTCAAACCGATTGTCATTCGGATTGATCAAAGTGTTTCTAAAGCAAAATATTCATGTGAATAGATCGGTTACTTCCATTTTATCATCCATTTTATTGTGTGCTGAATCAAACCTTGTGATTGTAAATAGCAGCACTACCGTGGAAACAAGAAATACCATGGAAAGTAGTTATCAGGAGGGTTTAAATTTCAAAATAAAGTGTTTGATTTTTGTAACAGATTAAGGAGGTGCACTTTCAGGGGAGGCAACTTCCTTTGCCTCCCTTCTGAAAAAGGGTATTCTTAAAGGAAAGCAGCCTAATGATCAGAAAGTAAGTTTTATCAGGTGTGCTAAGAATAGTAGAAGGGTGCAGTCTAGCAGACATCTGTTCCTTAACTCTTTCCCTGCTAGTGGCAACTTTTGTTGTCTGCTGATAACCTTTGCAAACAGTTTGGACCCAGATCAGGCCCGACAAAACGTTTTGACTCTCTGATGGTATTCCTGAAAGATTTTTGTTTGAAAAAAAGTAATTTAAAAAAAAAAAATTCTGCAGACAACAAAAAAAGCATGCAAAAATTACCCAGCATAAAAAGAGTTAAAAGGTTCTCTAAAATTGAGCTTTTTCTATGCTTGAGTTCTTGTTTAATGGCATGTCAACCCATATTGGCCATTTTGTATCATCTCAGAGAAATGGAGAAACGAGATGGAAAAGCTAATAAATGAGAAGAAAGAAAGACAGGAGGAAGGAAAACCAAATGATGGTGCCCCCTTCCCTGACCTGCTGCAAGTATAGCAGGCCCTTACCACCACCCTACCATGCACCAAAAATTGTCCTGAGTTAAACTGTTTGGTGAAGAACCATAATAACCCTAAGTATTGGGACATTTATCTACTTACCATACTTGTCTTAAATAACCCTAAGTATTGGGACATTTATCTACTTACCATACTTGTCTTAAAATTTGAAATAATCCATTCTACTACCTCTTGAGGTGTCTAAAATATTGCTGTATGTATGGCAAACAGTGTAGACCCTGATCAGATGCCACATTCTGTGGCATCTGATCTGAGTCTACACTGTTTGCAAAGGCCTGTCTGTCTCAATACTAAGGGTTATTAAGGTAATATCTACAACTGCATTATCAGTACTTAGATTTCAGTTTCATTCTTGAACTCCTAGCTCTAGATTGGAGGGGTATTATCTATAGATATTTTCTTTATTTCTCCTTGAAAAAATATATTATGGGTACTCACAGGAAGCACCTCAACAAGATGCTTCTAATGAGTACCATGAGTATCATATGCTTTCATGAAGATATAAAAACAATACCGAAACTTTGTTGAATAAAAACTAAGCGTTTTATCTAGAATTTACTTTGTGGCCATTAGATAAATTGGTGACCGCTTTCTAAAACCGATTTGATTGTAACACCAAGGTATTAACTGTTATAAGTAATGATCTCACGGCCTATATTTAATCTTTATCACTTATTGAATAAAAACTTTGCAGAGCCTTGGATTTTCCTATCATGTTGAAATTTATGAATAGTGATAAGCTTATGAAAATATTCCATTTGGAGTTTATAGTTTGTGAATTTATTGTATCCTGTGATTTTTTGTCCTTCTTTTTCTCATAGAAACGAATCTGTGGTTGAATTGGTGAAAATTTCTGTGAAGGTTCCGAATTTTGTTCCATTGGACAACTAACCTGGGCCCAGTTGTTCAAAGCTAACGATGTTGTTAGTTAACGATTCATTATTTACATTGAGTGATACGCAAATATGCTGATATTTTTTGCTGAAAAAATGTGAGTAGCTTTTGCACTGCAAAAGCTACTCACTTTTTTTCAGCAAAAAATATCGTAATACACTGGAGATCCAATATATCGCGGTGCTTGGGGTCCAAGTTCCGCTACCGCGATATATCCGGATCGCGATATAAGCTGGGGTGGTAGTTTGCTGAGACGCCGCTAATCAATCAACACCAAACGGCTGTCAGTAAAGCTATCGGCCACATTACATCAGTATAGTAGGTTTAGAATTACTCAATGGCAGTATTTACACTGGGAGATTATGTCTACCAATTAACTTTAATCGAGACTAGCTGATAAACGACGTTTAAAATCATTTGTTCGCGGAAATGTCAAGCGAGGACGCCATTTTGGATGAAGGGGGGCAACTCGCATATCCTAAGGATAGAATAGAATAGAATATCACGGACTTTTGCTGAGGCAATTCGGGTTGCTTCCCTTCGCTTCTTTCGTCTGCTGCGGGCCCAAAAACTATTCTATTTATCTTTTGATCTTTTTAATTCTTTCATACTTTATTTATTTTTATTTGTTAAATTATTACTTGCTGGGAAAGTGTAAAGTGGGAGGGCTACGAACTGGGTGTTTAGGACAGATAGGCAACATCATAAGGCTACTCTTTTCTTATTATTTGTTGGTCCTGAAAAGTAAGTAAAAAAAACGTTTACTTATTTTTTTTTTTTATGGTCATGGTAAATTTGGGGTCCACGGACGATTCGCGATATACTGGATATCGCGAAATAATGGACCGCGATGTATTGGATCTCCAGTGTATTGTGTATTGAATACGCTAAAACAGTTAACGAAATGACCCTTAACGAGCTCGTTAAGCTAACGATGCTTTGAACAACTGGGTTCAGGACTTAAATAGAAACAAATAAGTGCTTCACCCTGTTGGCCCTCTTGAAGAAAGTCATCTTATCAGGGTCTGCGCTGTTTGTCTTTCAGTTTCTGATTTTTGTCTGAACCACATTATTTGCAACAGTGGATGTGTCCAGACTCAAAGATGAAAGAGTTGAATTCAGGAACTCAGGAGTGAAAGGATTAAATTCATGGAAATTTCTGAGAGGATTTCTTAGTTGTGCTACGTTACTGGAGCACTAGCAAGAACTCAAGATACTGAATTTACCCAGAGTAGATACTTTTTTTTTGTTTTGTTTTTCTTTCTGATACCCCTATTATCCTGCTGAACCCTGATATATCCTGCCTTTGCAAACAGTGTAGATCCAGATCATTTGGCTTCTTCAGAAGCCAACTGATATGGATCTACACTGTTTACCATTCAGTATTTGAATTTGTATCAACAACCTGGATCAAGTAATCTGATTGGCTGAAAATTAGAAGTGGGAGTGGCATCTTAGTTTATTCAGCAGGACAAGGGTTAATAACTTTTAGTAGAGTAGTTCTAATCTATGCTGTATTCAACACCAAGTGGGCTTTATGTCTTTGGTGAAGGCCGTGGTCAGAAGGCCATGACCAGTGCTATAGTAGATGGTTCCTAATCTCAACTCTGTTCCAGAACCAGCTTCTGGCATATGTCAGTGGTGAAAGCCATGGTCAGAGGATCATGGCCGGTCTTATCATAGAGTGGTCCTGTTCTTTACTGTCAATTAAGACCAGGTAGTGATTTGTGCCAGTGGAGTGGGCTGTGGTCAGAAGGTCATGTCAGGTCTTAGTAGTCCTCCTAATTGTTGCTGTTTACCAAGACCAGGTAGTTATGCGTGTGTCAGTGGTGAATGCCATGGTCAGAAGACCATGATCAGATGTATAGTACAGTGGTTCTTCTCTTTACTTTCTTCCAAGACTTGGTATAGTGTATGTCTGCTGATGGCCATGTTCAGAAGGCCATCTATGTATGTTTGATTTATTTACTGCGACACCCTCATTTTCTGAGTACAATGAAACTTGTGTAAGAGAGCCACCTTTAAGATTGACTTTAGTGGTTGGTGTGGAAAGGTGGCTGCCTTATAAAGGTACATGTCATGTAATTTTGCTAGCAAAATTACATGACATGTACCTTTATAAGACCTTTTCCACTTCAACCACTATTTAAAGTCAGTCTTAAAGGTGGCTCTCTTACACAGGTTTCACTGTATTACACGCAGGTCTTCCTGGATAGAAACCTGTACTGAGCATTGTTGATAAAGTGTCTTGCTCAAGGACTCAACACTGGGTGCTCACTGGGGTTGAACACACTAACTCTTGATCTTGAATCAGATGCTTTACCACTGCACAGCACTCCACAAGGCCATAATCAGTAGAGCCACTGGTGTGGTCATAATCTTTGTTGTCGTCCAAGACCAGGCAGTGACTTACATTAGTGATGGAATGCCTTGACCATTTGTATAGTAGAAGGGTCATCATCTTTGCTGTCATTCAAGATCAGGTTGTGACATGTGTCAGTGGTGAAGGTCTTGTCTTCTCTAGTCATGGCCATACATTAATTAGTAGGGTGATCATAATCCAGGTTGTGTGTAGACTATTGGTAGATTGAAATTGGTTCTGATTTGTATAGTGTGTGGCAGATTCATTTTTAATGTAAAAGCAAAAGTGTTTGAAAACCTGTTGTAATAACAGCCTAATTCTTGCAGCATTTGTGCCAGAAAGTTTGTGTCATAGCTCCAGATAAGACACTTCCTTTTTTTCCAGAAAAGTATAAATAATTTTCTTATTTCTCCACAAAAACATATATTATGGGTACTCATTAGAAGTGCCTCAGCGAGGTGCTCCGATGAGTACCAACAATATATGTTTTCGCAGAGAAATAAGAAAAATATTCAATTTATGTCTACTCCACCCCCACCCTACCTAGAGCTATGGTTTGTGTGCTTTTTTCTGAATAGGCTTCTTTTGTAATCCTAGTGATCAGAAGGAGTGCTTCTTATGTTGTTAATTACTCAAGCATATGGTGATAATATACACAAAATAGTAATAAAAACAAAGAGGAACTCTGGTTTATAAGAATTACAGCATCAAAAGGTATTGTATTTACCATAGATATTGGGATATTTTAACTCTTTGGCATACTGGTCCTGAAATTTGAATATGTCCATTTTATTGCTGGTTGATGTGTCTAAGAACTGCTGAATGAATAACAGACAGTGTAGACCCTGATCATATGTTGCATTCTGCCTTTTTGCATGGGTGTGTCAGACCGGATACTTAGGGAAAATACATTAATTGTAGCATTACTGATCAGACAGTTGTATTTTTGGATAAAAAAAAACACACAAAAACTTTCTTATTTCTCTCCATTAACTCATATATTGTGCAGTGCCCCAGCTAGCTACTTTCAGAGGGGCGGGCCGCCCCTCGTGCCCTCCCGGGCCGCCCCGCATGCCCTGGTCTTCCGCCCCTCTTGCCCTCTCCAATTGTCCTGTTGCCTTTTCTAAGATGTTCCTGTTTCATGTCTGTTCATAATTATCGCCAATTAGCATCCTCTTATATGTAATTTAAGACCGTTAAGAAGACATCATAGGTAGATGTAATTATTGATTAATCATGCGACACGCGCCGGAGTAATTTGTCTTACTGTGAACGGATTAGCGGTGGTTAGATAAACACCGTGGGGCACAGTATGACTCGATGAGCGGTCTTGTCGGTATCGTTGATGCTAGAATATTACAGACACTGAGAGTATCTCTGGATAGAGCCTGCTTTCGTTTACTTCTAATCGGTGTCTATAAATTTTATTGCAAAAATAAAACTGAGCAATAAATTCGTATAATTTGCATAGTATCTTTCATTTAAATGGCCATGTTCGGTAAATCACAATTATTCTCAACCGACTCGTCACTTGTTACGGTACAAATGCCAACAAAAAAGAGAAAGTTAAAAGAGGATGAAAGAGATAGAGTGAAGATTAGAAAAAAACTAACCATACGATTTCTTCGTTTTTCGGCGATGCTTCAGTGCCCGATTATTTTTAATAATGGTGATTTATTAGCCACTGCCATGTTCGGGCATGTGCGCAGCAGCGGTGGAGATCGTCGCACGCATATTCTAAACTTAGGCAGGGCATAACCGGTCACACGACTTACCGAAATACCGGAATACTACCTAAACCAATACTGAATTTTTTTTCTGTTCCCCAAAATTAGTTTAATTCCCTTGTTCCCTGCGGCGTCTGATCTGGGTCTATACTGTTTGCATAGGCCTCTCTGTCCCAATATTTAGGTTCTTAAATTTTTTAATACTTGTCAGTTTCGTATGCATTTCAGACGAGAAAAGGCTCTATAAATTATTTTTTTTTTCTCCCGAAGCGGTTTCCCGCCACGACTTCATGTGACGTTACTGCAACGACCACGTGGTTTCTTCATGCGGGGCAAGGGAAATGTTGCTTTGTGACTGTTGCATTTTCTGGATATTTTAATAATTATAATGGTCTCAATATATAGATAATGTAAAAGAATAACAGTACTAATATTTATTTATATCCTCGCTGAATGCGGGGTAAGGTTCTCACTCTTTACGTTTAACTGTTTAAAGGGAGCTAATTGTGTATGCCTTGCT
Organism: Anodontia alba; assembly: GCA_964016985.1. Classification (NCBI taxonomy): domain Eukaryota; kingdom Metazoa; phylum Mollusca; class Bivalvia; order Lucinida; family Lucinidae; genus Anodontia; species Anodontia alba. The sequence continues at coordinate 66,332,358 of OZ024832.1, forward strand.
AATGAATTTTACGAGTGGAACGCAATATTTTTTATGAATCGGGGGGGCCAGATCCAGAATGATTTCTGAAGGGGTTCGATTTGATCGAATTTCAGTACTTACTCTACATATTTGGACAGACAGGCCTGAGCAAACAGTGTAGACCCAGATCAGACGCTGCAAAACACATTTAAACCTTCATTGAAACGGTGATGTTTGTAATCTCTCAAAGAACTGGAGTTTACATGCCTGTTTGTCACCACAAGCAGAAGCACTGTTCAAAACGGCAAAATCTAACCGCCCTTGCATCGGAAGATTATCTGAGTCTTCACTGGTCGCATGTCTTATTGTCCTGAAAGTGTTTTCCAAATTTCCATTTACGTGTTCCCCCAAACTAGTTTCATTCCCTCTTTCTCTGCGGCGTCTGATCTGAGTCTACAGTTTGCATAGGCCTATCTGTCTCAATACTTAGGCTCTAATTTTAATATATGCTAGTTTCATATGCATTTCTGACGAAAAAAAAATGCTCTATAATTAAACGTACGTACATGTGTTTTTCTCTCTAAGCGGTTTCCGCCACGATTTCTCGTGACGTTAACGTTACGAGCACGCGGTTTCATCATGCCGGGCAAGGGAATGTGACTGCTACATTTTCTGAGTTTTTCACATATATTTTTGTAATCTATACTGGAAATGAGAATGTCCCAAATAGTAAACATCAACTATACATTGTAATTTTTTTTGGATGAAATACGAAACAGTTTTTTATTTGAATACATACATTGTATGCCCAAATTTTCAAGCGCAAAAATGCTAATGTATATAATTTCGCTGTTGACTGATCCTTATAGCCTAGCTTGCGGGTCCGCGGGAGCATGCGTTCATGTTTGCTTGCGTGTGTGTGTGTGTGTGTGTGTGTATGTGTGTGTGAGAGAGAGAGATAGAGAGAGAGAGAGTTGTTCCTTTTATCAAGAAGGAAGGACAGTAAATGTCTCGTCGTCAACATTGCTTTTTATTTTCATCTCTTATTTGTTTTTAGTTCTTTTTAGTTTTTTTTTCTATATATTGTTTAAAGAGAAAGAAACTGAAGTGATTCCAAAACAACAAACAAAGTACTTCTTTATGTATTTTATTCTACTGTTACACTTTCAATAACTGCCACCCGAAACATAAAAAAAAAATACTTCTTCTTAAGCTTGTTTTGTTGTCTTCCAATCCTGTGTACGAGTCCCAGAATTGATGATGACACCTGCTTCTTGAATATACATGTACATGATAAAAGTTGATGATAATGTAAAAACATTGTTATGAAAGCATATCCTGATACTTTGATGGTGTGTTCAAGGTGAGGTCAAACAAATGAGTACATAAGATGAGATACTAGAACTGGCAATTTCTAGCTGTACCTGCAAATAAACTTAAAACTCCATCAATGTTATATATATTAATATATTATATATAAATATTTTTGTGTGTATATATATATATTATATATAAATATTTTTGTGTGTGTGTGTGTGTGTATATATATATATATATAGACAAAAAATCTGGTATATTGTTATGCCAAAGAGTAAGAAGAATTTGCCCTTGTAAATAAATGTCGCGCGTTATGTGCCCTACCCTGCGCCCCTCTATTTTCAAATCCTAGCTGGAGCACTGTTGTGGATATTCACTCGAATTGCTTTGCTAAGGTAATTCTAATGAGTATCTACACTATATTTTTGTTGACAAGTAAGACTTTTTTTTTTTTTTTGGCCTTCGTATCCATCAAATCTAGATCATTGTAGGTTTATGGGGAATTGATACAATTTTAAGGGAGGCAAGCCTATCAAATTGCCCCCCCCCCCCCCACACACACACACGCACACACCACCCCATCTGTAAGGAGTTCAATCCTAAAAAAGAAAGAATTTGCTCTTTTTGGGTAGATGGAACTTGGTGTGGGGGAAGGCAAATAGGAACTGACAAAGGTTGTCTCCTTGTCAGTCCGGCTCACAAGGTTCAGAAAGCTCCAGAATCATTTGACCTCCTCATCATTCAGGGGTGTTATTATAACTGTACATTAATAGCTTCACTTTCTCATGATATCTTTGGAATACTTTAATGAGTTTTCTGCTCTACAACTGTTAGCATATACTACCTTAAGGGATCATTATCAGATCTGCAGGGAAGCATTTGTTGACTAGAGGCTGTAATTGCCACCGTGTGAGGAAGATAGGAATAAAAAAAAAAAAAAAAAAAAAAAAAACATGTAAAGAAATTCATAGAATTTATTCCATATATACTTATATCATCACATATATTTTACCTTTTGTTCTGTCTTTATGCACTTGGTAAACTGCTATATTCAACATGTACAGAAATACATAAACATTTTTATGAAAAAAAAAAAAAAAAAATGTTTCTAGTGTTTGAACCAATGCAAGAGAAAAGGATCAAATGCCTGATTTCAGGTTGAATACAAAACACCATAAAAATTTATTTATTTGCAATTTACAGCCCTTTCAGGATTATTTCAATTATTTTGAGTTGATCCAATCTGTAAGGTGTATGAAAATTGAAGTACTCGAGGAAAGTCGCCGAAGAGTTTGGTGTGGGTCGCTCATAATTCGAAGAAATGATGAAATATGGCAAACAGCGTAGATCCTGATCAGACACTGCATTCTGCGGCGTCCGATCTGACGTTGGGTTCTGCGGCGTCTGATCTGGGTCTACACAGTTTGCAAATGGCTATCTATCCCAATACTTAGTGTTATTATTGTATACTTCGGAATACTTCTTGAGCAAACAGTGATTTTTATTCTAAAAATTGATCAGAATAAACAATATATTGGCATGTTACAGGTAATAAATAAATATAGGATATTTACTCTTTTGCTGTGAATACCAAAAATATTTTCATCGAGTGTAATGAAAACATCAGTATTTTCACGAGTGCGAAGCACGAGTGAAAATGTAAATGTTTTCATTACACGAGATGAAAATGTTTTTGGTGTTCACTGAAAAAGAGTAAATTTTCTTTTTATTTATTGTTTACACGTCAATGCACGTTTCTGACATAAATAACGTCACCAAACATAACAAGAACGTCATGGCGTCGACGCCCAGTGCTTAACATGTGAACCGCTGGAGAGACAAAAACAAAAAAGTTTCGGCGAATCAGAATAATTTTGATACCAAAATGTTCCTTACATTCTAACTAAGAAAATGCATACCAACACTTGATAGTTTAGTTCAGAAACAAAGAAGTTAGAGCTGTTCAAAAATCTGAAGTGGAAGTAACATCGACTTCTGAAACAGTGAAGAAAAGCGAAGTCGTCCAAAGCGAGGAGTGAAAATATAAATCGTATCAGTCACTATAGTGAAATGATAAGATATCAATTCACTAGTGATTGATACCACTTTTATTTTCACCAGATATACACTGATTTCACCGCTGACAATAAAATAAATATATATATAATAGAGACCACTATGCTGAATGAGTATCATAATCATATTGTGTATTTCACTAACAGCCCACCATTTGGGCTATATCAGTCCTCCAGCTGTCTCAAAACTGCCCATGAGTGAGTACCTCTGCTCAGCAGCCACCTCCATTAAGCAGCCAAATTGATCATTCCCCTGGGTGGCTGCTTAGTAGAGGTTCCACTGTATTTAGTTACATGTATATACATATGTTAATCTTATTCACTGCAGTGTGGAAAAAATACGCTGCTTAAAACATTTGCACAGTTACACTTACACAAAAGTTTTTATTTTATTGTTAGCGGTGAAATCAATGTATATCTGGTGAAAATAAAAGTGGTATCAATCACTAGTGAAATGATATCGTATCATTTCACTATAGTGACTGATACGATTTATATTTTCACTCCTCGCTTTGGGCAACTTCGGTTTTCTTCATTGTTTCAGATGTGGATCTTACCTCCACTTCAGATTTTTGAACACCTCTAACTTCTTTGTTTCTTAACTAAAGTATCAAGTGTTGGTATGCATTTTCTTAGTTAGAATGTAAGGAACATTTTGGTATCAATATTATTTTGATTTGCCGAAACTTTTTGATTTTGTCTCTCCAGCGTTTTGCATGTTAAGCACTGAATGTCGACGCCATGACGTTCATGTTTTGTTTGGTGACGTTAGACGTCAGAAACGTGCAGTGGCGTGTAAAAAATAAAATAAAAAGAAAATTTACTCTTTTTCAGTGAATACCATAAAATTTTCATCTCGTGTAATGAAAACATTCAAATTTTCACTCGTGCTTCGCACTCGTGAAAATACTGATGTTTTTCATTACACTCAATGACAATATTTATGGTATTCACAGCAAAAGAGTAAATATCCTCTATGTATGCAATTATTCATAAGGCAAATAATCATTGAAATTGCCATGTGCAGAGGTAAAGAATAACCATTCTGTGGCTATTACATAAATACATATACTTCCATTAAAAAAAATGGGCAAAAACTGACCAAAGCGTGCTTTTTTAAAAAAAATCTTTTTTTATCCTAAAATGTAAATGGAATTAGTTATATACAAGATAAAAATACAAATGTCATTTACTCTGCAAAAATTTCATTATATGTTTCTGAGATAATAAGGAAAATGTCATTTTATCATTAACTGCAGATTTTTTTTTTTTTTCATGCAAACAGTGATTACACGTCACATTTTGCTGCATATGATTTGGGCCTGCACTGTTTGCCTATGCCCCTTTTTGAGATGTTAGGCATAAAATGGTCAATTCCCCTTGTTACTCTTTAAAGTCAAAAATAAAAGGTTCAGTTTGGTGGGTTTGTAGTCTTCAGTGTTAAATGCAACTAGATTACTGAAATTTATGTGACTATATCTGGGCAGTTTTTTAAAGTATGGATTGCTAATATATACGAATCTATGCACAATAATATTTGCAACAGACTATTGCATGTAATACTGCAAGACCTGCAAAACCACATGACCTCTCAAATTGTATTAAACACTCAATAGAAAGGCTAGCCTTGCCCAAGGCTTAGAAATATACATATATTTTTTTTGGCTTATTAAGCTCTGTGGCTAATCTACAGATAATATGGTCTGGATTTCTAATATTTCAGAGACAACCACCGAAGAAAAGTTCACCCATAGACTAGCTAAACATTGAATCAAAAAGTAGAATGTAAATGAAAAAAAATAATTATAAGTAAACAAAAAGTGACAAACATACTTATATATTGGCCTAGTAGCTAGGCTATAGAAAGGCCAGCACATACTGAACACTAATTAATGTAAATACCTTGCATGATAAAATTATTTTCAATTCGCTTTTGAGAGGCGCCATGCAAAAGGGTCCTTGGGTACTGACTGTGCTTAAATGAGCTTGTGTAAAAGCGTAAAAGCCTGTGCACAATCTTTAATTAGGTGCATCTTTTAGGTAATTTCAAAAATGCTTAAACAAAACACCCTCCACCCCTTTCCCCCTTCGCCCCCTCCCTCCCCCACAAAAAAAGTAAAAATAATCAAAAAATAAAAACAAAAACAAAAAAAAAAATGGATTTTGCGGCTAACTTTAGGGGTGTAAACTCAATTCTGATGAAAAAACTCCATGATTTTGAAATAACTTGCCCAGCTAAGTGGATCCTAAATCAACACCAATCTCCACCCTTACAAAAATGCATCCATGCACTGGCCTGCATTGCCAGTTACATGTTAAGTACGATGTCTGTTGATGACCATTTCTAGAATCATCATACGACTTTGAATAAGTAATTTTTCACCCAAATTTCGGAAATCCAAATGATCAAATTCTGTTTTGCCCAATCACAAGTCAAATTCTCAACAGAAAACATCATTTGTTTTTTACTGTATCGATTTACATTATCTTCAAGATTTGAGCATTAAAACTGATGTATGTACTCTGAATGATTCTCTCTCTCTCCTAGCCAAATACTAGTTGCTCCACTTTACTTCACTTCATTCTCTTCTTAACCTTGTGGGTCGTTGGGGCACAAATGATACTTTTGAGCTAGTTTCTCTCCATTTTAGCCTGTCTTTAATAGTTAAATGTTTTGTGGAGCGCTGTGCTGCAGTGGTAAGTGGAGCGCTGTGGTGCAGTGGTAAAGCATCGGACTCGAGATCGAGAGGTACCGGGTTCGATCCCTACTAACATCAAGTGTTGGTTTCCTTGAGCAAGAAACTTTATCCACATTGCTTAGAACTGGTTTCTATCCAGGAAAAAAAGAGGGTCACATGGAAGATTAGTACTAGTTAACTAAATGTGTTACCCTCTATAAATAAAGTTGATTATTATTATTATTATTAGTTATTTCTTCGCAGGTTTTGATGTTAAGGGTCGTTTCCTTCTGGCACCAGCCTGAGGAGTATCCTCATTTCCTCTCTTCTTTGATTCTACCATCTCGGAGACCACCAGTAAAGTCTCTATGGATGAAAAATGAGCATCTGGCCCAAAGTCATATTCAATGTGGCCATCTTTTTTCACCAGACAGCCTTTGCCAAGGAAGTCTGGAACTGAGGTCTGGAAGCTCTTTCTCATGAAAACCTGCAATCAGCAGAAAATCGATCTGCAGCTGAACAATGTCAGCCAACCGGCGAATAGCAGATTCTGGTGGAAGCCATCTTTTTGGGTCTTTTGTAGTCTGCCCAGTAATGGAAACTGAACTCTTCTTGCCAATTGTGAAGGCTCTGACCTGATCAAAGCTTAAAGTGTCTGGGTCAAACTACTTTAGACAATACAAATCTTTCATGCAGCCTACAAAGCAATCCTTATTGATAGTGATGGTGTCGTTGTCAAACATTAGTAATGAGTTCATCATTTTATTTTATACCTAGAAGAAGTGAAATCACACTGAATATCAGTTAAATAAAACTGATATCAGTCACAAGTTACAAGATAATGTATCAATTCGCATCTGATTGATTTATATTTTCACTGTAGTAAACATTGAAAACAAAAAAATCTAGGATAAAATGGTTTTGGAATGGTTTAATAAGTAGAGCACTTTTCAAAAGTAATGCTCCAGATACCCACACATACTAGTTTGAACCAAGGACGTGAGATAATTTTGAAGCATGTTCTGACGTCCGTAACTTCTACTTAAAACATAAGAAATAAAGAAAAATACATTTTTGTAGGCGAATACCAAAGATATTTCATCTCGTATTGAAAACAGAAGAATTTCAACTTGTGCTACGCACTCATGAAAATTCTGATGTTTTCAGTTCATTCATATTTCATCACATGTTTTGAAAACTGCTGCCACTCGTGAAAATTGTGTTTTCAATTCATTTAATGAAAAAAGAAAATTCCTCTATATATTCTTGCATTAAAGGCAGTGCAAAAGTATCATAGCATTGCATGCCCAATTAGGGCCCTTTTTAATGACAGATTGAATCTGTCATTCCTTGCTGACATACGCGTTTTCAAGTTGCATTCGGCTTTCACTACCACTGAAATATGTGTCCGCTCAAAATGTAGTCCGATGCTAGTAATATCTTTATAGCGCCGTGCAAATTTTAAACCAGACGACATTCAGAATTCTTCATTATTTTGCAGAGAAAACCAGACTAAGCATTTCATATGAACTATTTGCCAGCGGATGAATCGCATAAAATTCTCTGATTAAATAAGAGAAAAAATGAAATTGACATCAGTATTCTGTTACAGTCGTAGTATGCAATTTAAGGGTTAACATATCAACATACTTGTGTAATAATTAGCCTGCGCTAAAGACGTGGCGCGAGAAACTAGACCGTAAGCTACTGTTACCAGCAATATAAACACTGTCTAATCAGCGATTACTGTCCAAATTTAATATAGATTCTGAAGATTTTTTTTATGTTTGATACTAAAAGGAAAGAACGGCTGTGCTCATAATCATGCTGCAATGTGTTTTCTTCGATATTATCTGAGTGCGTTAGATAGGTTGTAAGGTTGAGCTGCGCAATTTGTTGTTAGCTATTAATAGAACAGGCGCTGCCTCATGGCCCGCGTGTCAAAAAATAGCAGATATTTTACCGTAAAACATAATTTGACATTTCATGCAAATTGTCTCAAAAGAGGAATCAATTTGCCGATTTACCTTTTAGTTAACCTTTCTGATACACCCGTCCATAATGCCGTTAGGCGTTCTTCTTGTAAAGGTTTTATACGAATTAAGATTTTTTTTGTTGATGAATATCTGATAGAATCTGTCATTTCAGTGCCTTTGGCGCTTTGATTGATCTAGTTGGAATGGAGAAATTGTATCGTTAGACATATGTGTAAGCGCGCGGGGGTGGGAGGGGGGTGGGCAGAGGATCTTATACATGTGGCTATTTTATTATGAATTTTTTAAAAGTTTTGTAACTTTCATATCTAAAGGCCACTTGTTGGAGATTCTGATTACCATGATCTATTTTCTATGTGTACTAATTATTGGAGGAAACTTTGATGAACATTGATTACATTTCACCTTGTGATATTGAGAAATTAACCCATTTACACCTAATAACACCCGCCCCCTTATAACTTTAAAAAGATGTAAGTTTTAAGTTTTCAAATTTTATATTTAGAGGTTTATTCTTTTTTTTTTTTTATCAGAAATGACTATATATTACAATGCAAACAGTGCATACAAGCTTTGATCATACACTACGTTCTACCATTTATGATCAGGACCCACGCTCACTTGCAGGAAAGCGGGTAAAGTTATGATGTTACAGTTTAGAAATTAACTTTTTTCGCAAGTAGCAAGTAGTTGCTACCTGGTCTGAAAGTATGTAGCAAAATGCATCTACGTGGCAGCAAAAGGTGTAACAATGCTCCCGTGCCATGGGTTAATTAACCCTTAAAATGCCAAGAAAACCTGCATCTTAAAATGTTGTCTGTTTATGTCGTCTGCTGAATATTCTTGCACACTTTTCTAACCTATATTTGCGTACAGGCAAACAGTGTGGACCAAGATCAGACTGCTCCTAAAGGAAGGAGCAGTCTAATCTGGGTCCACACTGTTTGCAGAAATGACTTTTAAAATCACAAGCAGATGACAAAGCAGACGACAATTGTTGTGACTGGCAGTTTAAGGGTTAAACCTTCAAGCACTAAGCATATTTAGCAGACATATTTTTAAAGTATTTTTTCTTATTTCAGCAAAAATGAGGCTTGACATTACATGTGAATTGTCTGCCTGGCAGATGATTCACATGAAATGTCACGTCTAATTTGCACTGAAGACATTCACAACACAATGTTGATAGTGTTCGGGGCACTATACCAGGTAGCACCTTTTTGCTACCAACAGTTTGACCAGGTAGCAAACTGAATTTTCAGGTAGCAAATTTGCTACTTGCTACTGTTAATTTCGAACCCTGCTGAGTGTTAGCGAGTCTTTCATATCATGATAAGTGTTGCATTTCTGTCTGCTGAAATAAAGTAATAAAACAATAAGAAAATAACTTATCATTGCTTCTGTGTGTCTTGCATCATAGACTGCTATCCTGTGCTTTCAGAACAGTTCTAGTCACAGTGAAACATATTACAATAACAAAAAGTTAAATAAAAGTTTTTTTTTTTTGTTTTTTTGTTTTTATTTTTTTATTTATTTTTTTTTCAACTTAAAAGCATCAACAAGCAAATAAGAAGAACTACATGTATGAGAGTTGAAAATGAAATGAATAATGTACTCTGTAAATTCAGGACAAAGCAAGTATAAACAGCACTTCTCAATCTGAATGAAAGTTTGTTTATTTTACTGCAAGACTGGAAGGAGTTCTGAAACATAAACTGATAAAGGGACCATTATGGGAATCTGGCTTATGCTAGTAATGATTGATACCAAGATAGCTCTGGAAAGGTCATTGTGAAAATATTGCACACTCTCAGACCCTTGTGAGCCGGACTGTTGTGGAAAAATGGCAGAAAATCTACCAAATAAATCCAGTTCCTTTTAGCTTACACCAGTTGGATTACAGCAAGTGCTTGATCAAAGAGTTCCTGTGAAATTCAAGTATAGTCTGACTGATGTTCCTTTGGCTCTTGTAATACCATAACTGTTCTAAATATGTAGCTACCTTAATTACTTAACCTACTGTATTCGACCCAGTTACCGAAAATACCCCTATAAGTGCACAGTCAAGCGATTCCGTTGTCTTCAGATTACAGGCCATGTATCTACTTTATAAAATCACATGTTGTTTGTACTCATTTGAATTACCGCAACAGGTTGAGGCAATTCAAATGAGTACCAACAACATATGTTTTATAAAGAAAATCAGAAAAAAATATCGCATAAACAGCAGCAAATAAATCCTTTGCTGATCTTTTATAAAGTGTACCCTCAGTTAGTTGATACATACATATTTTACCACAAGTTTTCCCAGTAATTTTGAAAAAAAAACACAAAAAAACAAACCTAGGCGCACAGTGCAGTAATTAGGTTGAATACGGTATTCTAAACTTTATAGGTTGATACCTGAGCTACTTTTGCTATAACTAGTAAATTAAAAAAAAATGACTACCTTAATTTATCAGATGTATTGGGACAGAGAGGCCAAATCAATCAGTGTAGCAAATAGCCTTCTGTCAAAGGATATTAACTTTAAATTCTAAGAATTTCATTTATTAATTTATAAGAATTAAAATTCATATCTTAAATAATTTATCATTTAGGCTACTGTGCTCATTAGAAGTTCCTGAGTGAGGTGCTTCTAATGAGTACCCACAACATATAGTTTTACGGAGAAATTATAAGAAAAATATCAGTATTTTTCACTGAATAGGTTCATCAGGATAGAATATCACAGAATTCTTCTGATCATATCCAAAGAGGAATTTTCACTTACTGTGACAGTTTCGATTCTCATCAAGAACCAGCATCAGACTGACCTTGACCTCATGGTGTCAGGGGACTTGGACTGCTTACCGCTAGGCTTGTTACTAGTGATAAACAAAGGCCTGTAGATGTTGCTCAGTTTGTGTGCCCCCCTGGTCCTGGTTCATGATGTGTGAAAAGTGACTAATCCTTATATCTTCTTTGACTGTTTTTGTCTGAACCTCTGAATTTTCTCCCTGTCAACTACTTTTTCCTTGTCCCAATCGATATCTTGGTTAGCTTTAGCAATATGATCTTTCACTGAGTTTTTGTTAAAACTTATTTTATATGACTTTTTCGCTCTGACCTGGTGTATACCTGTGGTACATTTTAGGCATCTTTCTGACGTTCATTCAGTTTCGTATTTTCTGTATGTGACCACTTCTTCATAGAACTCTGTTTGATCATGATAACCCAGAAACAGATGATAACTTGGGAGCAGTGACTGTATGTATGTTTAATAGATCTCAGGTACAAAATGCACCTAGGTAATTTCTGTGAACACAGGTAGAGCAGAGAAAAGCACCAAGAAGCTGAAACTATATCTGGTAACCTTGGTAACCAATTTGGCATAAAACTTTTTATCTTCCTGTGTTGGGGGCGGCTGTCTGCCTTTAATAATTTGATCAGGTTGAAAGTTTGAAATTGCACAAAATCGCTCTTGATGGGTTTTTTGATAAAAAGTGTAAAATATGTTGTTTATTGGAATAAAAATCACGATGTGTCATTCCTTTTTTTTCATGTCTGAGAAAATTGATGCATTTCAGCTGGAAGAGCATTTTGGAATTATTTGTGAATTATATTTGTGATAAATTTGCTTTCTTCACCATTACCACACTCTGGGCTAATTTAGCAACAAAATAATATTTTTCAAGAAAATAGGCTTTGACAATTCATGCAGAATGTCTTGATTGGGAGACAACTTGCCTGAAATGTCAAAGCCTATTTTGTGGGAAAAATAAGAAAAATATTTTAAAATGTCAACTGCTGAAAGTTTTACCCAGCATACCAAATGTTAAATATACTTGAAAACAAGTATTGGATAAACTATTCAGCAATTCATGTACCAGTGATATGACTATACCAATATTTATTAATTAACGCCAGTTAATAATTTTAAAAAAGGAGAAAAAAAATGATCTAAGCATATTTGCTCAGCTGTAAATGACAGATGGATTGCTGTCATTTAAATATTTCAAATACATAAATATGCCTTACCAGGTGAAAAGGTGCCTTGAGGCTTTTGGGGTCAGCAAAGGTCTAGATCAGACTGCGCTTCTGCGCAGTCTGATCTTGGTCTTTGTTGTCCCCTTACAGTCATTGGCCTTGATGTATAGCTCCAGATAAGAAGGGTATCCTCATATCATTTTTCTTATTTCTCCACAAAAACATATGTTGTGGGTACTCATTAGAAGCGCCTCCTTGTGTCACTTCAAATGAATACCCACAATAGCCATTTTCATGGAGAAATGAGAAAAATGTCGGCAGTTTTCGATTGGAAAAAGTGTCATCTGGAGCTATGTAATGATAAGACTAAATGTGCAGGATGAGATGAACCTGTGTATTGCAGACTGCTTTTTGCTTAATCCTGTTTTCAGGGAAAAATAAAAAAAAAAAAAAAAAAAAAGATATCTCCAATTTGTCATCTGCTGAATTAGCCCAGAGAGTGGTAACGGTTAAATCAGGTTTTTGTCTGATTACATATTTTTGGAGGTCATGCTTTTAGGTATTTTGATCAGTATTTTGATAGTATTTCTTTGCTTCTTGTGCATCCAAAGCTCAGGTAGTGACAATCACCCTGACAAAAAATATATATTGTTTTTTTTTTCTGACAAAATATGCTTTACTGGTAGCATTAAATACCCAGAACATAGTTTTAACGCTTAGCATTCTGGGTAAAGAATTGAAATATTTTTTTTTTTATTTTTCCCAGAAAACAGAATTTGACATTGCAAATGGTCTCCAATGAAGACCATTTGTGTGAAATGTCAGATCCTGTTTTCTGGGAAAAGTAAGAAATTAGCACCAATTTGTCGTCTGCTGAATTAGCTCAGAGAGTTGTAAAGGTTAATCCATTTTTGTTAGGGGGGAGGTGGGGTGGGTAATTGGCAATGTGCAGACCCAGATCAGATGCTGCTGAATGATTATCGAATCAGCATCCCTAAATGACTGAAGTATTTTCAAATGGAAACACCAGAGTTAAATCTTACCTGCAGCCGTGATACTTCTTTGATCTTATTTGAACTTCCTTGGCTTTTGAAGTTTTTGTAGAAAATGGAACAAAAATTATTTGGTACTTATATTAATTATTTCCCCTTCCTTTGGCCATGTGCAATACCTTTCAATATTTCAACAGTCCAAGCCCATTAATTTCATTTGAGGTAAGATTTTGGCAGAAAGACAAAGAGGGTTGTTAACCCTTGTCCTGCTGAATAAATTAAGCTGCCACTCCCACTTCTGATTTTCAGCCAATGGGATAACTTGATCTGGTTTGTTGATACAAATTCACATACTTAATTGCAAACAGTGCAGATCCAGATCAGTTGAAGCCAGCTGATCTGGATCTACACTGTTTGCAAAGGCAGGATATATCCGGGTTCAGCAGGACAAGGGTTAAGTGAAAATTTGCGGCTTAGATTGCTAGATTGAAGGTAGATTGATGGGTTTTGAGAAACACTCCAGAGATTGTAGGTATTTAGAAGAAGATTTTTTGATATTTCTGTTCAAAAAAAAAAAAAAAATCATTGTTCCTGATAGGAGCAGTATCCTACAGATCAATATTTTTTCCATTTCTACTGGAAAACCCAGATATACCCTGCCTTTGCAAATTGTAGATCCAAATCAGTTGGCTTCTTGAGAAGCAAACTGATCTTGATCTGCATTGTTTGTCATTAAGAATCTGAATTGGTATTAACAATGTGGATCAAGTAATCTGATTGGCTGAAAATTGGAAGTGGGTGTGGCATCTTACTTTATTCAGCATGGCAAGGGTTAAACATAAAATTTGTGTTTTCATTAAAATAGCCCTACTGAAGGAAGGAGCATTATGAGTGCCCACAACATTATGTTTTATGGGGAAATAAGATCTTAACCCTTGTCCTGCTGAAAAATTAAGATGTCACGCCCATTTCTAATTTGCCAATCAGATTTCTTGATCCAGATTGTTGCTATAAATTCACATACTTAATGGCAAACAGTGCAGATCCAGATCAAGCCAACTGATCTGGATCTACACTGTTTGCAAAGGCAGGGTATATCCGGGTTCTGTAGGACAAGGGTTAATATCAAAACTTCTTATTGAAAAAAAAAAAAAAAGCATCTTGGGTTTAATTGATGTCTGGAGCAAAGGAATGATCACTTCTGCCACTCTTTGTGTGTGGGATTTATGTCCATGGCCCAAGAATTTTACCCCCACTGCTTTATGGAATTTTAGCAATATCTTATATTAAAAGATTAAATTAATGAAGAAATATGTTTTGTGAAAATACCTCAATAAATTTTATGGGCTTCCTGAGTTAGTACATAGCTCTAGATAAGAGAGGGTATCAGGTAAATATTTTTCTTATTTTTTTTCTTCTTATTTCTCCTTGAAAACATAGTAAGTAAAGACTTTATTTTATAATGATGACAACTACTAGCAATTTGGCTAATCTTCCATGTCAGAGGCCCTCAAAATATACAGGCAATTTAATACAGGTTTATATGCACAGGCTGAAAGGGAGCTGTGATGTGTTAACATAGGTTGAGGGTGTGCATTAGCAGCCTTTCTGAACAGGGTTTTCACTGTTAACCAATCATTACTATGTAGTAAAAAAGACTTGTTCAAATTTTAGGATGACCAAATTTTTAGGCTATATATGGTACTGACAGATATTCTATGAAAATATGCAGAGTGCTAGGTATCTTAACCCTGGTCCTGCTGAACCTGGATATACCCTGCCTCTGAAGATGCCAACTGATCTGGATCTCCACTGTTTGCCATTAAGTATGTGAAATTATAGCAACAATCGGGATTAAGTAAACTGATTGGCTGAAAATTAGACGTGGACATGGCATCTTAATTTATTCAGTTGGACAAGGGTTAAGAAAATTGTCTTTGTACAAGAGGGCAGGACATTTTCATACCTTCAGATTAGAAGGGTAGCCTTATAAATATTTTTCTTATTTCTCCATGAAAACATAATTATTTTGTAGGTACTAATTAGAATCTCCTCGGTGAGGCACTTTTAATGAGTATCCACAGTATATGTTATCATGAAGAATTAAGAAAAATATAAATATTTATTGACTGAAATAAAAGTACCCTATCTAGAGCTGTGATTATGTTTTCTTGATAAATAAAGGAAATATTAACCTAGGCTTATACAATCCAAAAATAATGTCTCAACCCTAGTCCTGCTGAACCTGGGTATGTCCTGCCTATGTAAACAGTGTAGATCCAGATCACTTGGCTTCTGAAGAAGCCAACTGATCTGGATCTGCACTGTTCGCCATTAAGTATGTGGATTTATATCAACAATCTGGATCAAGTAATCTGATTGGCTGAAAATTATAAATGGATATGGCATCTTAATTTTTTCAGCAGGACAAGGGCTAGGCCTGGAGTCCTGTATTTTGTTTGAACCAGTGTCTCCTTTCTTCAGCAATGATAGGTATGGATTAGTCTTCATGTCAGTTCATGAACAGTCACTTTAAAATTTATAGTTTATTTATTCAGATGATAATTTGAATTCGATATGATTGACAAGGTAAATTAAATTGTAAATTTGACAGTATAGCACAGTTCATAGACCTGCATTGAATTACCTGGTAAATCTGTTAATTGTAATTGCTTGGGCTGTGTTGTGTTAAAGGATTTTCGGTCAATTACGAACTCATATGATTTCGTTGATGCATAGCTTATTTTTTATGCAACTCTTTGGAGATTACTTGTAGGTTTGGGATTATGTTTCTGGTAGACTTTGCAGCTTGGAGCAAATTTTATGAATGAAAAACAGAAACTAAAAACAAAATAATATTGATGTAACTGTGATATAATAATACATGTCAAAGGTTGTTACAGTATTAGGTCAGTATATTTTTCTCTGTCACTGGTCATTTATATGTAGCTGGGAACCACTGGACTACCTTTGGACATGGCATGAATGTTTTTCATTAACTCGTACCTTGCTAAAGGCAAATTCAGCAGCCGACAAACTGATGATAATTTTCTTATTTTTCCAAGAAAATAGGATCTGACACGTCATGCAGACAATTTGCATGAAATGTCAGATCTTGTTTTCTAGGAAAAATAAGAAAATATTTCAAAATGTTGTCTGCAGCAATTTTTACCCAGCACGCAAAGTGTTATGTCAGTATATTGTTCTCTGTCACTGGTCATTAATACGTAGCTGGAAACCACAGGAGACTACCTTTGGACTTGGATTGAATTTTTTACATTAAATTTTTTGGACTTTTGTCGCTGTCTTCAAAGCTTGTTTATGTTTATGATCTTTATAAGGCTTGATTCTCTGACGAATATTGCATTCTTACAAAGTTTGGAATATAAACCTATTTATGCCAAGTGGATTCTTCTGCCCATCTGTTTGGAAAGGTCCATCATCTTCTACCCATCCATTTGGAAAGGTCCATCTCTAAGGGGTAGAATATGGCATCTGATAAGCGTCTGCACTGTTTGCTTCCTATAAAAATAATGGAAATCCTAGATTATATATGCAATGAGTTGAATAATATAAGCAGTGTATTTTGATTGGTAGAAGAATCAGGTAGACTTAGGTAATTTTAGGTACTTTATTTTCATAATATTATTGCCAATATACATGTTAGGAGTGTGTAACTTTCACCATTATTGTGAAAATTCTGAATTTTTTATTTGTGTTTAATTTTTTTAGTATAATGTTATGAGAAGGCAGACAGAAAAGAATATTAAAATACAAATAGTGATTGAAAAATATTTGGATAAATCTCATAATTGAAATAAAAGATCCTTTTCAAAAGCAGTGGAGTGATATAAAATACCGTATTCGACCTAATTACCGCACTGTGCGCTCAGGTTTTTCAAAATTACTGAGAACACTCATTTGTGGTAAAATCTTTATCTTCCTACTAAGGATACACTATAAAAAAGATCAGAAAAGAACTTGATGATGACTATGCCATTTTTTCTGATTTTCTTTATAAAGGCATATGTTGTGGGTACTCATTTGAATTGCATTGACAAGTCGATGCAATTCAAATGAGTACCCACAACATAAGCCTTTATAAAGAAGTAAACAAAAGGTATACTGACTGCCATCTGAAGACTACAAAATTTCTTGACTGTGCGCTTATAGGGGTATGTGCGGTAATTAGATCAAATACGGTAGACTTCAAGTGAAATAGACTTTGATATTAGTGGTGAAAACAAATACATCTAGGGAACAATGATACTGCATGTACCAAAAAAGATGAGATGGATATTATAAAGGTGTTTGAATAGAGACAGATACAGAATATTTAAAGCAATGGATTTTAAACGATGTTAACTAAGGAGGAAGTTTTATTTCAACAGCCGCCTGTTTCTTTCGCGGCTGTTAATTCGGTGAAAAGTGGTGTAAATGGAATAACGGGAATAAAGGTGAATAATATTGGCTTAAATAGTAATGACATGGTGCAGAAAAGTCAGCCGTGTTATAAATACGTGCACTCAAAAGTGACACTGTATTACAATAGTCGGATAGAATTGAAATGGCGGCGATCACTGCACTATTGTCAGACTTGCGATTACGGAGATGAGAAAGGGGCACAGGTGCCTTGTGGCTCCATACATTATGGCATTTGTTCACCGGTGTCTGCCGAAGTTGCACAGCGGTTATCACCGAAGTTACCTGTGGCCACTATAAAACTTCCAAAGCAATCTAGTCATTTGTCAGGATATGACGCCGTATATCCAGTGATATCTAGTCATCACACACCAACCCATCAGGTAAATGTTAGTAGCAGATAAAGTGACCTTATTACTTAACACTTACCACACTAAGGGCAGATTCAGCAGACGACAAACTGATGATGTTTTTCTTATTTTTCCTAGAAAATAGGATCTGGCACTTCAGGCAAAATGTCTCCATATTTGCATGAAGTGTCAAATCCCTATTTCCTAGGAAAAATATTTCAAAATGTCGTCTGCTGAAATTTTTACACAGCATGCAAAGTGCAAGGTTTTGGACATGTTAATCCTTTAAGTACCAATCATAACTACTGCAGATGACATTTTAACTTTTTTTTTTTTTTTTATGTTTTCAAAGAAAAAAAGTCTTGATATTTCATGTGAATCATCTGATTCACATGAAATTTTGACTTTTTGTAAAAAAAAATAAAAAATTAGAATGTCATCTACAAATTTAGCTTTATAGCGCCAATCACAACTACAGCAGACGACATTTCATTTTGAATTTTTTTGTTTTACTTTTTCAAAGAAAAATGTCTTGACATTTTATGTGAATTACATCAAATATCAAGACTTATTTTCTTTGGAAAAAAAATAATAGAATGTCATCTGCTACAAATTTAGCTTGACGCTTCAGGGATAATTACACTTATCCTAAAATTTGAACAAATCCATTTTACAACTGGATGGTGTTTTAAAAATTGGTTACAGTGTAGACTCTGATCAGATTCTGCCTTCTGCAACATCTGATCTGGACCTGCACTGTTTGCTTCAGCTTGTCTGTCTGAATACTTAGGATAAATAGAGTAATACTGAATTTTAATTCAAGCATATCAAGTATTTATTTTTCCAAGAAAATAAACTTTGATGTCACACGAAATGCCAACCCTTAGTTTCTTGGCAAAATAATAGTACAGAAATTAGAATGTTGTCTGCTGCTGTTATGTTAGACACTTTAAGGGTTAAAAATCCTTGAATACAGCTTGATTGGAGAGGATTCACTTGAAATGTTAGAGTCTGGTATTCTGATATGAATCAGAAAAAAAAAATCTTTTATTTCTTATTTGTTACATTCACCCATATCATGAAGTGCCTGGCTGGCTGAGTGGCTAGGGCTCCTGACTTTGTATGAGGAGGTCCCAGGTTTGAATCTGTGAAGTTCAACTCATAACTGTATGACACTTCACTGCTCAGAGCCTTTCCTTAACCGTTGTCCTGCTGAATAAATTAAGCTGCCACACCCTTTTCAAATTTTCAGCCAATCAGATTACTCGATACAGATTGGTGGTATAAATTCATATACTGAATGGCAAATAGTGCAGATCGAGATCAGTTGGCTTCTTCAGAAGCCAACTGATCTGGATCTACATTGTTTGCAAAGGCAGGACATATCTGGGTTCAACAGTACTAGGGTTAATATCGCTTCATTGTCTTGATATGTTACTAAGACTTAAAAAGAATGTTGAAAGAGATTAAAATGCTAAATCCTCATCATCCTCCTGAACCTCATTATCAATATGCCTGCTCCTCCTCCTCATCGTCAACAACACATTCACCAGTAAGAGCACAAAACATGAACAGGCCCCCTCCCTCCCCCTCCCTTTCACCCATACTGGGTAAAAATGAAAAAAATTCAGCATATAACATTTTGAAACATTTTTCCCAGAAAATAGGCTTTGACAATACATGCAAATTGTGTCCTTAGGAGACAATTTGCATGAAATGTCAAAGTCTATTTTCTGTAAAAAATAAGAAAATATTTTCTGGGAAAAATAAGAAAAAATATCATCAATATGTCATTGTCTGAATCCCATTTTGCACTGAAAAACTTTCAGGGAGACTTTTATGTACTTAATTTATTACCCAAAGTATTGGGACAGGGAGTCTTCAGCAAACAGTGAAGACCTAAATCAGATACCACTGTTTCCCTCGTATCTAGCGTTTTTCAGGGATAATTCTGGCTCAGAATATATCATGGGCGAAAATATCTCGTGCAGCCAAAACTGAGAAGAATTTGAATTTACAGTGAGAAAATTCTGTAGTTAAATTACATTTTGCTGTGAGATTTTTCCTCCCATTTAGCAATTTCAATGAGTTTTTCAATAAAAAATTTTTTTATCAAAATCCCACTTGAAAACTCAAAAATAATCCCTGAGTTTTAAGACGTGTAAACAAGTGGTATAATGGACTTGTTCAAATTTTAGGACAAGTATGGTAGGAAGGTTTAACCCTTGCTTTGCTGAATAGATTAAAATGCCACGCCCACTTCTAATTTCCAGCTAATCAGATTACTTAATCCGGGTTTTTGATGGAAATTCACATATTTAATGACAAACAGTGCAGATCCAGATCAGTTGGCTTCTTCAGATGCCAGCTGATCTGGATCTACATTGCTTGCTAAGACAGGGCATGTCATGTTCAGCTGTTCAGCAAGAAAAGGGTTAACAGGTGTCCAAATACTTAGGGTAAATAGGTTTTAGTTCACAAGTGGCATGTAAGCTATTGGATATTGAGAAATAGTAGACCTGTCTTGTATGTCCCATGTTCCAAATTATTCCATTTTTGGATTCACGCGGCTGATGAAAGCATCTTATAGCAGAAGGGAGAATGCTGAAAAGCTGGTTGAAATACAGTAATAACGTACAGGGTGTATATAGGTCATAAGAGCAAATTTTTATAGAATATTGATCAAATTTCAGATAGATTTTCAAAGTTTATAGTCGGCTAATAATATGCTTTCACAATTATGTGCAGAAAATTATAATAATAAAGAAATTGCAAGACTTAATCATGGGGCTTTAAGCATGGTGATGAAGTTTACCCTTTGATGATTAATATTATTTAGCTGTTCACAACTGCAGTAGATGACATTTTAATTTTTTTTTCTGTATTTTCAGAGAAAATAAGACTTGGTATTTCTTGTGAATTGTCTGCCTAGCAGACAATTCACATGAAATACCTAGTCTTTTTTTCTGGGAGAAAAATAATAGAATGTTGTTTGCTGAATTCTTGTTTAACACTCTAAGGGTTAAAATATATGCTTTCACAACTTATTATGCAAAGAAAATTATAATAATAAAAAAGCACAATATTTTATCATGGGGCTTTAGTCATGAAGTTAACCATTGAGAATTGATTTAACCCTAAACGTGTGGCTCACAACTGCAGCAGACGACATCTTGAATTTTTTTGTAGATTTTTTTTTTTATTTTTCGGATAAAATAAGACTTGGCATTTCATGTGACTCATTTGCATAGCAGCAGATTCACATGGAATACTTAGTCTTATTTTCTCTGAAAAATAATTTTGAAAAATTAGGATGTCGTCTGCTGCAAATCTTGCTTAGCTCTGAGCTTTGAGGGTTAAAAGTGTACTGTTTAATATATGCTTTCACAAATGTAGTGCAGAAAATTATGATAAAAAAATGCAATACTTTGTCATGGGGCTTTAACTATAGTCGTGAAGTTTAACGACTGACGATGATTAATACAATTTAAATCTCATCTTACCGCATTCAAAATTGTCACTAGGAATTAAATTACAAGTGTCATTGTATAATGCATTCTTGATCACGACACAACCTTTATCCGGGCAAATTTAGATATCGGCAGATGACATTTTTATTTTATTTTCTTTTTATACTAAGAAAACAGAGTTTGACATTTCTTTCAGAGGTATTTGAATGAAATATTATGCCTTTTTTTTTCTTTTTTTTCAAAGAAAAAGTGAAAAATGTCTTATTTAGTAAACGTGTGGTTAGGTAAACTGACCGCGCTCGACATGACCCCATTGGGTTGACTGGGCCGTAAAACCTCAATACAAACAAACAATAAGATTGCTCCAGATAAGGGACTTTTTTCAACCAAGAAGTAGCCCGTATTTCTCCATGAAAAGCTATGATATGGGTACTCATTAGAAGTGCCTCACTGAGGCATTTCTAATGTATACCTACAACATGATTTCTTGAAGAAATAATAAAAGTATTTATCCAGATACTCTTTATCTGAACCTGTGTTTATCGTCTGCTGAATTGACCATGAGAGTGGTAAAGGTTAATGAGTTTGGAATCTGATTCTATGGTGTTAAACCTTTGCTACAAATTCAGGTGATAATTTTCTAATTTTTTTTCCAGAAAAACACTTCATGCAAAGTCTCACAGTTCACATGCCATGTCAAAAACTATTTTCAATACATTTCTTCATGTCCTCTGCTGAAAAGTTTACCCAGAATGCGCAGTGTTAATGTTGAAATATGTTCTTTTTTTCCCAGAAATTGTCTCCAAATTTGCATGAAATGTCAAGCCTTGTTTTCTAAGAAAAGGAAGAAAAGTTCTTTCAGTTTCTCATTTGCTGTATTTACCTAGAGAGTGCTAAAGGTTATAGATTTTCTTAATGAAATGGTTTCCTTAAAAAAAAAATAAATAAATGAAACAGATAAATGAATAAATAAAGTAAAATTAACCCTTAAACTGCCAATCACAACAATTGTCGTCTGCTTTATCATCTGCTTGTGATTTTAAAAGTCATTTTTGCAAACAGTGTAGACCCAGATCAGACTGCTCCTCTAGGAACAGTCTGATCAGGGTCCACACTGTTTGCCTGTATGCAAAACTAGTTTTGAAAGGTTTGCAAGAATATTCAGCAGATTACATAAACAGATGACATTTTCAGATGCAGGTTTTCTTGGCGTGATTAAGGATTAGTAGAATAAACAAAAAAATTGTAATATAATTTGATATATAATTTTCAATGTCACAGTAAGCCCTATTATTGGAAAAAATTGGCAGATTTTTAAACTTTACCAATCTCTGGGTAGATTCAGCAGGCGACATATTGATGATATTTTTCCCAGAAAATAGGCTTTGACATTTCATGCAAATTGTTTCCTTGGTCTATTTTATAAGAGATAGTTTGCATGAAATGTCAAAGCCTGTTTTCTGGGAAAAAATAAAAATATATTTCAAAATGTCATCTGCTGAAATTTTTACTCAGCATTTTTTTTTTTTTTTTGCTGTTGTTGTTGCTAAAATTTCAAGTTCTTTAGGTCTGAGATATTCTTTGGGAAATGCGATTGTGTGCTGAGGCCAAGGCACTTCTAATGAGTACCACCCTTAACCCTTTTCCTGCTGAACCCGGATTTGTCCTGCCTTTGCAAACAGTTTAGATCCAGATCAGTTGGCTTCTGAAGAAGCCAGCTGATCTGGATCTGCACTGTTTGCCATTAAGTATGAATTTATATCAGCAAGCTTGGATCAAGTAATCTGATTGGCTGAAAATTAGAAATGGGAGTGGCATCTTAATTTATTCAGCAGGACAAGGGTTAACTATGTTTTCATGGAGAAATAAGAAAAAAATATTTATGTGGAGCTCTGCATATCTTTTACATACTCATTCAAATCTTCTCAGCTAGACATTTCCAGTGAGTACCTGGGGCCAAAATAAAAGATTACGATCATCCTAAATTATCACCCCTGTTACCACCTTATCTGGAACTGTGCCTGATTTAACCCTGGGCCCAGTTGTTCAAAGCATCGTTAGCTTAACACGCTCGTTAAGGGTCATTTCGTTAACTGTTTTAGCAGATTCAATATACAATATTCTGATATTTTTTGCTGAAAAAATGTGAGTAACTTTTGCACTGCAAAAGCTACCTACATTTTTTCAGCAAAAAATTTCAGCATATTTGTGTATTACTCAATGTAAATTTTAACGAATCATTAACTAACGACATCGTTAGCTTTGAACAACTGGACCCAGATTGCTGTTGATGACACTTAGCAACATTCTTTTTTTGATTTTTCAGAGAAAATAAAACTCAGCATTTCATGTGACTTATCTGCAAGCAGAATATTAACATGAAATGTCAAGCCTTTTTTTTTTTTTTTTTTTCTAAAAACAAAATAAAGTGTCGTCTTTTGCAGATGTGATTGGCTTTTTAAGGGTTAATACCTATTTGGTGTATATTTTATGTAAGAGATAATTACTCTGATAAAGCAACTTCTGGGGTTATGTAGTGTAAATTTGAAGTCCCAAAGCAAAAAGGGTATGTGGACATATGTGGGCAAATGTATGCAGGATTGTCCAGAACATTCCCCCATTTTCGCAAACTGACTGAATTTTACCTCGGCTTGAAGATTTCCATGTTGGCTTGTATTATCTCAAATGATATTCAATAATTCCTAAGCAAACTGTAGACCCAGACCAGACTGGAGGAGCAGTCTGATCAGGGTCTACACTGTTTGCCTTTCTGCTGAATATTTTAAGAAACAACTTCCTCAATTTTTTTTTGCAAAGTTTAGGCAAGAAAAAAAAGTATGGAATAAATTGTTTGAAATTTTAGGACATTTACAGAATTTTAGGAGATTTACTGTAATAGTTTTCTTATTTATACACAGACATATATTGTGGGTACTCACTTTCAAGTGCCTCGGAGATTAAAGTTTAAGCTTGGATTTTCTAAAGTTTTTTTAAAGTTTGATCCCTGAGGGTAGTGGAAAGAGGATGGGTGGGAGTTGGGGGGTTCCTGACTAAAATGGGTTAATATGGCTTAAGTTAGAAACTAGAATTGTGGGTCACATTCTGGATCTAGTTTTACAATGACTTAAGGCTATTTTGCACCTCTTTGATGTTAAGTGGCCATTAATTGGACATCAAATATCACTTAATACTGGTCATTTAGGTGGACAGGTGAAGAGTATCAACATTAAGCAAGAACCTGTCATCGCTTTATCTCTGGACAGTATCAAGCAAGAAAGTGCCATCAAACATGCACAAAATGCAAAGATTCAAATCATCCTGCAAATACACAAAGTATCATCCTGGGCCCAGTTGTTCAAAGCCTCGTTAGCTTAACGAGCTCGTTAAGGGTCATTTCGTTAACTGTTTTAGCGGATTCAATACACAATATTCTGATATTTTATGCTGAAAAAATGTGAGTAGCTTTTGAAATGCAAAAGCTACTCACATTTTTTCAGCAAAAAATTTCAGCATATTTATCACCCTATTAAAATTTTAACGAATCGTTAACTAACGACTTTGTTAGCTTTGAACAACTGGGCCCTGGCCTTTGCTCTCTGTTCATACACTCTATAGTATTCAGTGATTCTGTTAGCAGACAGTGAAGGTCCTGATCAGACTGCATGGATGTGCAGGCTGATCTGGGCCTTCACTGTCTGCAAATGACCGAAGATACTTTTTCGCTTGGCATGGCCCATCTAGTGTTGATACCACAAGGACACAACTGGTATAGATTTGATCTGTTAACCCTTGTCCTGCTGAACCCGGATATACTGTCTATGCAAACAGTGTAGATCAGATCAGTTGGCTTCTGAAGAACCAATTAATCTGGATCTGCACTGTTTGCCATTAAGTATGTGAATTTATAGCAAAAATCTGGATCAAGCAATCTTATTGGCTGAAAATTAGAAGTGGGCATGGCATCTTAATTTATTCAGCATGACAAGGGTTAACGCTTGGCATGCTGGGGAAAAATTTCTGCTGATAACAATTTGAAATATTTTTTTTTTATTTTTCCCAAAAAATTGGCTTTGACATTTCATGCAAATTGTTTCTAATTTGCAAAAAATGTCAAAGCCTAATTTCTGGGAAAAATAAACAAACACCATCAGTTTTTTGTCTGCTGAATTAGCTCAGAGCATGGTAATGGTTGTGCAAATTAAGGCCAGGTCAGGTACTGTAAATACCCAAAATACTTGAATATTTGGATATTCAAGGCCTTTTAGTAAGCATCTGATACCGAACCTAATTTGCAATAATGCAACCATTGTTCACTTTTTACACATATGCACATCTTCGCATGTTATGTGTAGGGCAAATTATAGATCTTAAGTCCTTCTTTCTGTTCTCATTGCTCCAGATCAGAGAGGATATCCACATAATATTTTTTTATTTCTCTGTGAAAATGTATGTTGTGGGTACTCATTAGAAGTGGCTTGTCCTGGCCTGTCTACAGACAGAATGATGAATTGGGAGTTTAGTACTGGTCTTTTTAGCCCCAATGCTGGCCGATCTCCATGGCAATCTCTCCCAAATCTCAGTGGAGGCTAAACAGTTTCTGAAGAGGAAATTGATCTCCCAATGATTTCTCAGTGCTTTCCGCTGCAGTCCTTCATCTGATGCTTAATGATCCCTCACAGATCTCTCAGCCATCCCTACTTCTTAAATGGATAAAGTTGGCATTCTTGAAAGATCACTGAGAGGTCTTTGGTCCTAGAGAGTTCTTTAAGAGATCGCTTCCCTTGGTGACCATTGAGAGATTTTTTTGGATGGAATTGAAAATTTTGAAGAGACTCACAACTGAGGAGATAACCAGAAGATCATTGTGAAATCATGGCGATCGCTGGATGCTCATTGAAAGATCGTTGAGAGGTCTGGCCATTTTTTTCAATTATTACCGATCTCTCAGAGATTGCCACCTCTGTGAAAAGGGGTTTAAGCTTATAATTGTGAGAATAACATCAGAATTGCCTGAGCTGTTGTGAGTACTCATCAGAATTGCCTACTCTGCCATGAGAATAATTCCTCTGAATTGTCTTAGTTGTTTTGGGTACACGTCTGAATTGCCTCAGCTGTTATGGGAGTAACCCATTGGAATTTCATCGGTTGTTGTGGCTACTCATCAGAATTGCCTAAGGTGAGAATAATTCATTTGAATTGCCTTAGCTGTTGTGGGAGTAACTCATGTGGATTGCCTTACTTGTTGTGGCTACTCACTAGAATTGCCAAAGCTGTTGTGAAAATAATTCAACTGAATTCCCTCAGCTGTTTTGGGAGTACCAAATTTGACCTAATTACCGCATGGTGCTCTTAGGTTTTTCAAAACTACTGGGAAAACGTGTGGTAAAAATACTAAGGGTACACTAAAAAAAAAAAAAAAAAAAAAAGATCATCGAAAGACTTATCTAATGATGCTTATGCAATTTTTTTATGATTTTCTTATTAAAGCATATGTTGTGGGTACTCATTTGAATTGCATTGACAAGTTGATGCAATTCAAATGGGTACCCACAACATATGTGTTTGTTAAAGTAGACAAAAGTACACTGGCTATTATCTGAAGACTACAGAATTACTTGACTGTGCGCTTATAGGGGTATGTGCAATAATTAGGTCGAAAACGGTAACTCATCAGAATAAACTTGGTTGTGCATACTCATCAGAATTTTTCAAAATGAGGAATACCCACATTTGTTTTCATAATAAAATGAGTAAAAAAGTATTTGGCTGGATATCCGCTTACCTACACCCACGGGAGATTAAATTTCTACTGAAAAGAGCAGCCAAATTAAAGAATTAAATGGTGTTAGCATTGCATAAGTCCACATACCACAGCAGATATAGCACATAGCTGTTGTATTAACCCTTGTCCTGCTGAACCCGGATATGTCCTGTCTTTGCAAACAGTGTAGATCCAGATCAGTTGGCTTCTGCAGAAGCCAACTGATCTGGATCTGCACTGTTTGCCATTAAGTATGCGAGTTTATATCAACAACCTGGATCAAGTAATCTGATTGGCAGAAAATTAGAAATTGGTGTGGCATCTTAATTTATTCAGCAGGACAAGGGTAAAGAGAAAAAACTGAACTGTACAGATAAACAGAGTAGTACTGAGTCATTTTTTTTCTTCATAATGTACCGTGTTATGTACCATATAGCTTTAGGAAAGGCATCTTTTTTTTCAAACAAAAGGTATTGATAATTTTCTTATTTCTCCATGAAAACATATTGTGGCTACTTATTAGAAGCCCCTTGGAAAGGGGCGTCTAATGAGTACCCACAACATGTTTTCATAGAGAAATAAGAAAATTATTTATCTAGGTACTCCTCAAATCTGGAAAAAAGCTATAAATATTTTATGGACCACATTGGGTATGCTTTTCATGGAGCAATATTTTGTTATGCCGAAAATGACTCATGCGTCCGGACCCCAGGAAATAATGCTTATATGTTAACCTTTGTCATGCTGAATAAATTAAGATGTCATGCCAATTTCTAATTTTCAGGCAATCAAATTACTTACCCAGATTGTTGATATAAATTCTTATACTTAATGGCAAACAGTGCAGATCCAGATCAGTTTAGAAGCCAGCTGATCTGGATCTACACTGTTTGCAAATGCAGGATATATCCGGGTTCAGCAGGACAAGGGTTAATATTTTTAGTGTCCTGAATTTAAATATAAGCAGACACTATTTTGATATATTTTTACCTCCAAAACAGTAATAAGACTTTTTTCTTTCTTTTTTTTTTTTTTGTTCCGGCTGAATGTTGACTGATGTCCTCAAATTGTCAAAGGAATGCAAAATATTTAATTTTTAGCTCTTTGGTGAATTCAGCAGATGACAAATTGATATTTTTCTTATCCTTTCCAGAAAAATAAGATTTGACATCTTAGGAGACAATTTGCATGAATTACCAGACCCTCTTTATTGGGAAATATAAGAAAAGAAAACAATTCAAAATGTCATCTGCTGAGATTTTTACCCTATATGCTAAGTGCTAAATCAACAGAAGCACTTTGTTGCCAGGATGACTTGCTTTTCTACACTTTGCTACAGGCCTTTTTATTGTTTTCGCTCTTAAGCTATGCTACTTAACACTTAGCCTGCTGGGTAAAAATTTCAGCAGATGGCAAGCAGGCTAAAAATTTCAGCAGATGGCATTTTAAAATATTTTTTTCAGATTTTCCCCTAGAATATAGGCTTTGACATTTTATACAAATTATGCATGGAATGTCAAAGCCTTCTTTCTGGAAAAAATAAGAGAAAAAAATGTCTGTTGACATTTTTACCTAGCATGCTAAGGGTTAACTCCCACATTCTTATGAATCAGCTTAAGGTTTTTAGTGTCAGCTGTCAGGGATGATCATGAAACTATTACTATAATACCTGTCACTATATTACTCCTATTTAATGTTTTGCATGCTCAGTAAACTTTTCAGCAGACGACATTTTGAAATATATTTTCATATTTTTGCCAGAAAACAGGTTTTGACATTTCATGCAAAATTTGCATGAAATATCAAATCCTGTTTCCTGGCAAAAATAGGGAAAAAGTCTCGTCTGCTGAATTAGGTCAGAGAGTGGTAGTAGTTAATATTTGTACATGATTGAGTTACACACCAACCAAATAGCATGATTTTGATCAAGACTCTAAACAAGATTTATTTTGTTTATTTTGACCAAGAAGTATTGATATTTACAGCACATTTTCCTGCAGTGCACAATGGGCCCAGTAGAGATAGGTACGAAAATTTCATTAGTCACGGAAACAGGTGGATTATTTTACATGAAACTTCTGTATCATACAGATTTGATCAAAAGTGATGGGGAGCTTCACCCAATGTTAAAATCTTACAGCTGTAAATCGAATTTGCCGCCTTCCCTTTTGTGTGACACCATAATCAATTCATAGAATATGTTCAGTGAGCTTCTGGCAACAGAGACCAAGACTGGTTAAGAACGAAATACAAAATAAAGTCATGCTTTGATAAAGCAAATAGAGACACAGTCTACCAAAGATTTATAAATCAAATTGACCTGAAACTGACCACAACTACTGAAATTTAATGCAATCTGCTGAAAAGATGAAGTAAACACTC
The DNA here is from genome assembly GCA_964016985.1 of Anodontia alba. Lineage (NCBI taxonomy): Eukaryota > Metazoa > Mollusca > Bivalvia > Lucinida > Lucinidae > Anodontia > Anodontia alba. The sequence goes on from OZ024832.1 coordinate 66,361,729, forward strand.
CAGTTTTTCTTTTGGCATACATAGCCATTGAAATCCAAATGCATATGTTATGCAGATAAACAGCTTGATAACTGTACTGTACTTATCTCCCACTATTTTCTGGAAAGTTGGCGTTGCCGGCCTCAGTGGCTCATTTGGATGCACAGCTGACTGGTGATCAGGAGGTCCCAGGTTTGATCCCCACTGGGTCCGGTGGTGTTCTTTTATAGACATTGATCATGAAATGTTTCCTACCCTCATTCTCTCCCTTCTGCTGATTCAAGAAGGGCAGTTGTCAGTTTCTTTGGAAAGAATGTGCACAAATACTGGTTAACCGCTTAGAGGACTAAGCCTACCCAGAAAAAGTGTGTTTAGTTAAACTGACGGGCTCCACATAACTATAATAAGTTGACTGGGCCATAAACCTCAAGTCAGTCAATCAATGACTCCATGTCATCTGGCCCATACAATTGGAATTGTTGCCACCTCTGCCAGGACAGTTAGGGTTAAAAATAGGCACTTGGACATTTAAGTGAATTTAAGGCAAAGAAAGAGGTTCATATATTCCATGATGATTTCTCATTATTTTATATAGTTAGGGTGATTGGATACACCTTCGAAATTTTGCCACTAATTTTCAAAGGGAGACAACTTTGCATTTAGAAATTTACTTCCGTAGTATTTAAATCCTTTAAAATATGAGAGCCACTCTTAAAGGGAAAACTTTTCGTTTAGAGTATCCCCTGTTGAAAAGGGAAGTAAATATTGCCATGTGTGAATTATTTCCCTTAAAAGTGCATCCATTACTCTTAACCCTTGTCCTGCTGAATATATTAAGATCCTACGCCCACTTCTAATTTTCACATTGATCCAGATTGTACATACTTAATGGCAAACAGTGCAGATCCAGATCAGTTGGCTTCTTCAGAAGGCAGGGTATATCCAGGTTCAGCAGGACAAGGGTAAAAAAGAATCAGTTGAAAGTAAATTTGACAATGAAAAAATTAGTACAGTATCCGAATTTTCTGGCCCATGATGCCAAGAAGTCAATAATAATTTTGACAGGAATGATGAAAAATGGGTACAATTTCTGAATTCCCTGGCCAGTAATGCCAAGAAGTCACTGATAAATTTGACAAGAACAAAGAAAGAATGAGTACAATTTCTGAATGCTGCCCATGATGCCAAGAAGTCAATCTACCATAGTCGACCTAATTACCACAAATGTTCTTTAAGCGCAGTCAAGCAATTTAGTAGGGGTGGTTGGGTGTGGCGAAGGTTAGTGTATCTTGTGTCACCGGGGCGTCCAACTGAGATTGGCTTACAGCTGGGCAAAGCCTGTTATCCTTGTAGCAGGTAAGGGTAGATGGGGGATGTTTTTATTTCTTCTGTTTCTTCACTTTCATTCCTGTTCCTCTTTCTTCCCTGTCCCTCTCTTTCATCTCCTCTACTGTCTCTTCTATGTCTTTTCTCCCTTTCTCTGGGAGACGACACAAAATGACCCAGAAGGGTTGACATGTCGTTAAATCCCAACTCAGTCAATCAATCAAGCAATTTAGTAGTTTTTAGATTAAAGCCTGTGTAGTTTTATCTTCTTTGTAAAAACCTATGTTGTGGGTACTCATTTGAATTGCCTCAACAAGTTGAGGCAATTCAAATGAGTACCCTCAACATATGCTTTTATATCAAATCAGAAAATAATATCGCATCAGCATCATTAAATATGATCCTCATGAAGTTCTCTGCTGATCTTTCTTTAAAGTGTCCCATATTAGGTGGAATATTCAAGTTTTTCCAGTAATTTTGAAAAACCTAAGCACATGGTGAGATAATTAGGTCAAATACGGTATTTTTGGCTCTACCAGGACTTGGCAGCTCTTTAAATATTACTTATTCAAATTCCCCTGTTTAAAACTGACAAGGCTAATTTTCAGTTACAGATTGTTCTGTTTACACAATGCTCCTGTTAAGTGGTAAGATGTTAAGATGAATTGTTATTAAATTGACATATTGATAACAGTAATCTAGATTGTTTACTTTTAGAAAACTCCAGGAATGCAAATAGGAATGAAGCATGAAAAGGTGCTCTCTGGGCATAAGTAAACAGCGAAGGCCCAGATCAGACTGTGCATCTGCACAGTATGATTCACAGTCTGATCAGGGCCTTTGCTGTCCACTGTTCACATATGCCTCTTTCCCCCCCCCCCCCCCCCCCCACACACACACACACACACCCACACACACACACAGACACACACACACACTCACTCACCCACCCACCCCAGTGGGTCAGACCTCCAAATAAAAGTCCCAGTTAAAGTAAAAAAAAAATATAATAATAATGATAATAATAATAATAATAATAATATTAAAAAATGAAACTAAAGTTGATAAATGTATTTTTTTTTTAATTTTCCTCAATTATGTGTATTGTAATCTCTTTGTGGAATTACCTTAGCAAGATTATCCTCATGAAACCCATAATGTACACTTTTGTGGATAAGTATGAAAAAATTTGGGGAATCTCTATTTTCTTTAACCTAGAAAATAGATGGAGGCTGTCTGTTTATCTTATGATGTCAGTGTTTATGTTAAATGTCTGGATCTGTATGATTGAGGTACCTTATATTATATTAATTTAACCCTTGTACTGCTGAATAAATTAGGATACCACGCCCACTTCTAATTTTCAGCCACGCCCACTTCTAATTTTCAGCCAATCAGATTACTTGATCCAGATTGTTGCTATAAATTCACATACTTAATGGCAAACAGTGCAGATCCAGATCAGTTGGCTTCTTAGAAGCCAACTGATCTGGATCTACACTGTTTGCAAAGGCAGGGTGTATCCAGGTTCAGCAGGACAAGGGTTAACAAAATATACCACATTTGCACTAAGTATTGGGACAGACAGATGAATGTTCAACATTCTGCATAAATTTTCAGCTGAAGACTTTTTTTTATATATTTTTCTTTTTTCCCCAGAAAACATGATCTGACATTTCATGCAGCAGTCTCCAATGGAGGCAGTTTGCGCTGGGGAAAATAAGAAAAATGTTGTCAGTTTGTTGTCTGCTGAGTTACCTGAGAGAGTGGTAAAGGCTAAGCAAACAGCGCTGCTGTATATATGATCAACAGATGCAGAAAAGACAGTCTGATCATTGTACACTTTTTGCCACTATTCTAGCAGTTTGGTTGTATTCTTTGGCATCTTATCGGGGTCTGCACTGTTTGCCACTCATTCGGCAGTTTTTAGACACATCAACAGGTACTAAAATGGACTTTTTCAGATTTTAGGACAAGTATGGTAATGAGTTAAGGTATCCATATATTTGTAATTTAGGGTAAACATGGTACCTTTGCTTTAGTAAGAATTAATGCTTTTTTACCTGCCTAATTTTCATGCCTCTGGTTCCTTAATTTTCAGGAACCTGTGGCCCTTTAAAGAGTGAACAGTTTTCTGTATCTGCCCCGTCACAGACGAATATACAGTAAGATCAAGATAATCATATACCCTATGTGTTCAGACATTTTAACTCCTCGGCCAGTTTCCGGGGGCTCTGTTGGATGCAGATTCGTTGGTGATCTGGAGGTTGCTGGTTCAGCTCCGCCTGGTCGGCAACCTTCTTTCATGGAGATTTGATCATAAAATATTTTCTATGGTCATTCTCTCCCTTTGGCTGATTCAAGAAGGGCAGTTGTCAATTTCTGGCAAAAGAATGTGCACAATACTGGTTAACCCCTTAGAGGACTAAGCCTGCCCAGTAAAAGTGTGCTTAGGTAAACTGACCACGCTCAGCATGACCCCATTTGGTTGACTGGGCTGTAAAACGTCAACACAAACAAAACTCCTCACCATACTTGTCCTACAATTTCAACAAGCCTATTTTATTACTTGTTCCTGTTTCTAATAACTGCTGGATGAAGGCAAACAGTGTAGACCCTGATCAGATGCCGCATTCTGCAGCATCTGATCTGGGTCTACATTGTTTGCTCAGGTACCTCTGTCTGAATACTGAGGGTTCAAGTGGTAGTGTGCATGAATTTATAAGGCATTTATAACACCCAGTACTCTTTTCTCTTTTCAGACAATCTCAAATGGAACTGTAGCAAAAGATAAAGAGATTTTAAAGAAAGATATATTAGAAAAAGTGAATGATAAAGATAGTGATAAGGAACCTAATAAAGAGAACACTAACATCAATATTGTTCAGAAGAATGTGGTAATAACAGACGCTAATGCAAATCGTGTGAAAGAGATTAAAGCAAAGCGAAAAGATACTTCGAAACAAATAGCAAGTTCTGTGATTAAAAACGCAAATATACCAAAGTTCCACTATCCGTTAGGTCGACCAGGGAACAAGGATGACGTTGAAGAGGTTTTGTTACGGGTTTCTCAGGAATTCTCTAAAGTGGAGGGAGGAAAAGTGTACAAGCATCAAATGCCGACCATTGTTAAGGTATGTTGTAATTTTTTGATGGCATGAGCTTTAAGCTGATCTGAAGCAGAGACAGACATTTTTTTAAATTGCATTTGATGATTGTGATGATGATGATGACAGTATGCTGGTTTAAATTTTCAGCAGACAATATATTGAAATATTTTTATTATTTCTTTTCCAGAAAATAGGTTTTGACATTTCATGCAAATTGTCTCCAAATATTGAATTACTGTGTCCAAATATCTAGAGCGTTGTACTCAATATAATATCACACATACCTTTAAAAGAGCATAGTTAAGCAATTTCTGCTTCTTCAGAATATCCCCAAGTATTTTTTATGCAGTTTACTATAAAAGCATATATATGACAACGCAAGGCCATTCTAATAGTCTACCCATAAGTACGCTTTTATAAAGCCAATTAGAGAAAAAAAATCATATCCATCATTTGGTACTCCCTTCATAAAGTCCTCTGCTGATCTGGGCCCAGTTGTTCAAAGCCTCATTAGCTTAACGAGCTCATTCAGGGTCATTTTGTTAATTGTTTTAGTGGATTCAATACACAATATTCTGATATTTTTTGCTGAAAAAATGTGAGTAGCTTTTGCACTGCAAAAGCTACTCACATTTTTTCAGCAAAAAATTTCAGCATATTTGCATATCACTCGATGTAAATTTTAATGAATCGTTAACTTACGATGTCGTTAGCTTTGAACAACTGGGCCCTGTCTTTTAAGAGTGTCCTTGTTTGTTATTTTGATATTTTATTGTACGTTAAAAGCCTAATTGCACAATGCGGTTATTAGGTGGAATACTATAATTACAGCATAGCTCTTGATAAGGCATTTTTTCCACTAAAAAGTATCTTTTCTTATTTCTGGACGAAAACATATGTTGTGGGTACTCATTAGAAGTGCCTTGGTGAGGCGCTTCTAATGAGTACCCACAACATATGTTTTCGTCCAGTAAGAAGAAAACTATTTACCTGATACCCACTCTTATCAAGAATAATGATTACAGTATGCAAAATTTGTGCCAATTTCCCCATCCCATGTAGATCCTTTTTCTGTTGTAGGCATGTGGTTACCCCCTCTACTGGAAATGTCCTATGTTCATGGCATCTGGTGGAGCCAAACAAGGGTTCATTACATACCAAATGTTTTCTTCTATGTGGAAAAGGTAAGCAGCATTGCCAATTATTAACCGTTAACCATTTTACATCGAGTGGACTTTTCTACCACAGCTCTGGACAGGTCAGTTTCCAATAGCAGGGTGTTTGGTTAGTTTTTTATTATTACGATGTTGTATAGAAGTTCCTGTAATTAATGCAAACAGTGTAGACCTTGATCAGATAATGCATTCTATGGCATCTGATCTGGGTCTGCACTGTTTTCCAATTACCCTTTTGGTTTAAACATATTTATTTCCGAAATGTTTACATATACAACACAAACAAAAATACAACAATAGGATTAGAACAAAAGCATGAAATCTTTATTTAGTTCCTTTCCTAATTACCCTTTTGTGGGGTTTCCAAACTAAAATGGATTAAAGAGCTAGTAACAACAGCAGAAAAATGACATTCTAAAATATTTTTAGCTCTAGATAAGGAGTACTTGATGAAAAGTCTTCAATAATTTTTCTTATTTCTCCATGAAAGATATCAACCCTTGCCATGCTGAATAAATTAAGATGCCATGCCCACTACTGATTTTCAACCAATCAGATTACTTGATATGGGTTGTGGATACAAAGTCACATATTTAACGACAAACAGTGCAGATGCAGATCAGTTGGCTTCTTTAGAAGCCAATTGATCTGGATCTACATTGTTTGCAAAGGCAGGGATTATCTGTGTTCAGCAGGACAAGGGTTAATGGTTATCTGGGAAAGGCCATAATTATGAAGCACAGCTTTCCAGAGGCAACGAAAGAAGAAGAAATGAACAAAGACATAGAAAAAAAAAAAATCTGATACAGATACAATATCTGACATTCAAACAAAGAAGAACTGCAATGGAGGATCAGTCAGCAGAAAAAAAACAAAAACTACTGGGCTGGGGGTAGGGGGAGCTTAAACTTGTGTTGGCATTCACTAGAAGCACCTCACCAAGGCACGTCTAATGAGTACCCACCATATGTTTTGATGGAGAGCTGGAGCAAATTATTCCCATTACACTGGCAGCTCTTTATAAGACAATTTATTATAAGACAGTTATGGACATGAGATGATTTAAAGGTGTGCCCCCCTTCCCCCCCACCTCCTCCCCCCCCCCCCCCCACCCCCCAAAAGTATTGTATCCAAACAAAAAGACAGACAGACCTCAATAGCTCAAACACTGATGGCTTGTTTACCATGGCTAATTCAAACACATTTTTTTTTGAGTCGCGATAGCTTAAGAAAACAAATATTTAGGGAATTTTTTTTATTTTATTATGAAATTGAATGTTGTGTGTACTCATTAGAATCACCTTGTTGAGACAATTCTAATGAGTACACAACAATTATAGTGTAGACGATCGAAAAAATTTCCCGAAATTATTGCCATTTGCTCCCAGACCTGGCGCCATGTTTAACCCTCAGTAGCTTGAACTACCCATGTCTCGAACAAATTTCCATGGTCCCAAAGATGTTCAAGCCATTGAGGTTTGACTGTATATGGTCATTTTTCTATATTAGCTATACATGTTTGTTTGGATACAACAGGTTTTTCTGTATAATCTGTACATTTTGTTTCGATACAATATGGTTGTGTAGCTGAAATGGTAGTCTGGCCCCAGACCCTTTCTTTATTTTTATTTTTCTTTTTTCTTATCTTTTTTTTTTTTGAAGGGACACAACACTTGTATAGCTTATAGAATTTTTGTTTACTTAAGTCCCTTGTTCAGCCATAGGTAACTTGAAGTTGGATTAAAGAGGATCATGATAAAAAAAAAAATAATGTAGAGAAAGAGAGAAATAGATAGAAAACAAAAACGACTGGAGCCAGTCTACTGAAATGGGTTTGCTTTAGATTCCATTTAACCCTTAAAACGCCAAGAAAACTTGCATCTGAAAATGTCGTCTGTTTATGTCGTCTGCTGAATATTCTTGCAAACTTTTCAAATATTTTATGCATACAGGCAGACAGTGTGGGTCCAGATCAGACTGCTCCTAAAGGAGCAGTCTGATCTGGGTCCACACTGTTTGCAAAAATGACTTAAATTCACAGGCAGAAGACAAAGCAGACGATAATTGTTGTGATTGGCAGTTTAAGGGTTAGTGTTCCAAAGAGTTTGTGGTGTACTTAGAGTAAATAAGGTACTGACAGTTTTCATCATTCATATGTTCATGTTTCAGAATAAACCAGTCCTGTCACGACAGGGCAGCACAGTTTATTATGCTACTTGCCAAGTCAGGGTCCAACTACATAGAAAGTGAAGATATAGTTCCATTAATACAGGTAAGTTTAATTGTTATTATGTAGATTTTTTATGTTACCCATTACGGCACATGGAGGCGGTGGCAAATATGTTACGTGCATGCGTTTGTACAGCCATGCTTTCATGGGTGACCCATAGCAACAGATAAGGCGTTTTTTTTCATCCGAAAAATGCTGACATCTTTCTTATTTCTCCATGAAAACATATGTTGTGGGTACTCATTAGAAGTGCCTCGTCGAGGCGCTTCTAATGAGTACTCACAACATATGTTTTTGAGGAGAAATAAGAAAAATATTATGTGGATACCCTCTCTTATCTGTAGCTATGGACTGACCCATGCACCCTTGGTGTCACTATCTCTCACCAAGTACCTCCTTGTCCAATTTATACTCATCTCAGGGTATGTTGAGCATTAGCTATGTGTACTATTGATCTGAAAATTTTCTTAACCTTAGTGAGATTCAAATCCATGTCCTCCCGCTTGCAAGTTGAGAGACTAACCACCAGGCTAGCCAACCCACTGGTGAGTTTAATATCTAGACCTATGTTAAGTGTATTAACAGCTGAAAGTACAGTTTAACCCTTATTCTGCTGTTTACAACTTTTTATGCTGTGCAATGTGCTGTCTGTGACTGCTACAAGCGTAATTAGGGCATACAATTGTTTGCCATTCCTCTAAATATTTTAGGAAACACTTGCATAAAAAGCAAAATTTAGGCCAATAACTGATGGAATAAAGTGTTCAAAATTTTAGGACCTTTACTCTAGCCTGGTAGCATTGTTATGTCTCTTCCCTTTAGGGTTGGGAGACATATTGTTTTTCCCCCAGGCATCTGTCTGTCTGTCTGTCACACTCGTGTCCACTCTATAACTTGAAAACCGTTCAAGCTATCTTCACGAAACTTCATTTGAATATCAATCAACATTAGATGACATGCAGAAAGCAAGAACCATAACACTTGCATTTTATACTTTTTGAGTTATTTCCCTTGGACTCTATCACAAAATCGTAACGCTCTATAACTTGAAAACCATTCAAGATATCTTCACCAAACTTCATGTAAATATCAATCAACATTAAACAACGTGCAAGAACCATAACTCTTGCTTTTATACTTTTTTAGTTATTTCCCATGGAATCTGTGACAAAATCGTGTCTGCTCTACAACGTAAACCTTTCAAGCTATCTTCACAAAACTTCATGTAAATATCAATCAACATAAGATGACGTGCAAAGAGCAAGAATCATAACTCTTGTGTTTATGCTTTTGAATTATTTCCCTTGGACTCTGTCACAAAATTGTGTCTGCTTTATAACTTGAAAAACATTCAAGCTATCTTCACGAAACTTCCTATAAATATCAATCAACATTAGATGACATGCAGAGTGCAAGAACCATAACTCTTGCATTTATACTTTTTGAGTTATTTTCTTTGGAACATTGTCCGACACAAAACTGTGTCCGCTCTGTAACTTGAAACCTGTTAAAGATATCTTCAAGAAACTTTTCATGTAAATATCAATCAACATTAGATGAGATGCAGAGTGCAAGAACCGTAATTCTTGCATTTATACTTTTTGAATTATTTCCCTTGGAAGTTTGTCAGTCATAAAAAACGTGTCCACTCTATAACTTGAAAACCGTTCAAGATATCCTCAGGAAACTTTATATGAATATCAATCAACATTAGACGATGTGCAAAGCGCAACAACCATAACTCTTGCATTTATACTTTTTTAGTTATTTCCCTTGGAATCTCATTATCTAATACAAATGTTCGCTGAATGTACAATACAATATGACACCAAAAAGGGGGTGGGGGGTGGGGGAGAGGGAGACATCTATGTTTTTGTAGAAATACAAATTCTACTTGCAGGCTTTTTTATTGTACTGATTTCCATGAAAATAGAGAAATAAATTATATTTCATATGTTTTACAGGATGTAGTTGATACCCACCCCGGTCTCACCTTCTTATTAGAAGCTCCAGAATTTCACTCCAGATATGTAAATACTGTAAGTATTCACAGTAATTTTCAAGGTCATTTTGGATTTACAGTGTTATGCAGAATATTTTCCTTATTTCTCCATGAAAATGTATGTTGTGGCTACTCATTAGAAGCGCCTTGGCAAGGCGCTTCTAATGATTACCCACAACATATCTTTTTGTGGAGAAATAAGAAAACAATTACTATATTCCAGGCGAGGGAAGATAAACACCACCTTATGTGGAGTTGAATGCAGGTTATGCAGGATAATATTTTACTTATTTTTTCATGAAAATATTTTGTGGGCAATCTTCTAGTGAGTACCTTGGGCAACATTCTTTCATGAAGATTTGATCATGAAATATTTTTGACAGTCATTCTCTCTCTTCCACTGGTTCAAGAAGGGCAGTTGTCAGTCTCTGGCAAAAGAATGTGCACAATACTGGTTAACTGCTTAGAGGACTAAGCCTGCCCAGTAGAAGTGTGGTTAGGTAAACTGACTGTGCTCAACATGACCCCATTGGGTTAACTGGACCATAAAACCTCAACACAAACTAGTGTAGTGAGAACCCCCAACATGTTTTGTGGAGAACAATATCAAATTTTTGGCGAAAAAAAAAAAAAAAAAAAAAAAAATGTTCCTTAGGTGGAATGTTGGTTGTGCAACAGTGGGAAAAATATATATAAGAGTAGTAGGAACGAGTCGAGAACTGAGCCATCATGCACTGTACACAAACTAGTTCTCATTTCTCAAGTTGCAGGTATTCATTAAAAGCTCCTTATCGAGGTAAGGTGTTTCTCAAAAGTACCCACAGCATATGTTTAGGTGCTTTTGATGATTGCTAAAAATATAATCAATTATATTTTGTGGAGAAATAAGAGTGAAGTAATATGGTCAGGGCATGGGCATTAAGCCAGTTATTGCTGAGCAAATTGATGTCACCTTTAGAATATACTGGTGTGGATGGCATTGACCTCAGATTTTTGATACAAGAAGCAGATGTTATATATGTCAACATTGTGTTTCTATTTTTGTAATTTTATAGTCGAGACACAGCACTGACCTTGTATTTCTGGTTGAAAAAAAAGTTCAATCAGTCTTACTTTATATTTATGTCCCCGCAACCTACGGGAGGGGGACATATTGATTTTGGTGTAGATCCTGTTGGCGTGGGTGTGACACTTTCTTGTCTGCACAATATCTTGTGAACCAATAGTTGGATATATAATTGGGACAGAACAAAGAACTGATTAGATTTTGGTGACCTTGACCTGATTTTCAAGGTCACAGCAGTAGAAAAACTGAAAATTCACGGTTGTGGGACATCTCTTTTATCTGAAAACGCTGTTACTGGTTATCATAAGTATTCAGAGAGACGGGCTTGAGTGAACAGTGTAGACCCAGATCAGATGCTGCATTTGCAGCATCTGATCTGGGTCTGCACTGTTTGCCACTCATCCAGCATTTTTCAGACGAGTAAATATTTTGTAAAATATACATGTTCGCATATTAGGACAAGTATGGTAAGAAGTTAAGGTGTCCCAGTATTCAGGGTAATTACAAGATATTTTTCACCCAGCCTGTACATAACATAATTATTTGAAATATTCAGTCAGAGGAGTTTGGGGCAAACAGTGTCTACCCAGATCACATCGGTCCTCAAAGTCTCTTTTTATAGACCCTTATATTTACATTAAGTATATGGACAGACAGGCCTAAACAAATAGTGTGCAACCGGTACAGTGGCTCAGTGGTAGAGCGTCCGCTTTGTCATCGGGAGGTTGCGGGATCGATCCCCGGCCTGGTCATACCAAAGACTTTAAAAATGGTACTAGCTGCTCTTTCCCTTGGCGCTCAGCATTAAGAAAGTAGAGCTAGAACTGGTCAGCTCAGTGTCAGTATAATGTGACTGGGTGGAATATCATGTCAAAGTGTCTGGGGCATGATATTTCAATGAGGCAGCACTCTAAAAGGGAGCATTGAACTCCCTGCCATATCCAGACACCGTTTTGATATAACTGAAAGATTGTTGAAAGCGCCTTTAAGCCCAAATCAAACAAACAAACAGTGTACACCCAAATGAGTTGCTGCAGAACCCAGGGTTGGCCTTGTAATGCTTAGAAAAAGTCAAGCAATTCTTCTTCTAGCCAGCTTGATACAAATCAGAATATTGACACCGCCAAAATCTCTTTAGATTCTGCAAAAAATGTCAGCGTTTATTTATTATTTGTCATCATGGCTACTCCATGGCAGTGGAACTTACATGCAGTTTTCAAGTTTCATCAGCCAGCTAAAATATAGTCAAGCAATCATCTTCTTAGTTAGTTTAATACTTGAAGGCTTTGGCTTTCTAATCAGAGTGCTGACCCCACCAAAATCTCTTTCTATTCTGCAAAAATGGCAGGCATATGTGCAAGGAAATGAAGCACAAGTAAATCCTTCTGGCTGTGGGTGGTAGGATGGCTGTGGGTGGTAGGATGGTTCACTTTCCTGGTGAAATTTTCAGAGGCTTGGTCCAGCCATCATTGACATTTTGCAGGAACTTGAAGCAAGAACAGGGTTTTTGGGCCTTTTTTCATCTATCCCAATCTCAAAATCAAATAAAGACATGGGTAAATTATCTACCTTTGCCTAATTAAATACCTACCTTAGTTTAACCCTTACCATGCTGAATAAATTAAGATGCCCCACCCACTTGTTATTATCAGCCAATCAGATTACTTGATCGAGATTGTTGATATAAATTAACATACTTTATGGTAAACAGTGCAGATCCAGATCAGTTGGCTTCTTCAGAAGCCAACTGATATGGATCTACACTGTTTGCAAAGGCAGGATATATCCAGGTTCAGCAGGACTAGGGTTAATTTAATAAACAAATTCTGATTCTGTAGGGGATATAATAAAGGCTGTTACATGATGCCTTTTGCAAAAACAGGTTTGGCAAAGTAACTACTGCATGTTCCTGTGAAATGATGTCTGTTTTTTATGGACCCATAGACCCATTGATTCCACTGGAAAAAATTCTTGGCAGATAACTGGTGTCTGAATATTCAGGGTTTTGTGTGAAATGATATAAGGCACAATGTGGAAAAAGGCTCTTATATCAAATGAGAACAATGAAAGCTTGGATCAGCATGCACACCTGTGCAGTCTGATCTGGACATTCTCTGTTCATCATCATATACTACAATATACATTGATTCTGTAAGCGGGCAACAAAGGCTCTGATCAGCCTGCACAATTGTGCAGACTAATCTGGGCCTGTGTTGCCCGCTAATTGCATAAGGGCCCCTTTTTTTTGCATTGCACATTATATCTCTTTGTAGACCCATGAGCCCATTGGCTCCTTTGAAGAAAGTTCTTGGCAGAACTCTGGTGTCTGAATATTTAGGGACTAGTGTCTGCATATTTAAGGTACCTATATTGCATTTTAAGATATGATGGACTGTGTCAAGAAAAAGTGCTTGAAGCCATATTGCAAAGGGCAGAAGGCCACAAAGTACGGTCAGAGATTCTGGTTCATACAACATTTGAGTATTGCCAAATCTTAACCTAAAGAACAATTAAGGCTGTGATAAGACCGCACAGATTTGCAGACTGATCTAGACTGTTTCTGTTCAGACATGCTCGTAGCTCTTGATAAGACCATTTTTTCAATCCAAAAATATTGATATTTTTCTTATTTCTCTACAAAAACATATGTTGTGGGTACTCATTAGAAGTGCCTTGGCAAGGTACTTTTAATGAGTACCCACAACATATGTTTTCATGGAGAAATAAGGAAAACATTGACATGATACCCACTCTTATCTAGACCTATGCATTATACTATAAGACCCCATTTCACCAGACTTACCTAATTATATTGGAACAGCAGATCAGATGGTATGGATATTTTTGGTAAAGAAAATAATGATTTCTTTTCTTATTTCTCCACAAAGACATATATTGTTGGTACTCATTAGAAGCACCTCAGCAGTGCTTCTAATGAGTACCCGCAACATATGTTTTTATGGAGAAATAAGATAACTAGCTATCTGGATGCCACTCCTATTTCATCTTCAGCAGTGATTATTTGCACCTGTAATTGCAATTTTCCATAATAAAGTGTTACTTAGCACTCTGGAAGGCATCTTTAACCATTAACCCTTGTCCTGCTGAACTCACATATACCCTGCCTTTGGAAACAGTGTAGATCCAGATCAGTTGGCTTCTGAAGAAGCCAACTGATCTGGATCTGCACTGTTTGTCATTCAGTATGTAAATTTATATCAACAACCTGGATCAAGTAATCTGATTGGCTGAAAATTGGAAGTGGGTGTGGCATCTTAATTTATTCAGAATGATAAGGGTTAACATGCGAAGCAAAATTGTAGCAGAAGACATTCTAATTTTTTTATTATTATTATTATTATTTCTTAGAGAAAATAAGGCTTGAAATTTCAGGCAGATAATTTACATGAAATTTCAAGCCTTGTTTTCTATAAAAAATAATAATGATAAAAAAAAAATAAATAAATACTCAAAATGTTGTCTGCTGCAGTTGTGATAAACACATTAAGGGTTAAATGATTTATGTTTGGAGCAGTAAAGCATAGCACTAGATGAGGAAATATCCAGATCTTTTTCTTATTTTTCCACAGAAACATGCAGGTACATTTTAGAACTGCAGCTTTGATGAGGCAATTTTTATGAGTACCACAACATAACTTATGTTTTTGTGAAGAAATGAAAAAAAAAAAAAAAAGTATCAGAACTTAAAATACAAGACAAGATACTTTTTCAGTACAAAAGTAGTGTTATTTTCCTTATTTCTCTATAAAAAAACATGTTGTGGGTACATCTGTTTTGTAGAATTGCTTCCTTAAAGTGCACATTTAATGAGTACCACAACATACATTGTAATTAAATTTTTGTGAAGAAATAGAAAAAACTCTGTACTTAAAGCTAGACAAGATACTTTTTCAACCAAAAATTCTGATATTTTCCTTATGCCTCCTTGAAAACATATGTTGTGGGTTCTCACTGGGATTGCTGTCGTGATAAGGCAGTTATAATGAGTGCCACTAAGTATAGTAAACAAAATATAGTTTTGTGGAGGAATAAAATTTCAGTACAGTAAATGTCCTAAAATTTCATATACCAAAGTGTCTGATATAATGACATATGCGAACAGTGCAGACCCAGATCAGACTGCTCCTGAAGGAGCAGTCTGATCTGGGTCAGTACTGTTTGCCATTCCACAAAGTATTTTAAGAAAAAACTGCATAAAAGCAAAATTCAGACCAAAAAAGTATGGAATAAAGTGTTCAAAATTTTAGTACATTTACCATACTAATAGCTAGATGACACTTTTTTTCAACTAAAATTTATTAATGTTTTCCTTTTTTCTCCATGAAAACATTATATTGTGGGTACTCTTTGGGCCTCAGTGAGTATCCAAAACATGTTGTTTTTTTGTGTAGAATAAGAAAAATATTTATCTGGTTATGCCTCTTATCTAGAGCTCTGACAACCTTTTAATGAAAATGTAGGTCTTCTCAGGAGCCCTGAGAACAAAGTGCATCTGTCTGTTACAGTTATAATCAGGGATATAAGCAAATTTTTGCTGCTATATTGCCAAGTATTCTTCTGTAATGAAAATGGTGCATTGATTATGCTTTCCGCTTTCAGTGCATCACACGAAATGGGTCTGTAGAGGAAATATGAAAAGAGAAGGTCCATTTGATCTGAATGACTTCACAAAGTCTGATCAGGCCCAAAAGCTGTCCAACCATGTTGTTGCAAATGAAAATGTTTTCAGAAGTGTAAAAATTATAACACTGGTCCCCCCCTGGCTTTTTAAATGAAATATTATAAAACTTAACACTTGAAGAAAACTTATTTTTATATCCCACCAAACAACAGTGGCGGGATATTATGGTTTCATGTTGGTGTTTGTGTGTCTCTTTGTCCTTCCATCCATCCGTATGTTCGTCTGTTGTATGAATACAGGGTTCGCACAGGCTTGAAAAGTACTTGAAAATGAAGGGCAGTCTTGAAAAGTCCTTGAAAACAAAATTTGTCTTGAAAAGTCCTTGAAAACTGACCATAGACCTTGAAAAGTACTTGAATTTCACATTTTCTTGTGTTCTAGACAATTTTAAATCTCTGTGAGAATCAAAAGTAAAGTTCCTAAAAAAGATCGGCAAGTTTCGAGTAAAGACAGATGAGCAGGAGTTCCATAACTAAAGAGTTCGAATGTGCTTGGCGCAAAAACAAAGTTCGAATACACATAGGTTCGAATGATTCGTACTTGATGTTTGGATTGTCTCCCTTGCAGACTGATACTTGGCGATTTTGACAACTTTTATTACTGAAAAAGGTCAATTCAAATAACCAGACTAAACAAAAAACAAAAATGGCGTCTGCTGTTCTTTAATGTGTGTTTTTTTGGACCCTAAATTTATTTTCTGCGTAATGGAAATGTGTGTTTATAGCAGAGAGTGGCAAAAACGATATTCTTGGGTAAAGGAAACGAACAGTAAACATAAGGCGCACTGTCAACCTTGTAATAAGGACATCGACACAAATGGGTGAAAGTTCATTATGGTCACAGGCGCAGGGAGAGGGGCATAAGAAACCAGAAAAAGTGATGTCTCGGACATTCGTAAATTTCTCACAGGTTAAAACAGAAACTGTAACCACAGCTTAATACTTTTGGTTTTAAGAGAGTTCATTTTAACAGAAATTATCAGTTTTTTAGCCCAAATGTTTTCACTGGCTGTGGAAGCAATGAATGACAGTGCCAGATTTTACAAATTTGTGTAAGTATTATAGTCCTTGAAAACTTAAAGTTGGTCCTGGAAAAGTCCTTGAAAAGTCCTTGAATTTGACTTGGCCTTGCCTGTATGAACCCTGGAATATACATCCATCCATCCATCTGTCTGTCAGTATTTTCATTTCCGGACAATAACTTGAATATGTATTCAATGGATTTTCACCAAACTTGGTATGTGCATTGATATCATGCAGGTCTGGTTTTGGATTGCTAATGGGCAAATTTTGTCAGTTTTTCACAGTTATCTACCCACAACACAGTAATGGCTGGGTTTTATCGTTTCATGTTTTAATTTTTTCATTATTTCTTGGAGAAAATATGTCTTGACATTTTATCTGAATAGTCTGCTAGAGTCATGGGGAATGTCAAAACCTTTTTTCTCTGAAAAATATAATAAAGAAGATTTTCATGCATGTGTGATTAGCACTTTTAGCGTTAGGCTTCTTCTATATTTTCAGGTTATAGCTAGAATATTTTACTGTGTAAACAGATCATGGACGGGAAGAATAACAATTCCTGAGTTACGAAAATCCAACTTTTTACAGGTAGGTGTTTTTTGCTTTACACTCTACCACTCCTTGGGCAATTACAGCAGACTACAAATTGATATTTTTCTATTTTTTTCCCAGAAAACAGGATTTGACATTTCATGCAAATTGTCTCCATTGGAGACAATTTGCATGAAATGTCAAATCCTGTTTCCTGGGAAAAATAAGAAAAATATTTCAAAATGTCGTCTGCTGAAAATTTTTCCCAGAGTGCTATGCATTAATAATTACAGTCTGGCTTCTTGTAACACCTACAAGATAAATAAACATTTCGTTTATTCGGTCTGCATCTGCATTCTCCAAGTAATTTGTGCTGTAACATGAGAAATTGTACCTTCGGACATATGCATCCTAGCTAGCGATGGCTCATATCAGCTTGCACATCTTCATAATCTAATCATAATCAGTCTGTAGTCTGTTTTAACTTTTACCACTTTCTGAGCAAATTCAGCAGACGAGAAATTGATCCGAATTTTCCCAGAAAACAGAATTATGACATTTCATGCAAGTTGTCTACATTGGAGACAATTTGCATGAAATGTCAAATTCCGTTTTCTGGGAAAAATCGAAAAAATCTAAGAAGACAATTTGCATTAAATATTTCATCTGCAATTTTACCAAGCGTGATAAATAGAGATTATTATATGGCAATTTTCATATCATACCCCATATCAACTCGAGACACCCATACCAGCCCGAGGGCCGAAGGTTGATATGGGGTAGGATATGAAAATTCCATATCGTTTCTTTCTGACAAGTTTGCCTATTTGTTACGGTATGCTGAGTCATACTAGTGTACTGCTAGAGCGCTGAGTGCTCTGAATAGACCGCCTAGTGCTCCGAATGGGCTAGACTGCCGAGTGCTCTGAATGTGGTGATACGGGTTTTTTGCACGGGCAAAAAAGCCGTATCACCCAAGTGACTCATTATCACACCTCTTGCGCTCTTGCGCTCCACAAGAGTGATATCTGCTTGAAAGCCATGTTAATATCATATATGCAAAGTAACTACATCTTCTAGTAAATGCATAGCAACAGATAGGGTGCTTTTTTCATCCAAAAAATGCTGATATCTTTCTTATTTCTCCACGAAAACATATGTTGTGGGTACTCATTAGAAGCGCCTCGGGTGAGGTGCTTCTAATGAGTACCCACAACGTATGTTTTTGTGGAGAAATAAGAAAAATATTATGTGGATACCCACTCTTATCTGTAGCTGTCAAATGTATGATAAGTATTAAGAAATATTTGATCCTTGGCTATACTAAACATGCCCAGTGTAGACTACTCCAACTGGATGATCCAAGTCTTTGCTGCATGTGCATGTTGAGAGATACTTTTTTGTCATGTTGATCATTGTTTTTGTTTATACAGCACTCTACATAAGAAGGAAAACAAACTGGTTGTGAGTATTGTATTTACCCTGGTGATTTGGACAGATAGGCTTTAACAAACAGTGTGGACTAGACTCACACCAGATGCTACTTAAAGCAGCATCTGATACATATCTACACTGTTTGGCACTCAACTAGCAGTTTTCGCCACATTTAAAGACTGTCAAATGGGTGTTTTCAAACTGTAGGATAATAACGACTTCTATATACTTTAACAGATCTGGGTAATCAGAATTCTCCCATTGAGACAGTGCTGATGATTGTCTAATATACTTTTTAGAGAAATATGAAAAATGTAAAAACTTCCTGGTGAAGAAGAAAAGGAAAAACAAAACAAATGTCTGGAATCAGGTTTATGTATTCAGAAGACTTGTTAAGAAGTATTTGGTGGTAAATTCGGAATATTTTTTTTTTCTTACTTCTCTAAAACATATTAAGTGCCCCAGTGAAAATGGAAATTGGCAAACAGTGTGACCCAGGTCAGATGCCACCGATTGCAGCAGCTAATCAAGGTCTATGCTGATTACCGTAACATTAGCAATTCTTTTCCAAGGGGTATCCTGCTATCCAGATAAATATTTTTCATATTTCTCCATAAAAACATTTATTGTTGTACTCATTAAAAGTGCAGTGGTAAGGCGCTTTTAATGAGTATCTACACATTTCATTGGAAACAATTCAATATTTTGGTTGGAAAAAATAGCACTTTAACTAGAAATACGCCTTTAGCTGTGTAGCTGATAAAGTGCCAACCCCTAATTTTAGAGAAGTATATGGAAAATGCTCTAAAAACATGTACATTTAAAAAATTAGCAGTATGCAATATAATAATATATGATTTTTTTATCAGATACTTGAACTGTGTATTTTTCTTCTTTCAGATTTTACAGTTGTTAGAAGAAGAGGATGATATAAATCAAATAAATGACTATTTTTCTTATGAACATTTTTATGTGATATATTGTAAATTCTGGGAATTAGATAAGGACCATGATCTATTTATAGACAGAGCTGATCTCGCAAGACACAATGAACATGGTAAGTTCATTTTCTGGTGATTTTGTCTTCTCCCTATAAGGACCATGTCACTAGTAATACTGCTGTTATGGAGGTAATGGGGTAGAATCCCACTTGGGATGGAAATCACATATATAGTATTCCCTTACACAGTCTTTCTCATGTTACGACACCGTCCTGATAGACAGAAATGCTGCTGATAGGCTGCTAAAAAACATCAAATTCTTCATCAAAAAGATTTTTTGGGCCTCACCTTGTGAAAAGGTGTCTTTGGGCATATGCGGACAGCGATGGCCCAGATCAGACTGCGCATCCATGCAGTCTGATCGAGGCCTTCACTGTCCGCTAACAGAATCATTGGATGCTTCAGAATGTATGAATGGAGAGCAAAGGCCCAGATGATACTTTGTGCATGCACAGGATGATCTGAATCTGCGCATTTTGTGCATGTTCAAAAGCACTTTTTCGCTTACTGCAACCCATTTATTGTATTATTTGTAGAATTCTTAGTATTTGCTTCTCCTGTAGCTCAAAACAGGAAAGACTATTTCTTAAAGTCACCTCCTGCATTCCAAATGTCCTGAAACAGGAATGACTATTTCTTAAAGTCACCTCCTGCATTCCAAATATCCTTGTCTATGGTGTAAGACAAAACCTCTGTCACCAGTGAAAATGAAAATTTTAAGGTATATACCCTGCCACACAATAGCGGCATGGTATTATGGCTCACATTAGTAGTCGTCCGTCTGTTGTACAACTGTCCGTATTTTTATTTCCAGATGATAACTTAACAAATATCAATGGATTTTCACCAAACTTGGTATATGCATTGATATTGTAAAGATCTGGTTTGGGATTGCTAAGGAGCAAATTTCATTAGTTTTTTCATTATTTCTCCGCCACACGATAATGGTGGGGTATTAACCTTTTCGAGTTTTTATTTAAAAGTTTACAGTGTGGTATAGATTTTTTTATCACTGTTAAAAATGAGAAATTTTTTTTTATTATTGAAGGTTTTCCTTTTGATTATTGCATCATGCAGTTAACAGAAGCATAAAGTTGAGGCTGGCTAATCCAATTATATCATTTTTGTCAGTATAATCCTATTTGCAGGGGAGGCAACTCCCTTCTGTCTTATCTAAAAGAAAAAAAAAATGTTCCCATTGGAAACAAATTCTTTCCTTTTAAATTAGACCGCTATCAAAAGGGGCTTGCTATGCATAAATGCAAATATGAAGTCATAAAAATTGACACCTTTGTCAAAAATGGCAGAAAGTCTAGGAAGTGTGTTTAGTCCCCTTCATAAGTTATTGGTCAAAGATGAAAATTTATTGATAAACAGGCCAAAATATTGGACATAGAAAATAATACTACGTTAAATGTCCTAAAATTTTGTACACCAAAGTATCTGATCAAGTGGCATATGCAAACAGTGCAGACCCAGATCAGACTTCTCCTGAAAGAGCAGGCTGATCAGAGTCTACACTGTTTGCCATTCCACCAATTATTTTAAGAAACAACTGAATAAAAAGCAAAATTTTGGTCCAAAAAGTATCAAATAAAGTGTTTGAATTTTTAGGACATTTACATGTGTTTTGATGGCGTATATAAAGTATTGAAAATAGTATTTATTTTTTTTATATTTCAGCAATATCCATTAGAATGATAGACAGAATATTTTCAGGTGCAGTAACTAGGTAAGTAAACTAACTGCCATTTCGATTTGGACAAAAACGATAATGGCAGTAGAAAAGGGTATTGCAGTAAACTCACAATCAGAAAAGAAAGCATTTTTTAGAAAGTTATAAAAGGAAAAAGACTGTTTTATTTTATAAAAAGTATTTAAGAAGGATATAGTATAGAAAGAATATTGCTGATAAAATCAGGCTGGAAATGGATTTTTTATGCCCCTGCCACAGTGGCTTCTGGCAGCAATTTACTATTGTCTGTCCTTGTGGTCGATCCCTGGATCCAAAAGTGTTCACCCATTTCCTCTTCACTAGCTGAGACAGAAACATCAAATTTGGCAAATATATATACACTCCAAGACTGATGCATAGCTCCATTGATCATGAAATATTTTCTACGGTCATTCTCTCCCTTCCGCTGATTCAAGAAGGGCAGTTGTCAGTTTCTGGCGAAAGAATGTGCACAATACTGGTTAACCGCTTAGAGGACTAAGCCTGTCCAGTAAACGTGTGGTTAGGTAAACTGACCGCGCTCAATATGACCCCATTGGGTTGACTGGGCTGTAAAACCTTAACACAGATAGCTCCAGATAAGGCACTTGTTTCAACCAAAAAGTATTGACATGTTTCTTATTTCTCTACAAAAACATGGGTACTCATTAGAAGTAATCATAGCAGACGTTTTTGTGGAGAAAATAAGAAATATATTTACCTAATCCCCACATCCCCTCCCCCCATCTGGAGCTGTTGTGTATTTAACTTTTTTTTTTTTTTTTTTTTCTGTAAACTTGTACTTAGGATGTTGACTTCACATGTTGTTTCCAGCTTTTAATGCTTAACAGTCTGGGTAAAATTTTCAGCAGACATTTTGAAATATTTTTCTTGTTGTTCAAAGAAAACAAGATTTGATATTTCATGCAAATTGTCTCCAGTGGAGACAGATTTGCATGAAATGTCAGAACCTATTTTCTGGAAAAAAAAATAAGAAAAATATCACCAAATTGTTATCTGCTGAATTAGCCCAGATAATGGTAAAGATGATGTTAACAATGCCATGAA
This sequence comes from Anodontia alba, assembly GCA_964016985.1. Classification (NCBI taxonomy): domain Eukaryota; kingdom Metazoa; phylum Mollusca; class Bivalvia; order Lucinida; family Lucinidae; genus Anodontia; species Anodontia alba. The sequence goes on from OZ024832.1 coordinate 66,384,089, forward strand.
CACATACGCTCAGATTTTACTTTGAAAGGTTTTGTTTTTTCTCCTTACAGAGGTAAAACATTTCAAGAAGGAAAGATGAGTTACCCTGAGTTTGTTTGGTTCTTAATGTCAGAGGAAGACAAGAAACATCCAACAAGGTAAATGAGCAACATCGATCAAGTTCTGCTTACGGATGGTCAGGTGGTTTTTCCCCATATTCTCCAGTTTTCACCCACCTTTGATGAACAATCCGTTCGATATGAGTGAAATATTCTTGAAAGGGCCATAAAACCCAATTTAAAAAAAACAAAACATCAACAACATTCAGTATCAGCTCAGATGTGATCAAGTTAAAACACTTTTCCTTAGCCCTCAGTAACCAGTAATTCAAAACTGCTTAAGTCAAACTAAATAAAGAATAATATTGGTTTAGTTTGCTGTATGTTCTTTTCAGTTCAGCTTCTTTTATCTCAAACTACAGACAATCCTCTTTTTATCGACACTCAATACAACGACAAAATTCCTTATGATTATTTGACTGTTGTGAAACCTTAGCTAAGAGGTAATAATTAGTCACAAATTATGCAAGAATTTTATATTTGATTCTCTGAAGAAACATATGTTTTGGATATTTGCTAGAATTGCCTCTGTGAGGCATTTCTAACAAATATTTAAAATGTGTTCTATGAGGAAATAAGAACAAAACAAGCCCTTTCTTACTGTCAATCTGCTCATTAAGTATTCTACACAACAGCAAATTCATTTTAGCCCTAGTCATGCTGAACCTGGATATGTCCTATCTTTGCAAACAGTGTAGATTCAGATCAGTTGGCTTCTGAAGAAGCCAATTGATCTGGATCTGCACTGTTTGCCATTAAATATGTGAATTTATATCAACAATCTTGATCAAGTAATCTGATTGGCTGAAAATTAGAAATAGGCATGGCATCAATTTATTCAGCAGGACAAGGGTTAATGGCAACATCTTTGGGAACAAATGCTGTCGTTGTAATGAGGGTTCACTGTACTATTATCTCAGACTAAAACTGGTCCCCAGAAGTTTGAGATGAGACTTGACTGTATTTGGGTACTCATTAGAATTGCCTCACTGATGCAATTCTAATGAGTACCCATAACACATTTTCCTGAAGAAACAAGAAAAATACTACTGCATTTACCCTTATTTGGACAGATATGCTGCCGGCCTCGGTGGCTCCTCAGTTAGATGCAAGTCTGACTGAAGATCAGGAGGTTGCGGTGTGAACCTCCGCCGGGTCAGCAACATTCTTTCGTGGAGATTTATCATGAAATATTTTCTTCGGTCATTCACTCCCTTCTGCTGATTCAAGAAGGGTAGTTGTCAGTTTCTGGTGAAAGAATGTGCACAATACTGGTTAACCGCTTAGAGAACTAAGCCTGCCCAGTAAAAGTGTGGTTAGGTAAACTGACCGCGCTCCACATGACCCCATTGGGTTGACTGGGTAATAGACCTCAACACAAACAAACAGATATGCCTGAGAAAAAAGTGTATACCAAGATCAGATGCTATAGAACTGCATATGATCATGTCCTATACCGTTTGGTACTCATCTGACAGTTTTGGATGCATCAGCAGGTAGTCAGAATGATTTGTTCAAAAACAAGTATGGTAAGGTGTTAATATGTCCCAATACTCAGGGATGACATTTTTATGGTTAAAAATATCTCATCTGTAGCCTTTTTCATTACACATTGTAGGCAAGAAAGCGAGCTTAACATGTGTATAACTGGAAAAGGCCCAGATCAGCCTTGCATGTGCACAGTCTGATCGGGGCATTTTTGTACCTTGGAGAAACTTAGGCTAGTCAAAATTCAAAACCTTTATTCCTTACCATACTCATCCTAAAATTTGAATAGAATCATTAGTCTGGCTGATGATGTTTCAAAACTATTATTGCCTGAATGGCAAACAGTTTAGACCTGATCAAATGCTATATTCTGCAACATCTGATCTGGGTCTACAATTTTTGCTCTGGCCTCTCGGTCTGAATATGTAGGAGAAGTACTGTACTCTACTGCTGTAATAAATGTCCTAAAATTTAATAAACCAAATTTTCTAACAAAATGGCATATGCAAGCAGTGCAGTCTGATCAGGGTCTACACTGTTTGCCATTCCACTGTTAAAATATTTTAAGGAAAACTATACAAATGCAAAGATAGGCTGTACTCTACAGTTACAGTAAAGGTCGTAAAATTTCATACACCAAATTTTCTAACAAAATGACATATGCAAACAGTGCAGACCCAGATCAGACTGCTTCTGAAGGAGCAGTCTGATCAGGGTCTACACTATTTGCTATTGTTAAAGTATTTTAAGGAACAACTGTATAAAAAAACAAAGATAGGTCAAAAAAAGTTTGAATAAAGTGTTAGAAATTTTAGGACATTCTGTGGCAACTGATGAAAATCCTGTATTCTTTATCTTAGTATACCGTTTTTACACGAGAGTCATCGCCATTTTTCCATGTTGTTGATGTCATCATGTTTTGAAACTAGTCGGGAATTAAATTTAAAAGAAGAACTTGGAGTTTAATCTCTTTTATTAAAATTTAAGTAGTAATAAACATGCAATATTTCAGCATAGAGTACTGGTTCCGATGTATGGATTTAGATGGTGATGGTTATATATCAATGTACGAGATGGAGTATTTCTACGAGGAACAAATGCAAAAGATGGAGGCTGTAGGGATTGAAAGGTTGCCGTTTGAGGATTGTTTATGTCAAGTAAGCAGTTATTTGTTACCAGAAAATTACAGATTGAATTGTTCATTTGTTGTGAATTTTTGGAGTTAATTTATTAGTATTTAAAAGAATACCTTGGTATGCTTATTTAATGAGGTTGAGGCTGATCAGGATCTTTTTTTTTTTTTAAAAAAAAGGAAGAAAAAAAAATTGTATGTTTTAATAAAGTTTTGGCCAAAACATGGGATAGAAAAGAAGTGAGTTTCTGTTATGCTTTAGGTGAATTATGGTTTAGGGGAAATCAGTGGAAGCAACTCTGCAAGTGTTTTCTTAAAAGGGATCTATTCAAAAGGAAAACAATTGCTCCCATGATTCTTTTCATTTAGAGTGGACCACTTTTTATACCCCGCCATTTGATAGTGGCAGTTTATGGTTTCACATTGGTCGTCCGTGTGTCTGACCATCTGTTGTACGTCCATCCGTGTATTTTGCTTTCCAGACAATAACTTGAGTAAATATCAATGGATTTTCACCGAACTTGTATGTTCAGTGATATTGCGGAGATCAGGTTTGGGATTTCTAATGGGCAAATTTCATCAATTTTTCACAGTTACCTGTCCCCACACGTTAGTGGCGGGGTATTAGTGTTTTCTTTAAAAGACTTGGTGTGCAGGAAAGCACAGGAGTCACAAAAGTTTTCTCCCTTGTGAAAAATGGTGGAAAATCTAACAAGTGTATCCAATCCCCTTGAGTTTAGTTTTGCACTTATTTGAGCATGTGTTTGCTTTATTTACTCAACATGAAACTTACCTTGTGCTACTGATAGACCATTCAGACAGCTGAATTTCACTGACTTAATTTTCTGTATTATGGTAAATGTCCTAAAATTTCGAACACTTTATTCCATACAGTTTATCCTAAATCTTGCTTTGTATATAGTGGTTCGTAAAATACTTAGTGGAATGACAGACAGTGTAGACCCTGATCAGACTGCTCCCAGGAGCAGTCTGATTTGGGGCTGCACAGTTTGCATATGTCATTTTGTCAGCAACTTTGATGTACGAAAGTTTAGGACATTTACCGTATCCATAGGATAAATTGTGTAGAAATGTTAAATTCTCAAATAATATCACATTGAATACTTGTTCAGCCTAAACACTGTCAAATTATCAAAAACTGTAAAGCAAAAGGTGGTTTGCTGTATCAATCCACAAAGCTGTTGGCAAAATATTATTTTGTTCAGTCTGTTGTTGGTACATGTACTTTCTTTCATTGAGAAGTATATCTTTGATGTAGACACAAGACATATATGTCAAATAAATTGCTGAATTAAAGTCGACAGTGCAAGATATGGTGATAATTTGTGTAATGGAAAAAAAAGTGAGGTGTATACTGAATTTGCCATGTCTGTGATTTTGTTATACTAATGCAGGGTAGCTAGAGTATAGTCAGATTTTCTGAGTGTCCAAATTTTCTAATTTCTGTTTTTGTAAAAAAAATTTTTAGCAGACTGTAAATTTAGCTTTTCACTTGATTGCCTCATTTAAGTGCCCATGATGTATGTTTTAGTGGAAAAAATAAAAAAAAATATCTTCTGAATACTATCTTTATCTGGAGCTATGTTAAGATGTATTAAATGTTTTGTTGCAGATGCTAGATCTAGTACAACCAGATGAATACATGAAGGTTGGTTTACGAGATTTAAAGCGATGTAAAATGGCAAACATATTTTTTGACACCTTTATGAACCTTGATAAATTCCTGGAAAATGAACAGAAGGATCCTTTCACCAACTTGCGGGTAAGAGTTATCTCCCATTTTTCACTCTCCTTGCAAAAGCTATGTAATATTTTTCTGTATACTTGTTTGTGAACAGTGATGACCCAGGCCAGCCTGCGCATGTGTGCAGGCTGGCCTGGGTCATCACTGTTCACTATATAAAAACTAGATAATACTGGTACTGAGTAAGCAGGGAGATGTGTAGATGCAAAAATGGCCGAGGATCTTTGGTTTTCAAACATGGGAAACATAGCTCCTGATAAGAGGAGGAGCTAGATAAATATTTGTCTTGTTTCTGCAGTTGTGGGTACTAGTTAGAAGTGCCTCTGAAGAAATAAGAAAAAAAAAAAAAAAAAAAGATACTTTTTGGTAGGAAAAAAAAATCTTATCTAGAGCCATGTATATGAGCCACAAGGTAAGATAATATACATTTGGACATGTGCATCCAATGGAAACTCAGATCAGCCTGTGCATCCATGCACATCTTAATTGCTCACCTGAAGTTACCTTGGAACCTCGGAGGCAAAGAACACCCAATGAATGGGTAGACTGATCTGAGTTTTTGCTGAGCACAGATGTCCAAAGGTACATTTTCTCATATTGCAGATTTTAACGCTTGGCATTCTGGGTAAAATTCTCTCTCAGCAGACGATATTTTTATAATATTTTTATTTTTCCTCATAAAACAGGTTTTGACATTTCATGCAAATTGTCTCCAGTGGAGACAATTTGCATGAAATATCAAATCCTGTTTTTTGGGGAAAAATAAGAACATATCATTAGTTTGGCATCTGCTGAATTAGCCCAGAGTGTGGTAAAGGTTAACAAAGAATCTTACCTGAAGCCCTAGTTCTTGCATCAGTTGGTCCCTTGTTACTTGTGTTGCAATGATGTGTACTGAGGTTTTTTATGTGAGATTTCCTTTGATAATGCATATTTTCGGACTTCTTGATAGACTTAATGATATAGATTTCATCATTATGACGTGCATAACAAGAAATCAGTGTCTTCTATCTTTCTTAACCTTTAGCAGATGACATTTATCAGACCTTTTAGCTCCAGATAAGGCATTTTTTTTTTGAATGAAAAGTATTGATATTAATTCAGAGGAATTGGTAAGAAGGAGTATTTGGTGATAATTATTGGTATATTTCCAGTTCTGTATTAAAACATATGTTGTGGGAACTCATTAGAAGCACCTGGTTGAGGTGCTTCTAATGAGTTCCCACAACATATGTTTTTATGGAAAAATAAAAAAAAAAATATCCAGAATTATCACCAAACACACCTTACAATTCCTCTGATATTTGTTTTGTTTGTCCATGAAAGTGTATATTGTGGGTACTAACTGGAATCACCTCACTGCTTGAGCAGTGAGGTGATTCCAATTAGTACCAACACCTGAGCAGTGAGGTGATTCCAATTAGTACCAACACCATATGTATTCATGAAGAAATAAGAAGAAAAGTTATTTCCTGGATACTCCTTATCGAGAGCTATGAGACATAACAGGATGAAAGAACAAAACAATCTGAGAAATTTGTTCTGTCTGGAACTAAGGAATCGCTTCTCTATGCAGTGGACTCTCTTTATCTCGAAGTCCAGGGGACTCTCTGAAATACTTCGGGATATTCGTACCTCGTCAGATTTGCAGAATTGAGGAAAAAAATAAATCAAACAAGCACATTTCACAAATAAATACAGTCGACTCCCATTATCTCGAATTCCATGGGACGCTCTGAAATACTTCGAGATATCCGTACTTCGACATATCAGATTTGCAGAGTTGAGGAAAAACTAATTCGATTAACCATATTGTACAAATAAATATGTGTAATTGGACTCTTGAAGTTAGAGATATATTAAAAATATTGTGGAAAAGAGGAGAAATTGCTCCTTAGGAGCAATTTCTTCTCTTTTCCACAATATTTGTTTTACCTGTTGTTGGATTTTCATGTTTAGGCAGGGACCAGAGTTTCACTTCGAGATAAGCGGTTATTCGAGATAAGCGAGGTTGAGATAGCGAGAGTCAACTGTATGTAATTTGACTCCTGAAGTTAAAGATATATTGAAAATATTGTGGAAAATAGGAGAAATTGCTCCTGAATATTTTGTTACCTCCTGTTGAAATCAGAAACCAGATTTTCACTTCGAGATAAGCGGTTATTCAAGCTAAGCGAAATCAAGATAACCAGAGTTGACTCAAATCTCATTTGTTACATACTGTTTCAAATGTGATTTTCAAAGAGTATTTTCAAATCTCATTTGTTACATACTGTTGCCAAAACCGTTTCAACCCTGAATTTCTGAAATAGAACCTTTCATCTCAGCATTTGGACACATACACTGCTGCCAAAAAGGTGACAGTTGGAAATCAAGAACAGAATGGCAAACAGTGTGGCTTCTGATGAGACGACTCATTATGAGCCGTCTCATCTGGAGCTACACTGTTTGCGGTAATATCTGCTTTGGTCAACTGGGCTGAAATGGTTAAGTATTTGGACAGACAGGCCTGAGCAAACAGTGTAGACCCAGATAAGATGTCATGGAATATGATGTCTGATCAGGATCTATACTTTTTGTCACTGATCCAACAGTATGGGCTCGCTGCCTTATGCCTCACAGCTTAAGACAAGACCTTTTCCTTTGCAGCCAAAAACTATCATTATTTTCTTATTCCTTGACAATCTTATGGCTGGGGCATTTCTCAGAAGTAGCCACATTTTCATGGAGAAATAAAAATATCTGGATTCCCACTTATCTAAGCATATTTTCTGCTGGTTGATGAGAGATAGCTGTATTTAGACACGAACCCATTTATGCTGAGTGGACTCTTTTACCATAACTCTTTGGACTAGTCCATTTCCTATATAAGGGATGTCTGGTTAGTTTTTATTATGTTTTGTAGAAATTTCTGAACTTAATGCAGACGGTATGCATTCTGTGGCGTCTGATTGGGGTCTACACTGTTTGCCATTGTCCCTTTTATAGGACACTAGGCATAAATAGATTTAAGAAAGGAAAAAAAAAAAAGTAGGTGATGTAATTGCATACTGATGAATTTGCTTTTATATCAGGATCTTGACAGTGATACACCAGAGCCTACTGACTGGGAGAAGTATGCAGCAGAAGAATACGAGATACTGGTGGCTGAAGAGGGAGCTAACGAACAAGACGAGATGTAAGTATTGACAGTATATAATGAATCTTTGCTTGGTCTGTTAACCCTTGTCCTGCTGAACCCAGATATACCCTACTTTGCAAACTGTGTAGATCCAGATCAGTTGGCTTCTGAAGAAGCCAACTGATCTGGATCTGCACTGTTTGCCATTAAGTATGTGAATCTATAACAACCTTGATCAAGTAATCTGATGGGTGGGGCTTCTTAATTTATTCAGCAGGACAAGGGTTAATAAGCCAGAGAGGGATAGAATGTATTCTGACGTGTGATCAGCAAAGGCCCAGATCATCCTGCTCATTCACACAGTCTGGTCATAGTCCTTCCAGTTCACCAGCACAGCCTATGAAGTTCCAAAAGCTCATAACTGACAAAGATACAGCCAGCCTAGAACTCGTATTTTATGCCTAAACTTCTGAGAAGTTGGGAGGGCAATATATATTGCACTGGCTTGTCCGTCCATGTGATTGTACTTCGCGCTTTTCTTGAAAGCAAAATATCTAAGGAACCACTTGAGTTAGGATCATGAAATTTCGCAAGCAATTTGGAACCGATGTGTAGATGATATGATTAAATTTTGGTGAACTTTGGATTACTTTTGTCCCCTTTTCAGAGTTAAGTTCCTTTTCAACTTCGGCATTTTGTATTGTTAAGTGTATAGTTGGGGGCATAGTGTTTTATAAACACATTTTTAGTTTTTTGGGTTTTTTTTTACAAGAAATGCCAGATCTTACTTTTGTCTGCTGCTATGACTTCGAGTGTCTTAAGGTACCTTGTTTTGTCCTTTATAGTTAGTTAGCCATACATTAACCTGCTGAATTTAAATATCAGCAAATAAGTTTTTTTTTAATATTTTCCAAGAAAAAATGACTGGACATTCCATTCGTATCATCCCCTTTTTATGTCAAGTTCATTTTTTCTAATAAAAATTAGAAAAATAGTGATTCATCATCTGCTGATTTAGCCTGTGTAGCACTAAAGGTTGGACGAGACATTTCCTAATCATTGTAATACATCTGTATAGGAAACCAGAGCCATGTCATGATGAAAGTGGATGAAATTTAAATGGAAATAACTTGGTGAGAAAATTTTTACTGCCTTTCTCACTAGGGGCTACACTTAAGGAGAAAATGCTCCCAAAGGGAGCAAGGTCTTGCCTCCAAGAGCAGTCCCCATTTTTGGACGGGTTTTTAAAACCGTCCTTTAAAATAGCGATGTACGGGCGGATGGACGGGCAGTCGGGCGTCGTCCGAGGTTTACCTTTTAGTTAACCTTTTTTCAAAGTTATATGTTACCATTATTCTTCAATGGATTGCTTTCATATTTGGTAGGGATGAAGAGGAGGACCAGTAGATGTTTCACATGCAAGAGAGACAACTCTTACCCTCTTTGTTATTTAAAAAACCCATCCATAATGCCGTTAAGCGTTTTTCTTGTAGATATCATAGCTTCAAATTTTTTTATTTTATCTCATGATTATTTGGATTTTAGGAGGACTTAGAGTTGTGTGATTTTTAGGAGGTAAATGAGATATGTGCTTTGCAGTTTGGGTCTGTTAAGACAGTTACCTGGCTCTTCACCTGCTTGCATGGAAATCCATTATCCACTGACTGTTTATGTTCAATGGTAACAGCATACTGTCCTTTTGACAACTCCTGGAATTATTTTTGTTACAGGGGAGGGTGGGATGGGGGAGTTATTCTGAAGGCAAATATTCAGTTGGGATAAAACATTCTTGTTAAAAAACATACATCATGTCTTGCTCTGATCTTGCTGATTACTCTGATTACTTACTGTAAACTTAAATCTATGCAAAAAATTGATCTAATTATGCAGCTATTCTAATAAAGTGATTTTCTTGAAATTTTTTGGGAGAAATAGTTGTCTTTTTTTCTAGTGTTAATAACTTACTGATGGTATGTAAGAACAATTTTTGAATGTTTCAAAAATTTTGATCAGGTGGAATTTGCTGAAAGTATTGCTGCTGATTGAGCAACCCTGTGAATTTCTCTGTCATTTACATCCTTTTACACAGTGGAGAGAAATTCAGATATTCATTCTGAATAAAGCATAGATAGTTAACCCTGGTCCTGCCGAACCCAGATATGGCCTGCCTTTGCAAACATTTTAGATCCAGATCAGTTGGCTTCTTCAGAAGCCAACTGATCTGGATCTGCACTGTTTGTCATCAAGTATGTGAATTTGTATCAACAATCTGGATCAAGTAATCTGATTGGCTGAAAATTAGAAATAGACGTGGCATGTTAGTTTATTCAACAAGGCAAGGGTTAAGACAAAAGTTATCCTAAATATTCAAATAGACAGGCTAGAACAAACAAGGTAGAGTCAGATCAGACTGCACCCTGATCATTTTAATCAGGGTCTACACTGAATGTTGTTCAGCCAGAATTTTTCAGTGAATCGCCAGTTAGTCAGATGGGCTTGTTGAATTTAACCCTTGTCCTGCTGAATAAATTAAGATGCCGTGCCCACTTTTAATTTTCAGCCAATCAGATAACTTGATCCTGATTGTTGATATAAATTCAGATACTTAATAGCAGACAGTGCAGATCCAGATCAGTTCAGAAGCCAGCTGATCTGATCTACACTGTTTGCAAGGGCAGGACATATCCGGGTTCAGCAGGACTAGGGTTAAGAATAAATAGGCTAAGAAGTTAACATGTCCCAATGTTAGGATATTTTTTGGCATTATGATGTGTTTAACAAACAAAAGTCTACTTGTTTACTAATTATCACTAGTTGTTGTATTGTGGATAATCACAGAACAGTGACACCTCTTGTTCGTACACAAGCAGCATGGAGAGATTTCTAATATGGTAACACACGACTGTTATTATTAAGGGGAGGGGATACACTTTCAGGGGAGACAACTCTATTCAAAAGTTATTTCGTCTCCCTTCTGAAAAGGAGTCTACTCTAAAAGGAAAGAATTTGCTCCCCAAGGAGCAAATTCTTTCCTTTAAGAGTAGATCCTTTTTCAAAAGGGCCTTGGTGTGCTGGAAAGCAAACAGGAAGTCACAAAAGTTTTCTCCCTTGTATAAATATGGGGATATGTCCCATATGTATCCAGACCCCGATATTTTCCTTCTCTTTCTTATAGCTCCAGATAAGAAGGGTATTTGTACAGTGACTGCCCTTATTTATCAAAACAAAAAAGAAAAAATTATTTATCAAAACAAAAAGAAAAATAAAATCAGCCAAACAAAAAGCAACTTGTTTTGTTGGTATTCACATCAGACGTTTTGAGGCAGTTCTAGTGAGTATTTTTTAAAGTTTTTTTCAACCAAAAAAATAGATTATATTGGTAAGGCACTTCTAATAATTACCCACAACATGTTTTCATGGAGAAATAAGAAAAAAAAATATTTATATGGCGCCCTGTCTGAACTGGAGCTATGAGTTATGTCTCTTTAGATGTTACTCTGTTAACTGAGCTCTCCAGGTTAAAAATATGGCTTTACCATTTATTTGACCAGTTTAGACCCAGATCAGCCTCTGCATCTGCACAGCCTAATTAGGGTCTGTAATGTTTGCTTTTAAAATCTTTCATATTGTCTTAACCTGGAGAGGCTTGATTATTAGTTTTATCATGTGGAAATTCTGTCAGAGTCATGTGTATTTCTGTGAATGTGTGTCATATCCCAAGCTTTGATAAAGTTGGTTATACAGATTTTCATTTGTCTGTCTGTCCGTCTACCCTTTTGAGAGTATTGGATTCAGATGCCAGTCCTAAATTCAAGAAAATTAACCCTTGTCCTGCTGAACCTGGATATACCCTGCCTTTACAAACAGCGTAGATCCAGATCAGTTGGCTTCTGAAGAGTCCAACTGATCTGGATCTGCACTATTTGCCATTCAGTATATGAATTTATATCAACAATCTGATTCCAGTAATCTAATTGGCTGAAAATTAGGTGGGTGTGGCCTCTTAATTTATTCAGTAGGACAAGGGTTAAGAAAAGACTTGAGCTGCAGTTTGAGAAAATGTACGTTTGAACATGTGGCCCATCAAAAACTCTGCTCAGCCTGCCCATCTGTGCAGTCTGCTGATCAGAGTATTGACTGCCCCTTCCTCTGAAGAAACATTGTATTCTTGGATGTCTAAAGAGCATCACGTGAAGACTGATCAGACTTGTGCATGCATAGACTGATCTGTGTCTTTGGATGGTGTATATATCGAAAGATACAATATGACTCATTTTTAGCTGGAGCTTAACCCATGCCATGCATAATGAATTAATGCCACGCCCACTTCTAATTTTTTGTCAGCCAATCAGATTACTTGATCCAGATTGTTGATACAAATTCACATACTTAATGACAAACAGTGTAGATCCAGATCAGTTGGCTTCTTCAGCTGATCTGGCTCTAGATCTATACTGTTTGCAAAGGCAGGGCATATCCCTATTCAGCAGGACCAGGGTTAATATACTGAGCACCTGGAGCGTGGAAAATTCTTCCTTAGATCCTATACAACAGCTGTTCCTCAGTTTTTCGCCTTAAAGTCTCTGTGAAATAATGTTGAAAGCGCTGTAAAATTAAAGTATACTATTAAATTTTTAAACAACTGCTATTAGTATCTTTGATCAGCCAAAATCTTCTACAGTACAAAGTAGTGTTTTTGAGTACAAGATATAATGTAGTGGTTTGATTTATTACATGTTGATGTTTTTTATTTATTCATTTTTGTTCAGTGAATAAACTATATTCTGAGACAGCAATATTGTTTAAGGTAATAATGTCTTTTGTTTTTACAAGTACATGTGCTTAAAACTTACCATTGAGTTGAAAGTACTAATTTATTATAACAGGATTCATTATAGCACTGTTTCAGATAAAACACTGTTTAAAGATGGACCATTGTATTTCAAATGAAAATGTATAGATTGTATAGAAGAATGTTTATTTAGGGTCATTTATTTAATCTATACATTTTTGTTTGGATACCAGAAGGTTATTTAGCTAATGTGTGTTTTTGCTTTGGATCCAAGCAATAATATATAAAGAGGCCCTAGCCCCGAGGTTATAAAACTTTTTTCATGCTCAACTCAGCTGAGCATGAAATTTTTCATGCTTATAATTATCAAATAACTAACAATTGCAAACTCTTTCTTGCTAAACATAGCTGAGCATGAAAATTTCTCTGCTAATAAATATGAAAATGCCAACTATTGTTAGCATTTTCATATTTATTAGCAGAGAAAATTTCATGCTCAGCTGAGTTGAGCATGAAAAAAGTTTTATAACCTCTGGGCCTGGTGTGTTATGCTGCAGAGTTGTCTGGTTGATGGAAGTTGGGAAGGGGCTTATGGCTAGCCTTTGCTTCCACTTTGCCATGCTTTCCACTGACTTTTGAAAAATAAATAAAAACTGATCAAGGGTTAAATAACAAAATTCCAGTATACCAAAATTAAACCTTGCCATGCTGAATAAGTTATGATGCCATGTCCACTCCCAATTTTCTGCAAATCAGATGACTTGATCCAGGTTATTGATAAAATTCTTCAGAAACCAACTGATCTGGATCTGCATTGTTTGCAAAGACAGAGCATATCCGGGTTCAGCAAGACAAGGGTTAAGACAGTTTTCTGTGTTTCTCTCTCCCATGTGTGTTTCATAGTTTTGTAACCCATGATCTGTGTTACCCATGACCCATGGTTTATAAATTTGCTTTCTAGATTTCTACTTAGTTCTGCAAGGTAAATAAAAATAGCAAAGCGGATTTGTATGCAGATGTTTTATAAAATGTAAAAGGGAAAAACACTTGTTGTTTTCTGGTGTGACTTTGAGTGGGTGCCAGGGTGTGAAAGTTGTGTTCTCTCACTGTTTTGGTTGGTGTTGTTGACAATAGCTATTTGTTTTGAAACTTTTCAGCAGTACTTCCTATAAAAAGACTTGTACCATATTTAATACTTAAAATATTTTGACAGACATGATAAAGGAAATAGTGTGTCTCCTCAGTGACAGAAATAGCAGCAACACTGTAGACCATGATCAAACTACTCCTAAAAGCTGTTTGATAATGGCCGATCATAGCTCCTGTGGGAGTATCAGGAAAAAAGTTTTTTTTTTTATTTCTCTGCAAAAACCTATGTTGTGAGTACTCAGCATATGTTGTGGCCTCTGTGAGGCACTTCTAATGACCAAGGTGCTTTTAACGAGTACCACAGCATATGATTTTGTTTATAAATGAGAAAAATATCAACAGCTGTGTTGCAAAAAGTGCCTTATCTTTAGCGGTACTGTTTATTTAAGTATTTCTGTCGAAATATTTAGGGAAAATATGGTACTTTTTTCCCATGGCACCTTGGTGGTTGTATCAAGAGCATTTGCCCATACCAGTGTGCAAATTGCATGGATACACCTTCAGGAGAGGTAACTCTGTTAGAATTGTTTTGCCTCCCTTCTGAAAGGGTTCTACTCTTAAAGGAAAGAATTTGCTCCTTTTGGGAGCAAATTCTTTCCTTTTAGAGTAGATCCCTTTGGGAGCAAATTTTTGACCTTTAGAATAGAACCTTTTTCAGAAGGGACTTGGTGTGCAAGTAAGCAAACAGGGCATCACAAAAGTTTTTTCCCTTGCACAAAATGGTAGAAAATCTGCCATGTGTGTCTAGTCCCCTTAATTGTGTGCCCACTGTTATGATTTTTTGTTTCATGTTTTTTTTTGTTTTTTTTTAAGAATTTGTTTTAATTGCTCTGTTGGTAGTATTCCAGAGACTGAAGGCAACTGTTTACATGAAAGAGTCATGCATACATGCCATAAGCTTGTGAACTAAAATCTGTGAGATTAGGCAAAATTTTAAGGGAGGTTTGACAAAATTCTGTGAGATATTCTTAAATATCTATTTGGAGCTCCCCCAAAAGTCTCTTTTCTTTTCATGTAAGAAGCTTGTGAAACCCACAACACCGTGTGATTTATGTTTATTTCTTCATAAAATCTATTGTAAAATGGTGTGATAATTCTGTGAGCTTTGATTTTTTTATGGGAATTGCCCTCCAGTTGGGCCAAATTCTGTGAGATTTTATCTCAGTGTGAGATATAACATGTATGGTCATGTGTGGTCATTCTAATCTTTTTTATATTGATAAACTATGAATAATGAAAGCTTGTACATTGCCTTTCAAACTAAATCAGTCACAAACTGGATGTACAACTCTGATTAAAAAAACAAGTATGTATATAAACAACTGCAAAAATGAGATCTAAAAAAATACAACATTCTAGAATATTTTTTTCTTTATTTTTCTGAGAAGTTATTTCTTGATATAGCAGATTCATATGAAATACTGGACCTTATTTCTAAAAACATCAACAACAAGAACAAAACAACAACATCAAAAACCAAATAACTGTTTAAAATGTTTTCTGCTGCTGTTGTGCTCTTTTAACTCTTTCCCTGCTAGTGGTGATTTTTGTTGTCTGCTGATAACCTTTGCAGACAGCTTGAGCCCAGATCAGGCCCAACAAAATGTCGGGCCTGATCTGGATCCAAACTGTTTGACACTCTGATGGTATTCCTGAGAGATTTTTTTTGAAAAAGTTAATTTTGAAAAAAAATCCACAGATGACAAAAAAGGCATGCAAAGTTACCCAGCATGCAAAGAGTTAAGGGTTAAAACATTTTTCTCAGAAAATGGAGCTTTTGAGTTTGATATTTTACAGGATTTGTCTCTAAGAAAACTATCACACACCTGTCATCCTCCACATGCATGGTTTTAAAACATAGCAGGAAGAAGAAGTAAAAGTTTAAAAAAATATCTATATGAGACATGGAAATAAAATACTTCAGAATACAGATTTTATGTTTCAGGAAGCCAAAAGAGATAGGGTATACCCAGCTTGTTCATAAACTGGGGAGAAAGTCTGCTCCTGATATTTTTATTGACTTTCTCATTCAAGATTTTAGACAAAAACTGACTTTGTTAAGGAACTATATATCCCAACATAAAATGGTAATTAAAGTATCAGTAATTTATTTTTCATATCAGTATTTACAGAAAAAAAGCCTATTATTTGAGATCACATCTGAATGACATGAAAAAAACTATGCTAAAGAAGCTATGAAAATTTACTTCTATTTTGATGTTGAATTGTTGATGTATACGTCAGAAAATTGAAAATGAAAAATTCTGTATTTTTCAGACATTACGAAGACGATTTTGAGCCAGAAGATGAAGAGCAAGGTCAAGGCCTTGATGACCTTACAAACAGCTTAGAGCGGCCAGGTGACCCAATTAAAAGGACAGTCACTATTAATAATAGTGGGAACAAAGGAAGAACAATAGAAGATGATATATACGATTTCAGTACAGGTGCTCCAACTTACTGATACTGTGTTGTTTGGTTAAAGAACTAGTCCAGACCTGCCATATGGAATACATTTAGGATGTTTGACAGAAGACAAGACTGAGCATGCCCATGGACTGTAGTAGTATTTTTGTCAGAAAACCAGTCTTGGCATTCCCACTAACTGTGTCCAAGATTTTTTTGTCAGAAGGCGATTATATTCAGAATATGCCCATAAAATAGAGTGTCCTGTGATTTGTAAGAAAACCAGTCTGACTATGCACATTAGACTGTGTTTGAGTTTTGTTATTGAAGAACCAGTCTTAACGCTTAGCATGCTGGAGAAAAATATCAGCAGACAACATTTTGAAATATTTTTCTTAATTTTCGCAGAAAATAGGATTTGACCTTTCATGCAAATTTTCTCCTATGCATGATATATCAAAAGCCCATTTTCTATGGAAAATTTGAAAAATGTCATCAGTTTGTCGTCTACTGAATTAGCCCAGAGAGTGGTAAATGTTGAAGGTGTTTTCAGTGTGTTGCCAGTGGTGTTTAAAATGTGAAGAATCACTGGTAATACAGTACAGGGAAAATGATAAATGCAAAAAATATGTTTACACATATTTGTAAAATACCATTTCTTTGGTATGCACAGATGGTCTCAAAGCAGAATTGTAAGTTGGACTTGTTACATACGTGAAGTGAAGTGGGCAATTGGAGAACATCTAAATCTCTGGCAAAATATCGGTGCCTTTCATCTGTTAGCTAGAAGAGCAAATTATACAAGGCTAGGGAGAGGAATAAATGTTTTGGGTCTTCAGCAGCACCAGATATAGACGAAGGTTATTTTTGTTGACTGAGTGTGTTGTTTTGTATCCAAACAAATTGGTATTTTTCTCTGGTTTGATTTCAGTAAAAGTGTTTTGTGTACCTTTTAAGAAAAAGGATGTTTACTGGAGAACTTCGTGATTTGAAGATATATAGTATATCAGCAGTTCAGAAACTTTAAAAAAGCAATATTTGTATTTTCTGATTTCTCCACAAAAGTGTATGTTATGGGTGAATTGGGTCATTCTAAAAAGGACTCACAATATTATGTTTTTATGGAAAATAAGGTATTTCAGCCGCACCATGAGAAAAGGTGTTTTGGGGGATATGCAAATAGTAAAGATCCAGATCAGCCAATGGAGCCACACAATCTGATAAACCCTGTGCTAGCTTTTACAGTAGACTCTCGATTATTTCGACTTCGCTTATCTCGAATAACCTCTTATCTCGAAGTGAATGTCTGGTCCCTGTTTTAACATGGAAATTAAACTACTGGTTACAAAATATTGTGAAAAAAAAGAGAAATGGCTTCTCCTCTTTTCCACAATATTTTACAGTCGACTTTCATTATCTTGACTTCGCTTGTCGAATAACCGCTTATCTCGAAGTGAAAATCTGGTCCCTGTTTTTAACATGGAAATTAAACTACAGGTAACAAAGTATTGTGGAAAAGAAGAGAAAGGAGCAATTTCTCCTCTTTTCCACAATATTTTCAATATAGCTCTAACTTCAGGAATCAAATGACATATTCATTTGTGAAAAGTATTGTTCGATTTATTGTTTCCTCAATTCTGCAAATCTGATATGTCGAGGTACGGATATGTCGAAGTAGTTCAGAGAGTGCCTTGGACTTCCAGATAATGAGAGTCAGCTGTATATATTGTACAGTATCCAGTGATCAGACTGCATGGCTGTGCAGGCTGATGTGGATCTGTATTCATTCATAGCTTCATTTAAGAGGGTACATCCACATAATATTGATATTTTTCTTGTTTCTCCATGAAAACTTACATTGTGGGTACTCATTAGAAGCGCCTTTCCAAGGCGCTTCTAATGAGTACCCACAGTATGTTTTCATGGACAAATAGGACAAATATCCGTCCTTTTTGGTTGAAAAAAGTGCCTTATCTGGACATATGTAAACTACAATCTGTATATGCCCTGAAGACGTATTTTGTTGTGATGCTGCTGATTGATACTGAAAATTGTTTCGAGCACTATAATGTATTTGCATGTATTCGAGATGTGTTTTCGTTACCTTGCGTATATGATGGAAGGAGCTATAAATTCTTATATATGTGTGTTACATTAGTGCTTTTAGTGCTAACTTACAAGTTTGTGCTATTTGATGTGATAACCTCATCTTTTCTTTGCGAAGAGCTTCAGCTTATTATCATAACTCCAGATAAGGGGAGTATCCAGACATTTTTTTTTTCTTATTTCTCCATGGAAACATATGATGTGGGTACTCATTAGAAGCACCTCACTGAAGCACTTCTAATGAGTACACACAACATATGTTTTTGTGCAGAAATAAGAGAAGTATCAATACTTTTTAGATGAGAAATGCCTTAGCTGGAGTTATGTTGTAGCGCAGTAAACTATTAATAATATGAAATTATAGCAATAACATCGTTCAAATTATGTCTGTATGATGTCAGTTGATTTTGTTTGAGTCATTTAGATATATGAATTTACTTCAAAGAGAGAGCACTCCAATCTAAAAATTTTTGCTTCCGTTTTCAAAGGGCAACCACTCTAGTAGAAGAGAATTTGCTTCCCTGGTTCCAACCATAGTGGCTCAGCCTGATACACATGATCAGGAGGTTGAGGGTTTAATTCCCGCCGGATCTGGCAACATTCTTTTGTGGAGATTGATCATAAAAATATTTTCTACTGTCATTCTCTCCCTTCAGCTGATTCAAGAAGGGCATTTGTTAGTTTCTGGTAAAAGAATGTGCACTCGTACTCGTTATCTGGTTAGAGAACTAAGCCTGCCCAGGAAAAGTGTGGTTAGTTAAACTGACCGGCTCAACATGACCTTAATAATGTTGACAGTAGTGTTTGATTGGGCGGTTAAACTCCAAACCAAACAAACATATTTGAATTCCTTCTCAAAAGGGCCTACTCTTAACCCTTGTCATGCTGAATAAATTAAGATGCTATACCCATTTCTTATTGTTAGCCAATCAGATTATTTAATCTAAATGGTTAGAGCAGGTCCAGATCAGTTGACTTCTTCAGAAGCCATCTGATCTGGATCTATCTGTTTGCAAAGGCAGGGTATATCTGGGTTCAGCAGGACAAGGGTTAAGAGACAGAGGGAGCAAATTTGTTCTTTCAGAGTAGTCCCCCTTTGAGAAGGGAGGTAATATTTTCAGGTCAGAGTGATCTACCTTGGAGGTGTATACAGTCACTTTAAGCTGTGACAAACAATAA
This sequence comes from Anodontia alba, assembly GCA_964016985.1. Lineage (NCBI taxonomy): Eukaryota > Metazoa > Mollusca > Bivalvia > Lucinida > Lucinidae > Anodontia > Anodontia alba. The sequence continues at coordinate 66,403,325 of OZ024832.1, forward strand.
GTGCCTTACCACATACAATAAATGGGAATGTGTGATCGGCACTTTATGGAAATAAACTGCTTTATATGTGCTTAATAACATACTAATAATGTTATAATAAATTTATTGTGTTTATCCTTTTATTAAAATCAGACTGTCCAAATGTTCAGACACTGTAATTTATGGTAATAACATTGTATGGTAAATGTGCTGAAAACACCAAAGTTCCTAACAAAATGCCATATGTATGCAAACAGTGCAGACCTAGATCAGACTGCTACTGAAGGAGCAGTCTGATAAGGGTCTACACTGTTTGCCATTTCTCTCAGTATTTTAAGAAACAACTGTATAAATAGCAAAATTTAAGCCAAAAAAAAGTATGGAATAAAGTGTTCGAAATTTTAGGACATTTACCGTAAATCTTTACTGTATTTATCCGAGAACAGTTTCTGGATAAAGAATGTGCACAAGTACTAGTTAGCTGCTTAGAGGCTCAGAAGACTAAGCCTGTCCAGGAAAAAATGTGGTTAGGTAAACTGACCCGCTCGACATGACCTGAATAGTGTTGACTGGGCCGTTAAACTCCAAACCAACCAGCCTAGAATAATATGCTGAGAGAGGACATTTAGTTATGTTATTTTGATATATGGTACAGTATTTCCCCTAAATATTTGGACATCATTATTCCTTAACCCTTTCACCCCTAAACTTCTGAAGTGGTCCCTTCTTACTTTGAATTTGGACATGTCTGCCTTTGTAAATAGGGGTGCCAGTCAAAACATCAAAACCAAAATGGCAAACAGTGCAGATCCAGATGAGATGGCTCATGATGAGCCATCTCATCTGGATCTACACTGCTTGCAAAAGTATCTGTATTGGTCTGCAGGGCTGAAAGAGTTAACGTACATGTGTTAAAATTTGAACAAATACGTTTGGCTACCTGTTGATGTGTCTAAAAACTGCTGGATGGGTTGCAAACAGGGTAGACCCTGATTGGATGCTGCCGTCTGTGTCATGTGATCTGGTCTACACTGTTCCCTAAGATCTGTCTGCCCCAACCCTTAGGGTAATACAGTTTATCACAGCAGTGACAGGCAGTACAGTAATAACCCAAAGTATTGAGACAGATAGGCCTTTGCAAACAGTGTAGACCCTGATCAGATGCCACAGAATGCAGTGTCTGATCAGGGTCTACACTGTTTGCCCTAAGTATTTGGACAGATAGGCTTTTGCAAACAGTGAAGACCCAGATCAGATGCCGCAGAATTGTTTGCCGTACATATAGCAGTATTTTAGACACATCTAGCAGAAGTAGAATGGACTATTTCAAATTTTATGACAAGTATGGTAAGTAAATAAGATGTCCCAATACTTAAGGTAAATATGATAACTCGGTATATGACAAAGTTTGATTGAGTGATATAAACTGGCTAGTATGGACAGCATCAGAAGACAGTTACTTTTCAGAAATACTCTGCTTCAGAGCGGGAGTGTGTTTGCTTTGGTAGTAAAATTAATTCTGTTGTAATTTATGGTAATAACAGATTAAACCTTAAAATGGCAGTTTCAACAATAGCAAATGACATTCTGTTTTTATTTTGGAGATAATAATACTTGACTTTTCATGTGTCATCTGCCTGGCAGACAATTCACATGAACTGTCAAGCCTAGTTTTCTCCAGAAAAAAAAAAAAAAATAAAGAAAAATTATGTCATCTGCTACAATTTTGAAAGGCACTTTAAGTGTGAAGTATGAATTACATAGTAATAAGAAATTCAATTTCAGAATATTGTTTGTGGGTAGATTTCAGTCCAGAAGTGGATTCAGTCCAGATGTGGCTTCAGTCCGGCAGTGGATTCTTTCTTTTAAGAAACCATTATAGATGTTTTCCAACCCCAGCAGATAAGAGGGTTATCCAGATTAACATGTTGTTTTCTCCACAAAAAACATACATTACACTTTAATGTAATCTTTAAAGTTACTGAGATAGTCCTGATGAGTCCTTACAACATGTTGGCCCTGTCAAGTGAAAAAAGTGCCTTCAAACATGCACAAAATTCACAGAATCATATCATCCTGTACATGCGTAAAGTATTATCCGGGCCTTTGCTCTCTGTTCATACAATCTGTAGTATCCAATGATTCTGTTTGCGGACAGTGAAGGCCCAGATCAGACTGCGCGAATGCGCAGGCTGATCTGGGCCTTCACTGTCCGCACATGCCCCAAAGACACGTTTTTGCATGGCGCGGCCCAGATAGTTTTCGGTTGAAAAGTTATCCTACTGTTGCACGAATCCTGTCTTTAGTTTTGAACTGTAAATATCTAATTTATTTATTTATTGGAATATGCTGTGATAGATGTTTATGTCTTAACTGTATAGATGGTAGGTTGTCGATTTTTACTTTTCTGATTATAAAGAAATCTGATTTTGTTCAAGTGTTCCATAAAATGGGCCAGGTCATGTGGAAATGTGCATTAGAACATGCGAAAAATGCACAGAATCAGATCATCCTGTGCGTGCATAAAGTATCATCGGAGCCTTTGCTCTCCATTCATACATTCTGAAGTATCCAATGATTCTGTTAGCAGATGGTGATGGCCCTGATCAGACTGCCTGAATGCACAGGCTGATCCGGGGCTTCACTATCCGCATATGCCTGAGGACAAGTTTTTGCATGGGGCGGCCCAGATAGGTATGTGTATTCCTGAGTAATAAAGTTACCATATTTTACCCAAAGTTTGCGGACAGACAGGCCTGTGCAAACAGTGTAGACCCAGATTGAATGCCACAACATCTAATCATGGTCTGCACCATTTGCCACTCCCCCAGTTATTTTTAGACACATCAGCTGTTTGTTAAACCAAAGTTAATGCTTCTCTTGCTGAACACAACATGCCTTGTTTTTGCAAACAGTGTAGATCCAGATCAGTTGGCTTCTGAAGAAGAAGCCAACTGATCTGGATCTGCACTATTTGTCATTAAATATGTGAATTTCTATCAAAAACACGGATCAAGTAATCTGATTGGCTGGAAATTAGAAATGGGCGTGACATCTTAATTTATTCAGCATGACAAAGGTTAAGGACAGATATAGGAAAGAGTTTAGGTGTCAGAATACTTAGGGTAAATATTGTACCAGGGATAGAGTGTCAGACAGTTAGGGACTGCCACTGCCACCAACAGATCAACATATTCTTTCATTACTTTTTTATCTTTTTATAACCTCCTTCCCCCAAAACCATACTTCTTTAAGAATAAAACATAGGATTTTCCCAGGAACTTCTGCAAACATTTTCTTTTATTCAAGGATCAAGGATCTTTGGAGCCTGAACAGTTGCATTGGTCTAGATATGACTATCTAGGGAGTGGAGTTTCTTATCCAGACCTGTGAGAGCTATTTAACCCTTGTTATGCTGAACCCGGATATACCCTGTCTTTGCAAACAGTGTAGATCCAGATCAGTTGGCTTCTGAAGAAGCCAACTGATCTGGATCTGCACTGTTTGCCATTAAGTATGTGTATTTATAACAACAATCCAGATCAAGCAATCTGATTGGCTGAAAATTAGTATTGGGCATGGCATTATAATTTATTCAGCATGACAAGGGTTAACTTCCACAAATTGCAGATAGACATATGCATGACAGACAATACAAAATGTCTTGACAAAAATAATGTGCTACAACATAAAAAACCATACCTTCTTCTGACGTGAGCCCAACGAAGACTTAAATCAGCCTGCACATCTGCACAGTCTGATCAGAGCATTTGTTATCCACATGAAGAAACTTTGCATCCTTGGCTGTCCAAGTGAAGATTCTGATGAAGGTGCAGACTGATCTCAATCTTTGCTGGGCGGACATATCTGAAGGTATTTTTTCTGTTATTGGGGCTCATAATTATGTTTCTCTTTGAAATTTTAGAAGAAAAAAATCAAGACTTGGAAATTATGGCTATGTTTAACTCTTGTCCTGCTGAATAAATTAAGATGCCACACCCACTTCTAATTTTCAGCCAATCAGATTGCTTGATCTGGATTGTTGCTATAAATTAACATACCTGATGCCAAACAGTGCAGAGCCAGATCAGTTGGCTTCTTCAGAAGCCAACTGATCTGGATCTACACTGTTTGAAAAGGCAGGATATATCCGGGTTCAGCATGTCAAGGGTTAAATATGTAGACATATTAGCATTCAAAGGCAAATTGTTTGTTACTGTCATAGTTCATTCTTAGCTTGAGCTAGGTGTCCAGATCTTTGATATTTGTACTTTACTGAGTTCTGATTTGGTACAGTCAGACAGTGAAGACCCAGACCAGACTATGTTAACGCAGGCTGACCTGTGTCTTTGTTGATTGCCAATGCAGTATGGTAAATCACCTAAAATTTCGTACACCAAAGTTTCTGACAAAATGGCATATGCAAACAGTGCAGACCAAGATCAGACTGCTCCTCAAGGAGCAGTCTGATCAGGGTCTACACTGTTTGCCATTCCACTAAGTATTTTAAGAAACAACTGCATAAAAAGCGCAATTTAAGCCAAAAAATTATGGTACAAAGTGTTCAAAATTTTAGGAAATTTACCAAATTTAGTTTCCCCTCTCTCACATATTCTTAAGATAAATGGTTGTATTGTTAATTAATGCATGCTTGTTTTGTAATCATGTTCACAGTTAAAATTCATATGCCTGATAATCAAAACATTTGTAGCCTGGTGTAAGTTCAAAAAACATGCAGTGATATGTTTTTAATGCTTAGCACTCTGGGTAAAATTTTCAACAGATGGCATATAAAGATATTTTTATTTTTCCCCAAAAACAGATTTTGACCTTTCATGCAAATTGTCTCCAATGGAGACAATTTGCATGAAAGGTGAAAACCTGTTTTCTCAGAAAAATAAGAAAAAAAATCACCAATTTGTTGTTTACTGAATCAGCCCAGATAGCAGTAAAAGCTAAAGTTAATGTTGTATGGTAGATCATGGTGTTACAAGTTTCTAAGTTTTGGTATCTGAGCCATACATTAAGGCAGATGGATACACCTTCAAGGGAAATAACTTTGACATGTAAGAATTTGCCTTCTTTCTCATTTTGGTCTACTGTTATATGAGGAAAAAATTGCTGCCTATGTAAGCAGATTTTGTCCTTTAAGAATAGCCTCCTTTTTGAAATAGTTTCTGATACTTGGAGGCAACTGATTGAACTTTTTTCCTTGCATTCCTACTATTTGAAACTTAAAAAAAAAAAAAAATGTTCTTAAAGGAATGAATCTGCATATAGAAGGAGAAAATTGTCCCCCATAACAAAATGCTGGCGAAAGTAAGTTTCCATACACCTTAATGTTACTGCATACGAGGTAGGCTGGAGAAAGACTAAATGCCAGATTGTCAAAAATGAAATGTGGGTGGTGGGGGTGGGGAGGAGGTGGGGGTGGGGGGGGGGGGGTGGGGGAGGGAGTGGATGGGGGTTGATTGGGGATATAAAGCAAGCAGTTCATATTATATGAACAAGTGCATTTAACCCTTGTCTTGCTGAATAAATGAAGATGCCACATCCACTTCTAATTTTCAGCCAATCAGATTAATTGATCCAGCTTGTTGATATAAATTCACATACTGAATGATAAACAGTGCAGATCCAGATCAGTTGGATCTGAAGAAGCCAGCTGATATGGATCTACACTGTTTGCAAAGGCAGGGTATATCAGGGTTCAGCAGGACTAGGGTTAAAAAAATCAAAAAGCAGTGTATAACACTGGGGAAATATGATGGAACAGTTAAAAGTAAAATGGATTCAATCCACTTTATGTTGCTTTTGCTTTTGAGGAAAAATGTCTTTATTGGGTGGGGGTCCAGATAGGGGTGGGTGATACTGTTAATGATAAAGCTATGCTAGACTAAAATGTGGGACTGCCAAAATAGTTTCGGGATCAGATTAAAATACATGTAGTCTTCTGCATCTACAGATATTGGCTCAGATATTATGAAAACTCTACAGACATTTTAGTACCATATTTACACTAAGTATTGGGACAGATAGGTGTAGGCAAACAGTGTAGACCCAGATCATACACCAGAATGTGACATCAGATTGAGGTCAAGAATTTGTCACTCTTCCTAGGCAAATCAGCAGATAGTAAAATGAGAGTTCAAATGTTAGACAGATAATAATCATAGCTCTTGATAAGATGCTTTTTTCATTCCAAAAGTATTGATATTTTTGTCATTTCTCCACGAAACCATTTGTTGTGCTTACTCATTAGAAGCACCTTGGTGAGGTGCTTCTAATGAATACCCACAACATAAAGTTTTGTGGAGAAATAAGAAAAATATTTACCTGATACCTCTCTTATCTAGACCTATGGATATTGAAAAAAAAAAGCTTTGCAAACAGTGTGTAGATCCTGATGAGATAGCTTGTAATGAGCTGTCTTATCTGGATTTATACTGTTTGCCTTTTGTATTTCAATTTTGTCACCATTTGTTTTTCAAATATTTTGTTTTCTTTTTTGTCAACCACCATTTTTAAAACATTGGACTCCTCAGATTCAAAAGTCGAGTACTGTAATAACCCCAAGTATTGGGACAGATAGCCTTTGCAAACAGTGTAGACCCAGATCAGATGCCGCAGGTTGCGGCATCTGATCAGGGTCTACACTGTTTGTCATACATACAATAATATTGTAGACGCATCAAGAGGTAGTAGAAATGACTATTTCAAAGTTTAGGACAAGTATGGAAAGTGGATAAGGTGACCCTATACTTAGGGCTATTATGGTATTCAGGAATTCAAGGGTGGAAGAGGTTATGGTGTTCCAATGTTTAGGGTAAATATGGTAATTTCAAGCAAAGCATGTATGTGTGATTAAGCATAATAAATCAGGCTTCCAATGTTTTGGTTGGCAACATACTTTGAGACAAATAATAAAGAGTTAGTGAATGCATTATTGTGAGTTTTATATACCACCAGTCTGCAGCTAGGAAATGCATTCTAGTTTTTATGTAGACTGACGGAATATACATACCAGCAGGGAGCTTTATGAGGATTTAACCTGATTGGATAGACATGCAAGAGAAAAGAACATACTGATGGGATATGCATGCTAGGGAGTTGTTATTATGATCATATTTATTAAGCCTAGGAGATAAACTCTATGCATAAAATGGTGGAACATACATCAAGGGAGAAACTGTACCAAGATAGACTGGTGGGATAAACATACAAGGGAGATATTCTATGAATAAGAGGTGTGGGATATTCATATAAAAGAAAAGCTTGATGAGGTTGTACACTTACAAGGGAGAAGCATGGTGGGATGTGCATACTAGGGAGCTTTATTTTGTGAGTTACATAACAGTGAAGCTTTATGGAGACATGTAAATACTAAAGAGAAAAAAGTTATGTAGATTGGTGGGATATACATACTAGAGAAAAGCTTAACAAAGATAGATTTGCTCCACATTGAAACAGTCTATAATATCCAATGATTCTGCTTGCAGACAGGGAATACCCTCTTCAGACTGTGCAGATGCGCAGGCTGACCTGGGCCTTTGCTGTCCACATATGTCCAAAGACACATTTTCCCATGGCACAGCCCACTTAATTATAAAGCTATAAGGCACCTCTCAATATGTGTTTATTAAACAGCAAAAACCCAGATGGCATCTTGTATGTTTTCTTCATCACGAAAACACGCCTATATAGGTTTGACCCCCTTAAACCCTGTTTTTATACAGTAAAACTGGGGTTTACAGGGGTATATATTAATTTTCATATTTCTGCTCAAAAACATACATTGGGGGTACTTGTTAGAACTGCCTCACTGAGGCAGTTCTAACGAGTACCCACAATCTATGTTTTGAGCAGAAATATGAAAACTACAAGAATTTTTCATGTGAAAGTTTTTATTTTTTGGTGGTAAAATTCCCAATATATTTAAATAGGCGTGTTTTCATAATGTGCACCATTACTCAAAGGATATGAAAACAAACAAACAGTCTCTTTAAGAATTTGTCTTTTTATTCAAAAATGCATTATGACACTTTAAAAATTAAGTACAGAAACAATAAATGCAGACATTAAAAAACTAATTACAAGCAAATGTAACAATTTAAAAAGTTTATAATACAATAATGGAAGATACTAACAGCTGTAGGAAAACTAGAAATGTTTGTAAAACACTATGCCCCCAACTATATGCTTGTCCGTACAAAGTGCAAGAGTTGGAAAGGGGTATAACTCTGATTTTTTTTTTTTTTTTTTTTGGAAGTTAATCAGTTGATCTACTCATAATCACCAATAAGCTCACCAAGTTTCAAGGCCCATGGCTCAAATAGTTTTCAAGATGTCTTGCTCACAAGATTTCAAACAACAGACAGACAGACAAGCCCAAAGCACCCTCCCTTCTTCATCGAAGTTAGGGGCATAATAATGGGCTACATCATAGGAAATCTTGTCTTATTATATATGTGAAAAGTAAAAGCCAAGGTCAGACAGACTTCAGTCATCCATTCTGATCAGGGCCTTTAACATTCCAACAAAAGGTATTTAAGGGGCCTTCATACATCTGGGTGATTTTCTGCCATTTTTACAAGGGTGACCACTTTCTAGACTTCCTGTTTGTTTCCTGCATACCAAGTGATTTCTGAAAAAAGGTCTACTCTAAAAGGAAAAAATGCGCCCCTTTGGGAGCAAATTCTTTTCTTTTAGAGCAGACCCCTTTTCTAAAGGGGAAAAAAAAGAAAAAAGAAAAAAAAACAATTTTGCCGGTTGTCTCCCCTATAAAAGCATCCATTCGCTTTTAACCTTTACCACTTTCTGGGCTAATTTAGCAGATGACAAATTTATTTTCTTCTTATTTTTCCCAGAAAACAGGATTTGACATTTCATGCAAATGGAGACAATTTGCATAAAATGTCATCCTATGGAGACAATTTGCATGAAATGTCAAATCCTGTTATCTGGGAAAAATAAGAAAAAATATTTCAATATGTTGTCTGATGAAAACTTTACCCAGATTGTGAAGCATTAAGGCCTGACGAGGCTACTAAATGTACAGGCTAGTCTGTGTGTTCAATGTTAAATTATGAAGCCAGGCAGGTTTCCTCATGATGTGGCCCATGTAGACAGGAAGAAAACAATATTTTATACCAAACTACCATATTTACTCTAAATACTCAGATACCCGAACTCCTTACCATATTTCTACAAAAATTTGTAAAACTCCATTTTACTAACTGCAGTGTCTATTGCTGGATGAGTGGAAAACAGTGTAGATGTTGAGCTGATGCTGCTAAACTCGATCTATGCTATTTGCTCAGGCCTGTCTGCTTGTTTGAGTTGAAGTTTTACAACCCATTCAACCCATAAGGGCCATGTCAGATGTGGTTAGTTGACCTACTTGCACTGTTACTGGGAAGGCTTTGTCCTCTGAGCAGTTAACCAGTACTTGTGCGCATACTTTCGCCAGTAACTAGCCACTGGCCTTTTTGAAGGGGGAGAATGGCCATACAAATTATTTCATGATCAAATCTCCATGTAAGTCATTCGGCCGAGCTGGGGTTCAAACTCATAACCCCTGGATCTGCAGCCGGATATGCTACAGACTGCACTGTGAAGCCTGGCATCAGGCCTGTCTGTCCGATGGCTTACAATAAACACAGTATGAAGAAAATAATTCCATGTCAAACTTCGTACTTTAGAAGCCCATATACTGAACATATACAGATAACAACAAAACCCTATTACCATATACTGGGAAAGCTTAGTATGATGCAAATATCATACTGGGCCCAGTTGTTCAAAGCTAATGATGTCATTAGTTAACGATTCGTTAAAATTTACATCGAGTGATACGCAAATATACTGAAATTTTTTGCTGAAAAAATGTGAGTAGCTTTTAAGCACTCACATTTTTTCAGTAAAAAATATCAGAATACTGTATACTGAATCTGATAAAACAGTTAACGAAATGACCCTTAATGAGCTCGTTAAGCTAACGACGCTTTGAACAACTGGGCCCTGATATTTATCTCATCCATCTTTTTGTGGAATTGAAATACATGAATATCAAATACAATAAAACAACAGTTTGATCTGTGCTCCTGAAGGAGAAATTTGGTCAGGGTCTTCACTGTTTTCAAATATACCAGCCTTTAATAAATGGGGTATCTAGATAACTTTCCAGGAAAAATATGAATAATGTTTTAAAATTTTAAAACAAATCAAACTATTTGCTCTCTGCAATTTGTTAGATGTTAAGATTTTGGGTATCTGATGATACAGATTATAAATGGTTATATCTTAAAGTGCCAATCACAAATGCAGCTGACGACACTTTGAATTTTTTTTTTTTTTTTTATACTTTTCAGAGAAAATAAAGCTTGACATTTCATGTGAATCATTCACATGAAACAGCAAGCCTTACTTTCTCTAAAATAATAATAAAAACTATTAGACTGTCGTCTGCTAAAATTTTGATTGGCACTTTACATGCAAAATCAATAACCAATCCAACTGTCAAAGAAGACTTACCGTATTAACCCATTGTAGTCTGTAGACCCGTAAAAAAGTGCAGACCCAGATTAGATGCCGCAGAATGCGGCATCTCATCAGGGTCTCCACTGTTTGCAAATAGTTTAGCTATTTTTCTCTAGGAATATGTAAATCTCCTAGCCGGATGTACCTAAAATTGAAATTAGATTCTTCCAATATATAGCGGGGGAGAGTCTATTCAGTATACAATGGGTTAAGGAAGAATATTTGGTGAAATTCTGGAATAATTCTTATTTCTTTGTACAAACATATATCGTAGGTACTCATCAGAAGCACCTTGGGGAGGCTTCTCCTTTATAAGTCCTCCAGTCTCACCAACAAATTTAACACAACTCAATTTAATTCAACTCAACACACAAACAAGTCATTTATATACTGAAGGAATTGTAACTGCTGGACAACAGCCTTCTACACAGACACAGTTTAACATGTTGTTTAACCTTTTCCACTCTACGGGCAAATTCAGCAGATGACAAATTGATGACATATTTGTTATTTTTCCCAGAAACAGTATTTGACATTTCATGCAAATTGTCTCCACCTGTTTTCTGGGAAAATAAGAAAAATATTTGAATATACTGTCTGCTGAAAATTTTACCCAGAGTGCTAAGCCTTAAAGGTATGTTTTGAATAGCATAGCCTGTGAGAAAATGAGGGCTTTATAGGAGTAGGTCTTAAATTAAATGCACAATTTCCAGCTTGTTAAAAAAAAAAAAAAAAAAAAAAAAAAAATGTAAAATTTTCAGCAGACAACATTTTGAAATAGTAGAGAAAATAAGTCTTGACAATTCATTTAAATTGTCCGCTGTGCAGATGATTCACATGAAATATCAAGTCTTGTTTTCGCTGAAAAAAAAAAAAAAAAAAAAATGTCATCTGCTACAATTTTGCATGGCACCTTCAGGCTTTAACTTATTCACTGATAACAGAACTGGAAGAACCCTCAGTTATCTGAATACTGAAAAACATCTTGTACAGTTGACAATATTTTCATACATCTTTCCACCAGCTTTGTACAAAATAAATAAATGCTTATTTTTCGTGCACATATATACCACTACAACACTCCACCATCAATTTAACCATGCTCAGCCAATCACAAATGCAGCAGACTACATTTTGATTTTTTTTTCAGAGAAATTAAGGCTTGACATTTCCTGTGAATTGTCTGCATAGCAGACAATTCACAAGAAATTCCAAGCCTAATTTTCTCTGAAAAATAAAACAAATTATATTGTCTTCTGCTACAATTTTGCTTGGTAATTTAAAGCATGATGCAAACAGCCATGACACAGATCAGCTTGCACACTCATGAAATTGAAGTTGAACAGAAGACGCAGACCAGTCACATGGGTGAGTCATAGAGTACAAGAATCCAGAACTCCTGATTTTCTATTCCTGTAAAGGTGCTTATGCCTTTATTTCATATAGGGAAAGTTTACCACAGAAGCCTGAAATCAAGAATGATCCGGAAATCTTTCACTCATAGATTTATAGCCCAAAGATCTATTTCTTCATGGTGAAGTTCAGGTTGAATAATACGCCAAATACTAAGTCTGAAAATTATTCTACTAAGGAAAATATATACAATTTCAGTATACATTTTTGGGAAGGCAGGTAAACCCATGCCCCTGTCATAAGAAAAGAGGAATGGATTCCGTTCAAAGAGTCCGTGCTCAAAGTTGAAACTTGTTCTGTCTCTTCTTGAAGGGAGACCATGTCTTGAAGGGAGACAACTTCTTGGAGGGAGACCACTCTAGCAATGAATTTGAATCCCTGGGCCCAGTTGTTCAAAACTAACAATGTCATTAGTTAACGATTCGTTAAAATTTACATCGAGTGATACGCAAATGTGCTGAAATTTTTTGCTGAAAAAATGTGAGTAGCTTTTGCAGTTTTTTTTTTTTTTTTTAAACCAAAAAGTACTTATAGTTTTCTTATTTCTCCACAAAAAAACATTTGTTGTGGTACTCGGAAGCATATCCACATGTGTCCCTGGAGAATTAAAACAAATATGTAGATACAAGTCATAACTAGAGGTATCTCAGCGAAGAATATGCTGGTTTTGGCACAAACAGAACAGGCAGACATCTTGATTTTTTTTCTTTTTAACCTTAAACCTGTTGCAATTAAACAGCAGCAGATGACATTTTAATTTACTTGTTTTTCCCAAAACAGGTTTGATATTTCAACAGAGACTGTCTCCTTAGCAGACAAATCACAAGAAATATCACCCTTTTTTCTGGAAAAAAAAACTGTCATCAATTGGATGTCAGCTGAATTTGCCCAGAGAGTGCTAAAGGTGAAACAATGCACAACCTAAGGTTGCCTATAATTTGAAAGCACAGACACACAAACACACTTCCACATATACAAATATTTCAGTGTATCATACTACATCACAACCTCTTTATAACACTTGTTGGGATCCATAACATAAACTGTTTTAGTTAAACAACAGTGTTATATCCAAACAAAAATGTATAGATTATACTGAAAAATGACCATAAATGGTAATTTTTCAATATAATCTATACATTTTTGGGATCCATCTTTGACCCGTGTTATATCCAAAACCGTGTTATAAAGAGGTAGTGTATACAAATATTTCAGTGTATCATACTATGTTGAATATCTCCATATTATTCATCTGGACCAGAGGCCAATTAACACTTCGCATACAGGATAAAAATTTTGGCAGATGACGTTCTGAAATATTTCTCTTACATTTCCCAAATAAAAATGTTTTGGTATTTCATGCAACTTAGGCAAAAATTTGCATGAAATGTCAAACTCTATGTTCTGGAAAAATTATCAATTTGTTATCTGCTAAATTCACACATAGAAAGGTCAAGGTTAAAAATACTTAATAGCATTTAACCCTTGTCCTGTTGAATAAATTCTAATTTCTTGAATTGTTCTAATTTTTAGCCAATCAGATTACTTGATCCGAATTGTTGCTATAAATTCACATACTGAATGACACAGTGCAGCTCCAGATCAGTTGGCAAACTGATCTGGATCTACACTGTTTGCAAAGGTATGACATATCCGGGTTCAGCAGGACTAGGGTTAACCTTCAAAGCACCAATCACAACTCAAGCAGATAATACAGGGTCAGTGCACTGATATTTGTGAATATTGTTCCGAATTGGGATAAGGAAGGACACAAGCTTGCAAGTATCCGTAGATATCCCAAAGAGGGACAATATTCACCAATATCAGTGCAATAACCCTATAGCTATAAATAGTTTCGCTGTATTAAATGCTTTGTAGACAGAATTGTGCAAAAATATTTTGCCTGAAAGCATTCTAACAACAGTGCAAAAATTGATATTACAAAAGCAATATCCTTTTTGCACTAATGTGATATCATATGTCATAAAATGGTTACATTTAGTGGCATCTGAATAAGCGTGCAATATCAAGCATGCCGATATCGTGAGATATTGGCACGCTTGCGCCTTGTTTTTTTTTTTTAATCATTCAATATTGATAGCTATATCATAATATAAATTATTTTTTCATTATTATTTTTCCAAGAAAAGAAGACTCCACAATTTATGTTATATCAAGCCTTTCTCTGAAAACTATTAAATAAAAAAAAAAAGAAAAAAAAAACAAAAAAAAAAAAAAAATCAGAATGCCATCTGCTACATCTGTGTTTGGCACTGAGAGTTAGGAATAGCATAAAAGCTCAGCATAATGAGTTACGTCTGCACCAGAACATATCTTGTGGGTGCCCATACTGAAGTGTGCCAAGTATATGTAAAGCTTCCCAAATGCTTAGCACTCTGGGAAAAATTTTCAGCAGAAGACTTTGAAATATTTTTCTTATTTTTCCCAGGAAACAGGATTTGAGATTTCATGCAAATTATCTCCACTGAAATGTCAAATCCTGTTTTCTGGAAAAAAAATATAGATTTGTTGTAAGCTGAATTAGCCCAGAGAGAACTAGCCGAGAAAGGTTAAAAACATGTCGGTCAACCTTTGGTGGTCATTTAACAAGACTATGTAATATACCGTTCACATTCCCTCATAATATATAGCCAGAACCAGAGTAAGCAGGGATATATATTATTACGGTAAATGTCCTAAATTTTGTACACCAAAGAGGCTGACAAAATGGCATATGCAAACAGTGCAGACCCACATCAGACTGCTCCTTCAGGAGTAGTCTGATCAGGGTCTACACTGTTTGCCATTCCACTGAGTATTTTAAGAAACAAATACATTAAAAGCAAAAATTAGGCCAAACAAGTATGGAATAAATTGTTTGAAATTTTAGGACATTTACTATAGTCTGTTTTTTACAATTTGATTAATTGAAATACTAATTCAAATTTGTTAATTCTACAAATGACATTTTTGCACAGATCTGTTTTGATTCACTTAATACTCAAATTTTCCTCATTTTTCCTCATTTTTCCATTTTTTTTTTTTTTTTATAGAATTGAAAGGCCATAGAGTTGAAGAGCATATTTTACACAGGCATATTAATGCAATGCTCTGTGCAGTGAAGCACAACACTGCCATAGTCTGAATTCCAACACCAATGGAATTGGAACCAAGGATCTCACAATCTGAAGTCAGGAGAGTTAACTTCTTGGCCACGTAAAAGCTTCCATATAATAAATAATAAGAATATTAAGAAGATAATTATTTTCATAGCTCCACATTTGAGGGGTAGCATTTCTTATTTCTCCACAAAAACATAGTTGTGGGTACTTGTTAGAAGCTCCTTTACAAGGCACTTCTAATTAGTACCCTCAACATATGTTTTCCAGGGCTTAGTTGTTCAAAACATCGTTAGCTTAACTAGCTCGTTAGTGGTCAAAATGTTAACTGTTCTAGTAAGTACAATATCTAATTCACAGGTATTTTTGCTGAAAAATGTGAGTAGCTTTTGCAAATGCAAAAGCTACTCACATTTTTCAGCAAAAATATTAGCATATATGCCATATTTATTGATTAAAGTTTTAACGATACGTTAGCTAAGGACATCATTAGTTTTGAACAACTGGGCCTAGGAGAAATAAGAAAACAATTATCTAGAGCTATATTACTGGCTTCTGGTCCAAATATTTCTCTCTCTCACACAATGGGTTCTACTTCTTGTTATCTTCCCAGTAGTTTTCCTCTTAACTTGGCATTACAAGACGTAGGTTCTTTAGGTTTTGTTTTTGTGGCTTTTTCCGCAATTTCTTCTGCTCGTCTGAAAAACAAAAGACAGGTTAGCCCTTTCAACTCTGAGTTTCTGAAGTCGACATTTCCACCTTCACTGTTTCACATTTCCACTGTACCAAATAGAGGTGTCAGTCAATTGATCGTGTTGGGGATTAATGACACGTCAACCCTTGTGGGTCATTTTGTGTCGTCTCAGAGAAAGGAAGAAAAGAGAAAAGATAGTAGAGGAGATGAAATAGAGGGACGGGGAAGAAAGTTGTTGTTGTTGAGTTGTTGTTTAACGACACGTCAACCCTGGTGGGTCATTTTGTGTCGTCTCCCAGAGAAAGGAGAAAAGGGACAGAAGAGCTAGTAGAGGAGAGGAAAAAGAGAAAATGAGGAGGATGAGGGAAACAGCGAATGACAGTGCAGAAACAGAAGAAATAATAACATGCCCCCTTCCCCACCTGCTGCAAGTACAGCAGGCCCTTACCACCACCCAACCACCCATACAGGGAAGAAAGAGGACCAGGAATAAAAGGGAAGAAACAGAAGAAATAAAAACATTCCCCCTCTATCCTTACCTGTTACAAGGATAGCTAGCCTTGCCCAACTGTAAGCCAGTATCAGTTGGATGCCCAGGTGACGTAAGATACATGACACCTTCGCCACACCGACCACCCCCCCCTGTGTCAGTTAAAATCAAAACAGAATGGCAAACTGTTGATCCTGATGAGCCAAAAAAATTGTTTTGATTTGAAGAGCTGAAAGGGTTAAATATGACGCACAAAACACGAAAAGGACCCTAATGCAATTTATGGACAATGCAGGCCCTGATCAGCTGGACACTGTAGTATATGTTGACGAATAGAGAATCAAACTGCATGGATGAGCATGCTCTTCTGGACGTTTGCTGTTTCCATATGGCATAAGGGCCTTTTTCCCCGTGTTGTGCATCATATGTTATTTGCCACTAAATTTCATGATTGAGAGTTTGAAGACCACCTCTGATAAGGCCATGAAATCATTTTGTTGTACAGACTACAGAGGTTATCAATTTTTGCCCTGCCTTCCTCCCAAAATGAAATTACTGTAGATAAGACATAATAAGATGAACACACACAAACATGATTACAGCAGGTTGTAAAACATGCAAATGTGTGTGTGTTGGGGGTGTCAGTTGACCTACTTGTACTTTTTCTGTGTAAGCGTAGTCCTATAAGAGGTTTTATTTATTTGTGTTGAGGTTTTACAGCCCAGTCAACCCAATGGAGTCATGTCTAGCACGGTCAGTTTACCTAACCACACTTTCACTGGGCAGGCTTAGTCCTCTAAGTGTTTAACCAGTATTGTGCACATTCTTATGCCAGAAACTGACAACTGCCCTTCTTGAATCAGTGGAAGGGAGAGAATGACCATTGAAAATATTTCATGATCAATCTCCGCAAAAGAATGTTGCCGAGCTGGTGTTGGTCAAATCCGCAACCTCCTGATCACCAATCAGATGTGCATCCAACTGAGCCACCAAGGCAGGCTCTAAATGGTTTTAAAATCAGTACTTTATTCATATACTTCTGCCAGTAACTGACAAATGCCCTTCCTGAAACAGTGGGAGAATGACTGAAGAAATTATTTCATGATCAATCTCCACAAGTTACGTGGCCGAGCTGGGATTTCGAACTTGCAACACTTGGATCTGCAGTTCTGCTGAAAGACCTGCTACTGACTGAGCTATGGAGACAAGCAATATCAGTTCTAGTTATTCAGAGTAAATGAACCTTCAGGGTTCCACTGAAATTTCATTAACCTAAAAGTTAAGGTTAAATACCACCAAAAGTTGTTTACCCTTGTCATGCTGAATAAATTAAGATGCCATGTCCACTTCAATTGTCAGCCAATCAGACTACTTGATCAAGGTTGTTGAAACAAATTCACATACTTAAGTGCAAACAGTGCAGATCCAGATCAGTTGGCTTCTTTAGAAGAAAACTGATCTGGATCTACACTGTTTGCAAAGGCAGGGCACATCTGGGTTCAGCAGGACCAGGGTTAATATTTTTCTGCCCCATTGAGATAACAAATTTTGCAAAATCTTAATTTTTTATCATCTTTTTTGTCTGCTTTACCTAGCTCAGACAGAAGTCTCTCCCTATATCACCTCACAAACTTGCTTCAGAGAGTTAACCTATTAACTATAAGGTAGCTGAGAGAAGTAAATTTATCAAGGGAACAAGCTTTCTTAAAAACATCTCTCCCTTTGTCAAATTTATTATCTTCCATCTTTAACTATTTGAGACCTAAAAAAATTTGCAGCAAACGACATTCTAAAATCAATTTTGTTACTGTTAAGGGAAAATAAGACTTGACATTTCATGTGAATAATCTTCCTAACAGATGATTCACACAAAATGACATTTTCTCAGAAAAATAATAATAATATTAAAAAAAAAACAACAGATTGTCATCTGCTACAATGTTGCACAGCATGCTTTAAGAGCTTAGCATGCTGGGTAAAAATGTGCAGACGACATTTTGAAACATTTTTCTTTTTATTTTACTTAGAGAACAGACTTTGATATATCTATGCAAATTGTCTCCTAAAGAAACAATTTGCATGAAATGTCAAAGCCTATTTTCATGGAAAAAAAAAATGAGAAAAATATCGTCAATTTGTCGTCTGCTGAATTTACCCAAATAGTAGTAAAAATTAACTAGGTCAAAAATTATTACACTTATCTCCCTTCCTTACCTAGTCAGATCTTCCACATCAACCAGCATAGAGTCCTGCTCCATGTGGAGTTCATCTCTTTCCATGAGCAATTGCACCAATTCTTCATTTAAACCTGCAACACAAACCATATCATATTGTACTGGAACTATCTATCTACTGTACTGAAACTGTACTGGAACCAGTTTACATACTATATGGGAACTAGTCTACATACTGCATTCTACATAAATACTGAGATATCCTTTGTTCATGACATTGTGTTGTTAATCTTTCAACATTATTAACCCTTAAACTGCCAATCACAACAAATGTCGTCTGTTTTGTCATCTGCTTGTGATTTTAAAAGTCATTTTTGCAAACAGACTGGACCCAGATCAGACTGCTCCTCTAGGAGCAGTCTGATCAGGGTCCATACTGTTTGCCTGTATGCAAAAACAGGTTTGAAAAGTCAGCAAGAATATTCAGCAGACATAAACAGATGAAATTTCAGATGCAGTTTTTCTTGGCATTTTTAGAGTTAAAGTCATACTGAGATGATGAAGGGCTCTATGCAGTGAAGCACCATGCAGTCATGCATGAATTTTGCCTCTTGCAGGATTTGAACCCGAGACCTGGTGATCCATGTCACGAGTGCTAAACTCTCGACCATGCAAGTGCTTTCATATCCTTTGTAACTTAACCCTTGTAGATCCAAATTTAAATATTAGCAGATGACACTCTAAGACTTTCTTAATTTTAGAGAAATTCAAGTGAATAATCCATGAAGACAATTCACAAGAAATTTCAAATCCTATGTTCTCCAAAAAATAAGTACAATGCCATAAATTTCTCATAGATATATCAAAGTCTGTTCAAAATGTATACTAAGGCTTAACTAGACCTGTCACATTGCAGGAAAGCTTGCCTGAAACCATGCTTGTGCATCATATGAAATATGAAATTTAAGTCTGTAACCATAGAGTCCGTAGAGCTTGTACTGAATAAATCTTTGGATCTGTATCTAATGCTAGCCCAAGTGCCAGCTACATCAACTCAGACTTTCAGGAAATGCACATCTTAAAAACTTTAACTTGCAAAGTCTAAGCCTGTAACCTTGACCTCAAGGTCACTGTGGTTGGGACTTCCACTGAACAAGTTTTTGAACCTGTATCAAACAACATTCCATTCAAGCATTTACTACTTCAAAGCAGACACGCTGGAAATATAGACCTTTAACACTTAATATAACATTATGAACAGTAGTGCAACAGTTCTTTCTGAACTTTCATAAAGGTGAGCTAAGATATACTTCTGAACATGCTTTTGAGACACTAGAACACTGCTTGGTCAATAGACATTTTTTAGTGAAAAAAAAAGAAAACGAAACAAAAAAAAAAAAAACAACATATTTTCAGATTTGTCATGAAAGCTTATATACTTATTAAAAAAACCCAACTTACTTTCTATTTGTGTCTGTAAGTCATTATATAAGACTTGTATCTGGGCTAGGTTCATTTCTTGGAGTTTGCGTAGTCCTAACTTTTTCCGCCGCCTCTCTCCCAGACCAGGAATACCAACCTGAAAATAAACAGGAATACCAACATGAAAATAAATCAAGTTGCATTTATACGCTTTTGTTCTTCTGGGGAAAAAAGACAAGAAAAATATCATCAATTTGTCATCTGCTGAATTTACCCCAAGAGCGGTAAAGATTAAGGAAATAACATGCATAAAATGCAAAACCCTAATTTCTAATGAAAACATGGAAAATTATTTTAACATGTCTTTCTGCTGGTGTTAAAATCCAGCTTTTGTTCCAGAAAATAAGATTGAGATGTAATTCAAACTTTGATTCATTAAATGGGACAATTTGAATGACACATCAAGCCTCGCTTTCTGGGAAAGATCTAAGCCATATTCACAATGCCGGGAGGGTGGGAGGGAGTTAAAATCTGCTTCTGCCTACTACATTTTTTGTAAACCTTGGACAATTTACATGGAATGTCATTAGCTCTATTTTCTTGAAAAGAAAAGAAATCAACAACTTATTCATTGTTTGCAGATTTGGCCAACAGAGAGTTAATCTTTACCACTTTCTGGGCAAATTCAGCAGACAATAAACCGAGGATAGAATCATTTTTAATTTCTCTAGAAAACAGACATTGACATTCCATACAAATTGTATAGAATGTCAAAGTCTATTTTCTGAGAAAAACAAGAAAAAATATTTCAAAATGTCGCTGAATATTTTCCCAGCATACTTAGCATTCAAGAAAGTTTAATGAAAGTCTCAGTATTAATGTCAGTGGTGTGCAATTTCAATAATAAAAGATGCCTCATTACTGTTTGTCTGTTTAACTTTGAAAATAACAGAGGCCTCCAAATTAGCCAGAAATTTGTAGGTCTGAAAATGAGACCTGAAACTTGCCAAATAAATAGCTGAATTTACCATATTTACCAAAACTACTTGGACAGACAGTATGAACAAACAGTGTGGGCCCTGATCAGATGCCACAGATCAAGTCTACAAAGTTTGCCATTCACCCAGCAGTTTTAGTCACATCAACAGGTAGTAACATTTTAAGACAAGTATGGTAAGGAATTAATGTGTCCCAATATTTAGGGTAAACATGATAATCTTCCGGAAACCGTCAAGCCCATTTCTCCAGGAAAAAAAAAACTTTAAAAGGGTAACTGGTGCTCATTAAATACAGCAGGTGAATATTTAATTGCCTGCCTCTACACAATTACCATAATGACCTTAAGAATTGGGACTGACAGAATGACTAGCAACCAATGAAGATCCAGATCTGCTGCAGTGCGTCTAGACTTTTTTCCACTCATCCAGCAGTCTTTTAGATACACATCAACAGGGCGGGCAATTTTTTTTTAAAGTATGGGAAGGAATTCCGGGATCCCAATATTTAGAGTAAACATGGCAGTTGCTTTAATCCTTTCTCTACATGAGTAAAAATGTTAAATACCACTAACCATCACGATTGCAGCTGACGGCATTTTGATTTTCTTTAGAGAAAACTTCATGTGAATCAGGGCAGATGATTCACATGATATACCAGTCTTATTTTGAATGACAAATAATAATAAAAAAATAGAATGTCATCTGCTATAATTCTGCTTAGGAGAATTAAAGATAAAAATTACTTTTTCAGTTAATCTGCAGGATGTTTATGAGGGATACACGCAGAATTATTGTACCAGCCTATTTGTAGACTTTTGTACAAGTCTATTTGTAGACTTAGTGTACCAGTCTATCTACCATTCTATCTGCAGACATTGTACCAGTCTATCTGGACATACTGTACCAGTCTATCTGCAGATGTATTGTAACAGTCTATCTGCAGATTTATTGTACCAGTCTATCTGCAAACTTATTGTATCAATCTATCTGCAGAATTACTGTACAAGTCTGTCTACAGAGTTTCTGTACCAGTCTATCTGCAGACTGATTTATCAGTCTATCTGGACTTACTGTACCAGTCTATCTGCTGAAGTATTGTACTAGTCTATTGGTCGATGTATTGTATCAGACTATCTGCAGACTTACTGTACCATTCTATCTGCATACTTATTGTACCAGTCTACCTGCAGACTTATTGTACCAGTCTATCTGCAGACTTACTGTTCCAGTCTACCTGCAGACTTAACTGTACCATTCTGCCAGCAGACTTATTGTACTAGTCTATCTGCAGACTTACTTTAGCAGTCTATCTGCAGACTAATTGTACCAGCCTATCTGCAGACTTATTGTACCAGTCTATCTGCAGACTTATTTAACCAGTCTGTCTGCAGACTTATTGTACCAGTCTATCTGCAGATTTATTGTTTGTTTGAGTTTGTTTGAGTTGAGGTTTTATGGCCCAGTCATCCCATTAGTGTCATGTTGAGCGCAGTCAGTGTACCACACTTTTCCTGGCCAGGCTTAGTCCTCTAAGTTGTTAACCAGAACTTGTGCACATATCGTCACCAGAAACTGATAACTGCCCTTCTTGAATCAGCGGAAGGGAATGAATGATCAATCTCTGCAACAGAATGTTGCTGGACCCGGCAAGGATCAAACCTGTGACCTCCTGATCACCAGTCGGACACGCATCTAACTGAGCCACCAAGGCTGGCTGCAGATTTTTTTGTACCAATCTGTCTGCAGACTTACTGCACCAGTCTATCTGCAGACTTATTGTACCAGTCTTTTTGCATAAAAGAGGGGACCGTTTTACTTGACATGACTTAATTTGTACACCATTCTCTTCCAAATTTTGCTGTCTTTGAAGAGTGAGTGTATTTAATCAAAGAATCAATCGTAACTTCAATACAGTTTCGGAGGGAGCAGACAGAAGCCTGGAACGCAATTTCCTTTCAAATAATACAATTCAGGGCAACAGAAAGGCAGAGGTTCTTGATGATTCATTTTCTCATTTCTTCTATAAAAAAATGTATATTTTGGGATTTTGGTATCACAAAGGGACAACTAAAATGAGATATCAAAATTTTTTGTGGTGAAATTCAAAAATAAATGTCGAATTCTTTCAGCACCAAAATAAGTTTATCCCACAGCTCCAGATAAGAGGGGTATCCAGATAAATATTTTTTCTTATTTTTTCATGAAAACATATGTTGTGGGTACTCATCAGAAGCACCTCACTGAGGCACTTCTGATGAGTACCCACAACGTATGTTTTTGTGGACAGATAAGAAAAATATCAACATTTTCTGGTTAAAAAAAAAAAAAAAAAGTCTCTCATCTGGAGCTATGAAATATCCTAAGACTGTAACCCATGTCTCAGCTTCAAAATGTTCAGGCATTAAAATCTTTCTGAGCTGTATTCAACAACTAGAAATGTGTTCAAAGGACACGGTTGCCCCCACCTGAAAAACTTCAATGCAAATTGCTAATGCGGAACAGGGACAGAGACAGATGAACAGGTAACACTATATGCCCTTTCCATGAATGGTGCAGGCATTAAAATGTGCAGAACCCTTCAAAATACCCTATATGTGAACAGTAGAAACCCACATTAGGCTGCACAGCTACATGATCAGAACTCAGTGTCATTTTTGAACATTGACAAAAATACTTGACCAAAACGAAATACAGTTGACTCTCCTTATCTCGAATTCCAAGGGACTCTCTGAAACACTTCGAGATATCTGTACCTCGACATATCAGAGTTGCGGAAGTGAGGAAAACAATAAATCATACAACACATTTAACAAAATTAATGAGTATGCAATTTGACTCCTGAAGTTAGAAATATAAAATAATGTGGAAAAGAGGAGAAATTAGAGCAATTTCTCCTCTTTTCCACAATATTTTGTTACCTGTTCTTAGATTTCTATGTTAAAACAGGGACCTGAATTTCATTTCGATATAAGCGGTTATTCGAGATAAGCGAGTTTGAGATAACAAGGGTCGATTGTATTGTATATTTCCTTTAACCTGCGGTGTAGAACATTTAGCAGTCTGTTGGCAAATTCACTATACAATGAATTGGTGATATTTTTCCCAGAAAATAGGATTTGGCATGAGATTTCAAATTGTATTCTCTGTAAAAAGTAAGAGAAGAAATTTGCCGAATGGCTATGTCGCGACTGACAGCCTGGTTGTGTTCAAGAAATGGAGCTAAAAACACAAGACTAAACATTGTTCAGCCAAGCATAAAGCAGGTCAAGGGCAAATAATGTTCAATAGCAGTGAAGGGTGCATCATGGTAGACGTAAGTGAAGTTTCATTAGCCTGGAAGCCATACTGTTTGAGAAACAGGGCTAAATACACAGACTTAACCCTTGTCATGCTGAATAAATTAAGATGCCATGCCCACTTCTAATTTCCAGCCAATCAGATTACTTGATCCATGTTTTTGATAGAAATTCACATATTTAATGACAAATAGTGGAGATCCAGATCAGTTGGCTTCTTTAGAAGCCAACTGATCTGGATCTACACTGTTTGCTAAGTTAGGGCACGACGTGTTCAGCTTGAGAAGGGTTAACATTGCTGACACCGACGCCAATGGGGATGCCCGGAAGTGATCCCTATGTCCCTCCCGCTTGCTAAAGCAGCCACTACAAAAATATATTTTAAACTATCGTCCACCGAAATTTTTACCAAGCATGCAGTGTTAAATACAGTAGATGACATTTTACAAAATAATTCTGAAAATGTGGCTTGACATTTCATTCAAATTGTTTCTGCCTGAGGCAATTTGAATGAAAAGTCAAGCAAATGTGGTCTGCTAACGTTTTCAATATCAACCAAAACAGAAACCAAAACATCAAAGGTGAAAACTTGTTTCATTAACTTTCTGATTAAACTCTTTGCATGCTGGGTAATTTTGCATGCTTTTTGTCGTTTATAGATTTTTTTTAAATTAACTTTTTCAAAAAAAAATCTTTCAGGAATACCATCAGAGTGTCAAACAGATTGGATCCAGATCAGGCCTGACGTTTTGTCGGGCCTGACCTGGGTCCGAACTGTTTGCAAAGGTTATCAGCAGATAACAAAAGTCACCACTAGCGGGGAAAGAGTTAATGTAATTCTGTGCACCTTTCAGACTGGATTACAGTGTAATGCAGACAGATAGACAAATAGATGGAAGGCTCCGCAGATAACTGTCTCTGGTTTAAAGCATTTTGATGGCAAATCCTTACTCTAATGTGTTAAAAAGTCAAGATTCTCAAGATGAAATGACATGATTACCATAAAACACAATATATGAACTCTCAGTCTCTTGTTAAGCTGGTAAAATATTACACAGTCAATACTTTGGAAAAATTTAGCAAAGTATCGATGGGACACAGATGCCCTTGCTGTGTGCTTGCCTTAAATTTTATATACAACAACAACACAGTTTTTTATGTGACGCAAATAAAACTTTACAATATCTGTTATCATAGACTTTCTGTTTGTTATAGAGCATTACTATGAGAAACTATTTTTTTTTCAAGATACATACCCAAGATAGGAAATTTTAGGAAGGGGAATTTGTATCAACGACTTGGATCAAGTAATTTGATTGGCTGAAAATTCAAAGTGGGTGTGGCACCTTAATTTATTCAGCTTGGCAATAGTTAAGTTTCATGCCTTTAATGTTAAAGAGGAGTTACAGCCTGGAAGTGAAAATTTAGGGAAAAGGGGTAATTGATAATAATTTATAAATAAAATAAGGAAGAGCTACCATTCTTGTATGTGACATATCGTCATAACATGTTGAATCTGCTTATGACCTTTCATGCTCAGATCCCTAAAGGTAAAGAAGTTATAGCCTGGACATGAACCTTTGGGAAGGAGAGATAACTGGCCTGCACACAAAATTTTGGGAAGGGGAGACAGTTCATAAATAAAGCACAGACGAAAAAGCATTCTTTAGTACATCATGTTGAAGCCACCTGTGAAGTTTTATGCTTATATCTGATACAGTCCTGACACAAAATTTTGTGAAGTGAATAATGATGATGGCTGGTGTTTTACATCACTAAACTTTATTTAAGTCACATCAAAACGATGGAAGGCTGATAATAAAAGGCCCTGTGCAATTAAGTACCAAACAGTCATGAGCTGAATTCCATCTCCAGTGGGATTCACACCTGATGCCTCATGATCCAAAGTCAGAATGACTAACCACTCATCCACCCAATGGCTTCTTGTGAAGGGAATATAACTCACAAACAAAGCAAGGACAGATTCTCATTCTTGTGCATGACAGATCATATCATTGTGTTGAATAAACTTGTGAAGTTTCATGCTAAACCTCAAGGTTAAGTAGCTATAACCTGGCTAGGAAATTTCAGAAAGGGGAGTTAACTCCTAAACAAACCAAGGAATTAGAAACTGCAAAACACCACATCCGATCACTTTTCTGACGCATCATACATGTCATATGTGCCCTAACCCTTAAGATGCCACACACAACAATTGTTGTCTGCTTTGTCTTCTGAGTCATTGTTGCAAACAGTGTGGATCCAGATCAGACTGCTCCTTTAGGAGCAGTCTGATATGGGTCCATACTGTTTGCCTATATGCAAAAAAGTATGTTTGAAAAGTTTGCAAGAAGATGCAGCAGACAACATAAACAGACAACATTTTCAGATGTAGTTTTTCTTGGCATCTTAAGGGTTAATGATTGAAATAGTCCATTTTACCACCTGTTAAGCATCTAAATACTGCTGGATGTGTGGCAAACAGTGTAGACCTAGATCAAATGCCACATTCTCAGCGGTGTCTGATCTGGGTCTACACTATATGCTCAGGACTATGTTCAAGTACTTAAGAGTAAATATAGTAGGTTGGATCTCCAATTTTTTCAGGATACATAGCTCCAGACAATAAGGTACATTTTTTTTCATCAAAAAAAAAAAAGTGACAATTTTCTTATTTCTCCACAAAAAACATATGTTGTGGGTACTCATTAGAAGTGCCTCAATGAGGCACTTCTAATGAGTACCCACAACATATGTTTACTTAAGAAATAAGAAAAAAAATAAATGTTATGGAAAAATGCTGGTTTTCCTACTGCCCAAGTCTTTTTGTAGTTAAGATCAATAGGAAACCAAAATCTAATTATTCCTGAAGTAAGTAGTCTTCTCTCACTCATTAGGATCTAACAGGTCTGTAGGGACAACTCAATATTGGGTGTCTAGCAAACACTTGAGCCTGCAGAACTCCAAATAAGCCGATAATTGTTATGATAAGTTTTAACCTCCCTAAGTCCAAGTAAAATTGTAGCAAACGACAGTCTAAACGTAGCAGACGACAGTCTAAATTCTACATTTTTTTCCAGACGGAATAAGGTTTGGTATATTATGTCAACTGTCTGTAAGACAGAGGCTTCACATGAATTCCTCATCAGAAGAGTGCACTACCCAATCATTGCACTGATGTTTGAAGAGAAGGGTGTACCACCCTAACATGGCAGACTGATGTTTCAGCAGGAGGGTGCACCACCACCCTACCACGGTGCACTGATGTTTCAGCAGGAGGGTGAACCACCCCTCCATGGTGCACTGTTTATATTAACTGTCTGTAAGACAGCTTCACATGAATTCCTCCTCAGGAGGTGCACCACCCTACCTTATTGCACTGATGTTTTAAGAGAAGGGTGTTCCAACCTAACATGGTGGACTGATGTTTCAGCAGCAGGGTGCACCACCACCCTACCATGGTGCACTGATATTTCAGCAAGAGGTTGCTCCATCCTACTATGGTACACTGATAGTTCAGCAGGAGGTTGCTCCACCCTACCATTGTGCACTGATCTTTCTGCAGGGGGTACACCACCCTACCATGGTGCACTGATATTTCAGCAGGAGGTTGCTTCATCCTACCATGGTGCACTGATATTTCAGCACTGATATTCAGCAGGAGGTTGCTCCATCCTACCATGGTGCACTGATATTTGAGCAGGAGAGTTTTCCACCCTACTATGGTGCACTGATGTTTCAGCAGGAGGGTGAACTATCCCACCATGGTGCACTGACATTTCAGCAGGAGGGTGCACCACCCCACCATGGTGCACTGATGTTTCAGGAATGCTCCAACCTACCATAGTGCACTGATATTTCAGCAGGAAGGTTCTCCACCCTACCATGGTGCACTGATGTTTCAGCAGGAAGGTGCACCATCCTACTATAGTACATTGATATTTCAGCAGGAAGTGCACCACCCTACCATTATGTACTGATATTTCATCAGGAGGGTGCACCACCCTACCATAATGCACTGATATTTCAGCAGGAGGGTTCTCCACCCTACCATGGTGCACGGATGTTTCAGCAGGAGGGTGCATCACCCCACCATGGTGCACTGATGTTTCAGCTGGAATGCACCACCCTACCATGGTGCACTGACATTTCAGCAGGACAGTGCATCACCCTACCCGGGTGCAATAATGTTTCAGCAGGAGGGTGCTCCACACCTACCATGGTGCACTGATGTTTCAGCAGGAGGATGCACCACCCTACCATGGTGCACTGATGTTTCAGCAGGAGTGCACCACCCTATTATTGTGCACTGATGTTGCAGCTGGAGAATGCACTACCCTTCCATGGTGCACTGTTTCAGCAGGAGAATGCACCACCCTACCATGGTGCACTGATGTTTAAGCAGAAGAGTACATGACCCTACCATGGTGCACTGATGTTTCAGCAGGAGGGTGCTTCACACCCTACCATGGTGCACTGATATTTCAGCAGGAGAGTGTGTTCCACACTACCATGGTGCACTATTGTTTCAGCAAGAGATTGTGTTCCATCCTACCATAGTGTACTGATGTTTCAATGGGAGAATGCTCTATCCTACCATAATGCACTGATGTTTCAGCAGGAGAGAGCACCACCCTACCATGGTGCACTGATGTTTCAGCAGGAGAGTGTTCCAACCTACCATAGTGCACTGATGTTTCAGCAGCAGAGTGCTCCACCTACCATAGTGCATTGATGTTTCTGAAGGAGAGTGCTCCATCCTATCATGGTGCACTGACACTTCAGCAGGAGAGTGCACCACCCTAGCATAGTGCACTGATGTTTCAGCAGGAGGGTGCTCCATACCCTACCAAAGTACACTGATGTTTCAGCAGGAGGGTTCTCCAACCTACTAAGGTGCACTGATGTTTCAGCAGGAGATTGCTCCATCCTACCATGGTGTGCTAATGTTTCAGCAGGAGTGCTCTACCCTACCAAGATGCACTGATGTTTTAGCAGGAGGGTGCTCAACATCCTACCAAGGTGTACTGATGTTTCAGCAAGAGGGTGCACCACCCTACCATTGTGCAGTTTCAGCAGGAGGTTGCACCACCCTACCATGGTGCAGCTGAAGTTTCAGCAGAAGGGTGCACCACCCTACCATTGTATGACTCATATATATTTTGTGAATATGCAGGCTGTAATAAGTCTCTACTGTTCAAACATATCACACTAATGATTCTGTTCTCATATAGTTTACCCAGCATACAAAAACTGTGATTTGTTTCAGTAGGTATAATTTCTGTTCCTTCAGAATTTTTGTATTTTCAATGGCAAAACTGGCGAGAAATAATTGAAGGATATTCTTGTACATTTGTATTATCCAGACAACAGTGACATTTCATTAAAAGGGGACAATCTGAATGAAGTGTAAACTCCAATTTTCTGGAAAATTAAGATTTTTTTTTTTTTTTGTAGTTGTTGAAATATTGTTGCAAGAGAAACACCTAAGGCAAACTGAGTTGACAACTGAATGAGTGTCATTTTCCTTATTTTTTACAGCAAAGAAAGTTTGAAATTTACAGGAATGGATGTGCTTTCATGGGTGACAACTCTCTCAAGTTGTTTTGTCTTCCTTGAGGTCTACTCTAAACTGAAAGAATTTGCTTCCCCTATACACTTTTAGGGGATTCAACTATGTCAAACTAGTTTTCCACCCTTTTGAAAAGGGGTCTACACTAAAAGGAAGAATCTGCTCCACTTGGGGTCAAATTCTTTCCTTTAATAGAAGATCCCTCTTCAGAAGGGACCTGGTAAGCAAACAAGTAAACAAGAAGTCACAGGAAGGGAATAAAGTCTTGGCATTTCATGTGAATCATCTGCTTGGCAGATGATTCACATGAAAATGTCAAGCCTTATTTTCTCTGAAAAATACAAAAAAATAATGTCTGCTCTAGTTGTGATCAGCACTTTATGAAATTATTTTGGCAATTTGCACAATATCTCAAATGGAAATGCCTCATCTTTTAAGGGTATGCAAAATCAGCTCTGTGTATAATTTTCCTCTAAATCTATTATTGCTTATGGAACCGTTAACATCCCAGTTATAACCCTCTTGGTCAAACAGACAATTACTCTCTTATATGGGCGGCTGGTCAAGAAGAAACCAACTTACGCGTATGTACCTTAGTTTGCCTAAATATTTGGACACCGTCACTCCTTGTGCTAAAATTTTAACAAGTCATTTTCACTACCTGCTGATGTGTTTAAAAACTGCTGGATGAATGGCAAACAGTGTAGACCCTGATCAGATGCCACAATTTGTGGCATCTGATCTGGGTCTACACTGTTTGCTCATGGCTGATTGTCCAAATACTTAGGTAAATCGGGTAATTTTACTTGCAGAATCTTAAAACTGACAATGTAATACTTGATAAGCCATGCAGCTGCACAGGCTGGTCTGGGTTCTAACTGTTTGCAAACATGTAAGACAGTTTTCCCCAAGACAGATTACATCTTATAATGACATGTAATTTCAATCACTGAATAGATTTTTTTCTGTTGGGAACACAGAAAGCCTTCTGTAAGACGCAATTTTGGAAGCGTTGAGAGAAATTGTACTGTACTGAGTCATTTGTTAATGTCCATATAGCAGACTATGTTTGTTTGTTTGAGCTGAGGTTTAACAGCCCAGTCAACAATATTTCAGTCATGTCGAACAGTCTCCCAGAGAAAGGGAAAGAAGAAGAATGGGTTAGATTTTGCTTCGTGAGCAAATAACCATCCTGCCAAAAGCCAAAGATAGCACTGGGTGCTCTCTGCAATGTTTTAGCAAGAGTGCACCACCCTACCACCCAGGTGCCTGAACCCTTGTCATGATGAATAAATTAAGATGCCACACCCACTTCTAATTTCCAGCCAATCAGATTACTTGATCTGGGCTTTTGATAGAAATTCACATATTTAATAACAAACAGTGCAGATCCAGATCAGTTGACTTCTTCACTGTTTGCTAAGACAGGGCATGTCATGTTCAGCAAGAGAAGGATAAAGCTCCTTTACTATAACCTCAACCTGGATATACCTGCCTTTGCAAAAAGTGTAGATGCAGATCAGTTGGCTTCTGTTTGCCATTAGGTATGTGAATTTATATCAACAATCTAGATCAAGTAATCTGATTGGCTGAAAATTAGAAATGGGTGTGGCACCTTAATTTATTCAGCATGACAAGGGTTAATATGATTGCAGGATTGACCATCTGAATGAAATTCAAGCCCTGTTTTAAATGAACAAAATATGGTAATTTTTATTGAAAAATATGATCTCTTAAATGCATGTATTCTAAGCATGCTAAGAAAATGTTTTTTCTTTTTTCTTATATTTCCCACAAGACAGGCTTTGATATTTCATGCAAATTATTTCCTTAGGTGGCAATTTGCATGAAATGACAAAGCCTATTTTCTGGGAAAAAATAAGAAAAAATATCATCAGTTTGTTGTTTGCCAAATTTGCCCAGTGGTAAAGGTTAAATTTTCTCCTACCATAATTGTTGCTTACATCATAAAAAAAGAAAATGTCTTCTTGGTCTAATCTTTTTTGTCTTTAGCGGGGGTGTTCGCAATCTGCATTTCTTGCTGAGAAATACTCTTCAATCAATGAGATGGAATTCAAAAAGCAATTTTCTGTCCTGGAGGTCTGGTTTCTAAAGTAAATCTACATCTACTTCCTATGATAAATCATTCAAGTGCCTTATATGAAAATAAATTTTAAGGGGACTATATACACCCAGTAGATTTTCCAATATTTTGACAAGGGGGACAACTTTTGTGATTCTGTATGCTTTCCTGTACACCAAACCCCTTCTGAAAAGTGGTCTACTCTAAAAGAAAAGAATTTGCTCCCAGGGGGAGCAAATTCTTTCCTTTTAAAGCAGACCCTTTTTCAGAAGGGAACAAAAATAATTATGAAGGAGTTGTCATCTCCCCTGAAAATGTGTTCATTGCTCTTAAACTCTAATATGTTGAATTTAAACATCAGAGATAAAATTTCAAATTATTTTGTCACACTCTTTCTTAATCAAAGCACTGACAGCACTAGTGGGTTGATTGTCTCTGAGTGTAGGCTGGGAAAATGGTTCTGAACTGGGAGATAACCCATAACTTCCTGTAGTTTAAGCAAAAAAATGCAAATCCTGATCATTCTGCAGCATCTGACCTTAATCTGCACTGTTTGCCAATGCCCCTAATGTCCCAGGTTAGGTTTAACAGATATCCCTCTATCAACAGCACTCTGATGTCATAGCGACAAGAATAGCCTGGCTATAATTAACCATTACCTGGATTTCGTCTAACATGCGGTTTGATTACATTGGTCAATGATAACCACGTGTACAACTACCTTAAGGCAATTTGGACATTTGTATACTATGGCTCGAATGTAAACAATAAAGGAGTGGGGGTGGGGAAGGAATATTTGCTCCCAGGGAGCAAATTCTTTCCATCCAAAGGTAAAGAATTTCATGTCAGAATTATGTCCCTTGAAGATGTAACCATTCCCCGTAAATTTTAGTCTTTGATTAGACTGTGGACGGATTCAGAGCTACACTTCCCACTACCTGAATCAGAAGTATCAAATGTTTCTCTCAGCAAACTGTGAAACCCATGATCAGGCTGTACAGCCACACACTCTGGTCATTGCCGTTTCACATTTCTATTAACTTATTCCATTCTCTAGGAAAATTCAGCAGACAACAAACTGATGACATTTTTCTTATTTTTCCCAGAAAACAGGATTTGAAATTTCATATAAATTATCTCCATTGTAAACTGAAATGCCAAGCCCTATTTTTCTAACAAAAAAAAGACAAGAATAGAATGTTGTCAGCTACTATTATTACCCTTGTCCTGCTGAATAAATGAAGATGACACACCCACTTCTAATTCAGATTACGGTACTTGATCCAGGTTGTTGATACAAATTCACATACTGAATGTCAAACAGTGCAGATCCAGATCAGTTGGCTTCTTCAGAAGCCAACTGATCTGGATCTACACTGTTTGTAAAGGCAGTACATATCCAGGTTCAGCAGGACAAGGGTTAGGCTTTGGCTCATTAAAGGTTAACTTAATTTGCCATCTGCTAATTTCCTCCTTAGTGAGGTAAATGTTGATTCTGAGCTAGAAACCATTTTCAAGGCATGATGACCAAATACAGCAATTTCATTAGAATACAATTCCAGAAACAGCTGATAGCCACCAGACAATTTTATCGTAAAACTGTCCAGAAGGAAACAGAAAGAATCAACTATATAAATAATTCTGTAGCAAAAGAGTTATTTCACTGACAGACTGTGGCCTGTTTTATTTGTTCATTTGTATTTGTTTAACCTTTAAAAGTGCCAAGCAAAATTGTAGCAGAAGATATTCTATTCGCTGCAGACAATTTGCCTGAAATGCCAAGCCTTCTTTTCCTGAAAAAAAAAAAAACAAACAAAAAAAACCCAAAAACATAAGATCCCGAAAGGAGATGAATGTCCGCGCTACTGCCAGTTTGGCTTTGTAGATTTATCATTTGACCGTTTTCAGCCATGCACATGCTCAACTGTATTCTTGCCTTGGTGTAAGTTTCCAAATATGACACTTGAAGTCTTAAGTGGAGTTGCAGACACATCAACTCTGCTATGGCATCATTATAAGGCAAAATTATTTAATAAATCAAGGGCATGTAATTCTTGCAATAATAGTTGATCAGAGATCTCTGACCTTCATGCAAATGCTAAACTGATACCTTTTCTGTAGTGAAAGTTTCAAACCACAATCATGAAAATTGAAGAAGTTGCAGATACATGAAGTCCACTAAGTAACTGAATATAGCAAATTTTTAAATGAAGGGTATGTAACTCTAGCAATAAAAATCTTGATCAAAGTTCTGTGACATGCCTGTCTATATTCTTACTTTGCTGCAAGTTTCAAATCATTATTTTGAAAACTGTAGAGGTTGCAGAGACATTAACTCCACTATGCAATATGAATATGGCAAATTTCTAACTAAATGAAGGGTATTTAACTCTAGCAATAAAAAAAATGATCAAAGTTCTGTGACCTTTATGCACATGCCCAGTCTATATTCTTACTTTGCTGCAAGTTTCAAATCACTATCTTGAAAACTGTAAAAGCGGTGGAGACATGAGCCTTACTATACCATGTGTATCAGGCAAAATTTCTAAGTAAATCCAGGGTATGTAACTCTAGCAATAAAAACGATCAGAGTTCTGTGACCTTTATACACATGCCAAGCCTATATTCTTACTTTACTGCAAGTTTCAAATCATTATCTTAAAACTGTAGAAGTTGCGGAGACAAACCCTACTATGTCAAGGGTATAAGGCAAAATTTCTAAGTAAATCAAGGGTACATAACTCTACCACTAATAATTTTATCAGTGTTCTGTGACCTTTATGCACATACTCAGTCTATATGCTAATTATGGTGCAAGTTTCAAACCATTTCCTGTTTGCCATACATACAGCAATATTTTAGACATATGATCTGGTAGAAGAAACAACTATTTCAAATTTTAGGACAAGTATGCAAGTAGTGTCCCAATTGTTATGGTAAATACGACAATACTTTAAGGCAACCTATTTTCTAAAAATAGTGGGTCATAGTGTCCTATAGTCTGGAAAGTGACCTTGTCTCACATTTGATGTTACATGACAAGCACCCATCCCTTCAAAATTCTGTTCTTGAAATACCTCATTTACACTATTCAATCTAATTACCGAACATACCCCTATAAGAGTACAGTAAAGCAATTTCGTAGTCTTCAGATTACGGCCAGTGTACTTTTTGTCTACTTCTTTATAAGGGCAATGCTGTGGGTCCCCTTTGAATTGCACTATTAGATGTGTCATTCGCTGATCTTTTTTTTAAGTATACCCTTAGTATAAGTGGATGTATATTTTACCACAAGTTTTCCCAGTAATTTTGAAAACCCTAAATGCACAGTGCAGTAATTACGTAGAATATGGTACATAGTGTTTGGACACCTTACCTTCTTACCAAGCTTTTTTTTTATTTTTGGACAAGTCCAATTCATTACCTGTTGATGTGTCTAATATACTGCTTAATGGTGAATATTTTGTGATGATTTTTTATTTCTCCATAAAACTTATACATTGCTGTCAATGAGGCCCTTCTATAAAGAACCCACAACATATGTTTTTCACTGAATACCCACAATGTTTTTACAGGGAACTAAAAATTATTCCAAAATCATCATCAAATACTCCTCCTTAACAGGAGTTCAGAGTTTGGATTATTATGGTACCATATTTTCTTGATGATAATTAATCTGATAAAAATGCAGTTTGGTCAGGGCCTGTGCAGTTTGCCAGCTCCATCGACAAGATTCATACAAGATAATGTCCGTTTTTCCATGGCTAACCAACCTTATATTTCCTTATGAATAATCAATAAAGAATAACGCCATCATATCTGGTCACAAAGACTTGATTTACGACTTTGAATGGCATCGGACTGCAATAAATTCAAAACTCCATAATAAATTGTCTACGTGGACTGGTAATTTCAATACATCAAGGATTTATACCATAATTTCATTCCAAACCGCTCATGGATTCACCATAACTTGTATCAGGCTAGTTAGTTCCAAATTGCTCTCTTCCTCTGAGTATGCTAACAGCCCACGCCACCCCGTCGGCATAGCCCCAGACGAGAAGGGTATCAAGTAAGTATTTTTCTTATTTCTTCATGAAAGCATACATTGTGGGTACTCATTAGAAGTGCCTCACTGAGGCACTTCTAATGAGTACCACAATACATGTTTTTGTGGAGAAATAAGAAAAATATCAATATTAATATCAATATTTTTTTGATTGAAGAATACACCTCATGTAGAGCTTTCCATCAAGATGCAAAACTGCCTTCTAGTAACAACCAAAATTATTGAAAGCCATAAACGAATTTCTGGGAGAACGATCTATCTACCATATATGCCCCAAATATTTGGACAGACATGCCTGAGCAAACATGGTAGACTAAGGAACAGTACAAACTTTGATCAACATCTGCAGTGTTTGCCATTCCAGCAGGATCTTTTAGACATATTTCTAGGTAGCCAAATAGACATGGCAAGTTTCAGGATACCGTAATAATGCTAAGTTTTGGGACAAATAGGCCTTTGTAAACAGTGTAGACCCAGATCAGATACAGAGCACTGCATCTGATCAGGGTCTACACTGTTTGCCATACAAACAGCAATATTTTAGATGCATCAAGCGGTATTAGAATAGACTATTTCAAATTTTAGCACAAGTATGGTAAGAAGATAATGTGTCCCAATACTGAGGGTTATTCTTTACTGTACATACAATAAGGAGTTGATGATGATGGTTTGGAGTTTTATGTCCCTGTCAACATTATTTAAGTCATATTGAGATAATGGAAGGATGATTATGAAAGGCTCTGTGCAAGAAAGCGCTGTACAGTCATAAGCTGAATTCTGCCTTTAACGGAATTTGAACCCAGGACCTCATGATCCGAAGATGGGAGCACTAGCAACTTGGACACCCAAATGCATCTACAGTGTGTTATGCAGGGAAAATGGGAACACGTTAAAGAGACAGCACTCTTAATTGAACATTTTGCCTCCCTCTACAAAGGGAGATCACTCCTGCACAGATGAATTTGGTTCCTAATTACATGAATCTCTTCTCAAAGGGGGGCTACTCTTAAATGAAAGAATTTCTTCCCAGCCTCCACTGAAATTTTTACCCAGCATGCAAGTGTTAAGCAGTAGTCTGTTTTCACATATAATGTATGGGCTCAATAGTCACAAAGGACCAGGAAATCTAATAATGTCGGAACTATATCAAAGTATGGGAAAATATTTTACCGCCACCACACAAACACTAACAACACCAGTTTTGATACAGAATAATCTAAAAAGAGGATTGCCTTGAAAATACAAAACAAAGATAGAAAACAGTCGGCTCAGTTTTTGTTTGTTTGAGTTGCGGTACAATGGCCCTATCAACAATATTTCAGTCCATTGTCGAGCCATCTCCCACAGAGAGGAAGGTAGAAGAATGGGATAGATGAAAAAAAGACTCAAACACATGAACCTTCATGCCAAAAGCCAATGATGGCAGGGCCAACCCTCAAAAAGTTTTAGTAGGACCCTACAATCGACGAAGGCTCAGTTTTATTAACCCTTGAAGTGCTAAGCAAAGCTGTAGCGAATAACAATTTACTCGTTATTATTTTTCAAAGAGAATAACGCTTGACATTTTTTTGTGAATCCTCTGAGTAACAGATCATTCAAGCACCCTCATTTTCTCTGAAAAAGATTTTAAAAAAATATCTTAAAAGGTCGTCTGCTGCATCTGTGATTGACGTTTTATGAGTAAGTCAGCTATTGAAGATGAACCACTGTAATTATGGTTTGTACTAACCCTTAAAGCGCCAAGCAAAATTTGTAGCAGATAGTAGACATTCTAAATTTTCTTTTTTATTTTTCTTGACACTTCATGTGAATCAACTGCTTGGCAGATGATTCACATGAAAAGTTAAGACTTATTTTCTTTGAAAAATATAAAAAAAATGATATTTCAAAATGTTGTCTGCTGCAGTTGTGATTCGCCCTTTAACCCATTGTAGTCGGGAGACTCATGAAAAGGTAATTGGCAAACAGTGCAGACCCAGATCAGACACCGCAGAACGTGGCGTCTGATCAGGGTCTCCACTGTTTGCAAATAGTTTAGCCATTTGTCTCTAGGAATACCTAAATCTCATAGCCGGGTGTACCTAAAATTGAAACTGGACTATTCCAACATAAAGTGTGGGAGAGTCTTTTCAGTATACAATGGGTTAAAAGTTTATGAACTGGCTGGCCCTGGCAGAATGTTCATCCCACTCGTCATTTACTTCATTAGAGTCTGTAATAACTGAGCATTATACAGCTTTTTACAACCAAATTGCTTTGAACTTACAGCAGATTAGTTATGGAGGAATTATTAGTGACAATTTTTCTTATTTCTCCATAAAATCGTACGTTGTGGCAGACATGTTAAGTCTCCCAAAAATTCAGAGAGGGTCACAAAAAAGTCGCTCTTCTATTGCCTCATGAAATTTTGTAAGAATCATACAAAATGTTCGAATATCCGTGCTAGGGACAATCCTTTTCAAAAGCCATCAAAAACTGCGGGAAGTCCCCAGTAAATCTAAACTATTCTGGATATTATTTGGTAGCAAAAGATACTTGCATCATATATTAGAAAGGTGCACAGCAGGACTTCCAGGACTCTTGAGGTAGAATTTGCATTAACCCTTAAAGCGCCAGTCACAACTATTGTCGTCTGCTTTGTCATCTGCTTGTGATTTTAAAAGTCATTTTGGCAGTGTGGACCCAGATCAGACTGCTCCTAAAGCAGTCTAATCAGGGTCCACACTGTTTGCCTGTATGCAAAAATAGGTTTGAAAAGTCTGCAAGAATATTCAGCAGACGACATAAACAGATGACATTTTCAGATGCAGTTTTTCTTGGCGCTTTAAGGGTTAAAAATAAATTACAACAAAAGTTAAAATGTTGAATTTCAACAGAAGTATGACTGGGTAAGGAGAAGTGACTGTGAAAGCCTGCAAGTTGTACAGCTGGCAGTAGATATACCATGTCAATTTTGAAATAAAATGAGTTGTCAAACTCTTGCGTTTTCTTTATAATTTACATGGCATTAGCTTTTGACTCATTAACATTTCTACATTTATCATTCCAGAACTTAAATGTTGAACTGTAAATGAATCAACAACAATCTAATTACCGTAAAGTAATTCCTCCAAATGACCTTTGTAAACTTTTGGAGTGTTAGAGAATGGAAGTATCAATGGATTTGTAATTATTGACAAAATAAAGTTGTTCATCTTATGCAAATTAACACCTACGAAAAGTGTAAAGAAATAAGCAAAAGACCCTCTAAACAGGTCCGAGATTGCACCATTTCACACCATGTTTTTTTTTCTCCATTTTTTTTTCATGGGGGAGCATGCCCCCACCATGCCCCTCACCCCCCCCCCCCCCACCCCCTCCACTAGGCTGGCCATGCGCTCGCCATCATATCTCTTTCGTGCAGTCTCCCTCATTTTTTTTTCACAAAAACGTAACATGTCTCTTGTGGGTACTCATTAGAAGCACCTCAGTGAGGTGCTTCTAATGAGTACCCACAATGTATATTTAAGCAGAACTAGTGAAAATTATCTCAGATTTTTTTATCATCAAATACCCAACCTTAACCCTTGTCCTGCTGAACCTGGCCTTTTGCTGCCTTTGCAAACAGTTTAGATCCAGATCAGTTGGCTTCTGAAGAAGCCAACCCAGATCAGTTGGCTTCTGAAGAAGCCAACTGATCTGGATCTAAATTGTTTGCCATTAAGTATGTGAACTTATAGCAACAATCTGGATCAAGTAATCTGATTGGCTGAAAATTTGAAAAGGGCGTGGCATCTTAATTTATTCAGCAGGACAAGGGTTAACAAATCCTCTGGTTATTTCCTTACAAAAGTATGCTCCATAGAGCTGGTTAAGGCAATGGTTTGGATATTTTTTGTTATTTGTGCACCACAACACACATTGTGAATACTCACTAAAATTATCTCACTGAGGTTATCTTAATAAGTATAATGCAATGCATGTTTTGGTGCAAATAAATAAAAGAATTATCTTTTGAATAATCCTTTAATCTGGAGCTATCAAATTAGCTATATGGCAATTTAACTGACAATTTACTCCTCAAATTTAAACAAATAAAGACATTCTCAATAAGAAAAAAGTTGTTCCAGTCGAGGTTTTTTCCGGGTAATAAATGTAGGAGTCTGATCAGGTGCAGTTATATATTGTTTTTAAGATTTATTGCTTTAAAGAAATTGTATTATCATAGTTACCCTAAATGTTAACCCTTCTCTTGCTGAACACGACATGCCCTGTCTTAGCAAACAGTATAGATCCAGATCAGTTGGCTTCTGAAGAAGCCAACTGATCTGGATCTGCACTGTTTGTCATTAAATATGTGAATTTCTATCAAAAACCCGGATCAAGTAATCTGATTGGCTGACAATTAGAAGTGGGCGTAGCATCTTAATTTATTCAGCATGACAAGGGTTAAGACAGACTGGCCAGAGCACACAATATAGATCCAGATCAGATGACGCAGAAAGCAGCATCTGAGAATGACAATGATTTTGTGATTTACATCCCTTTCAACATTATTTAAGTCATACTGAGATGATTTGTTTGTTTGTTTGATTTGGGCTTAATGTCGCTTTCAACAATCTTTCAGTCATATCGCGACGGTGTCTGGATGTGGCAGGGAGCTCAATGCCCACTTTTAGAGTGCTGCCTCACTGAAATATCATGCCCCAGACACTTTGACATGATATTCCACCCAGCCACATTATACTGACACTCAGCTGACCAGTTCTAGCGCTCTACTTTCTTAATGCTGAATGCCAAGCGAAAGAGCAGCTAGCACCATTTTTAAAGTCTTTGGTATGACCCGGCTGGGGATCGAACCTGCAACCTCCCGGTCACAAAGCGGATGCTCGACCACTGAGCCATTGTGCATACTGAGATGATGGAAGTCGTCATAATGAAAGGTTCTATCCAATGAAGTGCCATATAGTCATGAGCTGAATCACGCCTCCAGATGGATTTGAACCAAGGACCTTATGATCTGAAGTAAAACTACTCGGCAACCTAGATGCTTCCATCTGATCAGGATTTACACTGTTTGCCACTCATTCAGTTTTTAAACCCTTGTCCTGCTGAACTCGGATATACCCTGTCTTTGCAAACAGTGCAGATCTGAAGAAGCCAACTGATCTGGATCTGCACTGTTTGTCATTAAGTATTTGAATTTGAACTTGGATCAAGTAATCTGATTGGCCAAAAATTAGAAGTAGGAATCTTAATTTATTCAGCAGGACAAGGCTTAAGATGTAACAACAATAAATAAAATAGACTTGTTCAATTTTTAGGGTAAATACAGTAAAGAGAAAAAGGTGTCTCAAAATTTATGTCAAATATGGTGCTTATGTAAAACATTGTCTTAACCCTTGTCCTGCTGAATAAGTTACCACACCCACTTCTGATTTTCAGCCAATCAGATTACTTAATCCAAGTTGTTCATACAAATTCAAATACTTAATGACAAACAGTGCAGATCCAGATCAGTTGGCTTCTTCAGAAGCCAACTGATCTGGATCTACACTGTTTGCAAATGCAGGGTATATCTGGGTTCAGCAGGACAAGGGTTAAAGTGCCAAGCCTTGTGGGTCATTTTGTGTCATCTCCCAGAGAAAGGGAGAAAAGGACAATAAATGCTTATATATGGATGGAATCATATTCATTGCTAAGCATTTTGTTTTTCTGATAAAAATGAAACCAATAAATAGACTTTTTTAAATGTCTGGATCACAAATGGCCAGAAGCCCTGAAAAATAGTTTAATTTTTTTTTTAGAATGTTGTCAGCTACAATTTTCTTTAGCGCTCTCAGGGATACTGTGGAAAAAAAAAGTTATTTTCTAATATATGAAGAACAGCAGTCAATACCAGTCTGTGCATCTACATATCATATTTAACCCTTGTCCTGCTGAACCTGGATATACCCTGCCTTTGCAAACAGTGTAGATCCAGATCAGTTGGCTTCTGAAGAAGCCAACTGATCTGGATCTGCACTGTTAGCCCATTAATTATGTGAATTCATAGCAATAATCCGGATCAAGTAATATGATTGGCTGAAAATTAGAAGTGGACATGGCATCTTAATTTATTCAGCAGGACAAGGGTTTACCTTTATCATTCTCTAGACTAATTCAGCAGACAACAAATTAGTGATATTTTTCTTATTTTTCCCAGAAAACAGGATTTGACAGTTCATGCAAATTGTAATCCTGTTTTCTGGAAAAAATATGAAAAATATCACTAATTTTTCATCTGCTGAAAATTTTACCTAGAGCTTTGCCCAGTGATAATCCATACAGTGCCACTCACAACAGATATATATATATATATATATATATATATATATATATATATATATATATATATATATATATATATATATATATATATATATTTCTGAGAAAATAAGGCTTGACATTTTATGTGAACTGTCTGCTATGCAGACAATCCACATGATATATCTTATTTTATGAACAGTATCTGCTATGTAGATGATTCACATGAAATATTAAGTCTTATTTTCTCTGACAATAAAATAAAAATGTGAATGTCATCTGAAACAATGGATAACTGACGCTGACTGCTGGTTTTGTCATTTGTAAACTGACTGAGTTTAAATGAACCACTATAAAGTAGTGGCATATCAGAAAACACAACACTAGAAATCTGTTTGTAAAACACTTTGCCCCCAACTATATGCTTGTCAATACAGAATGCTGATGTTGAATGGGGCATAACTCTGTCAAAAGAAATCACCAAATTTTAATCAAGTCATCCACACAAACTGGCTCCAAACTGCTGGAAAAATTTCAATAGCCCAGCTCAAGTGATTCCTTAGATA
Organism: Anodontia alba; assembly: GCA_964016985.1. Classification (NCBI taxonomy): domain Eukaryota; kingdom Metazoa; phylum Mollusca; class Bivalvia; order Lucinida; family Lucinidae; genus Anodontia; species Anodontia alba. The sequence goes on from OZ024832.1 coordinate 66,446,024, forward strand.
TTTTGTTTACAAGAAAAGACTGACATATAGACAAACTGACGGACAGACTAGCCCAAAGCAATATGCCCTCCTACATTTTTAAAGTTGGGGACATAAAAAAAACAAAAAAAAAAACAACAATAACTGGGTTTTCAGAGAAAAAAAAAAAAAAAAAAAAGCACTGAAAAGGTTGACTCTGAAACCCTCTATCCTATTGGAACATTTCCAATAGACAATTTTTCTATTGTCTAGCTATATTCCCGTCACACTCCTTTAATTTACATCAAACTGGGATATTGAAATTTCCGCCTCCTGAACCAATAACTTCCCTTTCAAGCAGACGACAATGAAAAATTGTATCACATTAGGTATGGGCTAACTGAATTGGCTTCTTTCACTGGCATCAAATTGGGATAGTCATTCCTGTTGGCTCCATTAAGAATTTATCGTTTCCATTTTGATCAAATCTTACTTGTAAATGGCAAAGTTGGTTGCAAACAAGTTCATTTCTAATGAAATATTGTCAATTTACTCTTGCATGCTATGGTTTGCTAATCCTTAAAGCCCAGTCACACCAGCTGCAGATGATATTACAAAATTTTTTTATTACAGTAAATGTCCTAACGCTTTATTCCATACTTTTTTGGCCAATATTTTGCTTTTTATGTCCCTGTTTCTTAAAATACTTAGTGGAATGGCAAACAGTGTAGACCCTGATCAGTCTGCAGGAGCAGTCTTATCTGGGTCTGCACTGTTTGCAAATGCCATTTTGTCAGACACTTTGGTGTACAGAATTTTAGGACATTAATTTTACTGTATATTCTTTTTGTCAAGAAAATAAGGCTTGGCACTTCATGTGGATCATGTGCTAGACAGATGATCCACATAAACTGTCAAGCCTTATTTTCTCTGAAAAAATAAAAGAAAAATATTTTTTAATGTTGTGTGCTGCTCTTTTGACTGGTGCTTTGAGACTTAACCATTCTCTTACTAAACATGACATGCCCTGTCTTAGCAAACAGTGTAGATCCAGATCAGTTGGCTTCTGAAGAAGCCAACTGATCTGGATCTGCACCGTTTGTCATTAAATATGTGAATTTCTATCAAAACCCAGAACAAGTAATCTGATTGGCTGGAAATTAGAAGTGGGCGTGGCATCTTAATTTATTCAGCATGACAAGGGTTAAATATGTGAATTTCTATCAAAACCCGGAATAAGTAATCTGACTGGCTGGAAACCAAAAGTGGGCGTAGCATCTTAATTTATTCAGCATGACAAGGGTTAATGCTTAGCATGCTGGATAAAACAAAAGGAATGTAAGAATGACAGCACTGGTGGGTTGATTGTCTCTGAGATGGGGGTGAAAGGGGACCTAAGACAGTTTCATTTAATCCTTAACTTCCTCTAATTTAAACAAACAGTACAGACCCTGATCAGAGGCCACTTTCTGCCACCTCTGAGTCTGCACAGGTTGCCAAGGTCCCAAATATCTCAGTCCCGGTTTAACAGACAACCCTCTATCAACAGCACTGACGTCACAACCACAAGAATAGCGCAGCTATAAATGACCGTTACCTGGATTTCATTTAACAGGCAGTTTGATTACATTAGTCAATGATAATCATGTGGACAGCTCCTTAAGGAAATGTTGGCGTTTGTATACTATGGCTTGATTGTAACCCAATCAACCCAAAAATCATATAAGCAACATTAAATATCGTATTTGTATACCGGATAAGGATTTCCACAAATTACACATGTGCTATCAAATCTTATCTGTCCGCTGGGAAAGATAAAAATTTTCACGTTTGATATCACTGGATGTATAGAATGTCATGGAACCCCATCATTAATTTTGACGTCACTGAACATAATGAGTCACTAAAGGTCACGGTATTGTCATCATAATATGTCGGACGTCTGCAATCTAAGTGACTGCATTATCAAAAACCCACTTTCAGAAATAAAAGGTATGCAAGGAAAAGAATCTATCATGGGTGTGAAGGAGATTGAAAAATCGGTCCCTTGGGATCACAGTCCGGCATCACTCGGCAAGCCTCGTGATGCCAGACAGTAACCCTCGGGTCGAATTTTTCTATCTACCCCTCACACCCATGATAGATTCTTATATGAACTAATTACTGCACTGTATGTTTCAGTTTTTCAAAAATACTGGGAAAACTTGTGGTAAAATATGTACTAAGGGTACACTTGAAAAAAAAAATCAGCGAAGCACTTATCAATTGATGCTTATGCGATGCTATGCATTTTTTTTTCTTTTGAATTTCTTTATAAAAGCATAATTATGTTGTGGGTACTCATTTGAACTGTGTCAACAAGTCAATGCCATTCAAATGGGTACCCACAAGATATACCATTATAAAGAAACAGACTTAAAGTACACTGGCTGTAATCTGAAGACTACGGAATTGCTTGACTGTGTGCTTATAAGGGTATGTACGGTAATTAGGTCAAATACTATATGTCCCTCATGTGAAGTCCTCTGCTGATCTTTCTTTAACCCATTTTAGTATGGAAACCCCCAAAAGGGTAACTGGCAAACTGTGCAGATCCAGATCAGATGCTGCAGAACATGGCGTCTCATCAGGATCTCCAATATTTACAAATACACTTCAACCTCTTTATAACATGGTTTGTTATAACACGGTTTTGGATATAACACGGTTCAAACATGGATCCCAAAAATGTATAGATTATATTGAAAAATGACCATAAATGGTCATTTTTCAATATAATCTATACATTTTTGTTTGGATATAACACGGTTGTTTAACTAACACGGTTTATGCTATGGACCCCTACAATAGTGTTATAAAGAGGTCGTGGTGTAGTTTAGTCATTTTTCTCTAGGAATATCTAAAGCACATTGTCCGACATACCTGAACTTGAAATTGGATTCTCCCAATATGTAAGTGTCCAAATACATAAGTGTGGGAGAGTTTATTCAGTCTAAAGTGGGATAAAGTTTGTCCCTAATTAGATGGATATTTTACTATGTTTTCCTGTAATTTTGAAAACCTAAGCAGACAGTGTGGTAATTAGGTCGAATGCGGTAGGTTTATAGATTTCCTTCCAAACAATGCTAGTGTATGTTAGAAGTGTTTTCTCTGGTGTATTCAACAATTCCACTGATACAGTATTCAACAATTCCACTGATACAGTTAACATTGATTACATACCATGGTTGACATTAGATGATCTTTCAAACTGTGTCAATGTCCGATTTTATGATTCACAAAGTTTGGAAGATATCTCGGGGGAGATACTGCGAGACTTCAGAAGGTTTAACAAGTTTAGTTGCACTTATTTATTTCTTTTTGTGCTTGGGGCAAGATATATTTGTGTCAGAGACAATTTGCTTAGTTGGTCGGTTGTCATTTCCAGTTACGTATCCCAATATGTGTGGTGTCTCCCCAGGTGATGATTTGCATGAAATGTCAAAACCTGTTTCTGGAAAAATTTAGAAAAGTATTTCAAAAGCTTGAATGTTGAGATTTTTACCCAGCATACTAAGTAATAATTAGAGAAAGAGAGAAAGAGAGTGAGAGAGAGAGACAGACAGACTGACAGACTGACAGAGTCAGACAGACAGACAGACAGACAGAGAGACAGAGCAATGTTTTTGTACCTCAGAATGATAATTATTTGTTGTTTTTTTTTTTTTCAGCCAAAATATATTGGTATTTTTCTATTTACCTGCACAAAAAAAAACATGTGGTTACTCATTAGAAGTGCCTCATTGCTCATTGAGGATCCAACAACATATGTTTTCATGGAGAAGTAAGAAAAGTACCGTATCTGGCTACTTCTCTTATCTACAGCCATGATAAATGATTGTCTTGAAATGATCATCCCTGTCCCAGTGGGTGAAGAAATTAGGAAAGCTAATATTTGTTTGTCCTGCTGGCATTATTGACTTCATGAAGAAATAATAAGCAAAGTCTCCATATTCCCAGTGGGAAATAGTCATGGTTTCTAACTGGGAACTGCTGATTGTCTACACCCATGGGCATAGACAATCTTAATGTTTCCCACTGCCAGAAGCACTTTATGAAAGGTTATGGAATTGTCCAATGCTATTTTGCTCAATGATATTTCCAACTATTAGCTTTCACAAGAAGCTTGGTCTATGCTCAGCACACTTGTAAGGTGTGCAAAGCATAGACCAAGCCTTTTGTGAAAGCTAATACTTGTAGATCTTGATGGTTTAGTTATGGCAGTTTTAAGGTTAAGGTTAAGTTTGCTGCTATCTTTGAAAGGGAGACAACTTTTGCATGCAGAACTTTACTTTAGTATTATGGTAAATGTCCTAAAATTTTGAACATTTTATTAACCCTTAAGCTGCTAAGCACAACTACTGTCATTTTGGAAGGGTATGCCAACTCTAAAACCTGTCCTACTTACAATACACCAGATGCAACCATTCAGACCAAGTGCTCCTATACAGGAAGGAACTTACTTTCATACAAACAAACCACTCTTCATTAGAAAGTCAGGTGCTGGATTTTCCCCAAGCTAAAAAAGACCGAGTGTATCAAGCTGCCAGCAATTTCCGCACACACATCGTCAGTTTTATCATGATTTTCAGGAAAAAACACCCATGACACCTAAATCATTTCCAGTGAGAAAGAAGTAGGAACAACAGTAGAACCTACATACGACACAATTTCTTTCTGCATTGCACACAGTGAGTGCTGGTCTCTTGTATTTTCTTTTTCTTTTTTTTTTTAAGTGTCTTAAACGATATCAGGTTGCCAGGTGAATGTCACTTCTCCAGTAAAATGGCCACATACAATCGGCAAAATATGTGTGAAAATGCCACCAAATTGAGACAAAATCAAGGGAGTGCTGGCTTCTCAAGTAAGGGTACCCCCTCTAAAAGGCCTGATTTATGGTTTATTCCGCAGCCTAAGGGTTAATTATATTTTTGGCCTAAATTTTGCTTTTCATGCAGTTGTTTCTTAAAAAATATTCACTGGAATGGCAAATGGTGTAAACCCTGATCAGACTGTTCCTTCAAAAAATCATTTTTTGTTCCACACCTGGTATAAGAAGTATTTGAGGACTATACTGTCTTCATCCATTCACCCTTCTGTCTGCTTGCATTACAGTTTTAAGTTATTTTTCTTTGCTTTTACATGGAACTGTTGACACTGATGAGTATAACTACCAAAGAGATACAGAAAGCTGTTGTGTGAATATTATGCCATATAGAAGCCACTCATACAATCTCACTCTTGGTGAAATTCTCAAAAGTTGGCAGTTATGGTTCCCAAGATTATGATGCTGAACTGATGACAATAACCATTGCCTAGGTTCAAGCCAAATTGTCAGGGAAGTAAGAAAAAAATATTGTCATTTGTCATTTGTTGTTAACCCTTTGTAGACTGAATGAACTCCCCCACACAACATATTGGAAGAGTTCAATTTCAATTTTAGGTAGGTGTGGCTATGAGATTTAGATATTCTTAGAGAAAAATGGCTAGAGTATTTGCAAACTGTGAAGACCCTGATCAGATGCCGCATTTTGCAGCATCTGATCTGGGTCTGCATTGTTTGCCAATTACCCTTTTAGGGGTCTCCCGACTAAAATGGGTTAAGAAGGGGCATTGGTTATAATTAAGGGATAATTTTCTCCAGTTCTCCATAAAATCATATGTTGTAGTGCGAGGCACATCTAATGAGTACCCACAACATTTGTTTTTATGGAGAAGTAAGAAAAAAATTCCAAGAATTATATCACCAAATACTCCTCCCTAACAACCCTTCTGTCAATTGCTGTGTAGATGCCAAAAATCTGCATGATTTGAGTGATTTTCTGAGGAGAATTATACTGTATTGACCCTTTGTATTTTGACACGAGAAATCCATACAAGCCAGCACAAGACAAAACCAACAAGAAGACCTATGTGACCAGGGAAGACTCAGATCAGCCTGTACATCCACCCAGTATGGCAGGGGTTCTCATTTAATCCTCTTTAGATAGCCCTGAGGGTGTAGAAGAGGCATGCCATCAGAAGACTGATTAGACTCCGCAGATGCACAGTATGATCTGAGTCTTTGCTGATCGAAAAAAAAAAAAAAAAAAAAGTCTTATTGTAGGTTTTATCATGTGCTGCTCATATCATACTTGTCCTAAAATTTAAACAAGTCCATATTTATACTTGTTGATATATATAAAAACTGCTGGATGAGTGGCAAACAGTATAGACTCTGATCAGATGTTGCACTTTGCAACATCTGATCTCAGTCTACACTGTTTGCTCAGGCCTGTCTGTCCAAAATATTTAACCCATTGTAGTCGGGAGACACCTAAAAGGGTAACTGGCAAACAGTGTAGACCCAGATCAGATGGCACAGAATGCGGCATCTGATCAGGGTCTTCACTGTTTGCGAATAATTTAACCATTTTTCTCTAGGAATATCTAAATCTCATAGCCTAAACTACCTAAAACTGAAATTGGACTCTTCCAATATATAATGTGGGTGAATTCATTCAGTCTACAATGGGTTATGGTAAACACCGAAGATTGTTCATTTGTCGCCTGCTGAATTCACAGACAGAGTGGCTAAGATTAAGCAACTGAATTGGTGCCAAAAATTATCGGTTTCTTATGAGTCAGAGAATAAAGTAAGTAACATGTATTGAACAAATTATGGATTCCGTTAAATGATCCCCAGGGTCTCTATAGATAGGCTGCTTCATATGAATACCATTAGTAATTCTATTTATCAGTCAAAGTTCAAGTCGTGGCATACTGTGGTCACGCAATATATTCACTATGTGTCTGAAAGAAGGGAGATTTTGTCTGAAGGCTGGCTGTTCTATAGTCTTCTGTCACGTTACTGCAACATTACCCGCTATTCATAAGTACCACAGCTCCACATAAGAGCGGTATCCACAGAAATATTTTTCTTATTTCCCCACAAAAACATACGTCATGGTACTCATTAGAAGCACCACTATTTGAAAAATGTAAAGACAAAGTCATTCTCTATTCAAACTTTTTCCTGTGACACAAACTGAGTAGAATTTTATTTCCTAGGCTTGACATTTTACTTTTACTGTTCAGGGCATACCGTTTCGTTAAACAATTTTAGTCTGGATGACACCCAAAAGGGTATATGACAAACAGTGAAGACCCAGATCAGATGCCGCATTATGCTGCATCTGATCTGGGTCTCCACTGTTTGCAAATAGTTGAGCCATTTTTCTCTAGGAATATCTAAATCACATCGACTGACATACCTTAAATCGAAATTGCAATACAATCAGGGCAGTGAAATCTTTATTTCAGTTAGGGGAACTACTGGTAATGTTATTTTCTTCAATAATCAAATGAAATAAAATCAGATTACATTACAGATAAAGTCTGTCTTCAGAAAATAATTGCTTTTCTGCACCAAAACAACTATTTGGTACTCACTAAAATCACCTCATTATGGTGATTCCAAAGTGATTCCAAAGAGTATAAGGTATGTTTTAATGAAAACATAACCTTAAATTGTCACCAAAATTTTCTGCTTATATGGACATATGGGATGCTCATGCAATTTGTAAGTTTGTTCTTAATCTAATGCCTATAATTTGCAGCAGACATGGCAGTATGCCTGATGTCTGAAAATTTATTTAATTAGGTTTGATGTTATAGACAAGCGTAAGCCTAAATTGGACCCCTGTTTCTCTTCAAACATGAATGCATTCAATCTCAGACTGCCTCAATCATCTAAAAAGAAAACAGTAATGCCATAGAAAATATATCTCAATCAATAAAAGAAACATTTTGTTCAAACTCTGATGAAAAACAGGGCCCAGTTGTTCAAAGCGTCATTAGCTTAACGAGCTCGTTAAGGGTCATTTTGTTAACTGTTTTAGCGGATTCAATTCATAATATTCTGATATTTTTTGCTGAAAAAATGTGAGTAGCTTTTGCACTGCAAAAGCTACTCACATTTTTTCAGCAAAAAATTTCAGCATATTTGCATATCACTTGATTAAAATTTTAACGAATTGTTAACTAACGACATCGTTAGCTTTGAACAACTGGGCCCAGAACAATATATTGGGAAACAGTCTTGGAACATTTCTTACACCTACTACTGCAACAAGATCTATAAAACTTAAATATTAACCGTATTCTTGATATTAACCCTGGTCCTGCTAGACCCGGATATGCCCTGCCTTTGCAAACAGTGTAGATCCAGATCAGTTGGCTTCTTCAGAAGCCAATTGATCTGGAACTGCACTGTTTGTCATTAAGTCTGAATTTGTATCAATAACTTGGATCAAGAAATCTGATTGGCTGACAATTACGTGGGCATGGCATCTTAATTTATTCAGCATGACAAGGGTTAATTACCATATCCTGAAAAATATTTATATTTCCAAAAAATATATGTTTGGAAAATCAAAAGAATCCTTTCAGAGAGGCAATTTGACACTCAAATATAGGAGGACAGTCCATCCTGTCCTGTTGTGACCTTGAAAATGAATTTAAGGTCAACATTTTATCAGCTCTAAAGCTTGTCCTAATGATATATCCCAGTAAGTTTTGATGAAAAATGCCAACTGATTAAGATTATTCAGATAAGAAACTGTCATGCTGATGCCAATGCCAACAACTGCAAATGCCATAATTAACATGGATGCTAACACAAACAAGATCTGGACCAAAAAACAATGCATTCCCTCCATCTCTGGTGTAACAATATGTTTCCCTCCATGGTGTAACAATATGTTTATCTCTATCTCCGGTAGGGGGCCAAAAAAATATGATACATAAATGGAGGTGCTAAGGGAATTCATTCTTATAGAGGTGTTTCTGCAATGGGCAGATACGTCTCCATCCAGCATAAAAGAAAGTACTGGTTAACTCTTTTGGTGCCAAATTTCAGACAATATTTTCAGCTACAAATTTGACTGAAATATTTGTTTGCCCTTAAAGCACCAGTTACAACAGCATCAAATGACATTCTAAATTATTTTTTATCTCTTTGCATGCTGGGTAATTTTGCATGCTTTTTTTTTTTGTCATCTGTGGATTCTTTTTTAAAATTAACTTTTTTCAAAAAATTCTTTCAGGAATATCATCAGAGTGTCAATAAGTTTGGATCCAGATCAGGCCAGACATTTTGTCGGGCCTGATCTGGGTCCAAACTGTTTGCAAAAGTCGCCTCTAACAGGGAAAGTGTTAAATATATTTCTGAGAAATTGCAGAGGATGACATTTAAAAAAAAAAAAAAAAGAGAAAGATAAGGCTGGGTAAATGATGTGAATTGTCTGCAAGGTATACGATTCACACGTAATATCAAGCCCTATTTTCTCAATTAACCCTTAAAGCGCCAAGAAAATCTGCATCTGAAAATGTCGTCTGCTTATGCCATCTGCTGCATCTTCTTGCAAACTTTTCAAACTTACATTTTGCATATAGGCAAACAGTGTGGACCCAGATCAGACTGCTCCTAAAGGAGCAGTCTGATCTGGGTCCACACTGTTTGCAACAATGACTTTTAAAGTAACCGGCAGAAGACAAAGCAGATGACAATTGTTGTGATTGGCGCTTTAAGGGTTAAAGTTCAAATTTGAAATCTGAATTGTATTCTGTGGCAATTTTTCATTTTTCAAGGTGATTTATGGATTAGAAATAAGCTAACTTTGAAAATGCAAAAAAAAAAAAAAAAAAAAAAAGAAAAAAGAGTCAGACCACAAAATGAGCCTTTCATCTGGATCTGTACTGTTTGCAAAGCCTATCATTATTATCTGTGGCATCAAAAGAGTTAACTCCCCATTGCATGACTCATCTGTTATTTTCTTTTTCTTGACCTTGTCACTAGAGCTCTACTTACGATTTCAGCCATCGGGGATTTTTTCTTCATCTGTTTTTCTATCTCAAGCTGCATATGAGCCATCGTCCCAGCCTGCAATATGTCAGAAAAAAACTAACACATTAGCTAATGGCAGATATGATCTCCACAGACACAAAAGAAAGTCATCCACTGTGGATGGACTTCGTTTTCTATCGGGTCTTTGGTAAGGATACCCCTACCTGAGCAGCTATAATGCCTACAGTTTTCAAGCTTTTTAACGCTTAGCAAATTTTCAGCAGACAACATTTTGAAATATTTTTCCTATTTTTTCCAAGAAAACATGACATGAAATTTCATGCAAGGAGACAATTTGCATGAAATTTGCATTCCAAAGGAGACAATTTGCATGAAATTTACATGATTTGGAGACAATTTGCATGAAATTTCAAATCATGTTTTCTGAAAAAAAAAAAAAAAAAAGAAAAATAAAAAAATATCAATTTGTCGTCTGCTGAATTACCCCAGAGAGGTAAAGATTAACTGCTACCGGCATTTGAACACAGTACCATGACACTTGTACTGCTTTTATACATTTGTACCTGGTCAGACTTTTGTATGACTTCAAAATGACAAAGGGTTTGTAACAAACTGGTGTCTGCTGTAGACACTTAAAATATAAGCAATCTGCATAATGTTAGGACAGTGCAGGGAAGATTTGATTACTATATTTGCCCGCATTTATCACTGGAAATAGCTTGGCCTAAACTTTGTACAATCTATCTTACTACTTACTGATGAGTCAAAAAACTGCTGGATGACTGGCAAACAGTGTAAACCCTGATCAGATGCCATATTTTGTGGCATCTGATCTGTTTATTCCCGTCTATCTTCCAAATTACTTAGGATAAATGCAGTAAACATACTTTAATTACAAAATACAAAAATATTGTTGCATCCCATGATATTAACACTGACCATGCTATGGACAAATTCAGCAGACGACATCTTGATATATTTTTCTTATTTTTCCTAGAAAATAGGATCTGACACTTCATGCAAGTTGTCTCCTGAGGACACAATTTGCATGAAGTGTCAAATCCTATTTTTTAGGAAAAATAAGAAAAATATATCAAGATGTCGTCTAGCTGCTTAACCCAGGATGGCCTGATGGACATTTTTGTATGGAACTATTTCATAGTATAGCTGCACCATCCATGAACCATGCATTGGTCCAGTGACCTCTGACAGTCTACAAGAATGGGAACCATGCTCTGAGTGGGCAGGATCTATAGTTCAAAAGTACTTGGACTATGGACTATACTTGACAAGAACTGTGAAATAACCATTAAGTCACATGAACAGCCTGCAGATCTGTCATATTTTTGTCTTGATAATTATTGAAACACTTTTTTATGACCGTAATTAGTCCTTGCTCTGTCTCTGAGGATAGACTGGCTTCATTTTCAAAGATTTAATGTCACTTCATCGCTTGATTACTTTGAATGCTGGGTAAAAATTTCAGCAGATGACATTTTGAAATATCTTTTTATCATTTTTCCTTGAAAATAGGATCTGATCCACTGGAGACAATTTGCATGAAGTCTCAGATTTTACTTTCTAGGAAAAGTAAGAAAAATATCATCAATCCGTCATCTGCTGAATTTCCCCATGGTGCTGTAAGTGTTAATTTTCATGAGGTCATTTATTTCTCCAGTCAAAGCAGACTTTCATATTTACCCTAAATAGTTTGTGTTGAGGTTTTACAGCCCAGTCAAACCAATGAGGTCATGTTGAGCACCGTCAATTTACTTAACCCTTCATTTACTGGGCAAGCTTAGTCAGTATTGTGCACATTCTTTTGTCAGAAACTGACATCTGCCCTTCTTGAATTAGCAGAAGGGAGAGAGTGACCATAGAAAATCTCCATGAAAGAATGTTGCCGACCCAGCGGGAGGTGAACCCGCAACCTCCTGAAAACCAGTGGGACGTGCATCCGACTGAGTCACCGAGGCAGGCTAATTTACCCTAAATATTCAAACGGACATTCCTGAGTAAACAAAGATCAAGCTGCTCAGTATGACTGGGGTCTACACTGTCTGCCATTTAAATTTCCGTCACCCCATTTTAGAAACATTACTAGGTAGTTAAATGGACCAGTTCAAATTTTAGGGAGTTAATGTGAATGAATATTTGGGATAAGCATGGTAGGTATCTGAAAATGTCTATCTAGTCAATTTTATTTTTTATATAGCATCAATATTTCAACCAAATTGTCTCTGACAAAGAAGATTGGAATAAAATGTGCAGTTCTATTCTCTCAGAATATAAAAAGACATAATAACACAAAACACAATTATCATGAAATTAACAGATATTCTTATTTCCAAGAAATACTGCCTCATATTTCATGTGGCTAGTGTAATTACCATAAATAAACATTCAGACATCCAGTTCCTAATCTAACCATAGTTATCCTAAGATATTAATGAATCCACTTGAAAGCTCAATAAACATGTTATCCAAGGCGTGGGTGTCATCTAATCATGGTACGCAATACAACTTCACAAATAATCATAACTACAGATAAGAAGGGGTATCCACATAATATTTTTTTTTTATTTCTCAACAAAAACATCACTGAGGCACTTCTAATGAGTACCCACAACATATGTTGTGAGGCGCTTCTAATGAGTACCCACAACACACCATTTTGTCGAGAAATAAAAAAACTATTGGTCTGAAAATTTGTTTGTGTTGAGGTTTTACGACCCGATCAACCCAATGGGGTCATTTTGAGTGCGGTCAGTTTACCTTATCACACGTTAACTGGGCAGGCTTAGTCCTCTAAGTGGTTAACCAGTATTGTGCACATTCTTTTGCCAGAAACTGACAACTGCCCTTCTTAAATCAGCGGAAGGGAGAGAATGAACTTAGAAAATATTTCATGATCAATCTCCATGAAAGTGCCTTATCTGAAGCTGTGTAATCATTTTTTTTAGCCGAGGCTGATCTGGCCATTCTCTTTTTGTCTACATATATACTTGCTGACTTTAAAAACGCAACACCCACTTGATGTTTTGGTTTTGCAAATATGTGATTTTGATGAAATTCTTAACCATGTGCTCTTACTGCTCCTCCTCCGACAACTTCAAAATCAGAACTTGGTTTTCCAACATGACAAGGCTCTTCCACACTCTGCTCGACTCACCCAGGACTTTCTTGCACAAAATGGCGTCAATGTTTTGGACTGGCTAGCAGTTTCACCTGATCTGAACCTGATTGAGCAGATGTGGGATGAGCTCAGTCGATGTGTGCGTGCACGACAGAATCCTCCTCAGAACAGGAACTGCAGGAACTTGGCCTAGCCCTACAAGAAGGGTGGCAGAATATTCCCAGACGGAATATTTGGTGTTTAATCGGATCAATGAGACGATTTCTTCAAGCTGTTATTGACAATGACTTTTGTGCAAGGATTTTCAGACCCCAGTGCTGTTTGAATGACATTTTCAGCATATTCCAGAAAGACTAGGCTTATCAAATTTTGTGAAGCTGTTGCTAAATGAATAGTGTTTAATTTGATATGAAGAGTGCTCAAATTAAATTGTTTTTTTTTTTTTCTATGAAATATGATGCGCTGAACTCAGTGTTGCATTTTTAAAGTAGGTCAGTATACTATAAACATATTCCATTGATTCTGTAAGAGGACAATTAAGGCCCACATTGTCCGCAAATTGCGTAAGGGCCCTTTTTGTGTGCTGCACATATGATACCCTAAGTATGTATTTACCCTAAGTATTCAGACACCTTAACTCCATACCACACGTGTTTCTAAAATTTGAACATGCAGAATTTACTTCCTATTGTGTCTAAAATTGCTGGATAAGTAGAAAACAGTGTAGCCCCTGATGAGACGCCGCATTCTGCGGCATCTCATCTGGGTCTGCACTGTTTGCTAAGGCCTGTCTGTCAGAATACTGTATACTGTATTCACTAGGTGTATGTTCACACTGAATTTTATTTTAGACTAATCATATACAGTACAGGAAATATGCTTATAAGAAAATTTTGACGATGGACAAACAGATGGAGAGTGATTACTATGGGGCACCCCAAAATACAGGGCCTTAAACACATGTAGTGGTCCAAGGTCAGTGGTTTTCTCTGGGTACTCCGGTTTCTTCCACTATACATGACCACCAGATGCAGATAAATGCACCTTCAGAAATGCATTTATAAGTTCGCCAACTTTTCTGAAGTAAAATAAATTTAACCCTTGTCATGCTGAATAAATTAAGATGCCACACTCACTTATAAGTTTCAGCCAATCAGATTACTTGATCCAGATTGTTGATATAAATTCATATACTTATAGGCAAACAGTGCAAATCCAGATCAGTTGGCTTCTTCAGAAGCCAACTGATCTGGATCTACACTGTTTGTGAAGATAGGGTATATCCGGGTTCAGCAGGACTAGGCTTAATCTTTACACTCACTGGACTAATTCAGCAGAGGACAAGCTGGTGACATTTTTCTTATTTTTCCCAGAAAACAGGATTTGCCATTTCATGCAAATTGTCTCCATTGTAGACAATCTGCATGAAATGGAAAATCCTGTTTCCTGGGAAAAACAAGAAAAATATTTCAATATGTCCTCTGCAGAAAATTTTACCCAAAGTGCAAAGTATTAAAAACACGTCAAACACTTTTGTTTAGGTAATGATACTGCATAAAGAACTGATTCAATCTACCCACATTTTTTCTTTTCAGATAACAGCCCTAAAAGCTAGCTATTTCTGACATCAGATTATATTTTGATCGGATTTTTTATTTTCAAATTTGGAATCCAGATACGGGTTGTGGCTTCTAATGGATCATTTTTCTATTTCTCTGATTATTATCTGACATAAAAATTATGTCCATAGGCTATAAAAAGTTTCATTAAGCAGTAGCAAACAGCTGAGCCCAGTGCTTACCCTACTAACCCTTATTATTCTGACACCTTAACCCTTGTGGGTGTGGCATCTTAATTTATTCAGCAGGACAAGGGTTATATATTTTTCTTATTTTTCCCAGAAACAGGCTAAGGAGACAATTTGCATGAAATGTCAAAGCCTATTTTCTGAAAAAAAAAAAAAAAAAATAAGAAAACTAGACATGTGTCCAAAGTACACAAATAACCCTGCCCTTTGGTCTTTGCCCATATGGCAAATCTGGATGCATAAATTTCTAAATGCTCAATATGATCTGTTATACATTTTGACCCCTAGCCCTACCCCAGAGCAAGATCCAGAGACAACTCTAGCACAAAGTTAAAGATTTAGGTCTGGGTAAGAAGCATACAAAATTTCAACCTCCTAGCATAAAAGGTGCCCTAGTTAAGACTACCAAGAGAAACGCAGACATAAATGTCAATTGAATGTAAACTTAAACATTTGTTAGACTCTGGTTACGAACATGACATATGCACATACAGACGTAAGGTCACAACGAAATGCTAAATGCTCCACTGCTGCCTTCGGCAAGCTGGGGCATAAATATCATCAGTATGTCATCTGCGAAATTAGCCCAGTGAGTGGTAAAAGTTAAATTCTTTATCATACTTGTCGGAGCTCTTGATAAGATGCTTTTTTTTTTTTTTTCAATCCAAAAGTATTGATATATTGACGGACTGACACACAGACGTCCAACGTTAAAACAATATTACCCCATCACTATCCTGTGGCGGGGTATTAAAAGTAAGGAATAAAATGTTTGAAATTTTAGGACATTTACCGTAGTCTGGCCATGGAATTTGTGATCTTCATTCTTTTTTTCAAACAGTAATTCAGCATCTTAATGCTCCTGCCTTTGCAAACAGTGTAGATCCAGGTCAGTTGGCTTCTAACTGATCTGATCTGCACTGTTTGTCATTCAGTAAATAAATTTGTATCAACAACCTAAGAAATGGGTGTGGCATCTTAAAACTATTCAGCATGGCAAGGGTTACAGTACAAAGATATATTTGGAGACCTTACTGCTGTGTTTCAAAGGGAGGCAATTTTTGCAGATAGGAAGTGTCTAAAATCCTTTCATGAAAGAAACAGGCAACATGACATATCAAACCTTAATATTTTCCAAGCAAATTACTAAAACTATTTAAGAATGTAATCTGCTACAATTTTAAATGGTGAATTAATGGTTAAAGTAATTTTATCACTTCCAGTTGAAAAACTTTTTTGTTATGAAATAAAGCTTGCTTTTATGATGCAGCATGGCACAAGGGATAATGCACCATAATCCATCATTCCTGCTTAACGAGAAAAAAAAACATTTTATTTTTCCATGACAACTAAAAGCAACTGAAATCTGCAACTTGTATCAGAAATGCAATATCTCTGGCATTTTCACTATCTTTTATCTGTTCAAAATAATGCAATTACCTTATTTGCACTACATTTTCAAACAGACAGAACTGAATAAAGTTTAGATCCTGATCAAATGCCACACATGGGTCTACACTGTTTGCCACTCATCCAGCAGTTTTAACTCTAGTCCTTCTAAACCAGGATATGCCCTGCCTTTGCAAACAGTGTAAATCCAGATCAGTTGGCTTCTGTATAAGCCAACTGATCTGGATCTGCACTGTTTGGCATTAAATATGTGACTTTGTATCAACAATCTGGATCAAGTATTCTGATTGGATGAAAATTAGAAATGGGCATGGCATCTTAATTTATTCAGCATGGCAAGGCTTAAGACACATCATCAATACATAGTACAAGAAATTTGCCAAATGGCTATCTTGCAACCACTGGTAATGTTCAAGAAACAGAATTAAACACACAGACTAAACATTGTTCAGCCAAGTGTGAAAAGTAGGTCAAGGTCAGTAAAAGCTGATGGCAGTGGGCAGGTTGTATCATGACAGATGCATGTATGAAGTTTAATTAGCCCAGAAGCCTTGGTGTTTGGGGAACGGAGCTGATGGACAGGCTTAACATTGTTGACACCAAAGCCAACGCCAATGCCGCCGCCAAAAGGTAATCCCTATGTCACTCCTGCTTGCTAAAGCTGTTGCTACAAAAATGGGCTTGTTCAAATTATCTAAAATAAGCCATATCCATCTTGGTAAGTGAAACAATTCTGAGGCATCTGATTTGGATCTATATGGTTTGTTTCAAGTCTGTATGTCCCAACACATAGGATTAAAGCTTTGCATTCTGGGTAAAATTTTCTGCAGATGACATATTGAAATATTTTTTTCACTTTTCCCAGAAAGCAGGTTTTCACAGTTCATTGGAGAGAATTTGCATGAAATGTCAAATCCTAGTTTCAAGGAAAAATAAGAAAAATATTTTTCAGCAGACAACATGCTGAAATAATTTTCTTTAGTTTTCCCAGAAAACAGGTTTTGACACTTCATTGGAGAAAATTTGCATACAATGTCAAATCCTAGTTTCTGGGAAAGAAAAATATCATCAATTTGTCATCTGCTGAATTTGCCCAGACAGTGGTAATGGTTAATATGGTACCAGCCATAGTAAAGGTCCAGATAAAAGAGCATTCTGAAGATAAATATTATTTCTTTTACACCAAAACATATTTTATGCATTTTCACTGGAATCAACTCAGTGAGGCAATCCCAATGAGAATCCACAATAAGATATGTTTTGGTGTAAAAATAACAAAAAAATATCCTAATTAAAACTTCTATCTGGAGCATTGCATAATAATTGAACTCTTCCAATTATCATTGGACAAAATGAGCCAAAACGTTAGAAAACATACCTTCAGACTTGAGCGCCCAATGAAGCTTCAGATCAGACTGTGCATTTGTGTAGTCTGATCTGAATCTTCCTTGGGTACATTTTGGATAGCCAAAGGTGCATTATTTCTTCATGTGGACAACGAAGACTCTGATCAGGCTGCACGGATGCGTAGGCTGATTTGAGTATTTGCTGGGTTCAAGTCAAACGGTACATTTCCTCACATGGCATCTCGTATGGTACATGGCTTCCATCAGATCTTTGATAATTTGTTTACACAAGTTTTTTATTTTCTAGTGCTTGCACAAACAGTTTCCAATGTTTTAACCCTTAAAGCGCCAATCACAACTGCAGCAGACGACAATTTTTTTTTTTTTTTCATTTTTCAGAGAAAACAAGTCTTGACATTTCATGTGAATCATCTGCTTGGCAGACGATTCACATAAAATGTCAAGACTTGTTTTCTCTGAAAAATAAAAAAAATTTTTGAATGTCGTCTGCTACAAATTTTGCTTGGCGCTTTAAGGGTTAAGTAAGATTATTGAGCGGCAAATTAAATATTTGTACAAAGCTTGAACAAGCCGATCTGTATGGGAAAAACTTTTCATACAACATCTGTAAACATCAACAGTGCAAAACAGACTACATGATGCATCATAATATTTGTACAAAGCCTAAAGAAGCCGTTCCATAGGAACAGCTTTCCTAACAACATCTGCAAATATCAAGGACATAAACATAGACCAGTTGGACCATTAGAATCATAGTTTCAGAAGAGTTCAGATATGCCATGTTCACATGAATCCTCTTAGACTGGCTCCAGTCTCTAGTGACTAAATATTTATTCTTATAATCCTGTTTGATAATCCACTAAAATAAAACCAAAATAATATCATGACTATAGACTGGTCACTAGTGCATCTAGTGAGGAGGGTATATTACCAAAATAATATCATGACAACAAAGGCTGGTCACCAGTGACCAGCCTTTATAGTCATTTTGGTTTTATTTTAGTGGACTATCATACAGGATTATAAGAATAATAAATATTTAGCCACTGGAGAATGGATCCAGTCTAGAATCCTCTTTGAATGAGCCCAGACATAAAGAAAACCAATGTAATGATATACTAGCTAATATTTTCACCAAAGCATCTTGTGGGCTCTTTACTATTACTCATCTTATTATTTTTGCTCCAAAACATATCTTGCAGTAGGGTAAATGTCCTAAAATTTCGAACACTTTATTCCCCACTTTCTTGGCCTAAGTTTTGCTTTTGTCTTGTGTCTTAAAATACTTGGTAGAATGGCAAACAGTGTAGGGCCCTTATCAGGTGGGTCTACACTATTTGCATATGCCATTTTGTAAGAAATTTGGAATATGAAATTTTAGGACATTTACTGTATTCACTAGAATTATCTTGGCATGGCAATTTCAACAAATACTCTTTCAATATGTTTTGGTGCAAGAGATCAGCATCAAAACCTACCATATCTACCCTAATTAATGAGACAGACAGGCCTGAGCAAACAGTGTAGACCCTGATCACATGCAGAATCTACAAAGGTTAAGATCATATTCAGAAACATTTTTCTTTGTGCATGACTCAGTTTTTCTCCCACTCACCTGAGCTAATGCTAATTTGGCCTCATTCTGGAGTTGCTCTTGTTTGGTATGGAAATCTTGGTCCTCTGCCTCATTGATATCTCTTTTTAATCTGGTTGTATTGCTTGTTTCTCCTCTGTCATTTGGATCAGGCTTTAATCTGTTCAAGTCAGCTACAGAAGGAAGATTGTTCTGAAAAAATTAGTTGGCAAGACTCTAGATAAGAATTCACAGAACTTGGTAAGGAGGAGTCCTTGATAATTCTGGGATAATTTTCAACAGTTCTTCATAAAAACATGTTGTGGGTACTCATTAGAAGTTCCTCAGAGAGGCACTTCTAATGAATATCCACAACATACTTTTATGAAGAAATAAGAAAACATTATCCCAAAATTATCACCAAATGTTCCTCCTTCAACTTTACCATTCCCTGGGCTAAATCAGCAGACGACAAATTGGTGATATTTTTTTTTATGTGCCCAAGAAAACAGGATTTGACATTCAATGCAAATTGTCTCCATTGGAGACAATTTGCATGAAATGTTAAATCCTGTTGACTGGGAAATTATAAGAAATATATTTCACTATGTTGTCTGCTGACAATTTTACCCAGAGTGCTAAGAGGTAAAATCCTCTGTTGGCTGTTGTTGTTCTAGCCAAAAGATATTAATGCTTAGTATGCTGGATAAAAATTTCAGCAGATGACATTTTGAAATATTTTTCTATTTTTTTTTCTGAAAACAGGCTTGGACATTTCTGCATACACCTAAAGAGAGAATTTGCATGAACTGTCGATCATATTTTCTGGGTAAAGTAAAATCATCTATTTGTTGTCTGCTGAATTTGCCCAGGGAATGCCAAAAGTTAATGCTAAGTGCTCTGGATAAAATTTTCTGCAGATGACATTTTAAAATATTTTTCCTCCTTTTCCCAGAAAACAGGTTTTGACATTTCATACAAATAGTCACCAAAGGAGATAATATGCATAAAATGTCAAATCCTGTTTTCTGGGGAAAGTAAGAAAAATATCATCAATTTGTCATCTGCTGAATTAGCCCAGAGGATGGTCATAAAGATATAAAGAAAAATATTGATTTACATATCCCCTAATCTGGTGCCCTGTGTCAGGATATGTCAATTAATTTTTGACCAATTTCATGAAGATTCTGGTCATCAAGAAGCTTCAAGTGACTGAGTCTGATTTGTTCAGGATAATATTCTAACACTTATCACGCAATAGGCTAATTCAGCAGACAACAAACGGACAATATTTTCCTTACTTTTTCCAGAAAACAGGCTTTGACATTTCATGCAAATGCTATCCTCTGAAGACAATTTACATGAAATGTCAAAGCCTATTTTCAGGGAAAAAATAAGAAATTATTTCAATATGTCATCTGCTGAAAATTTTACCCAGCATGCTTAGCGCTAAGACTGTCTGGTCATGGGATATTTTTCTAATTAATCATATGTATGTGAAATCCCATAAAATGACAAAAATGCAAGGAAGCAGTCTGAGAAGTTCAGTGTTTCATAATCTGGGGACAATCACCAGATAAGAGATGAGGACAATAGGACTGGTGATCAACTACTACTACACAGCTCCAGCTAAAACTCAGTATTTGCATGTTTTTGTTATTTTTATTTGGTTTGTTTGTTTGATTTGGGCTTAACGTCGCTTTAAACAATCTTTCAGTCATATCGCGATGGTGTCTGGATGTGGCAGGGAGCTCAATGCTCACTTTTAGAGTGCTGCCGCACTGAAATATCAAGCCCCAGACACTTTGACATGATATTCCACCCAGTCACATTATACTGATACTGAGCTGACCAGTTCTGATTCCTAGCTCTACTTTCTTAATGCTGAGTGCCAAGCGAAAGAGCAGCTAGTACCATTTTTAAAGTCTTTGGTATGACCCGGCCAGGGATCGAACCCGCAACCTACTGGTAACAAAGCGGATGCTCTACCACTGAGCCATTGTGCCGGTTATTTTTTTACTTGGTATTTGCATGCATGCATATACGCACACATGCATGCACACAATACAACACAAACACACACCATGGTTACTCACCATAATTACCCCAGTGGAGGGATTTTAATGAGTACTCAGAAGAAATGTCTCACTAACACTTGACAAGGCTATTTAATGAGTACCTAAAAATATGTTTTGGATTTGGTACAAAAATAACGAGAAATATCAATGAAAGTTACTAATACTCAAGCAGCACTATTCTGACACTAGAGCTGACTATCATGTCAAATTATGACTATCATGATACTTTCACTATCAGAGAAACCCCTATCACTATACTTTTACTATCAAGGGTCTAATATCACGATGCATTATGATACTATCAGTATTTACTAATCAATGTTTAAAGACTGGACTGCCTGTAAAGATACCTAACATTACTGCCTCCTCAAATATCAGCTTTGCCACCATTTTAACAAACATTTTTGCAAAGCAGAAGTCTTTTCTGTTCTCATACTTTGTTAATTTGAACAAAAAAGCTGCAGAATGGTATTACAGAAGGAGAAAATGTACAGGAACAAAAACTATCAAAACTATCGACAGTTGATGAGACTACTGGCAATAGTTAAAGAGACAATGTAGTTGAAAATATTACCAAGATTAGCACAATCATGACAGTCACTATCATGACGCATCAATATTTTGTTATACCCCATATCTAACACAGTGGTAACAGGCTACAATGTTAATTCTATGAAGTTACTGCTATTCATCAGACTGATCATTTCTTTGAAGTTTTATGAACATTTTGCTCAGCAAACTCAGACAGACAGACCAATAGCCCAACCAACCATTGTGCTGACTCATACCTAACCTCTCTCAAACTTCATTTCTGGAGGTATAATTAACTTGATGAAAAAAGTTTAATTTCACACACTGCTTGCTTAGTATTCCAAATAATCTGAGCATCATTCATAGCTCAAGATAAAAGGGGACATCAGTCAAATATTTCTCCACAGACATATATGTCATTGATACTCATTAGAAGCACTTGGTGAGGCACTTCTAATGAGTACCACAATATATGTATTTATGGAGAAATGAGAAAAATATCAATACTATTTATTTTAAAAACTTATCTACAGAGATGATCATTCTTAACCCTTGTCCTGCTGAATAAATTAAGATAACATGCCTACTTCTAATTTTCAGCCAATCAGATTACTTGATCCAGATTGTTGCTATAAATTCACATACTTAATGGCAAACAGTGCAGATCCAGATCAGTTGGCTTCTTCAGAAGCCAACTGATCTGGATCTACACTGCTTGCAAAGGCAGGGAATATCCGGGTTCAGCAGGACAAGGGTTAAGAGAATAAGTCTGCTTATGAATACAAATGTGGCGCCTCCACTCCAAAAACAATGTTTCATCCTATACTGTATACCATTTTCAGACAGAAAACAAGGATAAGTAATTAGGTTCTTAGACTGTTCTCAAACTCAAGAGAGACATGTTAACCTTTAACTCTCTCTGGGTTAATTCAGCAGACAACAAATTGATGATATTTCTCTTAACTTTCCCAGAAAACTGGAGACAATTTGTATGAAATGTCAGAACCAGTTTCTGGAAAAAAAATAAGAAAAATATTTTAAAATGTCTTCTTGTGAATATTTACTTAGAGTGCTAAGCATTAACCCTTCTCTAGCTGAACACGACATGCCATGTCTCAGCAATTTCTATGAAAAATCCGGATAAAATAATCTGATTGGCTGGAAATTAGAAGTGGGTGTGGCATCTTAATTTATTGGGCAAGGCAAGGGTTAAAATGCTGTTGTTTTTTTCTTTTATTTTCAATGGGGCAAAGCATAGAAAATCATACCTAGATCATGAACTATACATGTGGAAGACATGAGATATTGAAATGCTATAATGCATGGACCTGCACATAGGACTGTGAAATGGAAAATTTAGAAAAGACTTCAATTTTACAACTGTATTTTATGACCTTTAACTTTTCTTTTCAACTATATGCAGGGTAATTTGGATGTTTTAGGAACAATATTTCCCCCAAAGCTATGCCCTCAGTCTTCATTTATGTACAAAACTTGTATAAACAACTGGGAGACTAAGATTGTTGTAAATTTTGGCCAGACAAATGATATTCAGTTTTGGGAAATACAAAATATCACTAAACATACTTTAATAACTCTTGTCCTGCTGAATAAATTAAGAAGCCACACCCATTTCTAATGTTCAGCCAATCAGATTTCTTGATCAAAGTAGTTCATACAAATTCAAATTCTTAATGACAAACAGTGCAGATCCAGATTAGTTGGCTTCTTCAGAAGCCAACTGATCTGGATCTACATTGTTTGCAAAGGCAAGGTATATACAGGTTCAGAAGGACAAGGGTTAAAAGAATTAAATAACAACACAGGAATTTCAGGGTCATCCTAGATTGTGCAACTGTGACAAGTTCCTCAGACTCTTAGAAAATGTTTGTATATTTCAGCTTCTTCTGGTAAATCAGTCTTAGTGCATACATGAAAACAGCAAAGTTCTTGCAGCTATGCAATCTGAACAAGGCCTTCAGTTCACCTGGAAGATGCCTGGATACTATATTTTAAAAACAATTAGAATCTTCTGGTGAAAAGTGATGGCTTTGATTAAAAAATGATCTAGGGCTTAATCTGACACTTCATATCATGTCAAGTGGATGTTCTTGACATTTTTATCAAGAACATAGGTCCAGATAAGAGTGGGTATAAGGTGAATAGTTTTCTTATTTCTCGACGAAAACCTATTTTGTGGGTACTCATTAGAAGCACCTCACCGATGGGCCATGGATTTCTTCCATGCTTGAAAATAAAATGTAACTGAAATCTCTTTATAAGATGGTTCATTATAAGACAGTTTGGGATATGAAATGATTTAAAGGTGGCCCCCAAAAGTGTTGTATCCAAACAAAAATGTATAGATTATATAGAAAAATGACCATTTATGGTCATTTTTCTATATAATCTGTACATTTTGTATAGATACAACAAGTTTGTTTAGCTAACATAGATTTTGTTACGGATCCCAGCAAACAGTTTTATAAAGAGGTTGTGGTGTACTTACATCAGAATCAACAATATCTCCTGCTTTTGCCACCACCTTTATATTATCATGTTCTTCGAACTGTCTAGGGGATCTATTAAAATCACTGTCCGTATCCGCTGGGGATTCATTCATAAAACATATCTGCAAGTTCATCCCACTTTGTAACCTAGATTGAAGATTTGGTTTCTTATACACTGATGTTTCTTCCTCATCGTTATCATTATCAAAATCATCATCATCAAATCCCATAGCCAGTTTCTTTCTGATTTCTTCTCTGTCATTTCTTCTTGCCTGAAATGGTATAAAAATGTTTTGCTACAATTCCTTAATTAATTTTTTCAATCAAATGTTTGTCAACATTCAGGGGAAATGGCTATACCTGGTAGATTTTCTGCCATCTATTACAAGAAAGACCATAATTGTGACATCCTGTTTGATTTCCTGCACCAACACCACTTCTGAAAAGGGGTCTATTCTGAACAGTACTTTATGGGCTCGAGGAAAGGAAGAGAGCAAATTCGCTTCTTCTAGAGCAGATCCATTTTCAGAAGAGATGCAAAAACAATTTTGCAAGAGTTACCTCTTCTGAAAGTGTACAAAAGTTCATGATCTGAAAATGTCATATGTAACACACTCAGGGCACTGGTAAGAGGAGTTCACACAGGATCTTATCAATAGATGACACATAAATGACACTTTTCTCATTTTCCTCAGAAAATGAGGCTATTTTTGACATTTCATATAAATTTCCTAAGGAAACTATTCTCATGAAATGTTTAGCCCTACTGTCATAAGAGAATCATTTTAAAATGTCATCTTTTTCTATACCGGTATTTCAATTAACCCTTGTCATGCTGAATAAATCAAGATGCCACAGCCACTTCTGATTATCAGCCAATCAGATATCTTGATCAAGGTTGTTTATATAAATTCATATACTGAATGACAGACAGTGCAGATCCTGATCAGTTGGCTTCTTTAGAAGCCAACTGATCTGGATCTACACTGTTTGCAAAGGCAGGGTATATCAGGGTTCAGCAGGACTAGGGTTAAGCCAACAGAAATATTCCAAGAAAGGAGAAGCATATTTACCCAAAACTCTGGTTCAGAAAAGCCTGAGCTAATAGCATAGACTGAGATAAGCTGCTGTATAATGTGTCATCTGAACAGGGTCTATATTGTGTGTCACTCATTCAGAAAATTTTTAGACATCTACAGGGGGCAAAATGGCCTTGCTCACATTTTAAGACAAATATAACAAAGAATTATGGTGTCCCAAATTCCCAATATTTAGGGTAAATACGGTGAGTTAAAAGTGGTATGCCCTGCCTTTGCCAACAGTGTGGATCCAGATTAGTTGGCTTCTTTAGAACACTGTTTGTTATTAAGTATGTGACTTTATACCAACAACTTGGATGAAGTAATCTGATTGGCTGAAAATTAGAAGTGGGCTTGGCATCTTAATCTATTCATCATGGCAAGGGTTTAAATAAGTCTGTTTTGGTATTTCTGCATTTGCCCTAATATTCAGACACTTTAACCCCTTATCATACTTATCCTTTTGTTTGAGTTGGAGTTTTACAGCCCTGGAGTCAAAGCTATTAACCCTTGTCCTGCTGAACCCGGATGTACCCTGCATTTGCAAACAGTGTAGATCCAGATCAGTTGGCTTCTGAAGAAGGGTTAAAGAGGGGTATTTCACATAAATCTTCGATAATGTTCTTCATTTATCGATAAAAACATATATTCTGGGTACTCAATAGAAGCACATCTAATAAGTATCTACATGTTTCCTTCCACAACATGTTTTCTCCTCCTCATTGAGGCACTTCTAATGAGTACCCACAATGTATGTTTTATAGGGAATTAAGAAAAATAACCCAAGAATTATCGTCTTCAGACCCCTGGATCTGCAGTAGATTAGCTGCGGGCTGCACTATGGAGCCCAGCAACATACAGTCGACTCCCGTTATCTCGAATTCCAAAGGACTCACTGAAACACTTCGAGATATCCGTACTTCGACAGATCATTGACAGAGTGAGGAAAACAATAAATTGAACAACCACATTTAACACATGAATATGTAATTTGACTCCTGGAGTTAGAAATATATATATCTAAAATAATGTGGAAAAGAGGAGAAATTGCTCCTGAGGAGCAATTTCTCCTGTTTTCCACATTATTTTGTTACCTGTTGTCATAGTTTCATGTTAAAACAGGGACCAGATTTTCACTTCAAGATAAGTGGCGTTAATTCAAAATAAGTGAGATCGAGATAATGAGGTTTGACTGTATTTATTTATCCTAAAACTTGAGCTTAAATATGGTATACTGGACTGTATGTATTAAAGAAGACAACAAACAATAATGATTTTTTCATACAGCAGACTGCTTCTTGGTGCCAAAGCAAATCATCACAAATCACAACAATCTCCATCTGGAATACTTCTGAGTCAAAACAGCCACAAGGCAATCATATAAAAAAATTTCTCTTATATTGTTTTCACAGTAAAAAAACAAATCAATAGGGGAGAGCTTTTCGATTTTATATCTGTATTCAAAATGAAACAACAAAAAAATAATAGACCCTGGTCCTCCTAACTCAGATATGCCCTGTCTTTGCAAACCATGTAGACCCAGGTCAGTTGGCTTCTGGATCTGCACTGTTCATTAAGTATGTGAATTTGTATCAACAACCTGGATCAAAAATCTGATTGGCTGAATATTAGAAGTGGGTAGGGCATCTTAATTTATTCAGTATGGCAAGGCATAGTTGCATCTATTACAGTAGAACCTTGATAATTCAAACTCCAATAATTCACAATTCTCAATATTTCAAAATCATTTTGAAGTCCCAACTGATATATTTGTATGCATTTTAACCCTCAATTATTCAAAGTCTCAAGAATTCAAACAAAACTGTTTGGTCCCTTGGACTTTGAATTATGGAGATTCCACTGTATATTAGTCTGAACCTTGGGGGTCTGGGCCAGAGGTGTAACAGCCAAAATTACACTTTTTCTGATTAGGATCATGCAGTATATGAAACTGAATGGCTAGAAGAATACCGTATTTACCCTAAATATTCGGACACCTCAACTCCTTACCATATATGTTCTAAAATTTGAACCAGTACAATTCACTACCCGATGTTGTGTCTAAAAATTGCTGGATGAGTGGCAAACAGTGTAGACCCAGATGAGACGCCGCGTTCTGTGGCGTCTCATCTGTGTCTATAATGTTTGCTCAGGCCTGTCTGTCCGAATATGTATGGTAAATACGGTAGAACAAGCCCATTGCATTTGCTGTAAGATGGGTAAGGTAGGGTCAGTGAGTTGGGATGGTTTAGGGTGAGGGTCAAAATTATGCTTTTTTAGAACTTGGTCATGTAGTACATCTTGAATGTCATATAAAAAGAACAGAACAAGGATTCACTGAAATTGTTGCCCTTGCGTGTTGGGGTAGGGTTAGGTCGTAGGGATGGAGCTTCCTGATGGTGTCAAATTTCAACTTTTTTCAGAACATGTAAATGTACTATCCAAATCCATGGTAACAGAAAAGATGCCACACCTATTTCTAATTTCCAGCCTATCAGATTACTTGATCCAAGTTGTTGATACAAATCCACATACTTGATGACAAACAGTGCAGATCCAGATCAATTGGCTTCTTCAGAAGCCAACTGATCTGGATCTATACTGTTTGCAAAGACAGAACAATTACCCTTGTCCTGCTGAACCCGGATATTCCATACCTTTGCAAACAGTGTAGATGCAGATTAGTTGGCTTCTGAAGCCAACTGATCTGGATCTGCACTGTTTGCTATTAATATGCAAATTTATAGCAACAATCTGGATCAAGCAATCTGAGTGGCTGAAAATTAGAAGTGGGCGTGGCATCTGGACCTACACCATTTGCAAAGGCAGGTCATGGGTAATTATTCTTTTGATCAAAACTGGAGAAAAAAAAAAATATCTGAGTGAAAATAATTCTAAAATCATGAAAACTGTAAAATTATTAACTATTAACTATTAGCCCTTTGGGTAAAATTTTCAGCAGGCAACAATTTGAACTATTTTTTCTTTTTTTTTTCCCCCTGAAAATGTATCATGCAAATTGTCTCTAACCTGTTTTCTGGAAAAAGTAAGAAAACTATCATCTACTGAATTAGCCCAAAGAGTAGTAAAAATTTTGTCATTGACTATTTAGTCATGTTGTCAACTTTACAAAATCCTGTCATCCATGTGCAACCAACTTGTCCCTTGTGATGTGATGGGTCACATTCATACAAAGAAAAAACTTATTTCCTGTGGTATTGTAATTATGTCTGTGTTCCGAGAAAATATATGAAAAAGAAAGACTTATTTCCCATGGTAGTGTAATTGTTTCTGCAGTCTCATAAATTCTTGTTCAATTCATTAATAAGCCGATCCTATCAGAGAACTATTGTCGGAAAGCAACATAGGTCTTGAATTTCAATCAGTTCATTCTTGTTGCAGAGGCAGACAATCAGAACAACATAAAGTGAAATATGGGACATCAAGGGCACCAAGGCAGAAAACAATTATCCTTAAAATATCAGCAGGTATTTTAACCCTTGTCCTGCTGAACCCGGATATACCCTTCCTTTGCAAACAGTGTAGATCCAGATCAGTTGGCTTCTGAAGAAGCCAACTGATCTGGATCTGCACTGTTTGCCATTTAGTATGTGAATTTATGGCAAAAATACGGATGAAGTAATCTGATTGGCTGAAAATTAGAAGTGGGTGTCGCATCTTAATTTATTCAGCAGGTCAAGGGTTAATGCTTTAGCCCCATACAAAATTGTTGCAGGCGTCATTCTAATTTTTCTATTTTTGTCTTTTTAAATTTTTTTCAGTGAAAGTATTCATTCAGAGAAAATATGGCTCTACAGTTCATGTGAATTGTCTCTCAAGCCTTATTTTCTCACTAGGCAGACAATTCACATGAAATGAAGAACCTTATTTTCTTTGAAAAATAAAAATAATATATATATTTTGAAATTTCAACCTACTGTAGTTGTGACTGGCACTTTTAAGGGTTAGTTCTTTTTTCTACTTTCAAAGATTATAGAATACCAGAAGAAAATTCCTGTCTGAAAAAAAAAGTTCCCTTCTGAAAAATAACCTTTTTGAAAGGGAGACCACCACAGCAGAAAAGGATTTGCTTCACTGGTATATAAAATCCCCTCAAAAGGAGCTTAACTCTTTAAGCAAAAAAAAAAAAAAAAAAAAAAAATTTCCCAAGGGAGGCAAATATTTTCTGTCAGCTGGAGTAATCTCCATTAGAATTGTATCGGTTTACCTTAAATTTTATTCCTGGTAAGGTTTTATGTGAAGTGACATTAATTTTTCATGCAAAGGCATAAAATCCGATGATAGATTAAACTTTACAGGAAGCCTCATAGATCTGCTATAATACTACAATGCAAGAATGGTTGATTACAAGGGATTGGAACCAGGTGTGGGGCTCCAGATATTTTGTAGAGCAAAAACACAAGCATCTGGACCATCTAGAACATGATCAATCTGCATAGATGTAGAAGCTTGTAAGGTTATTTTGTAGATATGTAGCACAATACAGCAAGCATCTAGACCATCTAACCCATGATCCATCTGCACAGATGTAGAAGCTTGCAAGGAAATTTGTCAATCACCCATGCCAAGTTGTTCCTTTTCACATTCTCATGCTTAAATATTTTGGCAGATGACAAATTGATGATACTTTTCTGATTTTCCCCAGAAAATAGGCTCTGCCATTTCATGCAAATTGTCTCCATGGGGGACAATTTGCATGAAAAGTTAAAGCCTATTTTCTGGGAAAAACAAGTAATACAGTCGACTCTCGTTATCTCGAATTCCAAGGGACTCTATGAAACACTTCGAGATATCCGTACTTCGACATATCAGATTTGCGGAACTGAGGAAAACAATTAATCGAACAACCATTTTTAACACGAATGACTATGTAATTTGACTCCTAAGTTAGAGATAAATTGAAAATATTGTGGAAAAGAGGAGAGCAATTTCTCCTCTTTTCCACAATATTTTGTTGCCTGTTGGTAGATCTCAGTGGTAAAACAGGGGCCAGATTTTTTCACTTTGAGATAAGCGGTAATTCGAGACAAGCGAGTTCGAGATAACGAGAGTCGACTGTATTTCAAAATGTCATCTTCTGAAATAATTACCCAGTATGCTAAGTGTAAACAGAGAAATAAGGAAAAAAAAACAAAAAAAAAAAACAACTACAGTCGAACCTCAATGGCTCAAACATCTTTGGGACCATGGAAATTCGTTCGAGACATGGGTAGTTCGAGCAACTGAGGGTTAATCATGGCACAAGTTTAGGAAGCAAATAGCGATAATTTAGGGAAATCTTTCCGATTTTCTACACAGAGATTGTATGTTGAGTGTACTCCTTAGAATTGCCTCAATGAGGCAATTCTAATGAGTACACACAACATACAATTTCACGATAAAATAAGAAAATTTCCTTAAATAGTTGTTTTCTTGAGCTATCGGAAGAATTTCGTAGGGACTCAAAAATGAGTTCGAATTAGCCATAGTAAACGAGCCATCGGTGTTCAAGCCATCGAAGTTTATCATTTTTCCCATAGAGCTCCAATAATTCCATCCTTTTTGGTGGCTAACAGTTCATTTCAGGGTATGACTGGGCTTCCAAATTTTGTTTTAATTCAAAGACCAGGCTTAGCACAGCAAAATAAATACAAATGTAAAGAAAAACACCACTGTCACTAGCACTTTCTGGGACTTTTTGGTGGCTGAATGTAGCAACCCCTCAATTGCAGGTATCAAAAACTGAAACTTTGAAATTTCACCAGTTCTACTTTTGGCTCCGGCAAACACACAGAGAAACATTTATTTCTTTGAAACAATCAGGAAATTACAAAAAAAAAATTTTTTCCATCAAATTAGAATAATACGTTTTAACTGATCTTTATTATTAACCAATCACAGGTCATCTTACACAACAACCCCGAGCTTCCCTGCACTTTTTTGCACCAATCAGCAGTCCTGACACAATTGGTTCACTGTTCCCTGAAGTCCTGGAAAACTATTAAGCTAAGCATGCTGGGTAAAAATTTCAACAGATAACATTTTGAAATTTTTTTTTCTTATTTTTTTTTTTTTTTTTTTTTTTTCAGAAAACAGGGTATTAAATTTCATGCAAATTGCCCCCTTAGGAGACAGTTCAATGCAATTTGTCCCCTAATTCTAGGGCACATATCAATATTTTCAAGGAAAAATAAGTAAAATGTCATCAAACTGTTGTCTACCGACTTTGCCAAGAGTGCTAGAGGTTAAACTCATCAAACGACCTCTGATCAATATCATGGTACCCTTTCACCCATTAATTAGCGGCACCCTGAAACAACATGGAGGCTCAAGATAAGAAGCTACTGAACCAGAAAAAAAATGATATTTTTTCTTATTTCTACATCAAAACATAATTTATGGATACTCATTAGAATTGGCTCATTGAGGCAATTCTAATGACTACACACAATGTATATTTTCATTGAGAAATAAGAAAAATATTTTATCTGGATACAACACTTATGTAGGGCACAGCGAACGACCATCATCTATCCAATATTTTATGGACTGATTCCATGTTTTACTATCATAATGTTGATCCGTTTCATTCAAGGTGAGCGTAATTGATTTTCCACTGCTTGTAGTTTTGTTGCAGTATTAATGCTGATTTTTTTATGATGTAGTATGTCACAGCGGAATCATGTAATTTACAAGGATAACATTATTGACAAATTAAGCTGTAAAAAATCCATCGTCATTTGTCTTGTAAAGACTGTGCAATCACAGATCAAAGAGAAGTTGTAAAAGACGCAAGTTTTAAATTTTTGTTTTAGCATCAACTGTATTTTCTGTCATTTCCAGACAAAGTCATTAACAAGAAGATGTTGAACAACAAAATTTGTTTTATTTTTTGTTTACCAAAGTTGCTGTTTACATTCAGCAAGCATGTACAACAATTAATGTAGGCCCAGATCAGACAATGCAGAATGCTTGCCACTCAGACAATGGGTCCTGCTGGACCCAGATGGCCTTTGCAAACAGTATAGATCCAGACCAGCTGGCTTCTGAACTGATCTGGACCTGCACTGTCATTAATCCTGGTCCTGCTGAACTAGGATAAAACCTGCCTTTGCAAACAGTGTAGATCCAGATCAGTTGGCTTCTTAGAAGATATTAAGAAGATATTCTTCAGAAGCCAACTAATCTGGATCTACACTGTTTGTCATTAAGTATGTGAATTTGTATCAACAACCAGGATCAAGTAATCTGATTAGCTGAAAATTACAAATGGGCATGGCATCTTAATTTATTCAGCATGGCAAGGGTTAAACTAATATTTATTGGAACCTCCACTAACGGTCACTTCTCAACAACACCCACCTCCTTATAGCAGCCAATTTTCTAATTTATCAAAGTGTTGTTTTATTATATTTTTAACCTCTCTACAATGGTCACCTCTCTACAATTGCCATTTTTGTGTGGCTGTTGTAGAGAGATTATGCAGTATCTTATTTACCCTACATAAAGGGATAGCTTACCATCTTCAAATGTTTGTCTAAAATTTGAATATGAGTACAGTAAAACTTCAGTGACTCCAACACCGACGGTTGGTTTACCGATGGTTGGCTGGCTCATTTATAACAACCAAGAACACTTATCACATAGATGTGCTGCACTACTTGTCATGGCAAATTTGAACTTGTTTTTTAGTCCCTACGAAATTCTTCCAATAGCTCAAGAAACAAATATTAACCCTTGTCATGCTGAATAAATTAAGATGCCACACCTGCTTCTAATTTCCAGCCAATCAGATAACTTGATCCAGGTTTTTGATAGAAATTCACATATTTAATGACAAACAGTGCAGATCCAGATCAGTTGACATCTAGCCTGTCTGCTAAGGGCATGTCGTGTTCAGCAAGAGAAGGGTTAAGAGATATTTTAGAAAAATTTTATCATAAAAATGTATTTTGTGTGTACTCACTCATTAGAATTGCCTCATCAAGGTAATTCTGATGAGTACACTCAACATACCATATTTCACAGAAGATCAAAAAGACATCCCTAAATTATCCCAATTTGCCTCCTGACATGGCACTATAATTAACCCTTGTCCTGCCCCTGCCTTTGCAAACAGTGTAGATCCAGATCAGTTGGCTTCTGAAGAAGCTAACTGATCTAGATCTACACTGTCTGCCATTAAGTATGTGAATTTGTATTAGCAATCTAGATCAAGTAAAATTAGAAGTGGGCATGGCATCTTAATTTATTCAACTTGACAAGGGTTAACCTTCAAAGGCTTGAACTACTAACATGTCTAGAACAAACTTCCATGGTCCCAAAGATATTCAAGCCATTGATTTGTTCAAGTGTACTTTACAACCAGCTGATTTGTCTAAAACGACTGGACGAGAAGCAAGCAGACTAGACCCTGATCAGATGCTATGCTCTACCCTGTCTCTCCAAATACTCTGCGTACCTATGGAACATTTTGTCATTTAATCTCTCCAATCCTTCTTTTTAGTCCAGGGATGCAGATAGCAGTGTGTTCAAATAAATATGATAGCCTTTTATTTCTCCAGGAGCAATAGTCTTGGAACATATTGGAATTGGTAAGCTGACGGATTTATTATAAGCTCACAGAAGATATGTTTCACATTGGAGACATAAGAAAAATAATTGCTAGTTACAGCCAAAATGACAGACTGTATCTAGAGCTTTGCCAACAATCCTCA
The DNA here is from genome assembly GCA_964016985.1 of Anodontia alba. Classification (NCBI taxonomy): domain Eukaryota; kingdom Metazoa; phylum Mollusca; class Bivalvia; order Lucinida; family Lucinidae; genus Anodontia; species Anodontia alba. The sequence continues at coordinate 66,480,076 of OZ024832.1, forward strand.
CTGGGGAATGTGTCACAATTTAGGCAGAATTTCTGCCTTTTAACTAGATTATATCGGTATCCTGTATTGAAGCCAGGTTCCCACAGGACGTCATTTCATGAATTGTTGTCAGATTACTCTTTAAATTATGAACACTGGCATACAAAATAACTTGGGTGTGGAGAGAGTATTAGTCTGGTTCCCAACTTCTAATAAAAATATTCCAAAATTTATCAAGGTCAGATGCCCCTGAATAAATAGCACCCTATCTTCACCCCCATCACCAACAGACTATGTCCTGTGCTGAACTCAAAAATAAGATCAAGATCATTATGTTTACCGAAGTTTATATTTTCATTTTACTTTTTCTTAAAACTCAGAAAATGTCATATGCTGTGGCAGTGAATGGAGATAATCCTGACACAAGGATCATAGAAAAAAATCGGACAATTTCTACAGATATCCTTTTTGGCGTAAAAAAAAAAAATCATGGGTTGAACATGCCTTACCGCGATTCAAACTATCCATGAAAGGCAATTAAAACCTTAACCCCAGGACATTTGCAACTGAAATTCAAGTCCATGTTAATATAAGTCAGTTTATCACACTTTTGCTTAAACAAAGTGATTCGCTTCCGGTACAAAGAGAAAAAGTTTCTATGCATATCATTTGACCGGTGGCATACAATTTAACTAATGGAATTTACTGTGCAATTGAGTACATTTTCGAAAAAACAAGAAAATTTGCTTGTTCTTAACATTTTAACACGGTCGACAGCTTTGTTTATTTATTTGTAACCTAATTTTCCTCATTCATCATTTAATTCCTATTTTAGTACAAGTCAAAGACTTTGAAAACTCGAGCACCTCCCATATAATTTACATTAGTTATCCTTTATCTTGCCTTTCGCGACAATAGTCGCGCTGGGGGGGTCTGTCAACTCAAAAGCCTGTCATACTTACAATATACCACATGCAACCATTCAGAGCAAGTGTTCTCATACAGGAGTGAACCCACTTTCATACAAACACGCCACTTTTCATTAGATAGTCAGGTGCTGGATTTTACCCACACTAAAAAAGACCGAGAATACCAAATTTCAAGCTGCCATTAATTTCAGCACTCACTTCAACAAATTGATCAGGCTTTTCTGGAAAAAAAGCCCATAACACCTGAATCATTTCCAGTGAGGAAGAAGTAGGAATAACAGTAGAACCTATGTATGTCACCTGTTTCATTCGCAATAGTACACAGTAGGCGCTCGGCTCTTGTAATTTTTTTTTTTTTTTTTTTAAGTGTCTTAAACGGTTCCCGGTTTACACATGACTGTCACGTGACTTTCTAGTCACGTGACCATCGTTCCTCCGGTAAAATGGCCACCTAGGATCGGCAAATTATACGTGAAAATTTCATGAAAATCGAGGTAAAATTCAGGGGGTAATGACTTCTCAAGTAGAGGTACCCCCTCTTACAGGCCTGATTCATTTTATTTCCGGCAAGAGAAGGGTTAAATTGTATGCTGCAAGTCAACTGGTATGTATCAAAGTTTTTAACCTGTACCTGAAAAATGAAACGTCTTGTTTTTGCATAAACATATTTAAAAGGCGTGCAATATCCAATAGTTTTACACCGACTTGTGCAATCTCACTAAAATGTCGTGAAATGCACAACAACTGCATCCTTTGCCTCGGTGCTTATTGTTCAATGCATGACTTTTGGTCGCCAAAAACGATATCTTGAGAAATCTATGGAGTTTTCCGTTAAAACGTATTATAACAATCTTGAACTTTTATCTCAGCATATGACATTCTCCGATTCTTAGTAAAAAAACACAAAATAAGTAAATAAACTTACATTTTATCCAGCTGACCAGCACTCTGGGAAGTTGTTAACACATGCCAATTAGGTTCACCGGAACAAGTCAACTTATTCCTTTATAATACATTGTCAGAGTACAAGTTGACCGATTCCTGGGTGTGTGAAAATGAGGTCAAGGTCACTAAAACCTAACCTAATGAACTCTCAAGCATACTCCTGCAAGTCTGGTGAGAAATTGCCTATTGGTTCAGCAGATATTGGGTAGACAGAAAAGTGCCATGACAATACCAAGGCTGAGGCTGACGCTAACGCCAACAAAAATAATATATCCTCCCTCACCTCAAGTAAAAGGACATAATAAATTTTTTGTGAGACTGAAATTGTTTTTTATTTTTCCCTTTATTGCTAAAATAATAAAGGAATTCTAATGACAGTATCTTGCAATACCAAGGGTCATCCTAGAGGACAATTTGGGCGAAAAATCTCCCTGAACTGGCTGACTTCTCCCTATCTTGAGCTGAGGGAGAAGTGAAAATGTAAAGAATGCATAGGGAAATCCAAAATCTGAACAAGAACTGCTCCCTGAAATCCTGAATATGTCGCAAAACTTCTGTCCCTCTGAAAACGCTAGGATGATCCCTGTATACATGAAATCTTAATCAGACACTGTCCCAAAGTGACTGAAACAGCGCTGACTAAAAGTTAAAACATGGAAACAGATAAAAAAATAATTGGCATTATGCCAAGAAAAACTACCATGAGTCATACCAGTATTTAGAGAACAGACAGTTAATGTCTGAGAAAGCCTGTATCTATTAAGACGACAAATTACCATACAAGTCTTCAACAAAATGCAAAGAAGGCAGATTCTCATGAATAATACGAAAAAGTTCTATTTTTATGCAAATTTAAATCGAACGCCTGTCGAAGAAACATTCTTGGAAATGTCAGCTTCTACCAAAAGCATTGGAAAACTATTAGCCTGGAGCCTCAGGTTTCATATTTTGTCTTCCAGAAAATGGAAATTTCAATCATTATTGACAAGAAGATAGATTTAAGAAAGAAAAAAAATGAAGAAACAAAAATTTCTGAAAATGAATCATACTGCGCCAAAAAATAGTCTTCCTTAACCCTTGTCCTGCTGAATAAATTAAAAAGCCACACCCACTTTTAATTTTCAGCCAATCAGATTACTTGATCAAGGCTGTTGACATAGATTCACATATTTAATGGCAAACAGTACAGATCCAGACCAGTTGGCTTCTTCAGAAGCCAACTGATCTGGATCTACACTTTTTGCAAAAGCAGGGTACATCTGGGCTCAGCAGGACAAGGGTTAATACTTTCACCCCTACATTTCTAAAGTAGACTCTTCTATCTTTGAATTTGGACAGGTCCATTTTTGCAAAATGGGTGTATCATTCAAAAACAGAAAACAGAATGGCAAACAGTGCAGATCCTGATGAGCTGGCTCATTATGAGCCATCTCATCTGGATCTACACTGTTTGCAAAAGGCCTATCATCACAAAAACATACCTTCATAATGTTGGCCCCCTTAAACCCCACTTTTATATATTAAAACTGGGGTTCACAGGGGTATACATTATTTTTCTTATTTCTGCTCAAAAACATAGATTGTGGGTACTTGTTAGAACCACTTTGCCAATCTGGGTTTTGAGCAGCAATATAGAAAATATCAGAATTTTTGTCAAAAAATTTTCGTTTTTTTTGGTGGTAAAATTTTCAATACATTTGAATAGGCTTGTTTTCGTAATATGCTTTTGGTCGGCAGGACTGAAAGAGTTAGCCTTTACTACTTACTGGGCTAATTCAGCAGACAACAAACTGGTAATGTTTTTCTTACGTATTTTTCCCAGAAAACAGGATCTGATCTGACATTTCATTTGCATGAAATGTCTAATCTTGTTTTCTCGAAAAAATAAGAAAATATTTCTAAATGTTGTCTGCTGAAAATTTTTCCCAGAGTGCCAAGCATTAAACAGTATTATATTGTGCAACATCTGACATTTCCTTCAGCTTGTTTCCTTCAGCTTCCTCATAGCTCCGGATAAGGCAATTTTTTTATTTTTTTTTTTTCAACTAAAAAGGTGCTGACATTTTTCTTTATTTTACCCACAGCATATGCTTCCATGGTGAAATAAGGAAAAAATATCTAATTTGGTAAACCTCTTATCTGGAGCTAAGCTTCCTGCGGCTTTTTTCATCTTACCAAAATCATCATACTAATTATTAACTTAAAAGGAAGCAATCTAAATGATCTAAAAAGTTGAACAGAAAAACAAATGAGTCCTTCATGTAGTTTCATTCTCTTCACCAAGGAAGCAAAGGCAAGTAACCAAATTTGCAATGAAAGGCAATTTAATTGCCTCCCTTTGCAGAATAAAGATTTCTTTCTCTATGAAATTCAAAGGTTGGAATTTTTAAACATTTATTATAAGTTTTAATCTGCTTATCAAGAATCTGGTAGACAAATTTGTGATATTTTTATTATTGTTTCAAAGAAAAATAGGGCATTTTTCCCCCAAAATAAAATAGGGCTTGACATTTCACATGGAATATCAAGTCCTATCTTCTTGGAAAGTAAAAGCACAAAATGTCATTTGTGCATATTAACCCTTAAAGCGCCAATCACAACAACTGTCTTCTGCTTTGTCTTCTGTTTGTGATTTTAAAAGTCATTTCTGCAAACAGTGTGGACCCAGTTCAGGAGCAGTCTGATCTGGGTTCACACTGTTTGCCGGTATGCAAAAAATAGCTTTGAGAAGTTTGCAAGAATATTCAGCAGACGACATAAACAGACAACATTTTCAGATGCAGTTTTTCTTGGCGCTTTAAGGGTTAAAGTTTGGTGCTTTCAGGAGACTTGGTGGATTTTCTGGCATTTTTACAAGGGAGACAACTTCTGTAACTTCCTGCACATCAGGAATTCCTGCACATCAGGCCTCTTCTGAAAAGGTCTAGCTACTAGTATAATCATAAAGTTCTGATCCCTTTTTTTTTTTTTTATAAAAAGATAGTCTTTTTAATGATGGCAAGTCTGTTTGGTAGAGTACTGGCGAAGTATTATCAAAATTGAGACTGTACATTTCAACCCTTAAACTGTTAATCACAACAATTGTCATCTGCTTTGCTATTTGCTTGTGATTTTAAAAGTCATTTTTGCAAACAGTGTGGACCCAGATCAGACGGCTCCTCTAGGAACAGTCTGATCAGGGTCCACACGGTTTGCCTGAATGCAAAAAATAGGTTTGAAAAGTTTGCAAGAGTATTCAGCAGATGACAAAAACAGACCACATTTTCAGATGCAGGTTTTCTTGGCATTTTAAGGGTTAATGCAAATAGATGGCTTTATTGCCATATTATTCATTTTAATGCCTTGTGGCTAGGCTAGGGTCTACTCTAAAAGGAAAGAATTTGCTCCCAAGGGGAGCAAATTCTTTCCTTTTAGAATAGACCTTTTTTTCAGATGGGAGACAAAACATTTCTAACAATTCCCCTTGAACAATTAGAAATGGATATAATTCTGGAAGGAAACCTTGAAATCTTATGTGGCCTGATAGAGACTGGTCTGGAGAAATGTGCCTTTAAAAAAATTCAAATGATGCTTTTCTTATTTTTCCTGAAAATATATCCTGACGTTTTGTTAAAAATTAATCTTTCAAAAAAAATTTGCACAGAAGCCCTTTTGATATCAAATGTACAAAAGCTAAAGAAAAAATTAATGAAAAAAGAAAATGATATTCTCCAGGGCCCAGTTGTTCAAAGCGTCTTTAGCTTAACGAGCTCGTTAAGGGTCATTTCGTTAATTGTTTTAGTGGATTCAATATACAACATTCTGACATTTTTTGCTGAAAAAATGTGAGTAGCTTTTGCACTGCAAAAGCTACTCACATTTTTTCAGCAAAAAATTTCAACATATTTGCGTATCACTCGATGTAAATTTTAACGAATCTTTAACTAACGACATCGTTAGCTTTGAACAACTGGACCCAGGATGTGTTTTTAACACAAAAGCATATGTTGTTGTATGTATTGGACTTGCCTAGCTGAGATGACTTGAAGGAGTGTCCACAATATATGTTCTCATTGAGGAATAAGAAAAATACTTATAGCCCTATTATCCACAGCTATGTTTTCTCTTAACCCTAAAGTGCCAAGCAAAATTTTAACAGATGAATCTCATTTTTTAAAATTATTTTTCATAGAAAAAAATAGACTTGTCATTCCATGCAAGGCAGATGATTCATGTGAAATGTCAAGCCTTTTTTTCTCTGAAAAAAAAAAAAGAAAAAGAAAAAGAAATGACTGTAAAATTTTTCTTGGTACTTGAAAGGTTAAACTATCATCTGCATAGTATAATACTGTTTGAAAGATCCTTAAAATCTCATTTTTACTTTTAGCAAGCAGAATAATTATACCCTATCAACCCTATTAAAGTATTAGGACTGACAGGTCTGAGCATGCAGTGTAGAACCAGATCAGACAACATGGGGTCTAGACTGTTTGCCACTCATCCAGCCATTTGTAGGCATACTAACAGGTAATAAAATGGAGTTACTGTATTCGATCTAATTACTGCCGTACCCCTATAAGAGCACAGTCAAGCAATTCTGTACTCTTCGGATTACAGCTAGTGTACTGTTTGGCTACTTCTTTATAAAGGCATATGCTGTGGGTACCCATTTGAATTGCATCGGCTTGTCGATGCAATTCAAATGAGTACCCACAACATATGCTTTTATAAAGAAATTCAGAAAAAAATGGCATAAACATCATCTAATAAGTTCTTTGCTGATCTTTTTTAAGTGTACCTTTTAGAAGGCAGATACATATTTTACCAAAGTGTTTTCCAGAAATTTTGAAAAACCTAAGCGCACAGTGCGGTAATAAGGTCGAATAAGGTATTCACTTTTGCGCCAAGTATGGTAAGAAGTTAAGGTGTCCCATATTTAGGGTAACTATGGCAAAACAAACTTACCAAATAAGCCGCCCATACAGGGAAGGCATAGTTTCTTCTCTGTTCAAACTTTATAATATCCTCTCGCATTGTAAGTCTTGTTTTTAAATAAGTTTTTTTTTCTAACACTTTGTTCTATTTATATGTTAAAACTGTCAAGAAAATCATTCTTTAACAAGGTCTGTTACAAAACTCTATATTCCATTTACTTTTTTTTCTGTATTGTCAATAAATTTTGAATTTAATCCTTAAAGCGCCAAGCAAAATTTGTAGCAGACGACATTCAAAACATTTTTTTCTATTTTTCAGAGAAAACAAGTCTTGACATTGCCAAGCAGATGATTCACATGAAATGTCAAGACTTGTTTTCTCTGAAATATAAAGAAAATAAATAAATAAAAAAAAATTGTTGTCTGCTGCAGATGTGATTGGCGCTTTAAGGGTTAATGTCTTTTGTAATGCTTCCTATAAAATTTATAGTATTCACTTTAACCCATTCAAAATTATCTTTCCTAGCTATAGCTTTAAAAGCAAATAAATGTTTGTTCTGTTTGACATAATTAAAAGCCTAAAATTTCAAAGATTTTATTCCACACATTTTTGTCAAAGATTTGTTGTTTTCATTTGTGCATTTGATTAATAAAATGCTTGGTAGAATGGCAAACAGTGTAGACCCTGATCAGACTGCTCCTGAAGGAGCAGTCTGATCAAGGTCTACACTGTTTGCATATGCCATTTTGTCACAAAGGTTGGTATACTAAATTTTAGGAGGTCCACATAAAAAAGTATTCAGAAGATAAATTTTTGTTATTTTTACACCAAACATATCCCGCGGAATAACCTCACTGAGGCAATTCCAATGAGCACCAAGATATTTTTTGGTGCAAAATAAAAAATTTTCTAAATCATTGTCATAATTATTCTTTTTTTCTACCTTATCATCCCCTCCCCTTATCTACATCATCCCAGTGCATGTCTGACTCTTGCTGTTTGCATATACCCCCAAATTCCTTTTCTTATGATAATGCCCATATCATAATGAAAAAGTGAAACCATAAATTTAGTATTTGCATGCTTGTTGATGTGTTAAAAGCTTTAAATTAGTATTTGTTCTTTGAATTGTTCCATTGTCCTTATCATGATTATTGAACATGCTCTTTGCCGGTATCTCTTGCAATTCTGATCTCAGTTTTAATTTTTTTACGGATGAAATTTGTACTGCAATCCCATTTTAATGCTCAGCACACTGGATAAAATTTTCAGCAGACAACATATCAGAACTTTTTTTTTTCTTTCATGCAAATTGTCTCCTACATTTTCTGGCATATACAAAAAAAAAAAAAAGATTAAAGAAATATACAAAAAAAAAAAAAAAGATTAAAAAAAAACAACAACAATATTTATCAACATAGTATTCCCATCCAATATTCCAGTTAGAGCAAGAAAATTAATATTTCGTTCATTTCACACAATTAGAGCAAAGCCGCACCAGCATGAACATGAACAATCCAATACTGATTCACCATAACAGAAACCTTGGTTTTTCAGATATGCACCGTCACGAAACTCATGAACTCATCTGATACTTAGTTAATGCTTCTACTCTGGCGGGAACTATCCAAGCAAGGAAAACCAATAATGACACGTTATCTGAACAATGTTGAAAAATCAAGGGCCTCCAAGCAAACTTTCGTTCCTCCGCAATAAATTTGATTGGCAGAAATCCTTCAATTGTTTGAGTCATCTTTAGCACTCTCTACATAAGATCAGCAGATAATGATAGTTTTCTTTTTTATCCAGAAAATAGTTTGACATTTCAAGCAAATTGTTTCCATAGGAAACAATTTGCATGAAATGTCAAAACTATTTTCTGTGAAAAATAAGAAAAAAAAAAAATGCAATGGAACCCCCACATACAGTCACCTCTCAACAGCAGGCACTTCCCTATAACAGCCAGTTATCTGATTTTCTAAAACTACCATTACACTATATATTAAACTCTCTAAAACAGCCATTACCTTTCAACAGCCAGTTTTATACTTTCCCTCTGGTGGCTGTTGAACAGAGGTTGTACTTACTTCAAAATATTGTCTGCTGAAATTTTATCCAGCATGTTGAACTATTACCATAGCTCTTGATAAGGTGCTTTTTTCAACCAAAAAGTATCTATATTTTTCTTATTTCTCGATGAAAACATATGTTGTGGGTACTCATTAGAAGTGCCTCAGCACATATGATGTGGGTAATTAGAAGTGCCTCACTGAGGCAGTTCTAATGAGTACCCCAACATATGTTTGCATCAAGAAATAAGAAAACTATTTACCTGATACCCACTCTTATCTAGACCTATGAAATTTACATCTCTCTGGACTAAAATTCAGCAGATGACAAAGTCATAATAGTTTTCTCAATTCTTTTTCAGAAAATAGGCTTTGACATTTCATATAAATTGTCTTCAAAGGAGACAATTTGAACTAAAATGTCAAAGCATGTTTTGCTGGGAAAATCAAGAAACAAGAGGGCCATGATGGCACTGTAAAGCTCATCATAGCACTTAGAGAACCTGATCTAAACTGACCAAAATTCATAATGACTATATTAACAAATAAGACATTGTAGCATGTCTTATGGACTGTAAAATAGAGGTCACGGTCAAATATGAATGACTGCACTCAAGAGGCCATGCCAAGATGTATGCATGTGCTAAGTATCACTGGCTGCAGGAGCAATATTACTGAGAAATTGACCTAAACACAAACATTTCACAAGTGCCAAATATCGCTCTGTAGGACCAATAGTTACTGAGAACCTAAATGGAAAAACTTAAGAAAGTCACTGGACTGAGAAATATACATGTATGTCATCAGTGACCCAGATCCAAACTTCACCTAGAAATCATCAAGACAAACATTTTGAGCAAGATTCATGATGATTACTTCAAAAATGTCACCTCAAGAGTGTCAACAAGGTTTTCCTTTGATTTAGCCCGGTGACCTAGTTTTTGACTCCAAGTGAAATCATCAAGACAAACATTTTGAGCAAGATTCATGATGATTGCTTAAAAAATTTGGCTGTTAGAGTGTTAACAAGGTTTTCTGTTGATTTGGCCTGGTGACCAAGCTTTTGACCCCAAGTGACCCAATTTCAAACTTGACCTATAAATCATCAAGACAAACATTTTGAGCAAGATTCATGATGACTGCTTCAAAAATTTGACCGCTAGTGTTAATAAGGTTTTCCGTTGATTTGGCCCCAAGTGACCAAGTTTTGAACTTGACCTAGAAATCATCAAGACAAACATTTTGAGCAAGATTCATGATGATTGATTAAAAAATGTGACCTCTAGAGTGTTAACAATATTTTCCTTTGTTTTGACCTGGTGAGCTAGTTTTTGACCCCAAGTGACCCAGTTTCGAACTTGACCTAGATTTTATAGGGGCAAACATTCTGAGCAAGTTTCATCAAGATTGGGTCAAAACTGAGGCCTCTAGTGTTAACAAATTGATGAAGACGGACAACTGACGATGACGGATGGCAATCAGAGGGTGATCACAATAGCTCATCCTGAGCTTTGCTCAGATGAGCTAAAAATAGTTCAAAATGTTATCTGCTAAATTTTTTACCAAGATTCATGATGATTGATTAAAAAATGTGACCTCTAGTGTTAACAGTATTTTCCTTTGTTTTGACCTGGTGAGCTAGTTTTTGACCCCAAGTGACCCAGTTTCGAACTTGACCTAGATTTTATAGGGGCAAACATTCTGAGCAAGTTTCATCAAGATTGGGTCAAAACTGAGGCCTCTAGTGTTAACAAATTGATGAAGACGGACAACTGACGATGACGGATGGCAATCAGAGGGTGATCATAATAGCTCATCCTGAGCTTTGCTCAGATGAGCTAAAAATAGTTCAAAATGTTATCTGCTAAATTTTTTACCCAGCATGCTTGACATTTACAGATGGTAGGAATGTTCTGCAGTCAGACTTGTGTTTGCCCTGTTCATATTTATAGGTAATAATTAATAACTACTCATAGAAGAACTCTGATGGCAGCAGATAAGACCTGTCAGATGAAGCAGATATGATCTGTCTGATGACAGCAGTTAAGATCTGTCTGATGACAGCAACTAAAATCTATCTGCTGACAGCAGATAAGACATGTCTGATGACAGTAGATAAGATCTGTCTGATGAAAGCAGATAATTTTTTTTTTTTTTGATTTGGGTTTTACGGCCCTTTCAAGAATATTTCACTTATATCGAGCCGATCGTTCATCGAAGGTGGGCGAAAACCGGAGTACCCGGAGAAAAACCACCTGACCATCCGTAAGCAGAACTTGGCTTTCCCACATATGACCCAAGCTAGGCTCAAACCACAGCGGTGAGAAACCTAATGGATTAAGAGTCAACTCTCTTATCCACTAGGCTACGGGGGCCCGCTTGAAAGCAGATAAGATCTGTCTAATGACAGCGGATAAAACCTGTCGGATGACAACAGATAAGACCTGTCGGATGACAGCAAAAGACCTGTTGGATGACAGCAGATAAGATCTGTTGGATTACAGCAGATAAGATCTATACGATGACAGCAGATAAGACCTGTTGAATGATATCAGATAAGATATCTGTCTGATGACAATGGATAATACCTGTCTGATGGCAGCAGATTAGACCTGACAGTTTATAATAGATAAGATCTATCCGAATGACTGCAGATAACACCTATCAGATGACAGTAGGTAAGACCTGCCTGATGACAGCAGATAAGACCTGCCTAATGACAGCAGTTAAGGCCTGTTGGATGACAGCAGATAAGATCTGTCTTAGGACAACAGATCTTTGAAATGCTGAGCATGAGAGAGCTGAAGACAGCTGAGTTGATGATACTATTGCTCTGAAATGTCAAGCCCTATTTTCTTCAAAAAGAAGAAAAATATTTTAAAATACTGTCTGCTAATTTTAAATTAAGTGCTTTCAGAATTCACCCCTGACTTTCTTAAGTGGACTCTTCCATCTTTGAACTAGGGCATATCCATTATGCAAATGGGGGTATCATTTATAAATCAAAAGTTCAAAACTGAAATGGCAAACTGTGTAGATCCTGATGAGATGGCTCATTTGCTTGTTTGCAAAGGTATATGTTTGGTCTACAGGATTGAAAGAGTTACCTTAAAGTGCCAAGAAAACCTGCATCTGAAAATGTTGTCTGTTTATGTCATCTGCTGAATATTCTTGCAAACTTTTCAAACCTATTTTTGCATATAGGCAAACAGTGTGGACCACACTGTTTGCAACAATGTCTTTTAAAGTGACCGACAGAAGACAAAGCAGATGACAATTGTTGTGACTGGCGCTTTAAGGGTTAAAAGACGCCACAAAAGTGATATGGTAACCTATGAAGAGCAGTTTGATCTGTGTCTGCACTGTTGCTCAGACCTGTCTGTCTAAATATTTTGGGTAAACATTGTAGGATTGATCGGGACTACTTTATGGAGTAGACTTCAAATATTAGAAGCCAAACTAAATGAATGACTCATTGATTAGACTACATTTTTTTTTCTTCTGGTTTCGAAGAAGTCTAATAGGCCAGACAAATTTAATTAATCATCAAGTCATATCGTTTAAACTGTGACAGCTCTCTGTCAGATTAAAGAATATTTACCATCACAAAATCCCTGACTACTTTAGCGAAATATTATTTACTGAAAAGGCTGTCAATTTTAGTAAAAGGCTGTATTTTTCAAAATCATAGATAAGTTTCAGTGGAACTGCCATTAGTTCAAAGTCTGCTAAGTCAGATATAAATTTTAACCCTTGACCTGCTGAATAAATTAAGATGCCACGCCTACTTCTAATTTTCAGCCAGTCAGATTACTTGATTCAGATTGTTGATATAAATTCACATACTTAATGGCAAACAGTGCAGATCCAGATCAGTTGGCTTCTTCAGAGGCCAGGACATATCCGGGTTCAGCAGGACTAGGGTTAAGTTTTAAGTCATCACGAAACTGAACTTGGGACTGGGGTGAGCATTGTGGTATCAAACTGTTAAACTTTTTGTCTGAATGTGATGGTGGCTAGCCCTTTTATAGTGCTGCCAGACTGCAGTATAACTGACATGCTACTACCACCAGCCACATTATAATGACAGCATTGCAACCTATGTCTCCTAATGCCGAGTACCAAGCAGAAAACAGAGGACTTGTTAAGGAGGTGTACTGAGTGATAATTCTGGGATAATTTTTCTTAATTCTCCATAAAAATATATGTTGTGGGTACTCATTAGAAGTGCCTCGGCGAGGCGCTTCTAATGAGTACCCACAACATATGTTTTTATGGAGAATTGGAGAAATTATCCCAGAATTATCACTAAATATGCCTCCTTAACAAGTCCTCTGAGAAAAGCATTTACTGATACGGTAAATGTCCTACAATTTTGAGCATTTTATTCCATACTATTTTGGCCTAACTTTTGCTTTTTGTGCAGTTGTTTGTTAAAATCCTTAGTGGAATGGCAAACAGTGAAGACCCTGGTGCAGTCTGAACTAGGTCTGCAACGTTTGCATATGCCATTTTTTCAGTAACTTTGGTGTTCGAATATTTGAGAAAGTTGTCTGCTTCAATTTAGCAAGACACTCTAAGGATTAACTCTTTGCAGTCTAGGTAATTTTGCATAATTTTTGTTGTCTGAGGTTGTTTTTTTTTTAAATAAACTTTTTCAAAAAAAAAATCTTTCAGGAATACCATCAGAATGTCAAACAGTTCGGCACCAGATCAGGCTGGACATTTTGTCTGGTCAGATCTGGGTCCAAACTGTTTGCAAAGGTTATTAGCAGATGACAAAAGCCACTACTAAAGGGCAAAGAATTAAACAAGAGGGCCATGATGGCCCTGTAACGCTCACCTGTACACAGCACTTTGAGAACCTATCTAGAACTGATCAAGGCAAACATTCTGATCAAAGTTCAAAATGATTATATTAACAAGTAAGACAATGTAGCATGTCTAATGGACTGTGAAATAAAGGTCAAGGTCAAATATGGATGACTGCACTCAAGAGGCCATGCTAAAATGTATGCATGTACTAAGTATCACTGGCTGTAGGAGCAATAGTTACTGAGAAACTGACCTAAACACAAACACTTCATAAATACCAAATTCACTCTGTAGGACCAATAATCACTGAGAAACTGACCTAAATGGAAAAACTTAAGAGAGTCACGACAGAAAACTATACATCATCTTGAAATCATCAAGACAAACATTTTGAGCAAGATTCATGACGATCACTTAAAAAATGTGACCTCTAGAGCATCAACAAGGTTTTCCTTTGATTTGGCCAAGTTAACTAGTTTCTGATATCAAGTGACCCAGTTTTAAACTAGACCTAGAAATCATCAAGACAAACATTTTGAGCAATATTTATGATGATTTTTTAAAAAATGTGACCTCTGGAGTGTTAAAAGTCTGCTAATTTGGCCCTGTGACCTAGTTTTTGACTCCAAGTGACCTAGTTTCAAACCTGACCTAGAAATCATCAAGACAAACATGTTGAGCAAGATTCATGATGATTGCTTGAAAAATGTGACCACTAGAGTGTTAACAAGGTTTTCTGCTGATCTGGCCCGGTGGCCTAGTTTTTGACCCCAGGTGACCCAGTTTTTAATCTGACTTAAAAATCATCAAGACAAACATTTTAAGCAAGATTCATGATGATTGCTTCAAAAATGTGACCCCTAGAGTGATACCAAGATTTTCCACTGATTTGGCCAGGTGACCTAGTTTTTGACCCCAGGTGACCCAGTTTGGAACCTGACCTAGAAATCATTAAGAAAAACATTTTGAGCAAGATTCATGATGACTGCTTCAAAAATGTGACCGCTACAGTGTTAACAAGGTTTTCTTCTGATTTGGCCTGGTGACCTAGTTTTTGACCCAAAGTGACTCAGTTTAGAACTTGACCTAGAAGTCATCAAGACAAACACTTTGAGCAAGATTCCTGATGACTGCTTGGAAAATGTGACCGCTAGAGTGATAACAAGATTTTACGCTGATTTGGCTAGGTGACCTAGTTTATTACCCCAGGTTTCCAGTTTCGAACTTGACCTAAAAAATAATCAAGACAAACATTTTGAGCAAGATTCATGATGATTGCTTCAAAAATGTGACCGCTAGAGTGTTTGCAAGGTTTTCTGCTGATTTGGCATGGTGACTGAGTTTTTGATCCCATGTGACCCAGTTTCAAACATATCCTAGAACTCATCAAGACAAACATTTTGAGCATGATTCATGATTATTGCTTCAAAAATGTGACCGCTAGAGTGTTAACATGGTGTTCTGCTGGTTTGGCCTGGTGACCTAGTTTTTGACCCCACATGACCCAGTTTGGACCTAGAAATCATCAAGACAAACATTTTGAGCAAGATTCATGATGATTGCTTCAAAAATGTGACCGCTAGAGTGTTAACAAGGTTTTCTGCTGATTTAGCCCGGTGACCTAGTTTTTGACCTCATGTGACCCAGTTTCAAACATATCCTAGAACTCATCAAGACAAACATTTTGAGCAAGATTCATGATTATTGCTTCAAAAATGTGACCGCTAGAGTGTTAACAAGGTTTTCTGCTGGTTTGGCCTGGTGACCTAGTTTTTGACCCCCATGTGATCCAGTTTCAAACTTGACCTAGAAATCATAAAGACAAACATTTTTAGCAAGATTCATGATGATTGCTTGAAGAATGTGACTGCTAGTGTATTAACAAGGTTTTCTGCTGATTTGGCCCGGTGACCTAGTTTTTCACTCCAAGTTATCCAGTTTTGAACTAGACCTAGAAATCATCAAGACAAACATTTTGAGCAAGATTCATGATGATTGCTTGAAAAATGTGACCACTACAGTGTTAACAAGGTTTTCTGCTGATTTGGCCCTGTGACCTAGTTTTTTACTCCAAGTGACCCAGTTTCGAACTTGACCTAGAAATCATCAAGACAAACATTTTGAGCAAGATTCATGATGATTGGTTTTCTGCTGATATGGCCTGGTGACCTAGTTTTTGAACCTAAGTGACCTAGTTTCAAATCTGACCTAGAAATCATCAAGACAAACATATTGAACAAGATTCATGATGATTGCTTCAAAAATGTGACTGCAAGAGTGTTAACAAGGTTTTCTGCTGATCTGGTCCGGTGACCTAGTTTTTGATCCCAAGTGACCCAGTTTCGAACTTGACCTAGATTTAATAGAGGCAAACATTTTGAGCAAGTTTCATCAAGATTGGGTCAAAACTATGACCTCTAGAGTGTTAACAAGTTTTTCCTTTGTTTTGACATGGTGACCTAATTTTTGACCCCAAGTAACCCAGTATTGAACTTGACCTAGGTTTCATGGAGGCAAACATTCTGACCTAGTTTCATCAAGATTGGGTCAAAACTGTGACCTCTAGAGTGTTAAGTTTTTCCTTTGATTTGACCTGGTGACCTAGTTTTTGATCCCAAGTAACCCAGTATCAAACTTGACCTAGATTTTTTTTTATAGAGGCAAACATTCTGACCAAGTTTCATCAAGATCGGGTCAAAACTGTGACCTCTAGAGTGTTAACAAACTAATTGTTGACGACGAAGGACGGACGATAAACGACAGACGACGACGGACGACATACAGAGGGTGATGACAATAGCTCACCTTGAGCTTTTGCTCAGGTGAGCTAAAAATAGCCAATCAGGGCCCAGTTGTTCAAAGCTAATGACATCGTTAGTTAACGATTCATTAAAATTTACATAGAGTGATACGCAAATATGCTGAAATGTTTTGCTGAAAAAATGTGAGTAGCTTGCAAAAGCTACTCACATTTTTTCAGCAAAAAATTTCAGAATAGTGTGTTTTGAATCCGCTAAAACAGTTAACGAAATGACCCTTAACAAGCTTGTTAAGCTAATGACGCTTTGAACGACTGGACCCAGGTCAGGAGCTGTGTTTTTCATTCTAATATGGGGCTCATTTCCGACCAATTCAACTGATAGAATCAGTGGTTAAGTGAAATAAATCACATTATAGACACTATCCCTGTTCATATCAGTGCCACACTGGCAATAATTTCAGAATCAGCAGGAATACGAAATTCTGAGCGGAAATTAAACAATGCATGTTAGAGAGTAATTCCATTTATGTATAAAAATAACAAAAGCTGCCCTATGTCTGTCTCCTTTCTATATCTGAAACTGAGAGTTTCACAAGACTGACGCTTAGCATGATGGGGATATTATTATTATTATTATTTTGTTTTATTTTTATTATTTGGAAGTCTTTTTTTTACTATTATAATTATTTTCCCAAAAATCAGAGTTTGACATTTCATGCAAATTGTCTCCTTAGGATTTGTATGAAATGTAAAGTCTATTTTCCGATGAAAAAAAAAATATATAATAAAATCATCAAGTTGTCGTGAGCTGTATTTGCCCAGAGAGTGGAACTCTCTCCTGCTGGCCTCCAAGAAATGTTTCTTGCAGGAGGCTCAGCAGAATACCTTGTAATCATCAATTTGCCATTTAATTTAAATGCTTATCACTCTGGGTAAAATTTTCAGCAGATGACATACTAAAATATTTTCTTACTTTTCTTTGGAAACTGGTTATTTCATGTTAATTGTCTCCATTGGACACAATTTGCATGAAATGTCAAATCTTGTTTTCTGGGAAAGTAAGAAAAATATCATCACTTTGTTGTCTGCTCAATTAGCCCAGAGAGTAGTAAGGGTTAAGGTAAAAAGGATACAACCCCAAGGAAGACCACTGACTGATCTCAAAGTATTTATCTTCCTTCTCAAAGGGGGCTACTCTTAAAGGAAAGAATTTGCTCCCTGATCTGGCAATGATTTCTGCAAAATCAGGTCTCCGTTACCTAGTTTTGTAGCAGACATCCTAGGGTGTTGGGATAAATGCAGTCTGATAAAGTTAGAAGCAGTTAGCACTTATATAAGCCAAAATCAATTCCTACCCTGCAAACTTGACTAACCGTGGATTTTTCAAAAGTTGTTACAATGACCTTGTTTCCAGCAAAAGTTCCTTAATCCTTGTCCTGCTGAACCCGGATATACCCTGCCTTTGCAAACAGTATAGATCCAGATCAGTTGGCTTCTGAAGAAGCCAACTGATCTGGATCTGCACTGTTTGCCATTCAAACAGTATAGATCCAGATCAGTTGGCTTCTGAAGAAGCCAACTGATCTGGATCTGCACTGTTTGCCATTAAGTATGTGAATTTATAGCAACATTCCAGATCCAGTAATCTGATTGGCTGAAAATAAGAAGTAGGTGTGGCATCTTAATTTATTCAGCAGGACAAGGGTTAAGATACACCACATGCACTAGTTCAGAAAATCATAGCTCCAGATAAGAGGGGGTATCCACATATCATTTTTTTATTTCTGCACGAAAACATATGTTGTAGGTATTCATTAAAAGCGCCTTGCCGAGATGTTTCTTATTTCTGCATAAAAACCTTTTGTTGGTACTCATTAGAAGCAGTCACCAAGGCACTTCTAATGAGTACCCACACTATATGTTTTCATGCAATATCAGTACTTTTCAGATGAAAACAATCGCCTTATCTGGAACGGTGTTGGAATTAAAAGAGGAAAAAAGCCTGGAAATATTTTTTTTTTCAAATCTCTAAGGAGCACAAAATCAGTTTCTCTAATGGAGAAATACGCTGATATTAACCTTTCCAATCTCTCGATAGTATCTCATGACATCAGCAGATTCATGCGTAAAGAAGCTTCAGTGCCTAATACAGGATTCCAGATCAGATGATTATTAACACTTAAAGTGCGAATCACAACAGCATGCAGCAGACAACATTTGTTTGTGCTGAGGTTTTATGGCCCAGTCAACCTAACTGGGTCATGTCAGTTTACCTAACCACACTTTTACTGGAGAGAGAGAGAGAGAGAAAATTATTTGCAATTATTATATCACAGGTGACTTTTCAATGTAAAACACTTCATATTTTAATCAAACTTAAAATGATGAAATTAGACAAAAAATCTTTCAATCTCAATTAAATTGATTGATTGTGTTGGGGTTTAACGACACGTCAACCCTTGTGGGTCATTTTGTGTCGTCTCCCAGAGAAAGGGAGAAAAGAGATAGAAGAGAGAGTAGAGGAGATGAAAGAGAGGGACAGGGAAGAAAGAGGAACAGGAATGAAAGTGAAGAAACAGAAGAAATAAAAACATTCCCCCTCTACCCTTACCCACTACAAGGATAGCAGGCCTTGCCCAACTGCAAGCCAATATCAGTTTGACGCCCCAGTGATGTAAGATACACAGCACCTTCGCACCACCCGACCACCCCCTCAATCTCAATTAAAGGAAGTCTGTAAAATGAAAGTTCCTTTTGCACCACACAGACAAACAAAATGACAAGATACATGGCACGCACTGCTAGCGTGTTTAGAAAATGGAAACAAAGAGGAAAAAACAAAAATATTTTAATTTGATCATCTTTACTATCACTCAACAAAAATTTGATTATCACATGCACAAAAATGATGCGTGGTTAATTTTTTGCCAGTTGTGTTTTTCCTTTTACGCAACTCTACGTCAGTGAAAGCTCATCAGAAATTTTTATTAAGGTTAAAGCTTCTCACTGACCTTTCAGCAAATGATAAAATTATTTGTTTGCAGTATTTCAACAAAATTCATTTATTATGGAGAACAGCAAATTCGCAAACATCACCAAACAAGAATATCGGTGAAACCGATGGATGCTCCCCGAACATGCAATAGTCGGAACAGGAAACATTATCCTAGATAAAGAGCGGTATACTGTGTATACTCACTGTACTTCAAAATGGAGTATCACAAAACCTGTTGGTGGACAGATAAGCTTGCCTGAAGGCACTGTCATACAAACATCAGCAACATAAAAGTTGGAATAAATGAAAGGAATAAATCTAGGCACTAGAGCAAAAACAAAGTTTTTCTAAAAATAGCCACAGTGACCTTGACCTTGAGCCCAGGACCCTGAATGTCAAACATGCTCAAGATATTATCATACCCAACATTTGTTTGAAGTTATATCAAAATCCATCAATAAATGTAGGCACTAGAGTGTTGACAAATTCTTTTCTAAAAATAGCCAGTGACCTTACACTGCAGCTTTAAACAAAGTAGCATGACTCTGTGACAAATCATCTAACCAGAAAGATTGAACAATATGCGCATCCCCTATTGCTGCTTAAGATTCCATTAAAATTTCGTTGAATTTCTGCCAGTATTTGCTAAGAATTTGCGTGGACACGAACAGTACCCTATATATTCATGCAGAACTCATCAAAGGGCAATAACTCTTGGAAAAATCATCGAACCAGAACATGCAGGTGATATGCACATCCACCTTCCATACTTAATATTCCCATGAAGTTTCAATGAAATCCGACTAGTAGTTTCCGAGAATTCGCGTGGACACGAACAGTACCCTATATATTCATGCAGAACTCATCAAAGGGCAATAACTCTTGGAAAAATCATCGAACCAGAACACGCAGGTGATATGCGCATCCACCTTTGATACTTAATATTCCCATGAAGTTTCATTGAAATCCGACAAGCAGTTTCCGAGAATTTGCGTGGACAAGAGCGGGACGGACGCACGGATACACGGACGTACGGACGCACGGACACACGGACGCACGGACGCACGGACGCACGGACGAAGCGGCGACTATATGCTCCCCCGAAATTCTTCGGGGAGCATAAAAATGATCCTTAATTGTCTACCCACTATAAAGGATGCGACAAGCACGCAAAAAGCCATGAAAAGGAGCATCCCTTCCTTTTGGCAGTGTTTAGGTGATACTTTCAGGGTGACATACATGTAATTTAATTCGGTATAGTAAAACATAAACTACATTCCAAGATGGTAATTGTAAGCATTTTTACATTTCTAAAATAACTATGGATCAGGGCCCAGTTGTTCAAAGCATTGTTAGCTTAACAAGCTCGTTATTGGTAAAATGTTAACTGTTCTAGTAAGTACAATATCTACTTCACAGGTATTTTTGCTGAAAAAATGTGAGTAGCTTTTGCAAATGCAAAAGCTATTCACATCTTTTCAGCAAAAATATTAGCATATATGCCATATTTAATGATCAAAGTTTTAATGATACATGACTAATGACATTGCTGGTTTTGAACAACTGGGCACTGGGCTTTGCCTCAGCTGATAACCTTTTCCTCTGTATGAAGATTCTTCCTATCACCTTCTCATGAATGTAGTACTTAAAACACACTGTCACCAGCATGCTAAGCAGACAGACCATTTTTTTTCTTACTTTTGCACCAAAACATATGCTTTGGTGCAGAAAAACATATGCTTTGGTGCAGAAATACCATATTTACCCCACTGTGACACGCATGCCTGAGCAACCAGTGTAAACCCAGATCAGATGCAACAGAACATGCCATCTGATCAAGATTTACCGTATTTACCCTAAGTACTGAGACACCTCAAATACTTAACATACTTGTTCTAACATTTGAACAAGTACAATTTACTACCTGATGTTGTGTCTAAAAAATGCTAGATGTTGGCAAACAGTGTAGACCCTGATGAGGTCGCATACTGCGGCATCTCATCTGGGTCTACACTGTTTTGCTGAGGCCTATCTGACCGTATACATATGGTAAATACCGTACGCTGTTTGCCACTCAATCAGCAGCAGGTAGTAAATGCACTTGTTCAATTTTTTAGGACAAACATGGTAAGAAGTCAATGTGTCTATTATTTAGGGTATATAGGGTCATAACAATTATTTTCTGAATTATTACTTCTTTTATCTTGACCTATGCCATATGTGAATAAGAAAGGTTCATTTAATATCATCCTGCACATCTGCCATAGCTCCAGATAAGACAAGTATGGACGTAAATATATTTTTCTTATTCCTCAAGAAAAAATGTCTGATCTGGGTCTACACTGTTTGTAACTCATCCAGGAGTCTTTAGATATAGCAACATGTAAAAAATTTCAACATGTAATAAAACAGGGCCCAGTTGTTCAAAACTAACGATGTCATTAGTTAACGTATGTTTAAAATTTTGATCAATGACTATGGCATATATGCTAATATTTCTGCTGAAAAAATGTGAGTAGCTTTTAAGCTACTCACATTTTTTCAGCAAAAATACCTGTGAATCAGATATTGTTCTTACTAGAACAGTTAAGATTTTACCACTAACAAGCTCGTTAAGCTAACGATGCTTTGAACAACTGGGCCCAGATGTGCTGAAATTTTAGGATAAATATGGCAAGGAGTTAAGATATCCCAATATTTAGGGTGACTACAGTACAACTAGAAGATCCCTAAAGGGTATGAATGCCCCAGCTGCTGCCAGTTGGCTTTGTACATTTATCATTTGACTATTTCAGAGTCATGACTGGACTTCATGCACAAGCTCAACCTGTATTCTTGCCATGGTGCAAATTTCCGATCATGACCTTGAAATCTGTAAGAGGAGTTGCAGACACATGAACTCTGCTATGGCATGGTTATAAGGCAAAATTATCAAATAAATCAAGGGCATAATTCCTGCAATAACAGTTTGATCAGAGTTCTCTGGCCTTCATGTATATGCTAAACCTGTACCTTTTCTGTAGTGAAAGTTTCAAACCTCAATCACGAAAACTGTAGACGCTGCAGAGACATAAACGCACTATGCAATGTGAACATGCCAAATTTCTAAGTAAATGAAGGGTAAGTAACTCTAGCAATAAACCTTTGATCAGAGTTCTGTGACCTTTATGCAAAATTCATATCATCATCATATATCATAATCAGATTTTTTATTAATGTGCAGGTACAGGGGCAACATCCACACCAGTGGGCCCCATTCCAGATAGCTGGCAAATGCTGCACGCAATGCAGATCTCACACCAGATCTCCAGGTATGTCTATCATGAGGGCTGATGGACGAGAGCTTCCACTCTCTGTAATCCCTCTCTGTAAGCTGTTTCCATGTCATCTTGGGCCTCCCAGGACCACGCTTTCCATCAACCTGTATGTCAAAGGCTGTCTTGACTGCACCATTGGAGCATTCCACATGTCCATACCATCGGTCTCTCCTTCAGAATGAGATCCAGATCCTCAATGCTAAGCAGTACAAGTAGCTCATTGGACCTGGTGGTGACAATGTCTTGCAGTCTGTCATTGCAGATCTGTCTGATCATTGCCCTGTCATTTCACTTCAGATGCTGGAAGTTTGGCTTTGTCAATGGCCAAGTCTTGCTGGCATGGAGCATTGTGCTCCGCAAACAAGAGCTGTACACACGGCCACATGTTTTGAAAGAGAGGTGGCGTGAAGAGAGAACTGGTCGCAGATTTGCAGAGACATGAACCGTACTATATTATGTCTATAAGACAAATTTTCTAAGTATATTAAGGGTACCATTAATAATTTGATCAGAGTTCTGTGACCTTTATGCACATCTTCTGTCTATATGCTTACTATGGTGCAAGTTCCAAACCATTGTCTTGAAAACTGTAGGAGGAGTTGTGGAGACACGAACCATGCTATAAAGTGTGATGGACAGACACACGGACATATGACGGAGGGTAAAACTATGCTCTTCTCCTCTTTGTGCCATTGCTATTCATGTATACAGTCAGGTCCCACTATTCATATACAATGTATATACTCAGGTCCCGCTATTCATGTATATACTCAGGTCCCACTATTCATATACAATGTATATACTCAGGTCCCACTATTCATGTATATACTCAGGTCCCACTATTCATATACAATGTATATACTCATGTCCCACTATTCATGTATATACTCAGGTCCCACTATTATATACAATGTATATACTCAGGTCCCACTATTCATATACAATGTATATACTCAGGTCCCGCTATTCATGTATACACTCAGGTCCCACTATTCATATACAATGTATATACTCAGGTCCCATTTTGCACAATATGACAGACTGATAAAACACACTAAACTGTAGGCTTGGAAGTGTTAAAATCAGCACAAGATTTTAATTGCATTTTGATATGCTAAAACTTTTATTTCAATTGCTTTTTCTTGATTATCTATTGCATATTTATGCAAATATGCTGCTTATCCACAGAACAGTTAGTTACCCAGTCGCACTGTTGTTACTTGAATAAACAACATGGACATAGGAACTGTGATGAAGAACCCTGTATAACCTACCACAGTTATTGTTAATATTTAGACACATAATATTACCCTACCCAAAACTCTAAAGAAGAAGAATTTATCAACCAAAATACCATTTACTAACATACGGCTGGGGATGGACAAACAGAAGAATGGAAAGATGGACAATGCTAAACTGTATTCGTCCAACTTTGGCAGAGGAAAAAAAAAAGATCTTTCTCAGTCTGACTACTCTAAATATCCACATTCCTGATTTATTCCCAAAATTAATGGTAATTTGATACAAAAGTCAAGCCAGACTTAATCCGTAAAGTGCCAGTCACAAATGCTACAGAAAACATTTAGATTTTTTTTGTTGTTGTTGTTGTTTAAGAGAAAAAAAAACATGGCATTTCATATGTATTGTCTGCATAGCTGACAATTCCCAATATTAATGTCAAGTCATATTTTCTCAGAAAAATGATTAAAAAAATTTAAAATGCTGTCTGCTACAAATTTTGCTTACCATTTCAAGGGATAAAATATTACCATATAAATGGAATAGAAGCACTTGAGACTTAATGAAATCTTGAACTTAAGTAATCAATACACAGACAGACTAAATTGAGCTTTGTTATGCAAAAAGGGCTCTTAACCCTTAAAGCGCCAATCACAATTGCAGCAGACGACAATTTTTATTAATTTTTTTTTTATTTTTCAGAGAAAACAAGTCTTGATATTTCATGTGAATCATCTTTGAATTTCAGTTTCAAAAAATAAACAGCCACAGTTTAAACTTCATCACTAGCAATAAAAACATTAACAAGAGGGCCATGATGGCCCTGTAACGTTCACCTGAGTATCATAGCACTTATAGAACCTGACCTAGAACTGATCAAGGCAAACATTCTGATCAAAATTCAAAATGATTATATTAACAAGTAAGACAATGTAACATGTCTAATGGACTGTGAAATAGAGGTCAAGGTCAAATATGGATGACTGCACTCAAGAGGCCATGCTAAGATGTATGCATGTACTAAGTATCACTGGCTGTAGGAGCAACAGTTACTGAGAAAATGACCTAAACACAAACACTTCATAAATACCAATTATAACTCTGAAGGACCAATAATTACTGAGAAACTGACCTAAATAGAAAAACTTAAGAGAGTCACTGGACAGTGAAATATACATCACCTAGAAATCATCAAGACAAACATTTCGGGCAAGATTCATGATGATCACTTCAAAAATGAGACCTCTAGAGTGTCAACAAGGTTTTCCTTTGATTTGGCCTGGTGACCTAGTTTCTGATATCAAATGACCCAGTTTTAAACTTGACCTAGAAATCATTAAGACGAACATTTTGAGCAATATTTATGATGATAATTTAAAAAGTGACCTCTGGAGTGTTACAAGGTTTTCCTTTGATTTGGCCTGGTGACCTAGTTTTTGACCCCAAATGACCCAGTTTCAAACTTGATACAGATTCATCAAGACAAACATTTTGGGCAAGATATCATGATGATTGCTTCAAGAATGTGACCTCTAGAGTGTTATCAAAGTCTTCCTTTGATTTGGCCTGGTGACCTAGTTTTTGGCTCCAAGTGACCCAGTTTCAAACTTGACCTAGAAATCAGCAAGACAAACATTTGAGCAAGATTCATGATGATTGCTTCATAAATGTAACCGCTAGAGTGTTAACAAGGTTTAACACTGATTTGGCCAGGTGACCTAGTTTTTGACCCCAGGTGACCCAGTTTGGAACTTGACCTAGAAATCATCAACACAAACATTTGGAGCAAGATTCATGATGATTGTTTCAAAATGTGACCACTAGTGTTAACAAGGTTCTGCTGAGTTGGCCTGGTGACCTAGTTTTTGATCCCAAGTGACCCAGTTTCAAACTTGACCTAGAACTCATCAAGGCAAACATTTTGAGGAAAATTCATGATGATTGCTTCCAAAATGTGACGGCTAGAGTGTTAACAAGGTTTTCCTTTGATTTCGCCTGATGACCTAGTTTTTGACCCCAAGTGACCCAGTTTCGAACTTGACGTAGAAATCATCAAGACAAACAATTTGAGCAAGACTCATGATGATTGTTTAAAAAATGTGACCGCTAGAGTGTTTTGCAAAGTTTTCTGCTGATTTGGCCAGGTGACCTAGTTTTTGACCCCACGTGACCCAGTTTCAAACTTGACCTAGAAATCATCAAGACAAACATTTTGAATAAGATTCATGATCTTTGCTTCAAAAATGTGACTGCTAGAGTGTTAACAAGGTTTTCTGCTGATTTGGCCTGGTTTTTGACCCCAAGTGACCCAGTTTCGAAACTGACCTAGAACTCATCAAGACAAACATTTTGAGCAAGATTCATGATGATTGCTTCAAAACTGTGACCGCTAGAGTGTTTACAAGGTTTTCCTTTGATTTGGCCTGGTGACCTAGTTTTTGACCCCAAGTGACCCAGTTTTGAACTTAACCTAGAAATCATCAAGGCAAACATTTTGTGCAATATTCATGATGATTGCTTCAAAAATGTGACCTCTAGAGTGTTAACAAGTTTTTCCTTTGATTTGACCTGGTGACCTAGTTTTTGACCCCAAGTAACCTAGTATCCAATCTGACCTAGATTTCATAGGGGCGCACATTCTGGGCAAGTTTCATCAAAATGGGTCTAGAGTGTTAACAAACTAATTGTTGACGATGGATGAGGGACAATGGACGACAGACTACGGACGACGACGGACAGAGTGATCACAGTAGCTCACCCTGAGCTTTTGCTCTGGTGAGCTAAAAAACGCAGCTCTATCGAAATGCAGAGCAAGAAAATGACAATAAAGTTTGAAAATTTTGAAATTTGTAATTTTCCGTTCACCTCAATGGAAACTTAGTCAGTCCATAACGCAAGAACCATTCGGCCATTCCATTTCCTGCCTGCTCTTTTGAGTATTTCTATCCTGATGATTTACTCAGTGAAAAATCTTAAAAGTTTATCAGCTACTCCTTTGAATACAAACTGTCAAATACTGTTCATGAAGATTTAAGCCAAATGGTGGCCGGTTAGAACTTTTGACTAGTATATTTCTTAAAATACCTAGTGAAAAGATAAACCGTGTAGACCCTGATCAGGAGCAGGCTTATCTGGGTCTGCACTGTTTGATCAAGCCATTTTATTGGCCCTTTTGTGAACGAAATTTAGGACAAATACCTAAATGGTTTTTGTTGTTGTTTTTTGTAGTGAAATATTTTAACCCTTAAAATACCAAGAAAACCTGCATCTAAAAATGTTGTCTGTTTATGTCGTATGCTGAATATTCTTGCAAACTTTTCAAACCTATTTTTGCATATAGGCAAACAGTGTGGACCCAGATCAGACTGCTAAAGGAGCAGTCTGATCTGGGTCCACACTGTTTGCAACAATGACTTTTAAAGTAACTGGCAGAAGACAAAGCAGACGACAATTGTTGTGATTGGCGCTTTAAGGGTTAATATCCCTGTCTAATATGTATTTTTATTTTTTGTTTGTTTTCTTCAGCAAAACATATCTCCTAGCTACTCATTGGAATAGACTGAGGAAAATCCATTGATTAACCAGACATCTATGTTTTGATGTTTTTAAAAGCAACAAAATGATCCTGAATTATAGCCTTATCTGAAAATTATTGCAACTGGAACTTAAATTCGGTATTTACCCAAAGTATTTGGACACTTTTGTAACTTGCTTACTAATTACTTGTCCTGAAATTTGAACAAGTCCTTTTGACTACCTGTTATTACTGGATGAGTAACAAACAGCATATACCCTGGTCACACATCACATTCTGCAGCATCTGGGTCTGCACTGTTTGCTAAGGCCATTCTGTCCGATTATTTAGATAAATATGGCAATTTTGCATATTATTCTGGCTTGATAGAATCAAGAACTAGAGAAAAAGAAGAGAAATTTGCATTCAGCAAGGGTAAAATAACAAGTGAGGGGATAATTGGGCACTATTTCATGAGATATAAATGCAAAACGTATTCAAATGGGAAATCTTAGCAACTGGCGAACTTACTGCTTCAGGAGAAAAATCCTTAGACACGAACATAGCTCTAGATAAGAGGAGAATCCCGATACTTTTCTTATTTTTGCATAAAACCGTATGTTGTGGATACTCATTAGAAGCACCTCAGTGAGGTGCTTCTAATGAGTACCTGCAACATGTTTTCAAGGAGAAATAAGAAAAATATCAATGCATGTTCTTTTCAGATAAAAAAAAAAAAAAAAGACTCTTATCTAGGACTATGGGCATGCTCAGTATTGATTCGTAGTTCTAGGTAAGATGATAATTGAGGTAACAATTTACGACAAGTTTCGACATTTTTGCACCAAAGTCTATCTTGTGGGTATACTCATTAGAATTGCCCTTGTGAGTTGATTTCTAGATTAGTACCCACAAGATATGTCTTTGTGCTAAGACGTTTCGACATTTTTGCACCAAAGTCTGTCTTGCGGGTATACTCATTAGAATTGCCCTCATGAGGTGATTTCTGGATTAGTACCCACAAAATATGTCTTTGAGATAAATTAACAAAAAATATTCTGTTATCTTTGAAAACTTCCTTTATTTTGAGCTATTGATATTCATTTTGTGCCTAATTTGATTTAAAGAAAGATCTAACGATAACTAATTCCATCATTCATTTTAACGCTTAGCATGTTAGGTAAAAGTTTCAGCAGATGACAAATTGATATCTTTTCTTAGTTTTCCCAGCAAACAGGCTTTGACATTTATGCAAACTGCATGAAATGCCAAAATCATCCATCCCTCTTTTGCTGAATTAACCTAGTGTGGTGCAGATTTGACTGAAAAAGACACAGTTTACACTTAAAGGACCAGTCACACCAGCAGCAGACAATATTCTGAAATATTTATCTTTATTTGTCCAAGAAAATAAGGCTAAGCATTTCATGTGAATCATCTGCTCTGTCTTATTTCAAGTATTCTTTTCCCTGAAAAAAAAAAATCAAATTGAAAATGTAGACTGTCTCAGTTCTGCATGGCCCTTTAACCCTTAAAGCACCAATCACAACAATTGTGGTCTGCCTTGTCATCTGCTTGTGATTTTACAAGTCATTTTTGCAAACAGTGTGGACCCAGATCAGACTGCTCCTAAAAGGAGCAGTCTGATCAGAGTCCACACTGTTTGCCTGTATGCAAAAATAGGTTTGAAAAGTCTGCAAGAACATTCAGCAGACGACATAAACAGACGACATTTTCAGATGCAGTTTTTCTTGGCGCTTT
This sequence comes from Anodontia alba, assembly GCA_964016985.1. Lineage (NCBI taxonomy): Eukaryota > Metazoa > Mollusca > Bivalvia > Lucinida > Lucinidae > Anodontia > Anodontia alba. Next base: position 66,509,314 of record OZ024832.1, read on the forward strand.
AAGGGTTAATGCTATGCACGCTCGGAAAAAAAATTCAGCAGACAATTTGCTTAAAACTTTAACACATATTTTCTGGAAAAAATAAGAAAAATATTTCAAAATATCATCTGTTGAAAATTTTACCAAGCATGCTAAGCATTATGAAAGGATTTTTAGTCGGTGAATTCACGAAGTGAATTCGGAGACTCTAGTTATCGTACGATGGCACTCTTAATCTTCCGTCAATTGAATAGTTTTCAACACTATTATAGCTATCGTTCTAGTGCTTCCGCCTTATTACTCAAATCATTATTTTACAGTATGGAAATATTTTGATACAATTTTGATTATAAGGTTAGTCGATGTTTAGGATAATTTATTTTTGTGATAATCAAATGCAGCATAATTGAAATATAAAAATTACTAAGAAAGCGGTCGGGTACTACATTGTGTGCCGATCAGCGAATAAAAAACGTTCTAACGCGGATGAATACACAGAGGTCAAACCAAAAACTGTGTCAGTACAAAATGTACCTGCGGAAACTTGGTCCAATCATTTATAGTCAGGATCATAGTGCGCTGTCAAAATTAGCTTTTCTGGTGGACAGCATCCAAAAAAAAAATATGTCCAGGAAAAAAAAAAAAAAAACATTCAAGAGCGATGACACTGTTCTGTGTTTGTGAGTTTTATAACCGAAACAGCCGCCAGCTGTTAACACCTTTTATTTTGTTGACAAATTTACTATCGTAAAGATTGACGACTGTGTAGTAAACCATAGACACGTGTTCAATTCCGCCGCTGGCATTGGCTGATGACAACACGTCATCCTGTAAACAAAAGTGTATCGGATTCTCCTGTTTTATTTATAGAACAGCAGCTCTATCAGTGTTTTATTGTTTATTTCTGATTAACGTACATGGGCCAGCATTTTTATAGGTGCCTGGTATAGCAAGCAATTTTAAACCCTGATCAGGTTCTGAATTTTGCAGCGTCTGATCTGGGATCATCTGGATCTTTAGTAACTAACTTATGTCCGTTTAGAGGACATTGGGCGTGAAAGGTTACTATAACCAATCTAGAGCCTAATATGCTTTTTAAGACATTTTGCCCTTAAAGTGCCTATCACCACTGCAGCAGACGACATTTATATTATTTTAGCAGACGATTCATCTTGTTTCTTTGACGTGTGTGTGTGTGTGTGTGTGTGTGCGTGCGCGCGCACGCATGCGTGCGTGCGTGCGTGCGTGCGTGTGTGTGTGTGAAATGTAATCTTCTAAAAAACTCGCTTGGCGCAAGTAGTATTCATTGCAGTCATAATGTTTACACTGGTGACTATATATAGAAATACCGTCTAAGCTTAAAGCACCAATTATCACAACTGCAGCGGATGACCGTTTGATTTATGTTTCAAAGAAAGAACAGTCTTGATATTTCTGCTGCAGAGAATTCACATGAAACACCAATACTTGTTTTCTTTGAAAATAATTGGAAAAAAATGTCGTCTGCTACAAATTTTGCTTGGCGCTTTAAGGGTTAAAATAACAAATTGCATGCTACGGTTTTCAATGTAGCTGCACAATGGATCAAATTGGGGAAGCCTGTCTATTTATACAACAAAAGTAAACGCTTGAATTAGCAAGCGCTCAATGTGATCTAGATTATCAGGGGTGTTTGTTCTGGTAAAATTGGTTTTCTACAGTCCTCGTTCTACGAGGTCATGTGGAGCAGTCAAGATTTTGTCCAGATCTCGTGTAATCAAATTATTGGTCTAATTGCTCTCTAGATTAGAGAATACCGATCCAATTGCGCAGTTTAATGCTCGTAGTTCAGGATATCTAATAAAACGGTTAATGTAACCATGTCAGACTGTGTGTCAGTGACAAGTATTAGCTTTTACAAAAAGCATGGTCTGTGCTTACATACAATTATTATGCCCCCAACTTCAACAGAAGTTGGAGGGGAATATTGCTTCTGGGTTGTTCGTCCGTCCGTCCGTCTAGTTTTTTGATGCATTGCATAACTTTAGAACCGTGAATGCTACTGTTTTGAAATTCCTCATGAAAAAAAAAGCTGATACGTATTTTTTTTTCTTGACAGGATTACGCCCCATTTCTGAGTTATGGCCCTTTGAAAAAATACGGATGCAATCTTGTCAGCAAAATATTTCAAAAACTATTGAAGCTAGAGCCTTGAAACTTGATGAATATACTGGTAGTGATGAGTAGACAACCTGATTAACTCTGGAAGAAAATTTTGAAAAATACTTTTTGAGTTATAGCCCTTTGTAATTTTGGGCATTTATACCTTGTCAGCAAAATATCTCAAAAACTGTTTGAGCTAGAGCCTTGAAACTTAGTAAATTGATTTGTAGTGACCTAATTAACTTTTGAAGAAATTCTGAATAATACTACATGAGTAATGGCCCATTGAATTTTGGGCATTTTTACCTTGTCAGCAAACTATCTCAAAAACCGTTGGAGCTAGAAGCTTGAAACTTGATGAATAGACTGGTAGCGACAACCTGATTAACTTTGGAAGAAATTTTGAAAAAATACTTCTTGAGTTATAGCCCTTTGTAATTTTGGGCATTTTTACCTTGTCAGCAAAATATCTTAAAAAAATGTTAAAGCTAGAGTCATGAAACTTAATAAATGTATTTGTAGTGATGAGTAGATGACCTGATTAACTTTTGAAGAAATTCTGAAAAATACGTCATGAGTTATGGCCCTTTGTAATTTTGGGCATTGTACCTTGTTAGCAAAAAGTCTCAAAAACTGTTGAAGTTAGAGCCTTGAAGCTTGATGAATTGACTGGTAGTGATGAGTAGACAACCTGATTAACTTTGGAAGAAATTTTAAAATAAACTTCTTGAGTTATGGCCCTTTGTAATTTTGGGCATTCTTACCTTGTCAGCAAAATATCTAAAAACTATTAGAGCTAGAGCTTTGAAAGTTAATAAAATGATTTATAGTGACGAGTAGATGACCTGATTAACTTTTGAAGAAATTCTGAAAAATACTTCATGAGTTATGGCCCTTTGTAATTTTGGGAATTTTTACCTTGTTAGCAAAATATCTCAAAAACCGTTGGAGCTAGAGCCTTGAAACTTGATGACTAGTAGTGATGAGTAGACAACCTGATTAACTTTTGAATAAATTTTGAAAAATACTTACTGAGTTATGGCCCTATTCGTAATGCCAGTTTGCGTTAGAATTGTTTCATTCACCGACTTTGAGGGCTTTCAGCCCTTTGATTTCTTAGTTTTTGTCAGCTGAATCTCAGTTGCTGCAGAAAAAAACAAGTAATACTTTTGAAAAACAGACAGGTAAATAGCATTATAGCAAATTCAGCCTTTACCTCTCTCTGGAGAAAAAAAACAGCAGATGACAAATTGATGATATTTTCTAATTTTTCTCATAAAAAAGGATTTAACATTTCATGCAAATTGTCTCCAATGGAGACAATTTGCATGAAATGTCAAAACCTGTTTTCTGGGAAAATAAGAAAAATATTTAAAATGTCGTCTGCTGAAATTTTTACCCAGAGTGCTAAGCGTTAGAATTCAAGAACATGTTTCAGGATGCCAAATATGGAAATATTTACACTTTTTCTGCAAAAAGAAATCAAGGAAAGGCAGACTTATTCTGATATTTTGACATTTCGCTTTCATTTACAGTCAATTGACAGTTAATGCTTTGCACTTGTCCTCTGCTTAATTAGTCAAGAGAGTGGTAAAGGTTAGAGACAGTTCACTGTAATTACCCTTAGTACTGGGATAGACAGTTGTTTAAGTTTGGAGTTTTATGGCCCCGTCAACACTGTGGTAAGATCATGTTAAGTCAGTCATACAGTCAAGCCACTCCAGATTTCCTGAAGAGGCTTATAGTCCTCTTAGCAGAATACCAGTGCTTCTTACACATACTTTCTCCAGTAACTGACAACTGCTCTTCTTGAATCAGTATGTCACATAATGTGGAAGGGGGAAATCTCCATGAAAATTATGTGGCCGAGCTGGGATTGAAACTTGTGACCCCTGAAGACAGACAGGCTTGCGTGAACTGTGTTGAACAGTGCAGACCCAGATCAGACATCCCAGAATGCAGTGTCTTATCAGGGGCAACACTGTTTGCCACTCATCCAGCACTTTTTAACAACTATCCACAGGCAGTAAAATGGACTTGTTCAAAGTTTAGGACAAATATGGTAAGGAGTTAAGCTGTCCCAATATTACGGGTAGATTCAGTAATGATTTATGATAAATTTTATTTTAAGCTTGCCTGTCAAACCCATTGCCTAACTGCCCAAACAAGTTTTCTTTCTATATATACTGTAATATGCCCTCAAAGACATTTAAGACAGGACTCAGTATTAACCCATTGTAGTCGGGAGACCCATAAAAGGGTACTTGGCAAACAGTGCAGACCCAGATCAGACACTGCAGAATGCGGCGTCTGATCAGGCTCTCCACTGTTTGCAAATAGTTTAGCCATTTTTCTCTAGGAATATGTAAATCTCATAGCCTCACCTCCCTAAAATTGAAATTAGACTCTTCCAATATATAGTATGGGAAAGTCTATTCAGTCTACAATGGGTTAACCAATGTGGATAAAGTGTCTTGCTCAAGGACACAACACTTGGTGCTCACTGGGATCAAACCTGCTACCTCTTGATCAAGAGCTTGATGCTTCAACAACTGTATTACACAGGGTTCATACAGGCAAGGCCAAGTCAAATTCAAGGACTTTTCAAGGACTTTTCCAGGACCAACTTTAAGTTTTCAAGGACTATAATACTTACACAAAGTCGTAAAATCTGGCACTGTCATTCATTGCTTCCACATCCAGTGAAAACATTTGGGCTAAAAAAAGTGATAATTTCTATTAAAATGAACTCTCTTAAAACCAAAAGTATTAAGCTGTGGTTGCAGTTTCTGTTTTAACCTGTGAGAAATTTACGAATGTCCGAGACATCACTTTTTCTTGTTTCTTATGCTCCTCTCCCTGTGCCTGCGACCATAATGAACTTTCACCCATTTGTGTCGATGTCCTTATTACAAGGTTGATAGTGCGCCTTATGTTTAATGTTCGTTTCCTTTACCCAAGAATATCGTTTTTGCCACTCTCTGCTATAAACACACATTTCCATTACGCAGAAATAAATTCAGGATAAAAAAAAAAAACACATTAAAGAACAGCAGATGCCATTTTTGTTTTTTGTTTAGTCTGGTTATTTGAATTGACCTTTTTCAGTAATAAAAGTTGTCAAAATCGCCAAGTACAAATGTACCAGTCTGCAAGGGAGGCAATCCAAACATCAAGTATGAATCATTCGAACCTATGTGTATTCGAACTTTGTTTTCGCGCCCAGCACATTCAAATTCTTTAGTTATGGAACTCCTGCTCATCTGTCTCTACTCGAAACTTGCCGATTTTTTTAGGAACTTTACTTTTGATTCTCACAGAGATTTAAAATTGTCTAGAGCACAAGAAAATGTGAAATTCAAGTACTTTTCAAGGTCTATGGTCAGTTTTCAAGGGCTTTTCAAGACAAATTTTGTTTTCAAGGACTTTTCAAGACTGCCCTTCATTTTCAAGTACTTTTCAAGCCTGTGCGAACCCTGTTACAGTGCTTTAATATGTCACTGAAGAATTTTTACAACATGTACAAGGTATTGTGTACTGGCACAGTGGCTCAGCTGGTAGAGCATCTGCTTTGTGACCCTGAGAATGCGGATTCGATCCCTGGCCAAGTCATACCAAAGCCTTTAAAAATGGTACTAGCTGCTCTTTCCCTTGGCGCTCAGCATAAAGAAATCAGAACTGATCACCTCAGTGTCAGTATAATGTGACTGGGCGGAATATCTTGTCATGTGTCTGGGGTATGATATTTCAGTGAGGCAGCACTCTTAAAGTGAGCACTGAGCTCCCTGCCACCGTCTGAATAAAACAAACAAACAAGGTGTTACAGAGAGTGTACCAAGGGAAGAAAATCTCACAATATGTTATATACTGTTACAGACAGCATACCAAGGGAAGGGAGGCAAATCCCATCATAAAGTAACAACCATTCTTGCCTAGGTTAACTTTCCTGCATTTATCTTATCAATTGAACATTAGCACATTCTATGGGGAATGAGCAGACAGAAAATGAATGACATAAGGAGTTTTACCTCTCTTTCTATATGATTTAAATCATGCTAAGATGATGAAAAGGGTGATAAACGAATGATTGAAATTTTGCTCCCAGTACATTGAAATCAGGGACACAGTCCTGAGAGTCAGTAACCAGGTGACTCTGCCACATGTGTTCTTTCAAACAGAGCTTGACATTTTATTCAAATTGTTTCCAATGTAGACCTGTTAATACTCATGCTGAGTGCTAATGCTCATTCAGTATTTTTTTTTCAAAACTCCGAAAACATATTTTTGTGGTACATATTAGAAGTGTCTCCTAATGCGCTTCTAATGAGTACCCACAGCAAGTGTTTTTGTGGAGAAATAAGAAAAAATACTTATTCTAATCTATAACTACTCTTCTAATCTAATGTGGCAATCCAGTCCACTTTGGTTTCTGGCGAAAGAATGTGCACAATACTGGTTAACCGCTTTGAGGACTAAGCCTGCCCAGTAAACGTGTGGTAAGGTAAACTGACCGCACTTGTCATGACCCCATTGGGTTGACTGGGCCGTAAAACCTCAACACAAACAAACAGTCTACTTTGGCATAGCTCCTGATATATGTTTTTTTGTTGTTTTTTCAATCCAAAAGTATTGATATTTTTCTTATTTCTCCATAGAAACATAAATTATGTTGTGTGTACTCATTAGAGGCATCTTGGCAAGGTGCTTCTAATGTGTACACACAACATATGGTTTTGTGGAGAAATAAGAAAAATACTTATCTGGCTATTCTTCTAATCTATAACTATGTGCTTTGGCATAGTTCTTGATAAGATGCTTTTTTTTTTTTTTTTTCAATCCAAAAGTATTGATATTTTTCTTATTTCTCCATGAAAACATATGTTGTGTGTACTCATTAGAGGCGCCTCTTCTAATCTATGTAGCAAGCAACCAGTCTACTTTGGCATAGCTCTTGATAAGATGCTTTTTTTTCAATCAAAAAATATTGATATTTATCTTATTTCTCCTCGAAAACATATGTTGTGGGTACTCATTAGAAGCACCAAGGTGCTTCTAATGAGTACCCACAACATATGTTTTCATGGAGAAATAAGAAAAATATTTACCTAATACCCACTCTTATTTAGACCTATGCTTTGGGTGCATGCTGACTGCACTTTGCGTAAGACAGACACTGGGAAATGTAGAATGTGCCAGTAGGACATCAGTGGCCAAATGAGCTAAAGTGTTTGTTCTGGATTAACTTACTTAAGGTGCAATATCAAACATGTCAGAAAACTGACTACTTGACAAAGGTCAGAGTTCCTCCTTGGGCACAATAGCTTCTTCCACTATTCAAACCAATCATGTATTACCAAACAATAATAAACCCCAATTTATCCCTACCACCTCCTATGAGCAAAGCATGACTGGCCATGGGTGACAAATTCATGGACCATGAGTAAGTCTCCTCTGGTCATGGATGGAACACAACTGCTCATGGATGAGGCATCACTGGCCATGGGTATAGCATGCCTGGCCATGGGCATAAAACATAACTGGCCATGGGTAGGAAATGACTGCCCATGGGGCTGGAACATGAATGGCTTTAAGTTAGTCATGACTGGCCATGGGTATGATATGAATGGTCATCAATGAAACATAAATGGCCATGGGTCGGTCATGAATAGCCAAGTGGGGACATGAATGACCTTCGTTTAGACATGACTGGCTAAGGGTACAACATGACTGTTCATGGGTATGATATGAATTGCCATCAATGAGATATAACTGGTCAAAGGTGGGACATGACTGGTCACTGGTGGGATATTACTGGTCAAGTGTGTGAAATGACTGGCCAAAAGTGGGACATAACTGGCCATGAGTGGGACAGGAATGACCTTAGGTTGGACATGACAGGCCATGCATAGAACATGACTGGCAATGGGTCAATGGTTACATTACTGTCCATGGCCATGTTATGACTGGAAATGGGTAAAACTATTGTTTAGCAATGCCCAGTCTCTAGGTAATTTTAAGAATTATAAAATCATAAAGTTATAAAATTGGCTAACTTACATTATCAGCTGATTCTGTATTTACAGTGGAGGCCTCAGCTACTTCATTGTTTGCCTCGGTCTCCACTGTGGACTTAGTAGTAAGAGTTTCATCTTCCTCTTTAATAGTACTGACTTCTTGCTCCTCTTTCTCTATATGTATGGCAGGAAATTCTAACTGGTGATCAAATATATATCCATCATCATAACCGAAATCAAGGGATTCCAAACTGCTGGTACCAGAACTGTCCCCATGCAAATGAAACTCATACACAAGGTTTTTAAATGCTTTAGGTTTATCAATGCATCTATCCGAAAAGTCTAAATTCAAGTCTTCTATATCTTTTTCAAGTTTCATCATTTTACTCTATACTGCCTGTGTCTATCTCAGGTATGTTTTAAAGTTGACAATTTTGGATGCCAGTTCATTCTTATTTCTTACTTCACTACCATCATTAATTTCATTGTCATAATATTTAATCATATGTTAATTCATGTTTCATCAGTAAACACTAGAAAAAAAAGAAAAAAGAGTTGATGTAATTTTTCAACAAATATTATGAATGTAGATGTGCACTGAATTCAACACTGGGCAAATTCAGGCAACAACACACTCATGACATTTTTCTTAATTTTCCCAGAAATAATATTTGAAAATTCAATTGGTGCTTCTAATAAGTACAAAATACATCCATTTTTTTTTTTCACGGAAAAATAAGAAAAACTTCAATAATTTTTAGTGGAAAAGAACACTTTTTCTGGGTCTATGTTTTTTTTGTTTTTTTTTTCTCTTCTTTTTTGATAAACTAAATGTGAATCTTCTCTCATGAAGCAGCTTGCAATCTTCTCTCATGGAGCAGTTTGCATATGCTCAAAGGTATCGTCTTGCCTGAAGTCGCTCTCAAATATTTGGAGAAAATAAGTCTCCAGTTACAGTTGCTATAAAAATAAAAACTTTCATAAATTAACACTTCCTTTTGTTCCTGTTCAAATATGCTTCTCTTTTTTACCACAGAAATCAATGAACAAATTGTTTAAATAAATAATTAAACTTTACATGTTTACTATCTCCAGTTAAAAAAAAATCCCAGAAAACTTCAACACTAAAGACAATGAGCTAGATGTCTCAATAACATGTCTTATCAATCACTTAACAGTTTTACTTCGTAAAAATAAACCCGTTCCTTCTTATAAATTGTTCTGTGTTTAAATGTTTTTTAACGCTTAGCATGCTATCGGCAGATTCAGCAGACGACAAATTGATGATATTTTTCCTATTTTTTCTTGAATATAGGATTCAACATTTCATGCAAATTGTCTCCAAAGGAGACAATTTGCATGAAATGCTGAATCCTATTTTCTGGGAAAAATAAGAAAAATATTTCAAAATGCCTTCTGCTGAAATTTTTACCCAGCATGCTTAGCATTAAACCTGTCATTGTAAAAATCACCTCAAGAGGACTTTATACACAAGGTAGTTTTCTGCCACTTTACAAGGGAGACAACTTTTGTTACTTCCTGTTTGTTTTCCTGCACTCCAACTCCGTCTCTAAAAGGGTCTACTTTTAAAGGGAAGAATTTGATTTGGCAAATTCTTTCCTTTTAGAATAGAACCATTTTCAGAAGGGAGGCAAAATCAATTTTGAGAGTTACCTCCCCTGAAAGTGTATTACTTCCCCTCAATGGACCACAGCAAACTTAAGCAATTTGAATGATCTGCTGCTGATCTGATCTATTATACCATAATAACCCTAAATACTCAGACAGTGTAACTCTTTATCGCATTTATCCTAAAATTTTAACATGTCCATTAGCGTATACACCATAACCTATTTATAACAAAGCTGAAACTGTATTAGCTAAACCACTGTGTCATAGCCAAACGAAAATGTATAGATTATATAGAAAAATGACCATAAATAATCATTTTTCTGTATAAGCTATACATTTTTGTATGGATACAACATTTTTAGATCCATCTTAAAGCTGAGTTATATCCAAAACAATGCTATAAAGAACCATGTTATAAAGAGGTTCTTGTGTGCTTGGTGATCTAAAAATGCTGACTTGATAGCAAACAGTGTAGACCAGATCAAACTGCTCCTTAGTTTGATTCAGATCTACACTGTTTGCTGAACTAACTGAATATTTAGAATAAATATGGTATCTGATATAAAATTTTATAAATGTTAATCATAAATATATAATTTGCACTAACCTTGGTCTGTGAGTGAATCTATGACTAAACCATAAGCACTCACTAGCCAGAAGACAAACAAAACATTTTTTTTTTCCTAACATTTACCCGAAATCAGAGCCAAACATTACAACCCAGACTGACCCAAAGAGAAGATCTTCTCCTAAGTTAAAGTAGGTTTTTAACATAGCCAGGCACCAAAGGCCAGAAAATTTGTATTTATTTTACCATCTAAATCACTGATCATCTTCGTGGGTGACATCCTTTCTTAGCATAATTATCCAACATGACCCTAAACTTGGTCTTTCCAAAATTAGTCCACAAGCGACAAAATGACAAACAAGGGAGCTGTGATACCAAAAGCTCAGTCAGTACTGCTACTTTGAGGAGAAAATATGAATGAAATGGGCAGAGGAAAAAAAAACAGGATATTTTTAGTGTGTTAAAGATTAAGTTGAATGGATACAACTTCAAGATTTTGCTCCTGTTTTGCAAAGGGAGACAACTTTTACCATCAGGAAGTTGCCGCCCTAATATCTGAAACCTTGCTAAATGTAGGGGCTACTCTTAAAGGCAAGAATTTGCTCCCTTCTGGGAGCAAATTCTTTCCTCCAAGAGTTGCCCTTGCCCTCCCCACAATAAAAAACACGGCAGGCAAATATTTCCATGCCAGAGTTATTTCCCTTCGAGGTGTATTCATTACCCTTAAACATAATATGAGATGCTCTTTTACCAAGACAAGGCCAAATGTCACAATAGGTGTCATATTTATCAAATTCAAAAGACACCTATCCATCAAATGCTGTCAATCAGCACACTATGGAGCTGTCATTATGCTGACCATTCATTCCTTTAACAACAATCACGAATGCAGCTGACGACATTTTCAACCTGTTTTACAGAGACCAGTCAGACAATTCTTGTGAAATATCATCTTATTTTTTCTGAAAATTAAAAAAAAAATGAATTTCGTCAGCTACAATTTTTCTTGGTGCTTTAAGGGTTGAGTATGTGCCATTTAAAATGAAATAAATCTGTTTTCTGAAGAACTGTCACATGGACATTGCATTTTTTTTTTTTCATTAAAAAATTGGAAATAAAATTACACCTCCAAGTTAATAATACTAACCCTGCTAGACTAGTAACAAAGTTCAGCAAAAGAATTTTGGAATATTTTATTTTCTTTCTCCAGGGAAAAATAAGAAAATATCAACTTGTCGTCCAGTGAGTGCTAAGGTAAATATATTACAAAAAAACAGGCAGAAAAATTTTATTTAAAAACATTTGATATTTAAAAATGATTACCCCATATACTAATAATTTTTGTTCATCACAAGAAGACTTTTTTTTTTTTTTTTTATTCTCTACCTTTTATTTAAACTTTGTTTGAACTGCCCAGACTCAAACTCCTATAAACACATTATCTTCAAAAAATTGATGGATAATTCAATAAACTTGAAACCTATCCACTTTTGATATATAACTTCATGAACAAATTTTCCCAGTTACTCATGTAAAAACCTGTAATATCCTGGGAAAAAAGTTGTACAGCAAGATCTAGAGCTGAATCATAACTATCAAAACATCCGCATTAGTACTTATAAAAAATTTGCATATAATATTTACAGTGAGTATCCTAGATAAGAGTTATATCTATAGAAACATCTTTTTTTCTTACTTCTTCATACAAAAAATATGTTGTGGGTCCTCATTTGAATTGCCTCAGTGAGCCAAATCTAATAAGTACCAACATCATATGTTTTGAGGAGAAATAAGAAAATTATATCATATTTTAGTAAAAAAAAAAATGATCTTATCCAGAAACTAAACTTTCTAGAAATCACAATCAAATCAGTGCTGAAGGCAAAGAAATTTGAAACAGGAGTTCCACTTAACCCTTAAAGTGCCAATCACAACTATTGTCGTCTGCTTTGTCTTCTGCTGGTTACTATAAAAGTCACTTCTGCAAACAGTGTGGACCTAGATCAGACTGCTTCTTTAGGAGCAGTCTGATCTGGGTCCACACTGTTTGCCTGTATGCAAAAATAGGTTTAAAAAGTCTGCAAGAATATTCAGCAGACGACAAACAGACAACATTTTCAGATGCAGGTTTTCTTGGCGCTTTAAGGGTTAAATATCTCTAAATCACAACAAACGAAAATATAATAAAAATGTGAAACAATAATACCACACCACTGTCGTCTGGCTGATTCATTAAAAATTGGTAAAATTTGCCCCATAAGCAATCCCATACCAGATCTCCACAATGAACATACAAACTTTGAAGAAAATCCATTAATATTTACTCAAGTTATCTTCCAGAAACTAAAATACCATCGTACATAATTTATGTACAACAGACGGACGGATGGACAACCAACATGAAACCATAATACCCCACCACTATCATATAGCAGGGTAAAATAAAAATCAGACTTTAATCCTACTGAAAAAAATAGAAATGTGTGTAAAACATTATGCCCCTAATATACGCTTGTGTCCCTACAAATGCCAAACTTGAGAAAGGGGATATAACTTGCATAAACTGAATCCATTGATTTTTTTTTTCAAAAGTTTATCAGGTAATCCCCTCCTCAGCCCCAATGAGTCTGCCAATTATCAAACCCTATAGCTCAAATATTTTTTGAGACATCTTGTACACAAGGTAAAGTGTGAGGAATGAACAAACGAACAAAGCAAAAAGCAATCTGCCCCCTCAACTTTTTCAAAGTTGGGGATATAAACAGGGGAAAACACTCTATTAGTTGAGAGGTGTGGATGCACTTGCATAGGTCCAATAAAAGTACAATTTTGTACTTTTATTGGACATATGCAAGTGCATCCACAAGGTTTTTGGGGAGACATAAGAAAAATATAATTACTTTTTGGTTGAAAAATGCTATCCTATGGTCGAAGGCTGTAAAAGTGGTATGGTACCATGAAGTAACTACATTCAGTTATTATCCATGTCAGATTATATTTTTTTATTTTTAAATTTTTTTATTTATTGTTGTTAACACATTTTCAATAACAGCTAGCATATTGTCCTCAACTGACAGGTCTGAGCACACAGTGTAGACCCAGTTCAAACTGCTAAGCATCTTGCCCAATTTACCCTGAATATTCAGACAACTTACATCACGAAAACATGCCTATATAATTTTGATCCCCTTACACCCCACTTTTATATTGTAAAACTGAGTTTTACAGGACTATACATTATTTTTCTTATTTCCACTTAAAACATAGATTGCGGGTACTCGTTAGAACTGCCTCACAGGCAGTTCTAATGAGTACCCACAATCTATGTTTTCAGCAGAAATATGAAAAATATCAGAATTTTTTATCTGAAAATTTTCATTTTTTGCTGGTAAAATTTTCAGTATTTGAATAGGCGTGTTTTCGTAATGTCTCCTTACCTTGTACTAACATTTGAACAAGTCTAGCTACTAATCTGCAGGATGTGAGTAGCAAACACTGTAGACCCTGATCAGACATCCCATTATGCAGACATCAGGTATGGGTCTACACTGTTTGCAAAGACCTTAGTAACCTGTCACACTTTTTAGGGTAAATAGTAATATTATCTGTCTATTTTTACCCTCATTTTTTTAAATTTATTCAAGTAGCAATGACAAGATAGTGACCTTATGTGCTGTGCCTTAGGCCATCAAGATCTACAATTTTCATCTGTGATAGTAAAATTTTGCCTGTTCAGAATTTGACTTATTAAATTCCTTAATGCTTAGCATGCTGGGCAAAAATTTAAGCAAACAACATTTTGAAATATTTCACTTATTTTTACCAGAAAATAGTATTTGACATTTCATGCAAATTGTCTCCACTGGAGACAATTTGCAAGAAATGTCAAATCCTTTTTCCTGGGAGAAATAAGAAAAAGTTCATCAACTTGCCGTCAGCTGAATTTGCTGATAGAGTAAAGTGCTAAATACTTATGAGTAACTGTCTTATATATGTAATATATAATCTGATTTACTTTGAAGATAACCATTAATCGTTATCACCTCAGGGCTAATTCCACAGACCACAAACTGGTAATATTTTGTCTCATTTTTCCCAGAAAAAAAGGATTGACATATCATGCAAATTGTCTCCTGTGAGACAATATGCATGAAATGTCAAATCCTATTTTCTGGAAAAAAAAAAAAAAAAAAAAAAAAATATATATATATTTATATATATAATTTATTGTCTGCTGGCATTTAATACTTATGTAACAGTCTTATGTGTAATATATAATCTGATTTACTTTCAAGATAACCATTAAAAGAAGAGTAGATAATAACTTCCCAGATTTTTTAACAACATACTTTGAAGCCATTAAACTGGTCAAAGTGTTTAAGAAAAGAGTAGATAACTTTTCAGATTCTAAACAGCACACAGAAAACAAGCTACCGTAATAACCCTAAGTATTGGGACAGATAGGCCTTTGCAAACAGTGTTGACCCAGATCAGACACTGCAGTATGTGGTGTCTGATCAGGGTCTACACTCTTTGCAATATATACAACACTATTTTAGATACATCAAGAGGTAGTAAAATGGACTATTTCGAATTCCTACTGTTGCCGAGGTAACCAGAATTCAGTGTTTTTGAACAAGGTAACCAGAATGCTATATGGGTTAAATATTTTTAAACAATGTAACCAAAATTTTATATGGGTTCAATGTTTTTTATAACAAGGTAACCAGAATGCTATATGGGTTCAATATTTTTGAACAAGGTAACCAGAATTCTTCTATGTGTATATGGATTCAATATTTTTGAACAAGGTAACCAAAATTCTATAATGAGTTCAACATTTTACAGCATTAGGTAACCAGAATTCTATATGGGTTCAATAATTTTTAACAAATTTCAGTCAGTATGATTCAAGGAACATTCCTGTGAAATTTGGCTAGAACTTACCTGGTGGGTTAGGAGGAGATGCCAAATATTACCCAAGACATATAGAACTGCCAAAGATTAAAAATAATGTTACGGTGGGTGGAGAAGTAACAAAAGTTTAATAACTTGTATCTCCAAATTTTGGTTTAAATCTAGTGCTATTTAAATGACATAAAGTCAGTTGTCCCATGTTAAATGGTGCAAAGTCTGTTGGTCCACAGAGATAAATAATGCACTGAATTCAGAAAATAAAACATCAAAAGAATAGGAACAATAAAATTCTCTTTTATAACATTTCACATAACATATTATGTTCTGTTTGTTAATTATTGACCTTTTATGGCTAATACCATGTTGTTTATGACATCCACAGAATCATACAAGCCAACCAATTCAAAAGTGGACCCTACCTCAAATGTATCAGGGAAGTCTCCCGGAAGACCAAATTTCTCCAAACCCTTAAAATGCCAAACAAAATTGCATCTGATGACAATCTATTTTTTTTTTAGAGAAAATAAGGCTTGACATTTCATGTGAATCATCTGCTTATTATTTTTTCTAAAAAATAAGGCCTAACATTTCATGTGAATCATCTGCTAGGCAGATGATTCACATGAAATGCCAAACTTTTTCTCTGAAAAATACATATAATAATAAAATATATTTTCTAAGTATTGTCTGCTGTATGTTGTGATTTACACTTTAAGGTTTAAGAAATGAAATGATGGATAACCCTATATTCTGACCAGCTTGCATCACTGGTGTAGTACCTGCCATGTGGTGACTAAATGGCCATTTCATAATAATCTTTTCTTCTTCTTTGTCTTGTACCTTATCAGAGTCACAACACTTTTAACCCTTGTCCTGCTGAACCTGGATATGCCTTGCCTTTGCAAACAGTGTAGATCCAGATCAGTTGCCAACTGATCTGGATCTAAACTGTTTGCCATTCAGTATTTGAATTCCTTTCAACAACCTGGATCGAGTCATCTAATTGGCTGAAAATTAGAAGTGGGTGTGGCAATATAATTTATTCAGCATGACAAAAGTTAAATGTGAAACTGACACCCACCTCTGAAAAACAACCCTTTTTCCATCAACAGACATTGAAGATCCAGGTCAGCCAATACATCCACACAATCTGCTTTTTGTCTACAAATCTGAATCGGTCCAGCCGATGACGATGACGTCATCAATGAGCCCATTTCCAAAAAAAAAAAAATGTATATATCACCTGTCACGAAAACTAATGACAATTGGCAGTCCTATAACTCCTTTTAAATAATACACCTCAACTCCGTTATATGACGGAAGTCCGAGTCTAACGAGCATGATCAAAGCTGGCGTCATAAATAAATACAGTCAGGTATGTAAAAAGAAAGAAAAACAAAAAAAAAAAAAAAAAAAAAAACGGTTTTGTTGTTATTTCCACCTCCGCAGGGTTTTCCTAAACTATTTATAAACAACTGATTCCCGTTTCGTATAATCGCGAAGACGGCGGGAAACAGGAGAGACAGACCGAAACGACTTTCATGGACCTAATTAGGTCTAATAAAAAAGGCCTGAGCCACGGGCGGTTTTGCAGTTTTCAATGTTTCAAGATTTGACCGGACTGCTTAAATTTTAAGCACTGACCAATCTTGTCTAGCGCAAGTGGTGCATTACTTATTTTTACCGTGAAAGCTACCTTGGATTATACTCGCGTGTTACGGCACTCAACAACAATAAAAAAAAAAAGGAAGCAATCAATAATACCCACATCAGACGCCGTTGTATGCGACATCTGATCAGGACGTACACGGTTTGGGAATTAATTTATCAAATCTGGGACCGACAAACCCTGTTAATCAAAACAAAAAAGAAGAGGAAGAAAACGGGTGCATTCAAGTGGTGCATTCTTTTATCACTCTCAGTAAAGCAACCTTTGATCTTTTGGACACGCCAACTGCACCTGGAAGTTTTGCAGTCTCAGTGTATTCACACGTGTCACACAAACGGATTAATTATCAGACTACCATTATTGATGATTCGTGTTAATCGCTTGTTTACCGCACAAAGGTCAGTGAAGTGTTGATTTTTCAACAATGTTTGGATAATGATGTAATTAATTTGTGCTGCGGTAGGTTGCCGTTATTCATCTGTCTCTCCAATATACATGTCAAATGACCGTTTAGAGCCTTTTAACTACCATAATATTGCATTTAAAAGGTGCGCGGACGTTGTCAGTTTGGGAAGACTTGACCGTTTGTGATTTTTTAGACATCATTGATTCGTGAAAATTGGTTGGTTGGGTTAAAATGGGGTTCAAGGCACAAACCTGTTGGACCGATTTATTAGCGTTTTGGGGTGTTTGAAATCGGTCCAGAATTCTTAATTTCGGTTTTCCCGAGCCCTGACATAATATACTGTGTACACAGCAACCAAATCAGATGCTTTTCTCAACTAAAACAATATTTTTTCTTATTTCTCCACAAACACATGTTGTGGATACTCATCAAAAGTGTCTCACTGAGGTGCTTCTCATGAGTACCCACTTTGAAATTTCATGCCAGCTGCCTCCAAAAGAGACAATAGACATTTGCACAAAATGGCAAAGCCTATTTTCTGGGAAAATGAAAAAAAAAATTCAAAATGCCATCTGCTGAAATTTTTACCCAGCATGCTTAGCCTTAACAATTTGCATGCTGGGTAAAAATTTCAGCAGAAGGCATTTTGAAACATTTTGTTTGTATTTTTCCTCAAAAATTGGATTTGACATTTTATTCAAATTGTCTTGCATGAACCGCTAGAAAAAGTAATAATAAAAAAAATCAAAATGTTGTCTGCTGAATTTTCCTACAGCATGGTAAGTGTTAATTATTGCTATAAAATGTTGCTTTTCCTGCAGCAGGCCTCACCTCTTAGAACTCCGGAAATGTTTGAGAAGAATTTAGTCATAGTTTCAAGGGTTTTCCTTCTCTACTTTTAGCTTTCACTGTGAAATATTAAGAATATACTTGGTGAACCACAGTTAGGAATCATGACTTGAACACTCTTGACTTTGAACACAAACCAAAGTCAGTTACCACAGTTACTACTGTTAGTAAGTTACCAATGTTTGTAATAAAACACAGCTAAACCAAAGTCAGCAAACATGACTTAAACCACAGATATAACAAAGGTTGAACCACAGCAAGAATCTGTATGGAATACTTGACCACAGTCTTTAACCAAGCCGCCTGCTTAACTGCAGTGATTAACTATGGCCTGAGCTGGTCTTTAACCATGGCCTGAACTAGAGTGATTAACTATGGCCTGAACCATAGTTATTAATCATGGCCTGAACCACAATCATTAACTATAGCCTGAACCACAGTCATTGACCATGGCCTGAACCAAGGTCATTAACCATGGACTGAACTAGTCATCAACAATGGCCTGAACTGCAGTCATTAACCATGGCCAGAACCAGAGTAGCCTGAACCACAGTCATTAACCATGGCCTGAACCAAGGTCATGAACCATGGCCTGAATCACAGTCATTAACCATGGCCTGAATCAGAGTGATTAACCATGGTCTCAATCACAGTCATTAACCAATGCCTGAACCAGAGTGATTAACCATGGCCTGAACCAAGGTCATTAACTGCCCTGAAAGAAAGTCATTAACTATGGTCTAATCATTAACTATGGCCTGAACCAGAGTAGCCTGAACCACAGTCATTAACCATGGCCTGAACCAAGGTCATGAACCATGGCCTGAATCACAGTCATCAACCATGGCCTGAACCAGAGTGATTAACCATGGTCTGAGTCACAGTCATTACCCAAGGCCTGAACCAGAGTGATTAACCATGGCCTGAACCAAGGTCATTAACCGCCCTAAAAGAAAGTCATTACTATGGTCTAATCACAATCATTAACTATGGCCTAAACCACAATCATTAACCATGGCCTGAACCACAATCATTAACCATGGCCTGAACTACAATTATTAACCACAGCCTGAACCAAAATCATTAACTAGGCCAAGTCATAAACCAAGGCCTGACCCATTCATGAACCAAGGTCATTAACCATGGCCTGAAATAAAGTCATTAACCATAGTCTGAACTGCAGTCATTAACCCTGGTCTAAACCACAGTCATTAACTATGGCCTGTGCCACAGTCATTAAGCATGGCCTACACCAGTTATTAACCATGGCCTGAAATAAAGCCATTAACCTGGGCTTGAACCACAGTCATTAACCATGGCCTGTGATAATGGTCAATAACCAATGTCAACCATTATCATGAGCCAGTATACCATGTACAAGTACCCTCCACATGCCAACAGCATAGACAATTTAGTGTTCCCTAGCCTATTCTACTAGACATTAGTCTAAAGGGTAGAGAATGTTTCTCATCATTATTCATGTACCCATCTGATTTTTTTTCCTGAATGACTGAATGCATGAGATGTTTTGTTGGTAATACATGCAGCTGATGACAGTTTAAAAGTACTTTTAAAAGTATTTTCATATGATGTGATCTCCAACCTTTATCCTTCTACAAGCAAAAATTAGCAGCCATTTTTAAATATATTTTCTTATCACAATGATCAACCCTTGTCCTGCTGAACCCGGATATACCCTGCCTTTGCAAACAGTGTAGATCCAGATCAGTTGGCTTCTGAAGAAGCCAACTGATCTGGATCTGCACTGTTTCCCATTAAGTATGTGAATTTATAGCACAATGCGGATCAAGTAATCTGATTGGCTGAAAATTAGAAGTAGGCGTGGCATCTTAATTTATTCAGCAGGACAAGGGTTAAAACAACTTGAAATTTCATTCAAATCAGGGGAAGCAATACCAAAGGCAGTGTTTTTGTTTTTTGGGAAAAAAAGCAGAAATATCACATATTCTTCATCTGCAAATTGTCATATACAGCTGGAAAATTGGGCAATTATCATAAATAGAAATCTGTGCCATGCAAAAAAGAGTGTTAGCAAATATGCAAACAGCAAAGGCCCTGATCAACCTGCACATTTGTGCAGACTGATCTGAGGGCCCTTACTGTTTGCCCACAAGAAAAACGCATTTACATTAAGACATATGAGATATACCAAAAAAATGCAGATGCCCTGTGGATGCACATATCGGATCTGGGTCTTTGCTATTTGCATTTGAAATAAGATCTCTTTTCTTGTGTGCTTTGTCCCAAAGGACAATGTTATTCTTATGATAATCAGCAAATGACCTTTCATATAGAAATATTGACCTCAGAGCATATAGGACCAGCACAGACCCAGATCAGCCTGTGTATCCATGCAGTCTGATCAGGGTCTCCACCCTGTTTGCTTACACTGATTATGTTAGCAATCAGTGTAGACTCTGATTAGTATGCATGAATGCACAAGTGGATCTTTCATTTCTGTCTAGTTGGTTGCATGTCATATTAAAGAATATTTTATATCTGGAGTGATTCAAATGGATATGCAAGGAGCCAGACTGCAAAATGTGTACTTGGTGAATATGAGCAGACTTACAGAATCATTAGACAGTGATGAGATGTATCATGGGAAATAAAAGGCCCTGATGAGACTGTGTGGATACACAGGATGATATGAATCAGCATACCGTATGTATCCTAAGTATTGGGGCAGCTTACCTCCTTACCATTCTGGTCCTAAAATTTAAACAAATCCATTTTGCTAACTATCGATGTGTGTAAAAACTGCTGGATGAGTGGCAAACAGTGTAGACCCTGATCAGATGCCGCATTCTGCGGCATCTGATCTGGTCTACACTGTTTGCTATGGCCTGTCTATTCCAATATCTAGGTTAAATTAGGTTTGGCACATGTTCAAAGACATCTTTTTATTTGAGATATGGCTCAAATACAGTACAATTTGAGGCCTCCCAAGCAAAAACCAAACTTATGATGGTCTGGATGTCCCCATTCATTGTCAGCCACACATACAAGCATCTATTGGAAGGCCAAAAACTGTTTGCTTAAGACAGGTGCTTGCTTAAATATCTACTTCCATTGCTTTGCCATTTAGAGCATCAGAAATAGTGGCCTTTAAAGTCAGGTGATTGTTTAATACAGGTGGCCTTTAAGACAGGTTTGATTGTACAGTAAAACACACAAAAGAAAACTAGAAATGCGTCCAAAGGACATGGATGGCCCCACCTGAAAAACTTTAATGTAAACTGCTATCGCCAAACGCAGACGGAGACAGATGGACGGATGGATGGACAGACAGAGGTAACACTAGATGCCCTTTCTAACATTCTTCAGATGTCGGGTGGGGCGGGGGGATGGGGGGGGTGGTGGTGGAGTGTGCATAAAAACAACAAAAAACAGCAATTACTTATTGTAAAACAGCCTACCGTGATAAACTGTTTAAGTCATAACTGTGTCAAAATGTGTCAAGGAATTCAGGTAAGTGCACCAAAAATACATTTGATACACATATGGTAATTTGAAAAAAATAATCTAGTAACATCTGCCAGTCAACTAAGAAAAACTGAAGTGGCCATGCAGGGAACTGTCAGAGGTAGCAAGAAAACTCACTAATCAGAAACAGCCCACCAGCAAGCTTTCACATAAAGCTTATGACAAACATACTGAACTTAGAACAAGGGAATGTATTGCAAACCCAGATCATACAGTGTATGTCATTCTGTGAATTTTAGACAGCTGCATGAATGAAATTAATGCTTTAGCAGGCTGGGTAAAAATTTCAGACAACATTTTAAAATCTTTTCTGATTTTGTCTCAGAAAATAGACTTTGGCATTGTTTGCAAATTGTCTCTTAACCCTTGTCCTGCTGAATAAATTAAGAAGCCACACCCACTTGTAATTTTCAGCCAATCAGATTACTTGATCCAGATAGTTGCTATAAATTTGCATACCTGCTGGCAAACAGTGCAGATCCAGATCAGTTGGCTTCTTCAGAAGCCAACTGATCTGGATCTACACTGTTTGCAAAATAGGGTATATCCGGGTTCAGCAGGACAAGGGTTAAGGAGACAATTTGCATGATATGTAAAAGCCTATTTTCTGGGAAAAATATCAATTATTTGCCAAATGAATTTGCCACACAGTGGTAAAGTTTAATGAAATTTCAGGTAAAGTCCAGCAAGGAGTTGAGATGTCTGAATATTTGGCATAATTATGGTTTTTGTTTGTTTGTTTGATTTGGGCTTAACGTCGCTTTCAACCTTTTTCAGTCATATCGCGACGGTGTCTGGATGTGGCAGGGAGCTCAATGCTCACTTTTAGAGTGCTGCCTCACTGAAATATCACGCCCCAGACACTTTGACATGATATTCCACCCAATCACATTATACTGACACTGAGCTGACCAGTTCTAGCTCTACTTTCTTAATGCTGAGCGCCAAGCGAAAGAGCAGCTACTACCATTTTTAAAGTCTTTGGTATGACCCGGCCGGGGATCGAACCCGCAACCTCCCGGTCACAAAGTGGACGCTCTACCACTGAGCCACTGTGCCGGTGGCATAATTATGGTAAACACATTGTATGTATGCATGGTCAGTATGGGTCTTAGGTATTTCCTAATTATATTTTCCATTTCACTGGTTTTTAATCATGCTGTGTTAAACCTAAATTTTAGTTTTAATGGTCACACATACAGTGAAAATACTTTTTATGCATACTTTTTCTGAAATATTTATGCATAGAATTACCATATATACATATGTATTTACGCCTAGTATTCTGGCAGATAAGCTTGAGCAAACAGTGTAGACCCAGATCAGATGCCGCAGAATGTGGCATCTGATCTGGTTCTACACTGTCTGCCACTCATCCAGCAGTTTTTAGACACATAGACATGAAGTAAAATAGACTAACTTAAATTTTAGGACAAGTAAGGTAAGGAGTTGAGGTGTTCCAGTATTTAGAGTAAATTCGGTACCTTTTTCTGAAATATTTGTGATATGTTAAGAAGCTTAATTATCCCTTGTCCTGCTGAATAAATTAAGATGCCACTCCCATTTTTAATTTTCAGCCAATCAGATTATTTGATCCAGATTGTTGATATATATTCCCATACTTAATGGCAAACAGTGCAGATCCAGATCAGTTGGCTTCTTCAGAAGCCAACTGATCTGGATCTGTACTGTTTGCAAAGGCATGGTATATATGGGTTCAGCAGGACTAGGGTAAGGATTTACAAAATGTTTACTGTCCACTATGTGGAAAGAACTGTATTTTCCTATCACATTCAGCCTGAGTGTAATTTTTAAATATTTTAACCCTAAACTCTTTACATGCTGGTTAATTTTGCATGCTTTTTTGTCGTCTGTGAATTTAAAAAAAAAAAACAACTGAATTTTTCCACAAAAATCTTTCAGGAATACTATCAGAGTGTCAAATAGTTTGGATCCAGATCAGGCCCGACATATTGTCGGGCCTGATCTGGGTCCAAACTGTTTACAAAGGTTATCAGCAGATGACGAAAGTCGCAACTAGCGGGGCAAGAGTTAAAGGACCTGTCTCAACAGCAGTAGATGATTCTAAATATTTTTTTTTTTTTTTTTAACTATAAAATAAAGCTTGATATTCAAGTGAATTGTTTGCACAGCAGACAATTCATGTGAAATATCAACCCTAATTTTCTTGGTATAGAAAAAAATATTTTTTTTGAATGGCTTCTAGTTCTATTACAATTTTGATTAGTTAACCTATTATAGGCTGAATAAACTCTCCCACACTAAATATTGGAAGAATCCATTTTTGATTTTAGTATGTCTGGCTATATGATATAAATATTCCTAAAGAAAAATCTGCAGCATCTGATCTGGGTCTGGACTGTTCGCCAGATACCTGTTGAGGTCCGGTCTCCAGCCTTCAATGGGTTAAAGACTTCAGCCATAAAAACTAAACAGTAACCAAATGAAATAACAAAATAAAAAGGTATCCAAATGATTAATAAATAGGTTTTTACTATTCAAGAAATATGCACTTTCATCAGCCCGCCCAGTCTAATCAGAGCCAACACTTACAGCCTTCAATTAGTTACCCTAAATATTTGAAAAGTCATGCCTGAGTAAACTTTGTGGAGCTATTACATCAGTTTGACCTGGATCTACACTGTTTTCCATTCCCTTTTTACCATAATTACCTTAAGTATTTGATTATATAAATAAAGAGATCAAATTCCAAATTCTCATTTTAAACTTAATTCCCAACTAGTTTCGTTATTACAACCTTTTTCATTACTGTAAACAAGGGACATTATTGTAAACCCAAGTATTTGTATAGGCAGGCCTGAGCAAACAGTGTAGACCCCGATCATATACCACAGAATGCGGCATCTGATCAGGATTCACACTGTTTGCCACTTATATCCAGTAATATTTAGACACATCAAGCGGTAGTAAAAATGGACTTACTCAAATTCTAGGATAATCATGGTAAGGAGTAAATGGTGTCCAGATATTCAGGGTTAACCCTTGTCCTCCTGAATAAATTAAGATGCCACTACCACTTATAATTTTCAGCCAATTAGATTACTTGATCATGACTGTTGCTATTAATTTACATACTTAATGGCAAACAGTGCAGATCCAGATCAGTTGGCTTCTTCAGAAGCCAACTGATCTGGATCTACACTGTTTGCAAAGGCAGGGTATATCCGGGTTCAGCAGGATAGGGTTAATATGGTATTATTTACCTTATTTACTTACAGAAGCACATGATGTGCATTACTGAACACTTGAACATATCCCAGAAATGTTTACATAATATGGCAATAACTACTTATGCAAACATTATAATCAATCCTGGCATTTGAACATATTTTTGCCATCAAATCTGCCACTTAGAGGGCAGTGTTATGCACAACAGGTCCTAAATGGTAATGCTGTATTTCTCCTAAGTATTGGGACACCTTTAAACTCCTTACCATTCCTGTCCTAGAATTTCAAGGCCCTATATTCCTCCAAAATAGACATTTTATTATCCAAGAAAGGTTTAATAAATTGATAAATGGTATTAATATGATCATAAAATGTGGCACCTGACAGCCTGTCAAATTTCAGTTAGTCTCTTCTTTTTGAAGTGGATTAAAAATGAAATGATTTTTTACTGTATCTCTGAATTAATGTTGGCTCGCAAACAGTGTAGAGCCAGATCAGATGCTGCATTCTGCAGCATCTGATCTGGATCTACACTGTTCATTCCGGCTTGTCTGTCCCAGTGCTAAGTTATTATGGTTCTGTTATGGTTATTTATCCTCAGTATTCACACAGGCTGGTGGTGAAGCCTGGATAAACAGTGTAGACCCAGGTCAGATGCCACAGAATGCAGCATTTGATCAGGATCTACACTATTTGCCACATGCCCATCACAGTTTATAAGCAATCAACAGGTTGTAAAATGGACTTTTTCAGATTTTGGTAGAAGTATGGAAAGAAGTTAAGGGTTGCAAAACTGTGATCCACTGTTTTTTTGTTTTTTTTTATTTGGGTTTTATGGCCCTTTCAAGAATATTTCACTTATAATTCGAGCCAATCATTTATCAAAGGTGGGCGAAAACCGAAGAACTCTGAGAAAAACACCTGACCATCTGTAAGCAGAACTTGGCGGGGCTCGAACCACAGCGCTGAGAAATCTAATGGATTAACAGTCAACTCTCTTATCTACTAGGCTAAGGGGGCCCACTCTCATCCGCTATTTATAATGTGCTTTGATCAGCATAAATTTGACGTTGGGATTTAACCATTGCATGACATGCTTCAGAGGTGGTTAACCCACAATTTATAGAAAATAATCACAACTACAGCAGACAACACTTCAAAATATATATTTTTTTAAATATTTTTCAGAGAAAATAAAGCTTGACTTTTTTATCATATCTGCCTAGCAGACAATTCACATGAAATGTTAACCCTTGTCCTGCTGAATAAATTAAGAAGCCACACCCATTTCTAATTTTCAGCCAATCAGATTACTTGATCAAGGTTGTTGATATAGATTCACATACTTAATGGCAAACAGTGCAGATCCAGATCAGTTGGCTTCTTCAGAAGCTAACTGATCTGGATCTACACTGTTTGCAAAACAGGATATATTGTTTGTTTGTGTTGAGGTTTTACGGCCCAGTCAACCCAATGGGGTCATGTCGAGCGCGGTCAGTTTACCTAACCACACGTTTACTGGGCAGGCTTAGTCCTCTAAGCGGTTAACCAGTATTGTGCACATTCTTTCGCCAGAAACTGACAACTGCCCTTCTTGAATCAGCGGAAGGGAGAGATTGACCGAAAACAGGATATATCCGGGTTCAGCAGGACAAGGGTTAAGCCTTATTTTCTCTATAAAAAACAAAATCCATTTTCAAATGTCACCTGCTGCAAAAGTTGCTTTTGGCTTCAGTGTAAAAACAGATGCAAATGAAAATCTGGGCCAAGTTGTTCAAAGCTTGTTAGCTTAACGAGCTCGTTAAGGGTCATTTCGTTAACTGTTTTAGGGGATTCAATATACAATATTCTGATATTTTTTGCTGAAAAAATGTGAGTAGCTTTTGCACTGCAAAAGCTACTAACATTTTTTCATAAAAAAATTTCAGCATATTTGCGTATCACTCGATGTAAATTTTAATCGTTAACTAACGACATTATTAGTTTTGAACAACTGGACCCTGAAGTTTAAAAAAAAATGATTAGTAGAGATGCAACAGATATTTTGCTGATTCACTTATTACTTTCAGTGCAGGTGTCAAGCATAACCTAGCAGCAGGAAATTGGTTCAAGTCTTTGAAATGGAATCCTTTATAGCTCTAGATAAGATGCATTTTTTTTTCCAGCAAAAAGTATTGAAATGTTTTTATTTTTCCATCAAAACATACATGTATATGTTGTGAAAACTCATTAGCAGTGTCCTGCTGAGGTGCTTCTAATGAGTACCCACAATACCGTATTTACCCTAAGTATTTGGACACCTCAACTCCTTACTATATATGTTCTAAAATTTGAACCAGTACAATTCACTACCCGGTGCTGTGTCTAAAAATTGCTGGATGAGTGGCAAACAGTGTAGACCCAGATGAGACGCCGCATTCTGCGGCGTCTCATCTGGGTCTATACTGTTTGCTCAGGCCTGTCTGTCCAAATATATATGGTAAATACGGTATATTTTTGTGGATATTTTTTTTTTTTTTTTTTTATCTAGATACCCTCTTAATTGGTGCTTAATGGGCAGTGCCACATGATGCTATTAATTTGGCAGACGACTTATTTGTGACATTTTTTTTTTTGTTTTGTTTTTCCAAATTTCATGCAAATGAGGAGGATGTCAAAGTCCATTTTCTGTGAAAAATAAAAGTATTTCAGAACTGTCATCTGCTGATATTTATTTCTTTTTGATAATTTCATTCATTACGCTCAGAGACAGTAATGGTCAACTTAGCATCCATGTCATATGCCCCACATGCTGAGCCCTAAATCTCATTTACATATAAGCTCCACAATGACAGGTTCTGTCCACAGGGTTTTACAAGGACATTACAGATGTCATATTTTACAAGTTCTAACTGTCAAAGGAATAACAGCCAAAGCTCTAGATAAGACCCCCAACCAAAAAACATTGGTATTTTTCTTTTCTCCTCCCTGAGGCAATTCCAATGAGTACCCACAACATATGTTTTCATGGAGAAATAAGTAAACATATTTATCTGAAGGAGCTTTATATTCTGTGCATACTACACCTCCAAATAAGGGGAGTTTTCAGATATTTCTGTAGCTGAACACTGAGAAGATTCCAATGAGAACCACAACATTTTTCAGTGTAAAAATTATCCTAAATTATCCCCCAATCATCCCATTATCTGGAGGTATATTGTATTAGCACAGAAATGGGCTTTTAAACATGGTTCATTATAAAAATACAAGAAAATAAATACAAAATAATAATAATAATAGTAATAATAAAATAATAAAGCAAAGTAAAAAAAGAGAAGCATATTTTTCACACACATGGTAAAATATTCAAGACGGCTGAATTTTGTTACCCCAAACAAACCTAAAAATTGTAAACTCTAACTGTACAACCAATTTGTAAATGATATCCAAACTGCAAGTTACT
Organism: Anodontia alba; assembly: GCA_964016985.1. NCBI lineage: Eukaryota > Metazoa > Mollusca > Bivalvia > Lucinida > Lucinidae > Anodontia > Anodontia alba. The sequence goes on from OZ024832.1 coordinate 66,537,649, forward strand.
GGCAGGTTTTTAACAAATTCCTCAAACTTTTGTGTAATTTAAACCAAATGCAACACTAAAAGAAACATGAATGACACAGAAATATTACTATTAATTCACTTTTTCACTAACAATTTCATAGATCCAGTAATTACACTTATTGCTCCTACAACACTTTTTTGGTGGTCTTTCATTCACCCAAACACATTTTTACACTAACTGACTCCCACATTTAGGCAATATTTACATATGTATATCAGAAATCAGCCTTATAAAAAGTCTAAGGTCACAGTCAACCAAATCTTTCTTTCTCTTGTCAGTAAACCTGGGATAAGAGCTATTTACAATATTTAACCTGATATCAATAACTCCAGCTAATGCATTTTTTTTTTTCAACAAAAGCATATTTACTTTTTTCTTATTTCTCCATAAAAACATATGTTGTGGGTACTCATTTAAACGAGTACCCACAATATATGTTTTCATGGAGAAATAAGAAAATACATATCTCTCTTATCTGAAGCTTTCAATTATTTGGCCAGAACCGCCTGGGCAAATATTTAAATAAAGACCCAGATCAGAATGTTCCTCGAGGCAGACTGATCAAATCTGCACTCTTTGCCATTCATGGATTTATTTGATTTTTATGTATTAGTACAATAAGAATCACAGTGTCCAAATATTTTGAAAAATCATAGTAATATGAAAGCTGCAGGGCTTTAGACAAATAGTAAAACTACCTTTGGGAAATCAGAAAATTGTTTGCTGTAGGAAGGTGCCTGTAGTAGAAAGTTTAAATTTATAGTAAAATAACACTTTTGGGAAATCAGAAAGGTAGCTCTTATAGGGAGTTGTTTGTTTGAAACAGGTTAAATGAACAGTGAAACAACACTGGGTAATCAGAAAAGTGGCTTATATTGGGGGATGGCTGTTGTAGACAGTTTAAATGGATAGTGAAACAGCACTTTGGGAAACCAGATGGGGCTTTCATAAGGGACTGCCTGTTGTAGACAGGTTAAATATACCGGTATAGTGAAACAGCACGTTGGGAAATCAGAAAAGTGGCTTTTATTAAGAGGTAGCTGTTGAAGACATTCAATAAATGGATAATTAAAAAGCACTTTGGGAAATCAGAAAAGTGGCTTTTATAGGGAACTGGCTATTGCAGACAGATTAATTTTTTTTGTGTGTGTGTATTGAGGTTTTACGGCCCAGTCAACCCAATGGGGTCATGTCAAGCGCAGTCAGTTTACCTAACCATAGTAGACAGATTAAATGTATAGTTAAACAGCACTTTGAAAAATCAGAAAAGTAGCTTTTATAGAGAGTTGGCTGTTGTAGAAAGGTTAAATATATAGTGAAACAGCACTTTAAGAAATCAGAAAAGAGGCTTTTATTGAGAGGTGGCTGTTGTTGACTGCCAATGGGAATTTTAAAACCTGATTCAGCCCTTTTCTTGCCAATGGTTCTGCCCAAATTCAAAAATGGAAGATCTCAAGTCAGAAACTCAGGGATAAAACACTTAAAATGATGATATAAGACTCAAAACTAAACTTCTTACAGTTGTGCCAGTTATGGTTTCATACCCTTGGACTCTGCACTGAAGTACTAAACTGAATAGGTCACAGTACACTAATTTAGTGGCTGACAATCTTTTTTAACCAAATGGTTCCGATATTTTCTTGTAAATGAATGAAAAGATGGTTAATGCAGTGTTGGGTTACGCAAAACAACTCCCTTCAGGGGCAGATCCAGGAATTTTAAAAAGGGGGTTCAACTTTGATGTCAGAGGGTTCGATTTGACCACTTTGCCAATATTTTCTCAGAATTCCCAATGAAAATGAAATAATTTGCACTCCAAAAGGGGTTCAACTGACTGGACCCACTGAACCCCCTCTAAATACACCACTGTGGCCTTGGTGAGACAAGTCTATGGAATATCCTCAATGTAGGTTTCATGGAGAAAAAGAATATTTAACTGGGTAAGCCTCTTATCTGGAGCTATGTTAACCCTTGTCATGCTGTATAAATTAAGATGCCACACCCACTTCTAATTTTCAACCAATCAGATTACTTGATCCAGATTGTTGATACAAATTCACCTACTTAATGACAAATAGTGCAGATCCAGATCAGTTGGCCAACTGATCTGGATCTACATTGTTTGCAAATGCAGGATATATCCGGGTTCAGCAGGACTAGGGTTAACACTTATAGTGCTTATCATGGGCAAATTCAGCAGACGACAATTTATATATTTGTTTCGTTAAACCTACGATACATCTAAATATTGCTCTCCGGGGAATCACCCGACTACCGCAGAAAAAACAAGAACCTGAACTTTTGTACCGGCATTTAGAAGTACCCAGCACCGGTTGTTCGGGTTTCCGAACGACCAGTACCCATAATTCAATTTACCTTCTGCGGCTTCCGGAGGAAACATGCTTATCAGCTGAGAGAATTCTTCGACGATTTTGTAGCCGTTTGTGGGGTATTCCGCTGGTTTCACCCGCTCGCAGACTATTATTTTCATTCATTTTATTTATTCCTTCTTTCGTTTTGCTTTATTTTGTTTAGTTTCTTTTGTGTGTCAAGTTGCGTTTAGCGATATCGTTGAACGTAATTTCGATACGCTCCTTAGTTCGGATTATTCTTCCGTTTTTTAGTTTTTCTGGTTATCCTTCTGAATTCCTTTTTCTTTTTCGTTTGTTCAGCATTTCAGCTATAGAATGTCTGCACAGAACAAAAGATGTCCTGGAATATATGGTAAGTGCTCAAAGATTATGCCTTACTGGGATAACCATAAAATTTGTAGAGCCTGTAGGGGCTATTCCTGTTCCCCTTCTACTCCTTGTGAGGTTTGTTCAGAGTGGACTGAGGAACTGTGGAAGAAACTTTCTAAATGTTTACATAGAGCCTCTCAGACTAAATCTGTTAAGCCTAAGGTTTCTTCTTCGCAGGCTCCTGCTAAAGGTCCTGCTTCTTCTGATGAATCCCAGGCTCCTGCTAAAGGTCCTGGTTCGTTTTGTCTTCCTAGTGGTAGTTGTCCAGCACCGGCTGCCATTACCACAAGGACGACAGAAAATTCCAGTTGCCGCGAGCTTGAAAGCGATTTAGTCCACCAAGCTCCTGGTGATCACAATAGGAATCCTGAGTCAGAAGGAACAAAGGCTCCCTCATCTCAGGTTCCAGTTGATATCATTAGCAGTCCCTCCAGGAAAAGTTCTTCTCCTGAAAGGCACAGTGGGAAAAGCCATTCTAAGTCGGTCACGCCTATGGATATGGCATTCCCACGGAATAAATCTCTTCCAAGGCAGTACGCTTCTGCTAGGTCAGCCAGATCACGTAGCAGGAGCATACACACAGACAAAAGACGAAGGCGAAAGTCGAAGTCAGTCTCGTCTGGTAGGTCTAGTTCTTCGGAAGGAAGAGCCAGACATTCCAAGCATAGGGACAGTAGGTCTAGGCATAAGTCTAGGCTGTCTCATTCTAAACGGAGAGATTCTCGGTATACCAGATACCATAGGTCTAGGTCACCTAGGTCCAGGTCACCTAGATCCAGGTATCACAGGTCTAGATCATACAGGCCCAGGTCACATCGATCTAGGCCACTTAGGTCTAAGTCTCCTAGGTCAGACAGGTATAGACATGCGAGTCCTAGGCAAGTTAGATATTCTAGGTCTCGTTCTGTTTCAAAGTCTAAAGTAGACCCTGCTGTTTCTGCACTGACAAAGTTGGTAGAACAACAAGGTCAGATGTTGAAAGAACTGTCAAGTCGATTTGATAATCTTTCTACACCAACTCCTCAGGTGTCAGCCGATAAAGTTACTGTCACCCCTTTAGGAGCTGAAAATGTGGTGGACGTATACAACTCTGAAAATGAGGAGTCGGACCCAGATCGTTTTCAGGTTCGTGTTGGAGATAGTGAAAGGATTGGGGATTCCGATTCTGATCACTATGAAGAAAAAGGGGAAGAGACTCCCAAAGAGTCTCTCTCTTACAAAGAAGCCATTATAAAACTTCGCAACAGGCTTGGGCCAAGTGTCTGCCCCATTCCTGAGGCGAAAAGTAAAGCAGTTGGGGCATCCGCTTTAGATTTCTTCAAGGATCAAGAACGGTCGGAAGAAACCTCTCTAGCATTACCTCAATCGAATAGCGTTTCTGTTTCACTTTCTAAAATGAACAAACGTTTGAAGGGAGAGGATGAGGTTCCAATGACTCCTCTTCCCTCATATCCTAAAGGTTTTAAAATAGGCTCATTTGTTTCCCTGAAAAGTAAACCTAAGATATTTCAGGCTTCTTCTTACGAGTCTTTAAATCCTTTGATTAGCATGGATCCTCCCTCTGTTAATCCAGGTTTAAAGGATATTATGAAGCAAGGTTCTTCGGTTCCTTCTTCTCAAGCTGTTCAATTTTCCACTCTTGAAAATTGGGAGAAATTGGCCAGAACTGGTATGCAAGTAGCTTCTCATTCAGAGATGTTTCTTTGTGGAACACTCAAAACTATGCAGCAGGACACTTTGTCCAAGGATGACATGTTGGAAGTGTCACGCTATCTTCAAGCTGTGGCCGTGTCTCAGTCTCACTTAATTGAAATTTTATCAAGACTTGCTTCAGGGCCTCTTTTGGCTCGTAGAGATGCTTGTTTGGCAGTGTCAGATTTGGATTCAGAGGTCAAACAATCTTTACGAGTTCAGCCCATGGAATCTTCAACAATTTTTGGTGAGAAATTTCCTGAAATTGTGAAGCAGTACAAAGATGGACTTACCCATAAGTCTCTGCAGATGGCTGTTGTCGGTGCAAGTAAACAGCAGTCTTCTGGTTTCAAGAAAAAGGGTCCCAAAGTTTCAGAATCCTCAACTAAGTCTACATATGGTGAGTTAAGCGTTTCTGTAGGGCCCAATGCTTCTAGAACTGCTAATGTCACACAGGGTCAAGGTAGACCGTTTCAGAGAAATCCTAGGAGAAATCCTGTGAATCCAGGGCAGAATAAGGGTCCTAAGAAGGGTAAAGGACCTAAGCCCAATGCCCCTTAGGGGTGCCCACTTCGGTTCCCAGGCTTGCCAAGGCATGAAACCTTGTGTCTCATACCCAGAGCAGGTACCAAGATCAGACCTGCCAACAGGAGGAAGAATTTCTTTCTTCCTAAAGGCCTGGGAAAAAATAACTTCGGATGTTTGGACACGCTCTGTCGTCCGAAGTGGGTATCGAATTCAATTACGTGTCCTTCCTCGTCTGTTTCTTTCTCCACCAAGATGGTGTACTCGTATGCCACAAGACCCTGTAAAACTGGAAATCTTGAGAGACGAAGTGAAATCATTGCTTCAGAAGCGAGCAATCGAAGAAGTAACGAAGGATCATCCAAGGAGAGGGTTTTTCAGTCGTATATTTCTGGTTCAGAAACGGTCAGGGGGTTGGCGTCCAGTAATAGATCTTTCTCGTCTGAACCAATTTGTTCTTTGTCCTCATTTCAAAATGGAGACATTGAATTCAATCAGACAAGCACTTCAGAAAGGCGACTGGGTTACTTCCCTCGATTTGAAGGATGCATATTTTCACATCTGCGTCCATCATCGATCACGACGTTATCTTCGGTTCATTTTCGAAGGGAAAATGTACCAGTTTCGAGTTCTGCCATTTGGCCTCTCTGTAAGTCCATATGTGTTCACTCGAGTCTTGAAATCAGTTTTAAGTCATGTTCGTCGCCAAGGTATTCGAGTACATGCATACCTGGACGACTGGTTACAACCTTCAGTGTCAGAGGCCCTATCATGGCTTCACAGCAAAAGGCTCCTCAGGATTATTCTAGATCTAGGCTTTATTCCCAACTGGGGGAAGTCAGAACTAGTTCCAGTTCAGGAATTCACTTTCCTAGGTGCTCGATTCAAGCTCAAACAAGCATTAATCGGCCCCTCTCAGGACAACATTGTTTCTCTTCAACAAGCCTTGACCAAGTTGTTGGGAGCGAAAGAAGCTTCAGCTCGCCAGTTATACTCCATTCTAGGTCAGATGGAGTCTATGGCCAGCCTCCTTCCACTAGGGAAAGCTTTCAAAAGACCCCTCCAGTGGGAATTCAAGGAGAGGTGGTGTCAAGGACTGGCTTTGTGGGACGACAAGATCCCTTTAGGGCCATGGTTTTGCAAAGCAGTGAGTCCTTGGATGGACATGGAGGTTATAATGGCCATGTCTCCTCTTCATCATCCTTCTCCCCAGCTCCATCTTTTCACAGATTCGAGTCTGGAGGGTTGGGGGGCTCACATGGACAGTCACATGGCATCGGGTCTTTGGTCCCCGTCTTTCAAACAACAGCACATCAATGTCCTCGAGATGGAAGCAGTCTTGTTGGCTCTCAAAGCTTTTGCGGTTCATGTCAGGGGTCATTCGGTGTTGCTAGCTACGGACAACACAACAGTGGCGGCCTATGTGAACAAACAGGGGGGGACTCATTCCCAAACCTTGTGCAACCTGGCAGTAGAGATTGCGTTATGGTGCACTCAGAACAAAGTTCACATCAAGGCCAGATATTTACCTGGGAGACTCAACGCTCTAGCGGATTGCTTGTCCAGGAAAGGGAATATTGTTCAAACCGAATGGTCTCTCAGTCCAAGAGTAGCATCTCAGATATTTCACATCTGGGGCAAGCCTCATCTAGATTTATTTGCAACTCGTCTGAACAGGAAGCTACCGCTGTTTGTGTCTCCTGTCCTGGATCCAGAAGCATATGCAACAGATGCACTGAGTCTGAGCTGGCGGGGAATGTGGGCATACGCATTTCCTCCATTTCCTCTGATTCTTCCTTGTCTCAAGAAAATTCAGGAGGAGGAATGTTTAGTGTGCCTTATTGCTCCTCTTTGGGAGGGACAAGCATGGTTCCCTCTACTTCTGTCACTTCTGGTAGCTCCTGCAGTTCGCCTTCCTTTGAAGAAGGATCTGCTGTATCAACCCATTTCCAGAATGTTGCATCCCACCCCTCAGGTGTTCCATCTTCACGCTTGGTTGCTATGCAACGACACTTGCAGGCGACAGGCATTTCTGAGCCAGTTGCCAGTCGAATTTATTCCGCGAAAAGACCTTCCACAAACAATCTGTATGATTACAGGTGGAAATCTTGGGTGGATTGGTGCATCGGAAGGAAAATGGATCCCTTCAATCCTTCTGTGAATATGTTTGGAGAATTTTTAATCTCTTTGCATGATAAGAACTTTACTCCAGCCACAGTTAAGGGCTATCGTTCAGCTATTTCCACAACTTTGAAGCAGATTTCAAGTATCGACTTCTCCAGTCAGTCTGTCTTATCTGATGTGGTTAGAAGTTTTGAGCTGGAACGTCCTAGGACAAGGCCTCATTTTCCAAAATGGGATCTTGCGGTAGTCCTTTCGGCTTTGAATTCTTCGCCTTTTGAACCTCTAGATTCATGCGGTTTTAAGGAGCTCACTTTCAAGACTGTGTTTCTTACTGCTCTGGCCTCTGGTCGCAGGCGTAGTGAAATTCATGCCTTGTCCTGTTCTGATGTTCAGTTTTCAGATCAGTCAGTCAGTTTGTCAACCTTTCCTGGGTTTCTGGCAAAGAATCAGCTTCCCTCAGTTTTGTCTTCACCTATTTCTTTGCCTTCTCTCTCAGGTCAGGATTCTTTACTATGTCCTGTTAGAGCTCTTAAGATTTACCTGGAAAGGGTTTTATCTAGGAGAAAAGGTCGTAAAAGGTTATTTATTTCTCACCTGGATTCTTATGACAAAGAGATTTCATGTGATACTATTTCGAGGTGGATTGTTCAGACCATCAAGTTGGCTTATGGAACTAGGAAGTTGAACCAAGTCTCAGTAAATGCTCATGAAGTTAGGGCTCTAGCTTCATCGTGGGCTTGGTCTAATAAGGTTCCTCTTGATGATATTGTGAAGGCTGGGTTTTGGTCTTCAGAGAACTCTTTTATTAAGTTTTATTTGAGAGATGTTTCCATTTTGGCAAGTAGCCTGGCCAGCCTAGGCCCCGTAGTAGCAGCACAAGCGGTGGTTGTGCCTGTTACTTCTGTTCTATAGATATAGAGAGATCCAGAGTTTTGTACATATATGTATATACTTGGGATTTAAATCTGGTTTTTAAAAAAAAAAAAAAAAAAAAAAAAAAAAGAAAATACAGAAAGTTCAAATTATGCCCTATTTGAGGGTTGTTCGCGGTGTGAGACTAGCGACCCATTTGCCATGGTCGATGTCCTAACGGCGAAGCGAACTTTTGTACTCAGCTTGGTAGGTTATTCTTACTAGACCCACCATCCATTAATGTTGTAATCAGCAATATTTAGATGTATCGTAGGTTTAACGAAACAAATCTAGAAAATTTTATATTAATTTTCATATTTGTGAGTTATACCTACGATACATCTAAATCATTCTCCCTCCACCTCCCCTCAGTTATCAGTTTTTTTGCATCGGTAAATTGAATTATGGGTACTGGTCGTTCGGAAACCCGAACAACCGGTGCTGGGTACTTCTAAATGCCGGTACAAAAGTTCAGGTTCTTGTTTTTTCTGCGGTAGTCGGGTGATTCCCCGGAGAGCAATATTTAGATGTATCGTAGGTATAACTCACAAATATGAAAATTAATATAAAATTTTCTAGTTTTCTTACCTTTCCCAGAAAACAGGAAATGACATTTCATGCAAATTGTCTTGCATGAAATGTCAAAACCTGTTTTCTAGGAAGAATACGAAAAAATAGTTCAATATGTCCTCTGCTGAAATTTATACCCAACATGCTATGCATTAAGCATTATAAGATTTTCCATGGCTTAACACCAAATCTTAACCCTTGTCTTGCTGAACACAGATATACTCTGCCTTTGCAAACAGTGTAGATCTAGATCAGTTGGCTTCTGAAGAAGCCAGCTGATTTGGATCTGCACTCTTTGTCATTTAGTTGAAGTATGTGAATTTGTATCAACAAATTCTGGATTGGCTGAAAATTAGAAGTGAGCACGGCATCTTGATGTATTCAGTATGACAAGGGTTAAAACAGCGCCTTAAGCCAATAAAGTTTATCTTGGATAATTAATCTTTCTCCTGGGGTTGCGAATATTAATACCTTATTTGTCAAGTATCTGTCCTTTCCTTTCCGGATTACAAAGATGCTGTGACCTACTTTATAAAAGGGGTGGTCAGAAGATAAGTTTTATAGGTTTTGCATTAAACGTCTCACAGTATTTACCCTATCTAGATGGACATTTTACCTCCTTTAACCCTTGTCCTGCTGAACCCGGATATGCCCTGCCTTTGCAAACAGTGCAGATCCAGATCAGTTGGCTTCTTCAGAAGCCAACTGATCTGGATCTACACTGTTTGCCATTCAGTACGTGAATTTATATCAACAATCTGGATCAAGGAATATGATTGGCTGACAATTAGATGTGGGCATGGCATCTTAATTTATTCAGCATATGACAGGAGTAAATATCATACATGTATGAAAATTTGAATATGTTCATTTTACTTGCTGTTTGTGTGTCTAAAATACTGCTGGCCAGTGAGAGGCAAACCATATTCTGCAACATCTGATCTGGGTCTGCAGTCTTTGCTCAGACCAGTCAGTCCAAATTCTCAAAGTAAATACATTACCCTAAGTATTGGGGCAGATTGAGCTGAGCAAAGTACATCAAAGACCCTGATCAGATGTGGCATCTGATCAGGATCTACACTGTTTCCTACTCATCCAGCAAATTCTAGACACATCGACAAGTAGTAAAATGGAGTTGTACAAATTTTTGCACAAATATGGTAAGGAGCTAATGTGTCCCAAATTTAGGATAAATATGTAAAGTAAGATAATTCTGATGGTTTAGACAATCCTTATGAGGCAACACAAAAATCCAAAAGTTAAACTTTACCACTCTTTTGGCTAATTCAACAGATGACAAATTGACAATATTTTTCTTATTTTTTCCAGAAAACAGTCTTTGACATTTCATGCAAATTATCTCCTAAAGTATATTTTCTGTAGAAAAATAAAAAAACCCCAAAAAAACATCAATTTGCTGTCTGTTTGTTTGTGTTGAGGTTTTACAACCCAGTCAACCTAATTGGGTCATGTCGAGCGTGGTCAGTTTACCTAACCACACGTTTACTGGGCAGACTTAGTCCTCTGAGCAGTTAACCAGTATTGTGCACATTCTTCTGCCAGAAACTAACAACTGCCCTTCTTGAATCAGCGGAAGGGCGAGAATGATCGTAGAAAATATTTCATGATCAATCTCCACGAAAGAATGTTGCCGACCTCGGCGGGGATTGAACCCGCGACCTCCTGATCTCCAGTCGGACCAAGTTGCTGTCTGCTGCAGCTACCAAGACAGTGGTAAAGGTTAAGCTCTGTAATTTAATACTGTAGCTTCAGATTTTATCTCTTATTCTTTCTTCCATCCCCTCCCCAACTTCCTCTATCATCGGTACCTATCACCGACGTAATCCCCAAATTACAGCCACGGAAGACTTAAGTAAGTAGTTTTATGGTAAGAAAACTAGAAGTGTAAGGAAATTCACAGATGACTGATAAAATGTCACAATAGTTTACCATGACAGTTTGTACAATAATACTAAGTACCTGCCAGGGGAAAATCTTATAACTCCAGATAAGACAAAAAAAAAAAAAGAAGATATTTTTCCTTATTTTACAAAAAAAAAAAAAAGAATGTTCTGGACACTTACTGATATTGACAATGAGTGGAGAAATAAGAAAAACACAAGTACCGTACCCTACCTCCAGTTAAAGAAAAGGGGTTTGCACAGAATGACTCTCAGTAAGAGCTTAAGCTCCTCACTCCCAGTGGTGCACTATTGCTGTATTAACCCTTGTCCTGCTGAACCCGGATATACCCTGCCTTTGCAAACAGTGTAGATCCAGATCAGTTTGCTTCTGAAGAAGCCAACTGATCTGGACCTGCACTGTTTGCCATTAAGTATGTCAGTTTATAGTGACAATCTGCATCAAGTAATCTGATTGGCTGAAAATTAGAAGTGGGTGTGGCATCTTAATTTATTCAGCAGGACAAGGGTTAAATAGACAATTCCTGGACATCACATCCAGTAGGTAAAGGGCACAGTAGGTCATTAGGACCCTTATCCCAACCACAGCCCTGGAAAAGAATTATTTTTCCTTATTCCTCAACACAAATTACAGTAGAACATTGGTAATCCAGTAATTCAAAATGCTAATGAGTAAACTGAGACAATGCCTGGACATCACAACATACTAATTCAATGGTTAGGGCCTTTTTGCTGTTAGCTTATCAAGATATTTTTTTTCTCATTTCTCCACAAAAACATATCTTGTGTATACCTACCATATATGTTTTTGTGAAGAAATAACAAAAATAATAGCAATTTTTGGTTGAAAAAATGACTTACCTGGATATATGGCTACAGTATTCATATATTCTACTATCTTCTGAGAGAAATACCTGTGCAATCGTGCAGACCCTGATCAGTTAGAGTTTGCACTGTTTGCCTTTCAGTCAGTTAACTCTTTCGACAGTCATCATCAGATAACTGGAGTCAAATGGATTTGTTTGTTAAAACCCTTAAAATGCAGATCAGAACTGCAGCAGACATTTTTTTTTCAGTGAAAATAAGACTCGACATTTCATGTGAATTAGGCAGACAATTCACAAGAAATGCCAAGTCTTATTCACTCTAATAAAAATATAACAAAAAATAGAATGTCGTACGTCTGCTACAACTTAGACGTTTAAGGCTTCCAAGCATTAAAGGTAGTTATAGCACTCAAATCTGACAGCATGAACAGTGAAGACCTGTCTTGAACATGTTAACACACACGCTGATCTGGTCTGTCAATGTCCATCAATATATGTAATAATGTAGGTTTTCTCAAGATAAAACTCACATCTCCATATACATCTTAAGGACATTTTTGTACTTATGATTCAATAGAAAACTATGCCTGTTAAAAGATACTTTAATTGTTATTTTGCAAAGGTAAAAAAAAATGAGTTGAACTGAGTTGAAGTTTTATGACCCAGTCAATACAGATAAGGTCATGTTGAGCCATTAAGTTAACCTACTCTCACTTTTCCTGAGCAGGCCTAATTAGTCCTCTAAGTGGCTGACTGAAATAGGCCCAATGAAATGGCCTATTTTCTTTGAAGGAGGAACAAAATAATAAAACAAAGAAAAAAAAAAAAAGTACTAAACAATAATACCTCACCACTATGTGTGATTGGGAATTAACTGTCAAAATTTTTTTGAAATCTGCAAACCAGGGCCCAGTTGTTCAAAACTAACGATGTCGTTAGTTAACGATTCGTTAAAATTTACATCCAGTGACATGCAAATATGCTGAAATTTTTTGCTGAAAGAATGTGAGTAGCTTTTGCAGTGCAAAAGCTACTCACATTTTTTCAGCAAAATATGTGAGAATACTGTATATTGAATCCACTAAAACAGTTAACGAAATGACCCTTAACGAGCTCGTTAAGCTAACGGCGCTTTGAACAACTGGGCCCAGATCTTCACAATATCAATGCACATACCAAAATTGATGAAAATCCACTCATATTTACTCAAGTTATTTCCAGAAATGGAAATACCGACAGATGTATGACAGGCACACGTAGGACAGAAAGATGGATAAATGCAGATGGACAGACAGATGAACTAAAGGACAGCCTACTTGAGACCATATCCCACCACTAACGTGTGGCTGAGTAAAAAAAAAAAAACAATGAAAAACATTATAACAAATATCAGGAAAATACTAAGAAATATTTCTGCAAATTATGTTGCATAAAGTGTACATATAAAACTGTGTTTTCAATGATCTCACTGACAAGAGGGAATTGTGATTAAGCATTAATTAGACTGGATTCATATTAAAGCATATGAATCAGTCTAGAATTTGATTTGGCCAAATATGTTAACTCTTTGCATGCTGGGTAATTTTGCATGCTTTTTTGTCATCTGTGCATTTTTTTCTTTTTTTTTTAAATTATTTTTTTCAAACAAAACTTTCAGGAATACCATCAGAGTGTCAAACAGTTTGGATCCAGATCAGGCCAGACATTTTGTCGGGCCTGATCTGGGTCCAAACTGTTTGCAAAGGTTATCAGCAGATGACAAAAGTTGCCACTAGCAGGGAAAGAGTTAATGAGCCAGTTTCTGGTTTAAATACCAAAATCCACCTGAGAGCCCCACAAACATGCAGTAATTATTCTGGGCCTTTGCTAATTATTTTCATTTTAGTCTACAGTTATATAATACAGTGAAGGCCCTGTTCAGACTACTCAGGCTGATCTGAGCTTATGGTAAATGTACTAAAATTTGGAACACTTTATTCCATACTTTTTTGGCTGATAATTTGCTTTTTATGCATTTGTCTCTTAAAATGCTAAGTGGAATGGCAAACAGTGAAGACCCTGATCAGACTGCTCCTTCAGGAGCAGTCTGATCTGGGTCTGCATTGTTTGTGTATGGCATTTCGTCAGAAACTTTGGCGTTCAAAATTTTAGGACATTTGTAACTGTACCCTATAATGGCATGTACCTAAAGAATCTGTCTCTGTAAGGTACAATTTCAGTTATGTGCTAATTTCTGTATTGTTTTTGTTTGTATGTCCCCTGAAATAGCCACATAATTCAGCAAGTAACATATATACAGTTCACCTAAATTTTCAGAACAAATTTGAAATCAATATGCCACTGTTTAATCTTGAAACCCAATTTATTAGGATTTTATTTTGTACAAATATTGGCAAGGTCTGATAAAAAGGCAGATAATTTAAAAATCAAATGCATTGATTTTATGTCAAAAATAGCTTTTTATAACATACCAGGAATGTGTCTGCCATTAATGTTTTTTTTGTTTTTTTTTTCTGATTGCCATTGTTTCTTTTTTTTTTTCTTTTTTTCCCCTAATTTAGGACTCTGCATTTCATCCAAATTGCCTCTTTAACATTTATCAATTTATGGGCAGATTCAGCAGAATGATGACACACTGATGATATTTTTTTTTTTTTTTTTTTCCTAGAAAATAAAAAATATTTCAAAATGTCATCTGCTAAAAGTTTTACCCAGCATGCAAAGTGTTAACCCTAGTCCTGATGAACCCAGATCTATCCTGCCTTTGCAAATGGTGTAGATCCAGATCAGTTGGCTTCTGAAGAAGCCAACTGATCTGGATCTACCCTGTTTGCCATTAAGTATATGAATTTATATCAACAATCTGGATCAGGTAATCTGATTAGCTGAAAATTAAAAATGGTTGTGGCATCTTAATTTATTCAGCAGGACAAGGGTTAAAAGTAGTACCCTATTTACCCTTAGTATTTGGACACATGAAATCTTTACTATACTTCTCCTAAAATTTGAACTAATCCATTTTACAACCTTTGTAAAAACTGCTGGACATGTGGCAAACTGTGTAGACCTTGTCTAGAAATGATCTAAGTAAACATTGTTTGCTCATGCATGTGAATCACAGTCTAGGTAAGAGTGCGGGTATCAGGTACCGGTAAATGTTTTTCTTATATTTCCACAAAAATGTATGTCGCAGGTATTCATTAGGAGTACCTGGGCATGGCATTTCTCAGTACCACAATGTATATTTTCATAGAGATATAAGAAAAATATCAATACTGTTTGGCTGAAAAAAGTACTATGTCTGGAGCAATGCCTGCATGTCCGACTACATAGGACAAATATTGTAATAACTGTATAAGAGTGCCTTTCCTTGAAAAAAGAAAAAAAAAAAAGACTTAGAATGTCATCTGCTTCAATTTTTCTAAGTGCTTTATGGGTAAATATCCTTTTCTTTTCTTTTTTTTTTTCATAAAATAGCTTCAAAGTGTTTTTACACAAATATCTGGGCAACTAAAACATATACCGTATTCGACATAATTACCGCACTGTGCGCTTAGGTTTTTCAAACTTACAGGACACACTCATTTGTGGTCAAATATGTATCTATCTACTAAGGATACACTATAAAAAAGATCAGAAAAGGACTTATTTAAGGATGACTATGCGAATTTTTCTGACTTTGTTTACAAAGGCATATGTTGTGGGTACTCATTTGAATTGCATCGACTTGTTGATGCAATTCAAATGAGTACCCACAACATATGCCTTTGTAAAGAAGTAAAGAAAAAAGTACACTGGTTGTAATCTGAAGACTACGGAATTTCTTGACTGTGCGCTTATAGGGGTATGTGCGGTAATTAGGTTGAATACGGTAATCTCTCGACTTGTCCAGCACAAATTTCACTTATCTTACTGAATTTCTGCTTGTTACGGAGCTGCTGCTGGGCACAGGATTTTTACAACCCTGGCTTTCTTCAAATGAACCATTATGATGATGCCAAGAACAAAAAATCAAGACAGATAAATATCAAGGTGTCATCTCTGTTCATTTATTCTGAACCACACCTGATTTAATTCCTTTTATTACAACTCGTAATTGAAAAATTGGTGGCAAGCACAGTTTCAATTATTGTATGCATGGTCAATTTCAGCTGGTTATATTTCTGAAGCTGACACAAATCTAATTTTGCATATACATTGTGTTTGAGCTATCTCATGTGAAAACGTGCCCTCAAACAGCAAAGGTCCATATTGTTGCTATTAACTCGCATTAACGGCAAACAGCGCAGATCCAGATCAGTTGGCTTCTTCAGAAGCCAACTGATCTGGATCTACACTGTTTGCAAAAGCAGGGTATATCCGGGTTCAGCAGGACAAGGGTTAAGACAGGTGCTTGCTTAATACAGGTAAATTTCAACTTCTTTGGCTTTGATGAGACAGGTGACTGCTTAATACAGGTGGCCTTTAAGACAGGTTTGACTGTATATGGATCTATAATAAAGGTCCTTATCAGACAGTGAGGTTTCACTAGCCTATCTAGATCTTTACTGTACCCATATGCCCCAAAGACACCTTTTCTAATGGCGTGGCTCACTTCTAAGGAGTGGAAGACTCAGAGGTTTTCAGAGAAAACAGTCTGTGTAACTGTCAGCAATCGTCACATTATCCAGGTCATTCAAAAAAAAAAAAAAAAAAAAAAAAAGCAACTGTAAGGAAGGGCCCTCAGTATTTTTTTTTTTTTTTTTTGGCTTTTTTACCGAACTCAAACCTGAAATAGGACTTGTAGCTTGTAGCTTCAGAAAAAGACCGGCCTCTAACATGAGCAATTCTGTGCAGTCTGATCAAGAGTCTTCACTGACTGCCTTAACCTTTATCTGACTATCTGGACTAATTCAATAGACAACAAATGGATGATATTTTTGTTATTTTCCCCTGAAAACAGGTTTTGACATTTCATGCACATTGTCTCTATGGGAATATATGCATGAAATGTCAAAACCTGTTTTTGTGGAAAAATATCACCAATGTGTTGTCTGCTGAATAAGTCAGTAGAATGGTAAAGGCTAATTTATTCCTAGATTCTGTGAAGGAACTGCTAAGGTCCTAATCAGACTGCAAAGTGTTCACACAGGCTGAACTGGTTTATCCCTCTTTTTACATGATCAGGCTCTGTAACTGACATTTATGAAATAACTTCTCAAAATGTTTTCAGGTCACAAATGAATCATAAAAATGAACTAAATATTTCATACCTGTCATCACTACAACACCTTCAGGTGTTTTGTTAAATTGTGGTTAACTTTTGTTTCTGACCAAAGTTTTTTGTCATTTGAAGGTTGTGCTATAGGCTACAGTAAAGTAATCAGTAGAGAAAAAAACTGGGGTGGGTGGCTATTATTTCTTATTTTTAGATTGCATGATAAATATTTTGCAGAGTGACTGCGGATAAGAAGATCTGGTTCAAAGATGTTGAGAAACCATCTCCAAATAACTTTGCAACTCATCCAGCAGCTTTTTCGAAAGATCAACAGGTAATAAATGGATTTTTAACCCTTGTCCTGCTGAATAAATTAAGCTGCCACACCCATTTTTAATTTTCAACCAATCAGAGTACTTGATCCAGATTGTTGATGTAAATTCATATACTTAATGGCAAACAGTGCAGATCCAGATCAGTTGGCTTCTTCAGAAGCCAACTGATCTGGATCTATACTGTAAGGGCAGAGTATATTTGTGTTCAGCAGGACAAGGGTTAAATTTTAGGATAAGTGTGGTACAAAGCTGTTATCTCTCAATACTAGGTAATTATGGTACTATGATGGTCATTTAGTCGGAGACCCCAAAAAATGGCAAACAGTGCAACCCAGATTAGATGCTGCAGAATGCAACATCTGATTAGGGTGTACACTGTTTGTATTAAATGCAGGAATTTCTATACAACAGTATTAATATAAACTAATCAGACACCCTGCTTTTGGAAATAGACTGGCCTAAAGAAATGTTCAGAAGAGTCCACTCAATGTAAAAAGGTTATAAAACTGGACTACTTATGGTATTTACCATCACCCCTCACTTCTCTTCTCCATATAATCACCACTGAGGTTGATGCCCTTCATTATTCTTATGAAGGGAATTCCCTGTAAAGTTTCAAGAAAATCTACACACAAGTTTTGCAGGGGATGTGATACTGAAATTGAATCCATGGCAACTGGTGAATTCCAGATTTCAAGGTGGCTGCTGTATAGCTGTTTTGGCGGTTCTGACTTAAACCTTATCATCTGAATAACTTAACCTTTACACTGTGTAGGCAACTATGTGCGCCCAGGAGGGGTCTGCCAACTCTAAAGCCTGTCATATTTACTATACACCACATGCAACCATTCAGAGCAAGTGTTCTCATACAGGAGTGAAGCTAACTTCAGCACTCACTTCAACAGATTGATCACAATTTCCTGGAGAAAAAGTCCATAACACCTAAATTATTTCCAGTGAGGAAGAAGTAGGAATAACAGTAGAACCTATGTATGTCACTCGTTTCATTTGCAATAGTACACAGTAGGCACTGGTCTCTTGTAACTTTTTTTTTTTTTAAGTGTCTTAAACAGTTCCTGGTTTACAAGTGACTAGCACGTGACTTTCTAGTCACGTGACCATCCTCTTGCAGGTAAAATGGCCATCTACGATCGGCAAATTATATGAGAAAATTCCATGTAAATTGAGGCAAAATTAAGGGAGTATTTTCTCGAGTAGGGGTACCCCCTCTTACAGGCCTGTTTCATTTTTTTCCTAGCATGCTAAGGGTTAAGATGCCATGCCCACTTCAAATGTCGGCCAATCAGATCGCTTGATCCAGGTTGTTGGTACAAATTCACATACCTAATGACAAACATTGTAGATCAAGATCAATTTGCCTTGTGCTGACTTTTATGGATCTACACTGTTTGCAAAGATGTGGCATATCCAAGTTCAGCAGGATCTGGGTTAAATGAATTTTATTTAGACAAAACTATAGGCCACGAGAGGAAGGCATGTGCATGGTTTTGATAAATTCCTTGTTTTAAAGAGAAGATGTGGTAAGAGGAACAAGAGCTCCGCCAAGCGGGGCATTATACGCCCGTGACAAGTAATATGATGCAGCACATAAACTGGCTCCTGTATAATTCAGTGCTCCGGATATAAACTGTAAGTGAAATTACAAAAAAAAAATTAAAAAAATTTCCATGGGGCATAATCTCTGCTGATATTTGGTGAACTGTAACTTAAGGGTCCAAGCTGGCCCAGAAACTCAGGGAGAAGTGACTTCTCCCTCCTGGGAAAATAGGGAGGTTTGCTGCTTCTAGGGAGAAGTGCTTTCTGACAGAGGACACACCACAGAAGCATGGCTATATTATAAGCTCATATGAGCCTTTGACACACTATTACCTCTAAACGATATGCTGTGAAAAGTTTACAAAACCTTTCAAAGGGGCATAAATCTGCAAATATTTGGTGCACTGTCACCTCGAAATAATATGTGCTGCTCCACATCATCATGTAACTATATATGAAGTTTCAGCTTGATCGGATGTAAACTGTAGGAGGATTTAGCCGGAAACAAAAAATTAATAGAAATTTTCAAAGGGGTTTAACTCTGCTAATATTTGGTGGACTGTAACCTTGAAAGAATATTATGCGCTGCTCCACATCATGGTCTAACTACAAATCAAATTTCAGCTTGATAGGATGTAAGCTGTGGGAGGATTTAGCCGGAAACGAAAAGCTTACTGAAATTTTCAAAGGTGCATAACTCTGCTAATATTTGGTGGACTGTAACCTCGAAACAATATACGCTGGTCCACATCATGGTCTAACTGTACATGAAGTTTCAGCTTGATTGGATGTAAACTGTAGGAGGATTTAGCTAGAATCGAAAAATTAATCGAAATTTTCAAAGGGGTATAACTCTGCTAATATTTGGTGGACTGTAACCTTGAAATAATATGCACTGCTCCACATCATGGTCTAACAACAAATCAAGTTTCAGCTTGATCGGATGTAAACTGTAGGAGGAGTTAGCCGGAAACAAAAAGTCTACTGAAATTTTCAAAGGGCATAACTCTGCTAATATATGGTGGACTGTATACTTGAAACAGTATGCGCTGCTCCACATCATGGTCTAACTATACATGAAGTTTCAGCTTGATCGGATGTAAAATGTAGGAGGAGTTAACCAGAAATGAAAAGTTTACAGAAATTTTCTAAGGGGCATAACTCTGCAAACATTTGGTGGACTGTAACCCCAAAACAATATGTACTGCGCCACATCATGGTCTAACTATATACCAAGTTTCAGCTTGATCGGATGTAAACTGTAGGAGGAGTTAGCCGGAAACAAAAAAGTTTACGGACGGACGGACTCCATACCCCGTAACATAATACGTCCTGTTTTTCAAACGGGCGTATAAAAATTAAAGATGGCTGCCAGCAGACTGGAATCATTCTTGTTCTGATACAAAAAGAACAGGAGAGGACTTACTGGCAGGTTTCAAGAAAAATCTCCTTTGGTCTTAGTGTAGAGGCAAAACAAAGACAAAATGTTTATGGACAGAAAGACGGACCAAAAGACTCACACAGAAACAGCTTTACAGGACAGGAGCCCAGTAGAGCCAAGAATTGGAGATGTAAAAACAAACACTCTTATGTAGGGGATAATAAGCAAACATAATAAATTCATAAGTGGCAAGTTTCATCCAAGCAAGATGATTGTATCTGCTATGATGATTACATTGTATTAGATCAAACATAAACATCTCTATTTGCAGTTTTGATGCAAGAACTACTTATTATTGGTGTACACCTTTAACGCTTAGCACTCTGGCAAAAGTTTTCAGCAGACGACATTTTGAAATATTTTTTCTTATTTTTCCCAGAAAACAGGATTTGACATTTCAAATCCTGTCAAATCCTGTTTTCTGGGAAAAATAAGAAATATATCATTAATTTGTCATCTGCTGAATTTGCATTTAGAGTGGTAAAGATTAATATGCTAAATTTAAATATTCCCTGACAGCATTTGAGAACGTTTTTTAGAAAACAGGGGATGACATTTCATGAAGATCATTTCCTTTGGGACATTCCACATAAAATGTTTTCAGGTAAAAGTATGAAAATGAGAATGTTTTTTGAAACATTGACAATGCTAGGTTTATGTTTGTTTGTTTGTGTTGAGGTTTTACGGCCCAGTCAACCCAATGGGGTCATGTCGAGCGCTGTCAGTTTACAACCCTTGTGGGTCATTTTGTGTCATCTCCCACAGAAAGGGAGAAAAGAGATAGAAGAACATATGTCTTCCTAAAAAGCAACTCATATGCTGCTCAATGAGCAGATGATGTCAGGTTGCAAGTACTGCTCATCAGCTCATAGATAGAATCAATTTACCGAAGTTTTATGACACTCCATTGAGGAGGGACTTGGAAGATATGGAGTGATAGTAATAAAAATGAATTGCAAACTGAACTTGATTGCCAAGATAAGATGCCACAGAAATTAGCATCTGATTTGAGCCCACACTGTTTTCCACTCACATGGCAATTTTTAGACACATTAATTGGTATTAAAATGTATTAATCAAATTTGACAAGTATGGTAAGGAATTAAGGAGTCCCTATTTTTTAAGTAAATATGGTAGGCCATAAATCCCTACTGAATACAACCCATATCACAAATGACAAGACAATCCACTTAACCATAAACCATAATAACGCTAAGTATTAGGACAGACAGACCTTTGCAAATAGTGTAAACCCTGATTAGATGCTGCAGAATATGGCATCTGATCAGGGTCTACACTGTTTTCTATACATACAGCAATATTTTAAACACATAAAAAGGTGGTAGAATAGACTATTTGAAATTTTAGGACAAATATGGTAAGCAGATGAAGTATCACAATATTTATGGTACATACGGTAACCTAAACCCCTTACCGTAATTATCTTAACCCTTTATCATGCTGAAAAAATTAAGATACCACACCCACTTCTTCTTGTCAGCCAATCAGATTGCTTGATCTACATTGTTGATACAAATTCAGATACACAAAATGATATCTGCACTGTTTGCAAAGGCAGGGCATAACCAGGTTCATCAGGACCTGGATTAAAATGTGAACAAGTTGATATGATTATCAAGAGACACAAAAATACACCACAGAAGTGTTGACAGAATGGCAAATAGTGAAGAACCTGATCAGATTCCTCCTTACAATAAAGGTCCAGATAAGGTGATAACTGGGTTGATCATAGGTCTAGATAAGAGTAGGTATCAGGTAAATATTTTTCTTATTTCTCCATGAAAACATATGTTGTGGGTATTCATTAGAAGTGCCTTGCTGAGGTGCTTCTAATGAGTACCCACAACAAATGTTTTTGTGGAGAAATAAGAAAAATATCAACACTTATTGATTGAAAAATGCCTCTTATCAAGAGCTAAGAAGTTTATAATTCATAATATTATTTTATTAGTTTAATTGTAGTTCTAGTTATTAGGGGCCTTGTCTTACATTTTCATGGAGCAACAAGAAAAATATCACTACTTTTTGGCTGAAAAAAAAGTGCATTATCTGGAGGTAAGAGTTTTGCTATTTCTCATGAAGATGATTCCAAGAACAACCAACACCTTTATTTCTGGTGTAAAATTGATTAAAATTATTTCCTGGTTTCTTTATCTGGACCCATGTTAGGAAATTAATGCTTTGCATGCTGGATACAATTTCAGCAGATGACATTTTAAAATATTTCCATTTTTTTTCATAGAAAATAGGATTTGAAACTTCATGCAAATTGCCTCCTACGTTTCTAGGAAAAATGAGACAAATAAGATCAGTTTGCAGTCTGCTAAATC
This sequence comes from Anodontia alba, assembly GCA_964016985.1. Taxonomy (NCBI): domain Eukaryota; kingdom Metazoa; phylum Mollusca; class Bivalvia; order Lucinida; family Lucinidae; genus Anodontia; species Anodontia alba. Next base: position 66,559,864 of record OZ024832.1, read on the forward strand.
TGCCCATAGAGTGGTAAATGTTAACCCTTGTCCTGCTAAACCCGGATATACCCTGCCCTTGCAAACAGTGTAGATCCAGATCAGTTGGCTTCTGAAGAAGCCAACTGATCTGGATCTGCACTGTTTGCCATTAAGTATGTGAATTCATAGCAACAATCTGCATCAAGTAATCTGACTGGCTGAAAATTAGAAGTGGGCATGGCATCTTAATTTATTCAGCAGGACAACGGTTAATAGTCTTATTTGATCTACATTTTTTGTTCCTGCAAAAAATTTCAGCACACAACATTTTGAAAGGTAAAAATTTGTATGAAATTTCAAATCATTATATTTTCTTAGAAAAATAAGGAAAATATCACCAATTTGTCATCTGCTGAATTAACTCAAGGGAGTGGCAAAGGTTAAGCCACAAGCTCACAGTGAAGACAGAGACCCTTTCAAGTGCCTTCTTTTTTAACCCTTGTCCTGCTGAATAAATTGCCACACTCATTTCTAATTTTCAGCCAATCAGATTACTAAATGATCCAGATTATTGATATAAATTCACATACTTAATGGCAAAAGTGCAGATCCAGATCAGTTGGCTTCTTCAGAAGCCAACTGATCTGGATCTACACTGTTTGCAAAGACAGGGTATATCCGGGTTCAGCAGGACAATGGTTAACCTGATGCATTGAGCAAATTCATCAGAAAACAAATTGGAGAATTTTTTTCTTATTTGCCAGTTAAATAAAACTAGACATTTCATGCAAATTGTCTCAATTCACATGAAATGTCAAACCCTTTCTTTCTGGGAAAAGTAAGAAAAATATTCCAAAATATTATCTGCTTTAATTTGTTTCCCTGTGTGCCAAGCAGGTATGATTCAAGGGACTAAACTGCATATTTGTTAATTCAGAAACTGAGACATGATTATTGTTCTTACACATACTATAAATCTGTCAAACTTAAAGTGCAACTTCACACCAGTTCAAAAAATTAGGGACATGTTTAGAAAATCGATTCTCAAAAGCTACATTTTGAAGTGTAAAACTAAAACATTTGTTGCACAAATATCTGTCAAAAAAAAGAGGATGCATCTGTAAGTGTCACACCCAGCTTTCTCCTGACCCCTAGCCTGGCACCCAGTTGGGCTTAAACCCTGTAAAATGCTCAAAGACATGGGCATCATGATTTAATATAATATAAATACAGCTTCATATTAAATACAGGAGTTTAAGAATTTGTACTATTATTTTTAATACATATACTCATAATGAACCCTAACACTTACCATGCTATGGGCAGACTCACCAGACGACAAACTGGTGAAATTTTTCTTATTTTTCCTTGAAAACAGGATCTAACACTTCATGCAAATTGTCTCCTTAGGAAAAATCAAATCCTATTTCTGAGGAAAAATTAGAAAAAATATTTCAAAATGTTGTCTGCTGAGATTTTTACCCAGAATGCAAAGTGTCAATAAATTGCTAATACAACTGCAGCAGATGACAATTTATTGTTGTAGTATTTTTCTTTGTTGTATTTCTTAGAGAAATTAATCTTGAAATTTCACGCGAATCATCTGCCTAGCATTATTATTATTATTTTTTTTTTTTTTTAAATAAAATAAGACTCGACATGTCATGCTAATCATCTCCAAAAAATAATGAAAAATTTTTTACTTATCTGCTGCAATTTTGCTTCACACTTTAGCCTTTACCACTCTCTGGGCAAATTAAGCGAACAACAAATTTATGATATTTTACTTATTTTCCCAAGAAAATAGGATGTGATTTCATGCAATGCATAAACTGTCAAAGCCTATTTTCTAGGAAAAATAAGAAAAAAAAATCAATATATCATCTGCTGATTTTTCTTTTACCCAGCATTAAACTGACTATGATCAATACGAGCTGAAAATCAAGACCCATTTTGGGTTTCTCAACATGTAAAAATAAGTGCAAATACAAGATTGTAACAAAATGGTTAGCTATTTGTGGGATTACAATGTCGATGTTATTCTCGGGAGACGTGAGCTCATCAATTAATCAATGCATTGTTTTGTAGTATCAACATCCCTCTTACAGTATTGAATTTTCTAGGGCAGAGAGAGCAGAAATTTTAACCCTTAGTAACAATTAGCTAAATGTTAGAAGGAGACAAATTTGATACATTTTTCTTGTTTTTTCATGTAAGTTTGTTTGTGTTGGGGTTTAACGACACTTCAACCCTTGTGGGTCATTTTGTGTCATCTCCCAGAGAAAGGGAGAAGAGAGACAGAAGAGATAGTAGAGGAGATGAAAGAGAGGGACAGGAGAGAAAAAGGAAATGAATGAAAGTGAAGAAACAGAAATAAAAACATTCCCCCTCTACCCTTACCTGCTGCAAAGATAGCAACCCTTGCCCAACTGTAAACCAGTATGAGTTGGACGCCCAAGTGATGCAAGATACACGACCCTTAGCCTCACCCAATCACCCCATTGTAAGTAGAACTTGACTATCTGTAATGTCAAGCCCTAGTTTCTTGGAAAAGTATTTCAAAATGTTGACTGTTGATACCTGACTGATTGATTGGCTGAGGTTTTACTGCCCAGTCAACCCATTAGGGTCATGTTGAGCTAGTCAGTTTACCTAACCACACTTGTCCTGGGCAGGCCATTAGTCCTCTAAGGATAACCAGTATTTGTGCACATTCTTTCACCAGAAACTGACAACTGCCCTTCTTGAATCAGCAGAAGGGAGAGAATGACCATAGAAAATATTTCATGATCAGTCGCCACGAAAGAATGTTGGGAGATCAAACCCGCAAACTCCTGATCACCAGTTGGACGTGCATCTGACTGAGCCTACGAGGCCAGCTGTTGATATCTGAATTGCATAATTATTGCATATGACAGTCTACTTTATTTTCATTATCTTACAGAGAAAATAAGAGTTGACATTTCCTGTGAATCATCTGCTCAGGAAATGACAGGTCTTATTTTCTTTGAAAAATAACTAAAAAAAAAAAAAAAAAGGAAAAATCAACGTATTGTCTGCTGCAGTTGTGATTGGCACTGGTAAAAGGTCGACAGACTACCTGGTATGAGATATTCTTTCTTTAACATGACAGGGCTTCACATTCTATATATTCTATTTATTTTTTTTCTTATTTTTGCAGGAAAAATATCTATTGTGAGTATTCATTGGAAGCTTCTTGCCAAAAGGGAGTGCTCCTAATGAGTATCCGAAACATAGGTTTTGGAGAAATAAAAAAGCTTCAATACTTCTCAGAATTACTGTAATTGACCTCAAAACCATATAATGTATTTACCCCAAGTATTAGGGCACCTTATCTACTTACCATACTTGTCCTGTAATTTGAAAGAGTCCATTCTACTACCCTTTGGTGTATCTAAAATATTGCTGTAAGTATGGCAAACAGTGTAGACCCTGATCAGATGCCACATTCTATGGCATCTGGTCTGGGTCTACACTGTTTGCAAAGGCCTATCTATCCCAATACTTAGGGTTATTATGGTATGAGTTTCTCCAGGAAAGAGTTACATTAAAGAATGCAGCATCTGATCAGGGTCTATAGTATTTTCAACCCATCCAGCAGACTTTATACAACAACATCCACAGGTATTACATAAAACTGGCTTGTTCAAATTATGAGAAATTATTAAGAGAAGTATGATAAGGAGTTAAGGTGTCTGAAAGGGTAAATATGGTAGCCATGCTTGCATCTGAAATGCCTCAGAAATCAGCGATATGTTTCTGCTTTTACCTAAATTACATTTTTCATAGCACATCAGTGCATACATGTTTTAACCATATTTACTCTAAACCTTCAAACAGATTGGCCTGAGCAAACAGCATAGTTGCAGCTCAGACATCATGGAATGCATATCTGATCAGTGTCTACATTTTTCCTACACATCCAACTATCATTCAGACATGTCAAAAGGTAGTAAAATGAACTTGTTCAAATATTAGGACAAGTATGTTAAGGTGTTGTTAAGGTGTCCAAATACTTAGGGTAAATACGGTAGTAAAAAAGAAGGGTTACTCAGGGGAAATGTTAAAAAGGAGTATTTGATGGTAATTCTGAGATAATTTTTTTATTTCTCTATAAAAACATATGTTGTGGGTACTCATTAGAAGCGCCTCATCAAGGCACTTCTAATGAGTACCAACAACATGTTTTTATGAAGAAATGGAGAAAATTACCCAAGAATCATCACAAAATACTCCTTCTTAACAATTCCTCTGGAACTGTTACTGTTGTTGAGGAACGCAACAATGGTAACTGCAGCAGACAACACTTTTAAATATATTTGTTTTATTTTTCATAAAAAGTAAGTCTTGACATTTCATGTGAATCATCTGATAAACAGAGAAGATGATTCTTATCAAATGTCAAGACTTACTTCTAAGAAAATTAAAAAAAAAAAAAAAAAAAAAATGAGAATTAAATTAAATGTTGTCAGCTACAAATTTTGCTTGGTGCTTTAAAAGCTAGAATTGGTCATGTACGATAAATGCCCTAAACTTTCAAACATATTTATCCCACATTTTTTTGTGCTAAATTTTGTTTATGCAGTTGTCTCCTCTTTACAGGAGAACTTTTTGATTTAAGGACATAATTTAGAATATTGCAAGCTACACTGGACTGAACACCTTGAAATAGACTTGCCCAAGTCCCTACATTTGTATTTTCCCTCCTTGGTATTGGAAATGTCCATTTAAAAGCAAAATATTGTAACAACCTCATATAGTTTTATCTTTTGTTCATTTCAATAACATTACATATAGATATAGGACTTGATTTTTTCATTATCTTTTTTAATAATTATAACAAGAGGACTATGATGGTCCTATATCGCTCACCTGAGCAAACAGCTTTGCAAACTAACTGTTGAAGTTTCAGCCAAGTTCACTGCTCTAAGATTTTTGTATAAATTTTATAGCCCTACTCCCGAGCGGCTATGTTTTTTTCATGCATCATGACTGCTGGAACTGAATCTTGAAAGAAGGTCACCAAAGGAACAATTCTGCCAAGTTATATTGAAATTGGTCCAGTGGTTTCTGACAAAAAGATTTTTGAAGTGTTTAATATAGCTACATAGGGAAAATAAGCCCCACCCCCTAACGGCCATATTTTTTGAAGAATCATGACAGCTTGAATAAACTTCGTAGAGTGCCACCAAAGGAACATTCCTGCAAGTTATACTGAAATCGGTTCAGTGGTTTCTGACAAGAAGATTTCTAAAGTTTTCTATTTAGATATATAGGGAAAATAAGCCCCACCCCTAGCAGCCATGTTTTTTGCCAAATCATGATTGCTTGAACAATCTTGGCACAGGGTCACCAAAGCATTCCTGCCAAGTAATATTGAAATCGGTCAGGTGGTTTCTGAAAAGAAGAATTTTAAAATTTTCTATACAGATATATACGGAAAATAAGCCCCGCCCCCTGGCGGCCATGTTTTTTGACGTATCATTAGGGCTTGAACAATCTTGGTACAGGGTCACCAAAGCAACATTCCTGCCAAGTTACAATGAACTCGACCCAACGGTTTCTTACGAGAAGATTTTTAAAGTTTTCTATATAGATATATAGGGAAAATATGCCCCGCTCCCTAGCGGCCATGTTTTTTGACGAATCATGCCGGCTTGAACAATCTTGGTAGAGGATCACCAAAGAAACATTCCTGTTAAGTTATATTGAAATTGGTCCATTGGTTTCTGACAAGAAAATTATTAAACTTTTCTATATAGATATATAAGGAAAAATAAGCCCCACCCCTAGGCGGCCATGTTTTTTGATGAATCATGATAACTTAAACAATCTTGGTAGAGGGTCAACAAGGAAACATTTCTGTCAAGTTATAATGAAATCGGTCCAGTGGTTTCTGACAAGAAGATTTTTAAAGTTTTCTATTTAGATACATAGGGAAAATAAGCCCCGCCCCCTGGCGGCCATGTTTTTTGACAAATCCAAATGGCTTGAATAATCTTGGTAGCGGATTACCAAAGAAACATTTCTGCAAAATTATATTGAAATCGGTCCATTGGTTTCTGACAAGAAGATTTTTAAAGTTTTCTATATAGATATATAGGAGAAATAAGCCCCACCCCCTGGCGGTAATGTTTTTTGACGAATCCAAATGGCTTGAACAATCTTGGTAGAGGATTACCAAAGGAACATTTCTGCAAAATTATATTGAAATCGGTCGAGTGGTTTCTGACAAGAAGATTTTTAAAGTTTTCTATATAGATATATAGGGAAAATAAGCCCCGCCCCCTGGCGGCCATGTTATTTGACGAATCCAAATGGCTTGAACAATCTTGGTAGAGGATTACCAAAGGAACATTTCTGCAAAATTATATTGAAATCGGTCCAGTGGTTTCTGACAAGAAGATTTTTAAAGTTTTCTATATAGATATATAGGGAAAATAAGCCCCACCCCCTGGCGGCCATGTTATTTGACGAATCCAAATGGCTTGAACAATCTTGGTAGAGGATCACAAAAGCAACATTTATGCAAAATTATATTGAAATCGGTCCAGTGGTTTCTGACAAGAAGATTTTTAAAGTTTTCTATATAGATATATAGGGAAAATAAGCCCCGCCCCCTGGCGGCCATGTTTTTTGACAAATCCAAATGGCTTGAACAATCTTGGTAGAAGATCATCAAAGAAACATTCCTGCAAAATTATACTGAAATCGGTCCAGTGGCTTCTGACAAGAAGATTTTAAAAGTTTTCTATATAGATATATAGGGAAAATATGCCCCGCCCCCTGGCGGCCATGTTTTTTGACGAATCCAAATGGCTTGAACAACCTTGGTAGAGGATCACCAAAGGAACATTTCTGCAAAATTATATTGAAATCGGTCCATTGGATTCTGACAAGAAGATTTTTAAAGTTTTCTATATTGATATATAGGGAAATTAAGCCCCGCCCCCTGGCGGCCATGTTTTTTGACGAATCCAAATGGCTTGAACAATCTTGGTAGAGGATCACCAAAGGAACATTTCTGCAAAATTATATTGAAATCGGTCCAGTGGTTTCTGACAAGCAGATTTTTTAAGTTTTTAGTTAAAAAATCTATTTTTAGCTCCTGTGACCTAGACATGCAATGGACCGGAACCATTTGAACAATTTTGAAAGAGGACCAACCAAGGATCATTCCTGTGAAGTTTGGTCAAAATCCAATCACTGGTTCAGGAGGAGATGTTGTTTAAAGATTGTGAACGGACGGACGGACGGACGGACAGACGGACGGACAGACGGACGACGACGACGACGGACGGTGAGTGATCACAATACCTCACCTTGAGCCTTCAGCTCAGGTGAGCTAAAAAACAGGAAATCAATGAACAGACTTGGGCAAGACCAACCTTGAAAATACGAAGATATAAACAATAAGAAAGAGTCTGGAGACAGATTAGCATGATCTGTACAAATGCAGGTATAAAAATACTCTTTGGACAAATTCAGCAGAAGACAAATTGGACACAAAGTTGTTTTTCAATTTTTCAAAGAAAACAGGGTTCAAATTTCATGTTTACAATTCACATGAATCTCAAACCCTTTTTTCTGGAAAAGAACTAGAAAAAATACTTTAAAAATGTCATCTGCTGCAACTTAAATCCAGTAGGTTAAAGTTAACTTACCCATTCACAGTACGAATCCCAGCATGACTCCCAGGTATACATGTCTCCTAGTCCAACCCACTCACAGCCACGCTCAGCTCCCACATTACTGCCACTGTTTTTAAAACCTTAGCATATCTTTACAAAATTTGATATGTATGTTCAGCCTTCACTATAATAACAGGTGAAACCAGTTAACCCTAAAAGTACTTAACTAAATAGTAGCAGACGACATTTTTTTTATCATTTTTTCAGAGAAAATAAGACTTGAAGTTTCATGTGAATTGTCTACAAAGCAGACGATTCACATGAAATGTCAAGTTTTATTTTTTTCTGAAAAAAAAAAAGTCATCTGGAGCAGTACTGATAAGCACTTTTAGAGTTAAAACACTAGCCTTTCCTAAAGGAAAAACAGTATCCAAGTGCAGGACAGAAGTGATGGTTTATTCTTCAGAGGAGAAATCCTAAATTATAAATAAGTTTATTCCACTTTTCCCTTTCAGTGCGTCAGGAACTACTTTCATTATCAGTTTGTGGCAAATTCACATCTTCAAGAAATCCCTACTGGAGTGTTTATTAGCAGCTTAAGACTTAAGTCCACTTTATGGCATTTGCATTATGGGAAGTTTCTTTTTCAGGATTCCTTAAAACCAAGTCTGGTGGCCTCCATGGAATGCAATTTGTCGCTTCATTTAATACCAGTAAGGCATTGCCTCTTCAGAGATTTTGTTTTAGAAAATCTTACTGTTTTATTACCCTCAAGAAGTTGACTTTAACCTTTACAACTTAGCACTCTGGGTAAAATTTTCAGCAGTAGTTTTCTTACTCTTCCCAGAAAACAGGATTTGACATTTCATGCAAATTGTCTTCAATGAAGGCAATTTGCATTCATGCAAATTGTCTTCAATGAAGGCAATTTGCATGAAATGTCAAATTCTGTTTTCTGGGAAAAATGAGAAAATCTCATTAATTTGTCGTCTGCTTATTTTAAGTGAAAGTGCGAGCTGCAACAGATAACATTTTGATTTTTTTTTTTTTTTTTTTTTGTATTTCTGAAAAAAGAAGACTTGACATTTCATCATGTGAATCTTCTACTCAGAGATGATTCAAAAGAACTGCCAAGTCTTATTTTTTCTGAAAAAACAAATATGAAAAAAAAAATCAAAATGCTGTCTGCTACAATTCTGCTTAGAGCTTTAAAAATTAAATATAAGAAGTAAACATTTCACTATATTTACCCTAATTATTTGGACACTTTAACTTCTTACCATACTTGTCCTAAACTTGAACAGGTTCATTTCTATACTACCTGCTGATGTGTCTAAAACTGTTGGATAAGTGACAAATATTGCAGGTCCTAATAACATGTCACATTCTGGGTCTGCACTGTTTGCTCAGGCCTGTCTGTCCTAATACTTAGTGTGAATATGATAACCTTTAGCAAAAGACACATTCCGGCAACTTTTGACTTACTTTACCAAGAAAATAGGGTTATACATTTCATGGAGATCACTAACACTAAAATAATATCTAACATTATTTTCTAAGAAAAATAAGAAAAAAATATGTAAAATGTAGTTTGCCAATATTAAAACTGGTATGTCAGCCCTTGCCATACTGAATAAATTAAGATCCCACTCCCACTTCTAATTTTTAGCCAATCAGATTACTTGATCCAGGTTGTTGATACAATTTCACATACTTAATGGCAAACCATGCAGATCCAGATCAGAAGCCAACTGATCTGGATCTACACTGTTTGCAAAGACAGGGAATATCTGGGCTCAGCAGGACTAAAGGGTTAAAAGAGACAAAATCTGCTGATAGTAATTAGTAATTTTTTTAACCCTTACGTGTCAAGCAAAATTTAGCAGACAACAATCTAATTTGGTTTTTCTTATTTTTCAGAGACAATAAGGCTTGACATTTTGAATCACATGAAATATCAAGCCTAATGTTTTTATGTGTATCATCTGCTGAGAAGATGATTTACTAAAATATTAAGCCTTATTTTCTTTGAAAAATACTAATATCAATTTTAGAATATTGTCTGCTACAAAGTTGCTTAGTACTTTAACCTTTGTCCTGCTGAATAAATTAAGATGCCAGGCCTCCTTCTAATTTTCAGCTAATCAGATTACTTGATCTGCATTTTTGCTATAAATTCAACTACTTAATGGCAAACAGTGCAGATCCAGATCAGTTGGCTTCTTCAGAACCCAACTGATTTGGATCTACACTGTTTGCAAAGACACGGTATATCCGGGTTCAGCAGGACAAGGGTTAAGGGTTACAGCAATCCTATTGTTCAGAAGACCAGTTTATACAATCCACTGATGTAGAGTAAAACATTGATTTAGTTCCATGAGAATCTAATTAGCCATCCAGCAAATGATCTAATTTAAATTCTGAGCAGTTTATTTCTAACTTTTACAAACATTATCATTTCACAATTATTATGAATCAATATAACAGGAGTCAGCCATGACAAAAGAATCTTTAACCCTTGTCCTGCTGAACCCGGATCTACCCTGCTTTTGCAAACAGTGTAGATCCAGATCAGTTGGCTTCTGAAGAAGCAAACTGATCTGGCTCTGTACTGTTTGCCATTAAGTATGTGAATTTGTAGCAACAACCTGGATCAAGTAATCTGATTGGCTGAAAATTAGAAGTGGGTGTGGCATCTTAAATTATTCAGCATGACAAGGGTTAATGGTATTTTTTTTTTGTTATTTTTAATCCATTCTAGTCTGAAAACCCACAAAAGGGTAACTGACAAACAGTGCAGACCCAGATCAGCCACTGCAGAATGTGCATTAAATACTGGAAATTCTATAAAACATAGTTATAATAAACACTGACCAGCTAACTAACTAAACACTTGCTATTGGAAACAGACCAATCCAAAGAGTTGTGGCAGGAGAGTCCATTTGACTTAAATGGTTTAAAACAAAAATGTCTTGTAAAGACAATTCTAACTAGTACCCACAAGATACATTTTGATGCAAAAATAACAAAAATCCCTTTTACCATTTGCCCACAGATTATTGGAAAAATGCAACATATATTTCAGTTGGTTGGGTTGGTGTTTAATGGCCCAGTCAAAACTATTAAGGTCATGTCGAGCCAGTCAGTTTTCCAAACCACACTTTTCTTGGGCAGGCTTAGTCCTGCAAGTAGTTAACCAGTTCTTTTACACATACTTTCACCAGAGACTGACAATTGCCCTTCTTGAATCAGGAGAAGGGAGAGAATGACTGTAGCAAATATTTCAGTGAAAAATAATAACAGAATAAAATCAGTAAGTCTAAAAGTTGCCTGTGGAAACAAAGAACACATTACAGACAGAAAATGGGTGTCTTGGGTTTACTGGGACTCTTCATAGGCAGTAATGAAGTTCACGACACTGCATACACCCTCTAGCCTATACATGAGCAGAACTTCATTCAAAGATACCACAATGGGTCCAAGGATTCCAAAGGAAATAAAAATGTAATCTTTACTAAGCCTTTTTATGATGTCGCCAGGTTCCATAGTGCAGTTGGTACCACAGCTGATGGCAGATCCAGGGGTCACGATTCAAATCCCAGCCCAGCCACATAACTTTCATGGAGATTTCATGGAGATTAATCAAGAAAGCATTTCTATGGTCATTTTCCATTTTGATTGATTCAAGAAGGGCAGATGTCAGTTTGACTGGAAAAAGTATGTGTACAAGAGTTCACCCTTAGAGGACTTACCTAGCAAAAAGTGTGAATAGGTTTACTGACCAGCTCATTATGACCTCAAGTGTTAACAGGGCTGTAAAATCTGCCAGGTTTATCCAGTTCCTTAACCTATACCACTCAAAACATTTCTATTTTTCCAGAAAATAGTCTTTGACATTTCATGCAAATTGTCTCAAAGGCTATTTTCTGGGAAAAATAAGAAAAAAAATATTTTAAAATGTCTTCTGCTGACACTTTTCCCAGCATGCCAAGCGTTAAAACATCTATAGTAACAGCAGCTCCAGCTGGTGACTATATTTCTTTCCAAATTTTCCAAAATCTGGCAAATCCTAAAGAGTTCTTATCATCTGCCATACTTATCAAAGTTTGTTTAAAATGATCCATAAGCAAATACTTTGTCAATAAACAAAAACTCCTAATGATGACATCTCAGAGAGGGATCTAGTAAATATTTGAGTTTCTTACTCCATAAAAAATAAACTTGGCAAGACATGAAAAGAAACAGCACTAAATTAAGCACACCCAGTTGACTGGATTATCATGTGGAACACTTAATTTTTAGCTGATTTTTGTAGAACTATAATCTTCCAAAAATACTCTTACATGTTCTGACCGCATCCTTAGGAACATATTTTTGCTAATCAATATGATTTTGGTGAAAATTTAAAGGTCCATACCTGAGCTTCTTTAAAGGCACCATATTCCTCAAAAACAGACATTTTTTTTTATCCAAGAAAGTTTTAATAAATTGATGTATGGTATTAATACGATCACAAAATGTGGCATCTGACAGTCTGTAACATTTTAGTTAGTCTCTCGTTTTTGAAGTGGATCAAAAATGAAATGATTTTTATGGTATCTCTCAATTAATGTTGGCAACATTGATTCAGAGATATGATAAAAAAATCATGGAGCCTTTCAGATGTAACATAAATCACAGGAGCTTCTCATTTGGTCAGAACTTTCACGGACTGTTGTTTTCATAATTATATTCTCCATAAAATTTATTAGAATAAGTGTTCTGACACTGAAAGTTTCACAAAAATAATTTGGCTATGTACTAAAGTTAGCTCAAGGGAGACAATTATGTTATCAATTAAATAGTGAATATCATTAATAATCGAAAGGCTTTAAAAGCCTTGTGGTGTAAATTGTATTTTTATATATTTTTATGATAAGCATATTATACAGTGGAACCTTCACTAACAGTTACCTCTGAACAGACAATCCTTATAACAGCTACTATTCTGGGCCCAGTTGTTCAAAACTAACAATGTCGTTAGTTAAAACTTTGATCATTAAATATGGCATATATGCTAATATTTTTGCTGAAAAAATGTGAGTAGCTTTTAAAAGCTACTCACATTTTTTCAGCAAAAATACCTGTGAATTAGATATTGTACTTACTAGAATAGTTAACATTTTGACCACTAACGAGCTCCTTAAGCTAATGATGCTTTGAACAGCTGGGTCCTGATTGCCAAAAATGCTGTTCAGCTCTACAATAAATTGCCTACAACAGCCACCTCCATACAACAGCTAGTTTTATGTTATCCCACTGACGGCTCTTATACTGAATACTTCTTTCACAATGAGCGTTGATTCTTTAAAACCTAGTCAACAAACTACCTATTTTAACCCTGGTCCTGCTGAACCCGGATATGCCCTGCCCTTGCAAACAGTGTAGATCCAGATCAGTTGGCTTCTGAAGAAGCCAATTGATCTGGATCTGCACTATTTGCCCTTCAGTATGTAAATTTATACAAAAAATCTGGATCAAGAAATCTGATTGGTTGACAATTAGAAGTGGGTGTGGCATCTTAATTTTTCAGCATGACAGGGGTTAAACAAAATGTTTTTCTTTCATAAGATATTATTCCTTACATATAATTCAAAACAACATTCCTTACATGTCAATAGAAAATCAGGTTAGAATGACAGTGATGACATGATGGTTTTTGCTCCTTCGAAAGTAGCTCAGGTATGACAACCTTTAATAAGTTTAAATCTTTCATAGCACATTTCTTACTTTCTTGGTTTTCACCAAATACCTCTCTGTCATTTCTTCTAAGTCATATCAGTATCATAGAGATTATTTTATATTTTTACAAAACAAATACGGTAAACAGTTAATACTTAACATGCTGGGTAAACATTCAGACATTTTGAAATGTTTTTCTTATTTTTACCAGAAAACAGGCTTTGACATTTCCTGAAAGTTGCTCTAAGCAGACAATTTGCATGAAATGCCAGAGCTTATTTTCTTGAAAAAATAAGAAAAGCACCATCAATTTTTTTGTCTCCTGAATTAACCCAGAGAGTGGTAAAGGTAAATAAATCCAATTTTTCTTTTATATTGCAAATAAAAAGCTTATACACTATCAGCTGTTTTTATTACCAATAATTTTTTGCTTCTGATAAAAACAGATTATATATTAGATATGATAAAATCCTAGCAGACAAAACAGTGAAAGAAAGCCACTGATCAAAGGATTGCAGCTTGAATTTTAGCCAAGAAAACTAAACAGGAAAAATGAAATGGTTTGAAGGGCAACCTGGGAAAACCTATATTCCACAGCCTTAACCCCAGAGCACTGTAATACAGAGGAATTGTTAAGGAGGAGTATTAATTTTAGTGAAAATTCTGGGACAATTCTTCTTATTTCTCAATAAAAACATAATGTTGTGGATAATCATTAGAAGCCCCTCACACTGAGGCGCTTCTAATGAATATCCACAATATATATTTTTTTGAAGAATTGGAGAAAATTATCCCATAATTATCATCAAATTCTTCTTCTTCTGAATTATTACTCTGCTATAAAGACTTTTTTTTTTACCCAAAACTATTGATACTTTTCTTATATCTCCATGGAAACACACTGCAGATACTCATTAGCATCAACTTACAGAAGAAATTCTAAGTACCCACAATATTAATTATAGCTCAAGATAAGAGGGGTATTCAGATATATATATTTTTTTATTTCTATAATAAAACATACAGCTGCAAAATGAGAAAGCATACCATTTATGCACCCAGTTAAGACTGAAATCAGCCTGCACATCCGGACTCTCAAAGTCTGATCAGTCTTTGTTATCTGCATGAAGAAAACCTGCATCCTTGGCTATCCCAAACTGTGCCCAGTAAAGATTCTGATCAAATTGCACAAACGAAACTGAACAAATCTTTGATAGGTGCACATTAGACTGGCTCCAGTTTCCAATGACTAAATATTTTTTTCTTATAATCCTGTTTGATAATCCACTAAAATAAAACCAAAATAATATCATGACTATAAAGGCTGGTCACTAGTGACCAGCCTTTATAGTCATGATATTATTTTGGTAATTTACCTTCCTCACTAGATGCACTAGTGACCAGCCTTTATATTACTTCGGTTTTATTTTATGGATTATCAAACAGGATTATAAGAAAAAATATTTAGTCACTGGAAACTGGAGCCAGTCTAGGCTCACATGCCCTAAGGTAAACTTTCTGATGTTGCAGCTCATATGTTGTGGTATTCATTAGAAGCAAAGGCGCTTTTAGTCAGGACCCACAGCACGTTTTCTTGTCTCTATGAAAAAATGTGTTGTGGGTACTCATTAATAGTGCCTCAGTGAGGTGCTCCCAATGAATACTCACAATATGGTATATGCTTTTGCGGAGAAATAAGAGAAACATATCAACTTTTTGGGGAACAAAAATGTGCGATATCTGGAACTTTGAATTAATAGGAAAATCTTCCTCTGAACAAACGTCAAAAAGATTGCCTTTGGAAACAAAGAACACACTACAGATTAGAAAATGGCAGTCTCAGTTTTATTGAGACTCTTCATAAGCAGTAATGAAGTTTGCAACACTGCTTATGCCCTCTAGTGTATACATGAGCAGAACTCCATTTTCAAATATACCACAATGGGCCCAATGTTCCCAAAGGAAATGAAATATAATCTGAACCAAGCTGTCCACTTATCTGAGGCAATGTCCAAGGACACCTGTACAGATATTATGCAGAGTTTAAATATGATATTGTGCGAACAGAGAAGTCTCTGGTCAGACTGCACGTCTGTGCAGTCTGACCAGGGTCTTCCTGTTTGCAAATGGTATACAGTAGGTTTTCCCATGACAGGGCTCATTCACCTAATTAGCCAAAAAAACCTTCAATGAAGCCAAGAAATAGGCTGTCGGAATCATTCAAGCCTATTCTTTTACCAGAAAATTGAATATTTTTGGAAAACTGTCAATTTCTACATGTTCCATCGTAGCAAAAATAGACACCTGACAAAAATATATTGGCCAGAGTTCAAGATAGCATGTAAATGGAATATTTCTTATTCTACCATTTTTTTTAACTATCTCACTGAACGGCCCTGGGCCAAAGGGGTTAGGGCAAAATATCAATGTGGTACAGCACAACTGTAACAAGTGCATAAGAAACATATACAGCAAATTTGGCTGAAATCCATCCAAGGCATATAAGATAAGAGCTTGATGATGGTTGGTATTTTACATCTCTTTCGACATTGTTTTAGTCCTATCAGGATGATGGCAGGCTCTATACATTGGTGCCATACAGCTGCCTACAGTGGGATTTGAACTTGAGAACTTGTTATCTAAAGTTGGGATACTAACCATTCAGCCACCCAGACACTATACAGATGGATGGACCGTTAGATGGATGGCAAAAATTATAACCCAGATTTATTAATCTTTTGATCAATGCCTTCAGCCCAGGAGTTGGATTTGGGGTAGGTGGGATGTATTGCTGCATGACTGTAGCACAGGACGAACATATACAGCAAATTTGGCTAAAAGAACTTCGAACCATCTAGGAGACAACACTCTGCTTATTTTATCATGAACAAGCCAATGGTTAAAAGACTCAAGTATCAAATGAGCCAGGGCATGACAAATATTTCCTACAAAATGGCATGTGTGCCCAGTGAAGACTCAGACCAGCCTGGACATCTGCCCAGGCTGATCAGTCTTTGCCATGCAGTCAATGGATAGCTAAGTACCCAAGCTTTCTTCATGCTAACAGCAGAGACTCTGATCAGACAGGGCAGATGCCCAGGCTGATCTGAGTCTTCACTGGGTGCACATGCCTTTTTTGTAGGTTTTGTCATGCGCTAAAATAGAGTTAGAATATTTAATGGTACATCCTATAGTAAATCATTGAAACTCCTGCTGATACCCACTACCAAACAAAAATCAGAAAAACTAAAGCCACCCTTGATTTCCCCCAGGACTTGTTCTTTTTCTATTATACTCAACTGTTTTATTATTAATCTAACAACTATGGCAAATTTATTACAAGATTGGAATGTATAATAATGGAACAGGTCTGGAATATATTAGAAAGAGAAACATTAGGAGTATGAATGTCAAGAACCTGAGAGCTGTTTGTTCTTGATGCATGAAAGAATAGGATTAAATCTGAACAGATTCCAAACACTGAATTTATTATGGTATTTCAAGATGTGGTCTGGTAATTCTGTCTGAGGGTTTAATCAATCTATAGAAGAAATCCCATATCGTACCCTCAACTTACTACACATACAACCCCCAGAGAATGGATTCTTCCATTATGTAAGCTGGAATGGTCTATAAATCTTTTAAAGGTGTTTATACAGAAACTGCTTGCTCAGGCCTGTCTGTTCCAATACTTATGTTTAATATGATGCATAGAAAATACAAAATAAAACCAGAACAGTGTATTCTAAAACCTAAAGTCTGATAAGATTCATAAACTGGTTTTGAGATTGAAAAGCTTTATTTCTATAATAGCATTATTTTAATTTTGAAAATTGGGTCAAGGTCACCAAAATATAATCAGCAATTAAAAGATCATTCAGTTATACTATACACCAAGCCCCATGAGAATCCATTAACTGGTTATGGAGACAATGCTTTATTTTGATAGTGTAAGTTCCATGGTAACTTGAAATTAGGTCAAGGTCACCAAAATATGATCAGTAACTAAGATCATCCAAGTTATACTATAGTTGAACCTCAATGGTTCGAACATCTTTGGGACCATGGAAATTCGTTCGAGACATGGGTAGTTAGACACTGAGGGTTAATCATGGCACCAGTTCAGGAAGCAAAAAGAGGATTTAGGGAAATCTTTTTTATTTTCTACAAAGTGATTATATGTTGAGTGTATTCATTAGAATTACCCCAATGAGGCAATTCTAATGAGTACACACAACATACAATTCCATGATAAAATAAGAAAAAATCCCTAAATATTTGTTTTCTTGAGCTATTGGAAGAATTTTGTTGGGACTGAAAAAAGAGTTTGAATCATTCATGGTAAACAAGCCATCAGTGTTCAAGCCACTGAGGTTAATCTGTAAATACCAAGTCCAACTAGAATCCATGAACTGATTATAGAGACAGAGAGTTGAAATGCTTTACACAAGAAGTGTAGGGCTTGTAGTGACCTTGAGAATCAGAGCAAGGTCACCAAACCCTAATCAGGTCATCATCTTGTCCAAATGATATATCTATACAAATCTAGTAAGAATCTGAAAACTAGTTCATGAGATATCATGCAGAAAAAAAGTCTGCTTAAAAAGTTTGGTAAGGAACCACTTACTGGTTCATGAGATATCACACAGACAAGATGATGTAGTCCCAATGATATATCTATGCAAATTTGGTATGAATCTATTTACTGGTTCATGAAATATTGCACAGAAAAGAATGTGTCATGCTGACACTGACAGGATCTGCACCAGAAACAGTATTCTCTCCCCCCCCCCCCCCCCCCCCCCATTTCAGTGTGTGTGTGTGTGTGTGTGGAGGGAGACATCTATTCATGTACTTTGTAATAGTTTAAACTGTTAAGTTTAAACTGACAAGCAGCTAATGTTCATTAAAGCATCTTAATAATTTAGCTAGATTATCTTAGCCAACATCTACCATATTCAACCTAATTACCGCACTGTGCACCTAGGTTTTTCAAACTTGCAGGCCACACTAATTTGTGGTCAAATACATATCTATCTACTAAGGATACACTATAAAAAAGATCAGAAAAGGACTTATTTAATGATGACTATGCGAATTTTTCTGACTTTCTTTACAAAGGCATATGTTGTGGGTACTCATCTGAATTGCATCGACTTGTCGATGCAATTCAAATGAGTACCCACAACATATGCCTTTGTAAAGAAGTAAAGAAAAAAGTACACTGGTTGTAATCTGAAGACTACGGAATTTCTTGACTGTGCGCTTATAGAGGTATGTGCGGTAATTAGGTCGAATACGGTATATGATGCTCCCTCCCATTAGGAATTATCAATCCACTGTCTGATTTATCCCCATGAGCAGCATACTTTAGTAAATGTTTAGGAATTCATAGCAATATTCTGTCAAGCAGCACTGCAAAACAGGTAAGGTATTTTCTGGCTGGAATGCAAACATTAAACATGTGGTCAGTGTTACAGACAAAATGACCTTTTTCATCTAGGTCAATGGGGCAATGACACCTGCTGATCTTCCAATGGAGCACCATAGTCTAATGTCCAGCAGAAATAGCTTGCTAGACAGTTTAGTAGGGGAATATTTTCAACAGAAAAAAAGCTTGTGGTGCCCAATCTAGTAAAGATTTAAACCCTATCTTTAAGAAGCAGGAGGCCTTTCTGTACAAGGTTCATCAGAGGAAGACTTTAATCCTGTTTTATGATTCAGCAGGCATATATGTACATGGTTCATCAGAGGAAGCTATAAACCCTAACCTAGACTGGCTCCAGTCGTTTTTGTTTTATATCTATTTCTCTCTTTCTCTACATTATTTTTTTATCATGATCCTCTTTAATCCAGCTTCAAGTTACCTATGGCTGAACCAAGGGACTGAAGTAAACAAAAATTCTACAAGCTATACAAGTGTTGTGTCCCCTCAAAAAAAACAAGAGGGCCATGATGGCCCTGTAACGCTCACCTGAGCAACATAGCACTTTGAGAGCCTGATCTATAACTGATCAAGGCAAACATTCTGATCAAAATGATTATAACAAAGTGTTCTGCTGATTTGGCCCGGTGACCTAGTGTTTGATACCACATGACCCAGTTTCGAACTTGACCTAGAACTCATCAAGACAAACATTTTGTGCAAGATTTATGATGATTGCTTGAAAAATGTGACCCATAGAGTGATAACAAGATTTTACGCTAATTTGGCCAGGTGACCTAGTTTTTGACCCCAGGTGTTCCAGTTTCGAACTTGACCTAGAAATCATCAAGACAAACATTTTGAGCAAGATTCATGATGACTGTTTCAAAAATGTGACCAATAGAGTGTTAACAAGGTTTTCTGCTGATTTGGCCCGGTGACCTAGTTTTTGACCCCAAGTTACCCAGTTTCAAACATATCCTAGAACTCATCAAGACAAACATTTTGAGCAAGATTCATGATAATTGCTTCAAAAATGTGACTGCTAGAGTGTTAACAAGGTTTTCTGCTGGTTTGGCCTGGTGACCTAGTTTTTAATACCACGTGACCCAGTTTCGAACCTGACCTAGAAATCATCAAGACAAACATTTTGAGCAAGATTCATGATTATTGCTTCAAAAATGTGACCGCTAGAGTGTTAACAAGGTTTTCTGCTGATTTGGCCCGGTGACCTAGTTTTTTACTCCATGTGACCCAGTTTCAAACTCGACCTATAAATCATCAAGACAAACATATTGAGCAAGATTCATGATGATTGCTTCAAAAATGTGACTGCTAGAGTGTTAACAAGGGTTTCTGCTGATCTGGCCAGGTGACCTAGTTTTTGACCCAAGGTGACCCAGTTTCGAACTTGACCTAGAATTCATCAAGACAAACATAATGAGCAAGATTCATGATGATTGCTTCAAAAATGTGACCGCTAGAGTGTTAACAAGGTTTTCTGCTGATCTGGCCCGGTGACCTAGTTTTTGACCCCAAGTGACCCAGTTTTGAACTGGACCTAGAAATCATCAAGACAAACATATTGAGCAAGATTCATGATGATTGCTTCAAAAATGTGACCGCTAGAGTGTTAACAAGGGTTTCTGCTGATCTGGCCAGGTGACCTAGTTTTTGACCCTAGGTGACCCAGTTTTGAACTTGACCTAGAATTCATCAAGACAAACATAATGAGCAAGATTCATGATGACTGCTTCAAAAAAGTGACCGCTAGAGTGTTAACAAGGTTTTCTGCTGATCTGGCCCGGTGACCTAGTTTTTGACCCCAAGTGACCCAGTTTGGAACTTGACCTAGAATTCATCAAGACAAACATATTGAGCAAGATTTATGATGATTGCTTCAAAAATGTGACTGCTAGAGTGTTAACAAGGTTTTCTGCTGATCTGGCCAGGTGACCTAGTTTTTGACCCCAGGTGAAACAGTTTCGAACTTGACCTAGAAATCATCAAGACAAATATATTGAGCAAGATTCATGATGATTGCTTCAAAAATGTGACCGCTAGAGTGTTAACAAGGTTTTCTGCTGATCTGGCCCGGTGACCTAGTTTTTGACCCCAGGTGACCCAGTTTCAAACCTGACCTAGATTTAATAGCGGCAAACATTTTGAGCAAGTTTCATCAAGATTGGGTCAAAACTATGACCTGTAGAGTGTTAACAAGTTTTTCCTTTGACTTGACCTGGTGACCTAGTTTTTGACCCCAAGTAACCCAGTATCAAACTTGACCTAGATTTCATAGAGGCAAACATTCTGACCAAGTTTCATCAAGATTGGGTCAAACTGTGACCTCTAGAGTGTTAACAAACTAATTGTTGACGACGAATGACGGACGACGGATGACGGACGACAGACGACGGACGACGGATGACGACGGACATAGGGTGATGACAATAGCTCATCCTGAGCTTTTGCTCAGGTGAGCTAAGAAAAGAAAAATAAAGAAAGGGTCTAGGGCCAGACTAACCCTAACCCTATGATCCAGCAGGAACTTGTGTACATGGTTCAGCAAAGGAAAAACTAATCTTACTCTAGTATCCAGCAAGCATTAATTTTGTGTACATGGTTCAGAAGAGGAAAATTTAAACTCTAACTCTAGTGTCCAGCAAGCTTTTTTGTGCACATGGTTCAGAAAAGGAAACTTTTAACTCTAAACCTAGTATCCAGCAAGCATTAATTTTGTGTACATGGTTCAGAAGAGGAAAATTTTAACTCTAACCCAAGTATCCAGCAAGCTTTAATTTCGTGTATATGTTTCAGAAGAAGAAAATTTAAAGTTTAACTCTGGTATCCAGCAAGCACTGATTTCCTGAACATGGCTCAGCAGAGGTAAATTTAAACTCTAACTCTAGTATCCAGCAAGTATTAACTTTGTGTACATGGTTCAGCAGAGGAAAATTTAAACTCTACCTCTGGTATCCAGGAAGCATTAATTTTGTGTACATTGATCAACATATGAAGATTAAAATCCTCTCCTATGGTTCAGCAGGAGTTCGTGGAACACAGTAAAGCAAAGAAAGATATAGACACTACTAAATGGTCCACATATCAGTAGAAGAAGATTTAAACACAAAATCAGACTGCAAAATCACTTCTTACTGAGATATGACCCTGCCTTAGCAGTCAGGGGCAAAAACTCAGTGTGGAGTTGCATGATTCCAGCATATGAGGCAGATCTAAAGGCAGATTTAGTGCAAACATGAGTGAAATCCATCCAATAATGTAAAAGAAGATATAGTAAATAAGTCACTATCAAGCTTTGTAAGTTATTTCGTGTTTGTGTTTCTTTCCCTTTGATGTCTCTGATGGAAGGCATGGGATAACTGTATCAATTCCTGATCATTGCCTTCCCTTCTATTTTGCCCCAGCTGCCAGGGGATGGAGACAAAAAAAATAAAGAAAGTATGGTTGACCTATGGTTGACAGTGTGGGCAGAGATACAGCAACTGACAAAAATCAGTACCACAATTTGACCTTCAAATCCTTGCCCTGGGCCCCAAGGGTCAAGGACAATAATAATTCTAGTAATGTATGACCCTAGCCATGAGGATACTATTGATCAAATAGGTTGAAATCTGTCAGAGATGGACTAATGAACAAAAAACAGTATCAAGAGTGGACACTCTGACCCTGAGGTCAAGGGCAGTAATCACTGTAGTATTGAATGACCCTAGACATAAGGCTACTATACAACAAATGTGGTTGAATCTGTCCAAAAGTTTAAGTAGTGACCCTAGACATAAGGCTACTATACAACAAATGTGGTTGAATCTGCCCAAAAGTTTAAGTAGACATGGGGAAAGGACAGAGTCAGGACCAAGAGCTGACCTTTTGTCCCCGCCCTCCCCCCCACCCCCCCCCCCCCCCACACACACACACATACACACGCCTTGGGGTCAAGGGCAATAATTGCTGTAGTACTGTATGACCCTAGACATAAGGATACTATACAGCAAATCTGGTTGATTTCTGTCCAGCAGTGGAGGTGGAAAGAGAAATGGACAAAATTCAGTATCAGATTTTGACCTTTTGATCCTAATGTCAGCCTCATGGGGTTAGGAACAAATGTTGGGGTGCATGACCCTAGCAAATAAGGAAGGTATATACAAAACTAGCAAATTTAGCTTCACTGGCAGATGACACCCCACCCCACACCACACAATTTCCTTCTACATCACTGAATGGATTTTAAATTTGAGGTGTATCTTCCCCAAGTCCTACAGTTGTGTACCACCATATCCATTTCTGGCCCAAATTACTGGGGGCTGGGAAAATGGTAAAAAAATAGGTTCACGTGTTTATTTTGTCACTGGGTTGTGATGTTTATGTTTACCACTGGATAGATTGTAATAAATATTCAACACCAACTCAATAAAATGTCACCCTCTCCCTCCCCTACACCCTCCCCAGCATTCCCTCTGAGGGCCATACATATTGGGATAAAAACATCTAGTGGTATTTAAAAACAGTACACAGGTCCAGACAATGTGAAACT
The DNA here is from genome assembly GCA_964016985.1 of Anodontia alba. NCBI lineage: Eukaryota > Metazoa > Mollusca > Bivalvia > Lucinida > Lucinidae > Anodontia > Anodontia alba. Next base: position 66,583,175 of record OZ024832.1, read on the forward strand.
AATTTAGGATACTCTTAATTATGAAATCACACCTATTCAAATATACTGAAAATTTTACCACCAAAAAAAGAAAAATTTCTGATAAAAATTCTGATATTTTTCATATTTATGCTCAAAACATAGATTGTGGGTACTCGTTAGAACTGCCTCACTGAGGCAATTCTAACAGGTACCCACAATCTATGTTTTTGAGCAGAAATAAGAAAAATAATGTATACCCCTTTAAACCCCAGTTTTACTATATAAAAGTGGGGTTCCAGGGGGTCAAAATTATATAGGCATGTTTTCGTGGCAGTGCCCCTAAACAGTCTTTGGGGTTCTCAATGGAATTCCCAAAATAACAAAACATACCTTCTAAATATTCCCTTTTAAATTAGCAAAGACAGAACAGATTATGTACATATGCAAAATGGTCTAGATTTTTGCAGTGACAGTTGCGATTCACAAAAAAATATGTTGGTATGACAGTAAACATAATGTGCTGCTTCGTATAGACACAATCCTTATGACATATTCTACCAGTGTAGATCCAGACCAGCCTATGCATAAGCAGTCTTCTTTGAGTCTCTACCATAGCTCCAGAAACATGCTTTAGAATTGATATTTTTCTTATTTCTTCATGAAAACATAATGTTGTGGGTACTCATTAGAAGTGCCTCACAGAGGCACTTCTAATGAGTACCCATAACATGTTTTGTGGTGAAATAAAAAAATATTTACCTGGATACGGCTTCTATCGAAGCTATGGTTTAAATTGGTCTCTAACATAACATATAGACCTTACACATTCTAACAGTGAACAATGACCCTGATCAGACTGTGCAAACATACAGGCTAATCTAGATCTATGCTGTTTGCTGATGTCATAAGGTTATTTTCTATCTTGAGAGACTCGTACATCTGTGTATTATTTATGTTGCGACTAAACCTATTATAAGCCATGTCATGCACGAAGAGGCCTTAGCATGTACACTATTTACTCTAAATGTTCGGACAGACAAGCCTGAGCAAACAGTGTAGACCCAGATCAGATGCTGCATTATTCAGCACCTTATCTGGGTCTACATTGTTTACCACTCATTCAGCATTTTTGACACATCAACAGGTAGGAAAATTGACTTGTTCAAATTTTAGGAAAAAATATGGTTAAATGTTGAGGTGTCCAAATATTTAGGGTAAATACCCAATGAGACAGCTAAGATCAGCTTGTGCATCTTTTTATAAATTTTCACCATGGGTTTTTTTTTTTTTTTTCCAACTAAAAAGTATGATATTTTTCTTAGTTCTCTATGAAAACAGTGAGGCACTTCTAATGAGTACCCAAAACATATGCACTACAGCTAACCAAAGTGCTTCTAATGAGTACCCACAACATATGTTCATAACATATGATACCCCTCTTATCTAAAGCAAACAGTGAATGCCCCGATCAGACAGTACACATGCACAGGATGATCATGGCCTTCAGTTTTCACATAATTATATGCCAAGGTCCTTTTTGCTTAACCGGTGACCCATGTACAAATCTAATGCAATTTCACATCACATCACATCCTCAAATTCTTTGATTTTTAAAAGCCAAAACAGTGCACATAATCCAATTTCACAGTATTGCATAAAAATCCATACACGGAATTCCTCGACGCCTCCTGAAAGCAAGAATAATCCCCTATTGATTCGCAGAACAACAAGCAAACATTTCGGTATCTCAATATGATCAACAGTTTTCACAAACTTGTCTTAGAAATCTTGCATACATTTATTATCTAAGGCAGGAAAATCCACAAACTCTTCCAGTGTAACCGCCATGTACACAAAAACCTATACCACTCTCTCGGCAAATTCAGCAGACGACAAATCAACAATATTTTCTGATTTTCCCAGGAAACAGAATTTGACATTTCATGCAAATTGTCTCCAGTGGAGACAATTTGCATGAAATGTCAAATTCTGTTACGTGGGAAAAGTAAGAAAAATATTTCAAAATGTCATCTGCTGAAAATTTTGCTCAGAGAGCTAAGCGACAATAGGATCAATATTCAGGCAATGAGTCTGGGAAAACAGTTATAGCTAACGGTTCCAGTAACTAATGGTCCAATCTATTTTCTTACCTGCCAATACCAAGCTCATCATAACCACCATGCATCTCTTTAGCTAAATATTTGGATACTAATTAACTCCTAAAAATGGTAGCAGACAACATTCTAATCTTTTTTTTCGATTATTTTTCGCAGAAAGACTAGACATATTTGGACACTTTAACCTTTAAAGCAATAAGAAAAATTGCAGCAGACGACATTCTATTTTTTTATTATTATTTTTCAGAGGAAATAAGATGAGGCATTTCATGTGAAATGTCTGCTAAGCTGACAATTCACATGAAATATCATCTGATTATCTCTGAAAAATGAAAACAAAAGTATTTCAAAATGTCTTCTGCTCCAATGTTGGTTGATAATTTAAGCGTTACCTTGTTACCACACTTGTCCTAAAATTTGAACAAATCCATTTTACTACCTGTTGATGTGTCTAAAAACCTGCTGCTGATTGGCCAACAATGTAGATACTGATCAGATGCATTTGTCTGTGTCTGATCTGGGTCTTTACTGTTTGCTTAGGCCTGTTTGTTCAAATACTTAGCCTAAATATGGTAAAGCTAATTGGTGCAGTGACCAAAGGTGCAATCTATTTTTTTACCTACCAATACCATCATTACTTATATGCATCTCTTTAACAAGACTTCTTTATCCCAAAGAAAACAGTGCCCTCCACATACTCCTCCCCCTCCCACCCCCTTAACCAGATACAAGAAATGTCAGAGGATCTGATTTATACAAGAAATGCTACTTTTCAAAGAGGGGTTACAATAAAGAAAACTAGATAGCGCTGTCAATGGCATGCCATTGCAAAATCGCCAGGATCTGTGCTAATGTTGCTATTGTAACCCTCACCATGTGGGGAAGACATGTAGCAAGTTTGGTTAAATTCTGCCTAGTGGTTTAGGAGATAGCATGACTGATGGAAGGACATACGAATGGATAATTATATAACTACTGTGCTTAACCTAAATATTGGGACCCTTGTACTGTTAACCTTTTCTGCCCTGTAGAACAAGACAGATACCTTTGCAAACAGTGTAGATCCAGATGAGATGGCTTGTCACAAGCCATCTCATCTGGATCTACACTGTTTGCCTTTAAATCTTTAGTGTTTGACCAGCTACCCCATTTACAGCAGTGGACAAATTCAAAGCTGGAAGAGGCCACTTCAGAAACTTAGGGATGAAATGGTTAAAAATAGGGTGACTGTATGCTTTCCAATACCAAACAAGGTGGGTATTTGGGCAGCACACCTGTAGTGCACGAGATTTAGGAAGATACTTCCCCTCCCCTCACTTGCACTTCTGACCAATTCTTCATCTTGAAACTCTTCAACCCTTCTGCATTTTTCCCACAAATGCTTTTTTGGCAGACCAACCTTCACCACTCTCTGGATAAATTCACCAGAGGACAAATTGATGATGTTTTATTTTCTCCAGAAAATATAGGGTTTGGAATTTCCATGCAAACTGACTTCTAAGAAGACAATTTGCATGAAATGTCTCACTATTTTCTGGGAAAATGAGAAAAAATATTTAAAAATGTCATCTGCTGAATTTATTTCCTAGATTGCTAAGGGCTGATTACATGATTCACTTTTTTTTTTACTCTCCATCACCATATCTCCTGTTTTCTCAGACAATGCTCTTTTTTCAACCAAGAAGTATTTATATTTTCCTTATTTCTCAACAAAAAATATTATGTGAGTACTCATTAGAAGCACCTCACTGAGGCACTTCTAATGAAAACAACAACATATGTTTTGCAGAGAAATAAGAAAATCATTATCTGGATACCCCCTCTTATCTGGGACTATGCATGATTCTTCTGTTTTCTCAGACAACGCACTTCTTGAAATCGTCGGTTAGTCACAATACATGCTCTTTTCTCTTCTGACAACTCTTGCTCAGATATACTTAAACTGATTCTTTTTTTATTCAACCCTTAAAGTGCCAAGCAAACTTCGTAGCAGATGACATTCTGTTGTGTTTTTTTTTTTTTCAGAGAAAATAGTCTTGATTTATTTCATTAAAAAAAAATAAAAATATTTCAAAATGTGGTCTGCTGCAGCTACAGATGAAGACTACAGCAGATGATACTTTGAAATATTTTTTTATTTCTTTTTTATTTTTTTGATAAAGTAAGTCTTGACATTTCATGTGAATCAACTGCTTGACAAACAATTCACATGAAATGCCAATACTTATTTCTCTGTAAATTAAAAAAATACCAAGAGGCCCATGGGCCATGATTTGCTCACCAGAGTAAAACAGCCGTTGCCATTCTGCAAATGCATGCAACATTATTCCAGTATTGCCATTGCTACTAGGACAGAAATTTGACCTTGCCGCAAAAAGGTCAAATCCTAGGATCATCATTTGAACAAACTTGGTAGAGCTTGTGTCCCCAATGATATATACCAAAATTCAGCCTCAAAGCTTCCTTGGTTCTGGAGAAGAAGATTTATTTTAAGTATTATTTATTTTACCATATATAGGCATGGCAGCCATCTTGTAGAATATTGCAGAAACATTTGAACAACTGACAAGTCTTTAACAGCTCTTTAATAGGAGGTCCAATGTAAAATCTGGTGAAAATTGGTCCAGCGCTTCCAGAGAAGAAGGCATTTAAAGATTACATGATTTTATACATGTATATAGCCCAGAGGCAAGGACAAATAACCCCTGGGGGATAAATTTTGACAGTAACTAAAAAGTTTTACTTCAATCATACACTGTAAGTTTCAGCCATAAGTCTTTAATATATTTTGAGAAAAAGGATTTTTCAACATTTTTCCCATGCAAAAGTATATATATACTGAAAGGAAAAAGAAACGCAGGGTAGAGTTTTTTCCTTCTTATTTTAACCATTTTTTCACTTTTTACGGTGTTTACTATAGCCATACACTTTTACAGATTGTCCTGTGAATGTGAACCGCGGGTATACGAGTCTTTGGTCGATGTGCTATCTACCCAGTGTGTGAAATCATTCAACCATGCACTACACAGTGCATTGCACGGACAATACGGAAAGCCAAAATTTCGTGCAAAACAAGCATGTTTAAACCTTCAGCACAAGATTTCCTCACACCATTTGGTACACTTCAACGATACACAATGCTCTTCGATTCTTTTACCGATTTTTCTTTTCATTTTTACGCTACTTTGAACTTTTTTCAATCATGGTACGATTGACTGATGTTCAGAGGGGTAGGGCAATTGCGTTGCTGATGCAGGGTCAGAGGCAACAGCAAGTTGCCAATTATTTTGGGGTTGATGTCTCAACAATTGAACGTCTTGTTAGACGTTTAAGGGAGACAGGGCATTTAGCAGACCGATCGCAGTCTGGGCGTCCACGCGTAACGTCGCGACATCAAGACAGGACAATCCGTCTGGCACATTTGTGGAATCGTCTTCTCACTGCTACCGAAACTGCCCTTAATACAGTAGGTACGCATAATCGACAAATTTCTCCGAAGACTGTTGGAAGTCAATTGCGTGAGATTGGTCTTCGAGCTCGTCGTACATACGTTGGTCTGCCTCTGACCCAGGCACGTAGGTTGCGTCGTATGGCATGGTTGACGGCGCATGCGCCCAGGCTATTTCCGATGAGGCAGTGGAGACGAGTTCTTTTTACGGATGAGTCTAGGTTCACTCTCTATCACGCAGATGGTCAACGCCGTGTGTACCGACGTCGCGGAGAACGCTTTGCCGATGCCTGTGTTGCCGAATGGGATCGGTTTGGGGGTGGCTCCGTTATGGTCTGGGGAGGCATTGCTCATGGGATAAAATCACAGTTGATTATTGTTGCGGGCAATATGACCGCAGTAAGGTATAGGGATGAGATCTTGCGTCCTGTTGCAGTCCCGCTTGTGCAACAACGTAATCTGATTCTGCAGCAGGACAATGCCTGACCACATGTTGCCCGAGTTTGTCAGGATTTCCTGGCAAACAATAACATCGCACCACTAGCATGGCCACCGTACAGTCCAGATTTGACCCCAATAGAGCACATGTGGGATGAGCTGGACAGAAGGGTTAGGAAGCGCCGAAATCCCCCCGCAACTCTCGCACAACTAAGGAATGCATTGATCGATGAATGGAATAACATCCTGATGCGAACTGTCAATGCTTTGGTTAAGTCTATCCAAAGGAGAATTAGGGCAGCAATGTCAGCAAGAGGGGGGCACATCTTTCTCTCTCTCTCTCCCTCTATATATATATATATATATATATATATATATATATATATATATATATATCGAGATTCAACCTCAAAGCAAGCTTTCTTGGTTCTAGAGAAGAAAATTTTAAGTGTTTTTTACCATACAAAGGCATGGGGGCCATCTTTTTCAATGGTGCACCACCATTTGAACGAACAAACAGTACCCTTTCGACAGAAGGCCCAATGTGAAATCTGGTGAAAATTGGTCAAACTGTTTCTTAAAGATTACACAATTTTATACATGTATACAGCTCAGGGGCAAGGGAAGATAACCAACCTCCTGGGGATAAAATTTGATTGTAACTAAAAGGGTTAGCCACTTTAAGCATACATTGTAAATTTCAGCCATTTTGAAAATTATTTCATATTTTCCCATACAAATGCATAGAGACACGAATTTGACCTTGCCAAAGGTCAATGGTCAACCTAGGGTCATCATTTGAACAAACTTACTAGACCTTGAGTCCCTAAAGCTATATACCAAGATTCAACCTCAAAGCTTTCTTGGTTCTGAAGAAGAAGATTTTTTAGTGTTTTAACCATATATGGACATGACGGCCATCTTACTTAACAGACTGTGACCATTTGTACAATTTTTCAATCCCCCTTTAACAGAATGCTCCACCTGAGGTTTGAAGAAAATTGGCCCAGGGGTTTCAGAGGAGAAGTTGTTCAATTGTGTGGATGGATGGACGGCAAGCCTTCAGCTCAGGTGAGCTAAAAATACTTTAAATGCTCTCTTCTGCAGTTGTGACTGGCACTTTACGGTTTTATAATCAAAAAAGTTTTTTTGTCTGGAGCTATGATAACATGGCATTCACTTTATTAACTTGGATCAATACCATAGTAATCTGATGTGTCTGCGAGAGATACGTATTTCATCCAAAATCTCGTAAAATCTCTGAAGGCCGGCGATAAATATTCATTGAAAATTCGATTCACACTTCACGACTGATGATGCAAAAGAGCAGTATCAAAGCCTGATATAATTCATTCTGCCCTTCAGGCACTAAGCAAATTTGTAGCAGGCGGACATTCTTAAATTTTTTTTTGGTGGAATTTCAGTAAAAATAAGACTTAAAATATCAAGCCTTATTTTCTCTGATAAATAAACACACACATATATATATATATATATATATATATATATATATATATATATATATATATATATATATATATATATATATATATATATATATATATATATATATATATATATTTCAAAGTGTCTTCTGCTGTAGCTGTGACTGGCAGAACTCTTTGCATACTGGGTAATTTTGTATGCTTTTTTGTCGTCTGTTTTTTTGTTTTTTTTTTGTCTGTTTTTTTTAAATTAACATTTTCAAAAAAAATCTTTCAGGTATACCATCAGAGTGTCAAACAGTTTGGATCCAGATCAGGTCAGACAAAATGTCGGGCCTGAACTGGGTCCAAATTGTTTGCAAAGGTTATCAGCAGATGACAGAAGTTGCCACTAGCGGGAACAGAGTTAAATCATAATATCTAATCATGGCACATACCTTTATACATAAGCACTGTTCTTAAATAAACCTTCCAGAAACTTCAAGAACAGTTCTTGAACATTGCAAGATTTTTTACACTGCAGCTGGGCATAATTATTATCACTTTTAGACAATATGTATGCTGGCTTTCTCCAACATTTGAACTAGCCTGCTATTTTTAGCCTGAGCATGTAACCTGAAAGGAGTTGATACAATTTCAAGGGAGAATACTCTGCAAAAATATATAATTGTTTAGCTCCCTTTTGAAAAGGGATCTATTCTAAAATGAAAGAATTTGCTCCCCTTGGGAGCAAATTCTTTCCTTTTAGAGTAGATCCCTTTAAAGAACGGAATTGGAGTACATGATGATGATAATGTGGTGTTTTACATCCCTTTCAACATTATGCAAGTCATATCAAGACAATGTAAGGGTGATAATGAAAGGCTCTGTGTAATAAAGCACATTACAGTCATGAGCTGAAAGGATTGCTGTACAGGAAGTTACCTCCGATAACAAGAATGGCAGATAATCAACCATGCATATTCATTTACCATAAACTCCTCCTTGCCATTATCTGCCATAATAAAAAAAAATGATTAGATTTTAATAATAAGGTGGATCCCACGGTCAGTAGTTCTGTATAATTATGCCTGAAAGCCTTGGCCCCATTAAACCCAGTATTATCATTGTTTTAAAACAACAGAGAGCATCAGCTCCAACTCCAAATATGCTAAAGATGAGAGCAGCAGACAGCAATTAAATATGTTATAATTTTATTTTTCCAGAAAATAGGGTTTGACATTTCATGAAAATCATCTCCTTATGAGATGATTTGCATCAAACGTTAAATTCTAGTTTCTGGAAATTCAATTGAAAGAAAAATATTTTAGAATTCCACCTGCCAATATCTAAATTTAGCATATTATATACAGTTCCAAATAAGATAGATATCCGGATAAATATTTTTCTTATTCCTCCATAAAAAACATATGTTGTGGGTACTCATTAGAAGTGCTTCAGTGAGGCACTTCCAATGAGTACCCACAACGTATGTTTTTGTAAAGAAATAAGAAAAATATCAATAAATTTTGGTTAAAAAGCCTTATTTAGAGCTCTGTATGATGGTTTCTAGCGACTACAAATCAATATGAAAACAATCATTTTGATTTCACTGCTAGATGGTATTATTCTCTAAAAACCATCAGAATATTTTGTAAATCAGCTAATGGCATTCAGCATGCATGAACCGAAAGGCTAAATCCATGTGACTCCTCCAAAAATTCAATTTCACTAAGTTCAAGGCTCCATAAGGAAGGAATAACCAAACTGTGGCATATTTTGAAGTTGAAATTACATACACACACACAGACACACACACACACAGACACACACACACACACACACACAAAACAAAAAAACAAAAAAAAACAAGCAAATACGTTTTATACTGTGGTTATTCATCATAAGAATTTCCTCCGTGAAGCAATATTAGTATATATAAACAACATTTGTACACAAGAAGAAATACCATAGAATCTCATTAACCAATTGTAAGCTGAATAGACTCTCCCACACAATATATTAAAAGAGTCCATTTTGAATTTTAGGTAAGTCCAGCCCCTGGCATCCAGCTATAAGATTTGGATATTCCTGGAGAATAAAAGCACCGCAGGCATAATACCCCGCCATAGCAATTATTTGCTTATGTATTAAAGTTATCGTTGCGAAAATGTCTGGAAAGAAAATGAGGGAGGGACAGATAACAATCCTAAACCAGATCGTGATAATATCAATGGACAGATAACAATCCTAAAGCAGATCTTGATAATATCAATGCATATAGCAAGTTTGGTTAAAGATCCTTGTTATTTACTCAAGTTATCATCCAGAAATGAAAATATGGACGTGTCTCGGGCAGATAACTCCGTAAAAATTTGACGAAATTTGCCCATTAGCAATTCCAAACCAGATCTCCTTACTGTCAATACATATAGCAAGTTTGGTTAAAGTCCCTTGTTATCATCCGGATACATAAATATGGGCGTGTCTTGGGCAGATCACTCCGTACAAATTTGACGAAATTTGCCCATTAGCAATCCCAAACTGGATCTCCTTAATGTCAATGCATATAGCAAGTTTGGTGAAAATCCCTTGTTATTTACTCAAGTTATAGTCCGGAAACGAAAATATGGGCGTGTCTCGGGCAGATAACTCTGTCAAAAATTGACAAAATTTGCCCATTAGCAATCCCAAACCAGATCTCCACAATGTCAATGCACATACCAAGTTTGGTGAAAATCCATTGATGTTTATTCAAGTTATTATCCGGAAACGAAAAATGGACAGGCAGACGGATGGACTCACAGACGACAAACGTGAAACCATAATACCCCACCACTATTGTGTGGCAGCGGGTGCGGTATAAAAATGGCTATTTGCAAACAGTAGAGACCCTGATTAGATGCTGTTTTCTGTAGCATCTAATCTGGGTCTGCACTGTTTGCCAATTACCCTTTCAAGGGTCTCCAGACTACAATGGGTTAAACTGATGTTCATTGTAACACCTTTTGGATATAACACTAATCATACGGGGTATCCAAGTAAATATATGTATATTCCTTATTTCTCCATGAAAACAAATGTTGTGGGTACTCAGCAGAAGAGCCTTAATGAGGCACTTCTAGTGAGCTTGAGTACCACAATATATGTTTAATGAAGAAATAAGCAAAATAATAGCAGTTTTTCCGATGGAAAAACTTGTCATCTAGCGCTTTGGCCAAGCTAGGGATCCCAAATTCTTATTTTCCTATGAATTCTATATATTCAGACAAGGTGACAATTTTGTTATTGTTGCATCAAAAATGTTTTCCTGTTGGTGAGATCACTTCCAATGAGTCAGTGCTATGTACATTTTTTTCCTCGTTAAGAGGCTATTCACTTATATAAAGCCATACTATTCCATGGATCCCAATCAGTGCAGTTTGTTACAAAGGAACCATCGACAAACATACCTCAGCAAACTGTGTGGACTCAGCTCAACATAAAGTGGTTGGGTTTTAATGCTCAGCATTCTGGGTAAAATTTTCAGCATATTGAAATATCTTTCTTATTTCTACCAGAAAACAGGTTTTGACATTTCATGCAAATCCAATGGAGACAATTTGTATGAAATGTTAAATCCTGTTTTCTGGGAAAAATAAGAAAAAATGTCATCAATTTGTCGTCTGCTGAATTAGCCTAGAGAACGGTAAAGGTTAAGTGCATGAAATGAAGATATTTTCTGTTTAAATATTCTCAAACAATGTTTGTTATAATTATGTCTTTATACCAGGAGGTTGGTGGAGAATGTTATTGTGTTGTTGTCACCAATGGTGTCGGCATTGGAATTAGCATGACTATTTCTTGTCTGTATGATATCTGTTGAAAGAATGGAACCTGCATGGATATACCATAATTGTTCAAAAGTTAATCAGGTAATCTACTCATCATCCCCAATCACTATACAAAATAAGGCTTAAAACGCCAAGAAAACCTGCATCTGAAATTGTTGTCTGTTTATGTCGTCTGTTGAATATTCTTGCAAACTTTTCAAACCTTTTTTTTTGTATACAGGCAAACAGTGTGGACCCAGATCAGACTGCTCCTAGAGGAGCAGTCTGATCTGGGTCCACACTGTTTGTGAAAATGACTTTTAAAATCACAAGCAGACGACAAGGCAGACGACAATTGTTGTGATTGGCAGTTTAAGGGTTAAAATATCAAGGCAACAGCTCAAATCTTGCTGACAAGATGAGCGTGACAAATTCTGGATGGAGAAATTACCCAAAAGCAATATGCCTCTCCAACTTCTTTGAAGTTGGTGGCATAATAAAAGTGACGGCCTTGCTCAAAATACATGTACACATATGCACAGGCACATTGGAACTGAGTGTCCAAAACAATGGCTAAAGACCCTTTTTGTCTCGATGCCACAAACTATTGATTCTGTGGTTTCTATTGATTTGGTGACAAGGCTAGGCCTTAAACATAACTCCTGATAAAAGGAGTAATCAAATGAGCCATGCCATACGAAAACATGTCTTTGGGCATATACAGCGAAGACCCAGATATCGGCCTGCATGTCTGCACACAGTCTGATCAGATTCTTCATGTCCACTTACAGACACATTGGATACTACAGAATGTATGAATGGAGAGCAAAGGCTTTGATGATACTTTGTGCATGTGCAGGATGATCTGAATCTGTGCACTTTGTGCATGTTTGAAGGCACTTTATCGCTTGACGCAGCCCAAATGATAATTTTTGTTAGGTTTACTCCAAAACATGTTTTCTAGATAATCAATAGAATTGTCTTGCTGAGTCAATTCCAATGAGTACCTACAAGATGTGCTTTCATGTAAAAATAACAAAAGTTATCCTAAACTAGACAAAGTGCCCAAATGGGGCACATATACCCCCAGCCAGTGAAGTTGCCTCTACGGGACATTGCTATGTCTCTAGCATTGTTTGTTTGTGTTGAGGTTTTACGGCCCAGACAACCCAATGGGGTCATGTCGAGCGCGGTCAGTTTACCTAACCACACGTTTACGGGGCAGGCTTAATCCTCTAAGCGGTTGACCAGTATTGTGCACATTCTTTCGCCAGAAACTGACAACTGCCCTTCTTGAATCAGCGGAAGGGAGAGAATGACCGTAGAAAATATTTCATGATCAATCTCCACGAAAGAATGTTGCCAACTTCAGAGGGGAGTGAACCCGCGACCTCCTGGTCTCCAGTCAGACGGCGCATCCAACTGAGTCACAGAGTCCGGCTCTAGCATTGACTTTTCCTATACATAGCCTATTGATAATGTGAAATGACTACTGTATTTTGATAGCTGTAGAATAAAATCTGAAATCAGACAACTTTAACTGCAGCTGGTATTAACCCTAGTCCTGCTGAACCCGTATATGTCCTGCCTTTGCAAACAGTGTAGATCCAGATCAGTTGGCTTCTAAAGAAGCCAACTGATCTGGATCTGCACTGTTTGCCATTAAGTATGTGAATTTATATAAACAATCTGGTTCAAGTCCTCTGATTGGCTAAAAATTAGAAATAAGTGTGGCATCTTAATTTATTCAGCAGAACAAGGGTTAAAAGACTGTGTGGTTGCTGTAGGCTTGCCTGTACTTCACCTTATACAGGCTTCTTTTTGATTTCATATTATCAATGAATGGAGGGCCATTGTATAATTTGACAAAGTCAATGGAGTCTGAAATATAATTCAAGGTCACTGGGTCAAGGTGTAAGTTGAGTCAGCATGTCAAGAAGAAACCTTATGTGAAGTTTGAAGATTCTAGGCACTATAGTTGCTTGAGATCACAAGCACCATTATGTAATCTGACAAAGTCAATGGAGTGTGAAATATAGGTCAGGGTCATTGGGTCAAGGTGTATGTTGAGCCAGTATGTCAAGAAGATTCATTTAGTAAAGTTTGAAGGTTCTATCCACTATAGTTGCTGAGATTGCAAGTAAAAAATATGACAGGCAGGATGCACATACGTAGATGTGACCTTGACCTTAAAGTCATGCCACCAGACAGGGATGGTGGAATTAAAACTTGAGACCTATATCTACCATCATGCCAAATATAAATGAAATCCATCTAAGGGTCTTTATGATATAAGGTCTCATAAACTTTGACACAAAAACTTTGACCCTGGTATCCAAGAATGTGACGGAAAGACGAACTAACTAAGGAATATACGTACCAAAGGGAAAAGCGAAAACTATATACCCCTGGGCATACAAGTATGCCGGGTGTATAATTATAATCTCAAATATTACCATATCTGGATCTATGTTTAAACTACAACCTGTTGCAGAAAGCAATTAGCAGAGGACAAATGAGTGAAAGCAAGGCTTGAGCATTTTAATTGTCTGCTTTTCCTCAATCCTCTTGAGGAATACTGAAAACATACAAAGTCCCATCTTTCAACTATAGTCTGCTCAGCCATCTGCAGACATTTTAAAATAACATGGGACAAAAGGTCAAAAAAGCAAATTAAAATAGATCTCACAGAAAATGCAATATCACAAATCCTAGATTCATATAAAAAGGATTCTGAAAAAGTAGTTTTGTTATTTTTACACCAAAAGATATGTTTGGGGTACTTGTTGAGGCAATGCTAATCAGTACCTGCAATGTATCTAAAAAAAAATATCTTTCCATGCAAAAATACCAAGTACATTTCCACATCACTGTATGCACCCTAAATACTGGGACACCTAGACTCCTTACCATACTTGCCCTAAATTTCCATTCTGCAGAGTCTGATTTACACGTTTTGCTCAGGCCTATCTGTCCAATTTTTATAATTATTACAGTATCTTATACCCATACAAAAGGCAACCACTATTTCCAGGGTTTTATAGGAAATAAGGGTTATGTTTTGCAAAATGTTCCTCTAATCTACAACATACAACAGAACCTCTTTATAAGATGGTTCATTATAAGATGGTTCATTATAAGATGGTTCATTTTAAGATGACTCATTATAAGATGGTTCATTATAAGATAGTTCATATTAAGATGGTTCATTTTAAGATGACTCATTATAAGATGGTTCATTATAAGATGGTTCATTATAAGATGGTTCATTTTAAGATGACTCATTATAAGATGGTTCATTATAAGATGGTTCATATTAAGATGATTCATTATAAGATGGTTCATTATAAGATGGTTCATTATAAGATGATTTCGGATCTAAGTCAGTATAAAGGTGGACTCTAAATGTATTGTATCCAAGCAAAAATGTATAGATTATATAGAAAAAATGACATTTATGGTCATTTTCCTATATGATCCAGGCATTTTAGTTTGGATACAACATAGTTGTTTCATCAAAATGTTTTTTGCTTTGGATCCCAGCATTAGTTTAACCCTTGCCATGCTGAATAAATTAAGATGCCATGCCCACTTCTAATTTTCAACCAATCAGATTACTTGATCTGGATTACTGATATATATTCACATACTTAATGGCAAACAGTGCAGATCCAGATCAGTTGGCTTCTGAAGAAGCCAACTGATCTGGATCTACACTGTTTGCAAAGGCAGGGTATATCCAGGTTCAGCTTGACAAGGGTTAAAAAGAATTTTGTTGTAATATGGTTTTGGGGAGAAAAAAAAGGAAAATATCAATATGTTTTGGCTAAGTAAATGAAACCTTATCTGGAAATCTGTACTTCAATAACTGATTGTCACATTCTGCAGGACAGATTTCAGAAATTCTGTCAGTAGCAGACAATCAATACTTCCAACCTGCCAACGTTCCAATTCTTTAGGCAAAATGAACAGACAAAATGTTACCATATCCTAATCATTCAGACACCTAAATTCCTTACCATACTTGTCCTAAAATTTGAATATGTCTATCTTACTACCTTTTTATATGTCTTAAAACTTTTGCTGGATGAAAAGGCAAATACAGAAGACACTCATCAGATGCACACTTCGGGGTTTAAGGAAGCAGCATTCAACTTGGGCAAAAATTACAAAATTAAATTTTTACAAATCTGTCCATGACAAAAATATTACTGGCCAGGCAGGCGGTTCGACTGTCCCCCTTCAACCCTTACCTGATCTGTCCCTGGAAAAAAATGGTAGTGATATTTTTCTTATTTCTTTTTTTAGAGGAAGACTACTTGAATTCAATGTCACCTCTTGAATTCAATGTCAAGCAACTGTCTGTGAAGGTTGAAAAAATATTTAAAACTGTCATCTACTAATGATATATGAAAATCTGTGTTTTTTCTTTAACCTTCAGCACTGCTTGACAAATTCAGCAGATGACACGCTGGAGGTATTTTTTTCTTTTTCCAGAAAATTAGGTTTGACATTTTATATATACAAAATGTCAAACCTTATTTTCTGGGCATGTAGGAGAAACCTTTTAAAAGGAAATACCCAGAATACTAGTGGCATTAATTTGCCATGGAATATATAGGTTCCGCTTCTCAGTGAAACAGATTTTCCAAGAGGATTCAAGCATGATCTCAAACATGTTTTCATGGAAAAATAAGAAATATATCTTAGATCCATATATGATTAGTTTTCAACCAAAATGTACTCCTTTTTTTTTCTTTTTTCCATAAAAAACATAAGTTTTAGGCACTCAATAGAAGAATTTAGCCAAGGCATACTTAAAATAAAAACATTGTTCCTTTAAGGGTGATATAAGCCTGTTATATGTACAGAGTTGCCTTACAGCATGTGTGGTTATTATGAAAATATGGTAGGTCTGTTTACAATATCAAACAACACTTGCATAGAGGCTCAATTGGTAGAGCATCTGATTTGTGACCGGGAGATTGTAGGTTCAATCCCCAGCCAGGTCATACCAAAAACTTTACATTCTGCTCTTTCACTTCGCCTTCAACATATAAGATAGTATTAAAGCCTGGAATCAGAACTGATCAGCCTGGTGTCACAAAAATATGACTTGGTGGAATATGACGTCATGTGTCTATAGCTAGGGCATGATATTTCAGTGAGGCAACACTCTAAAACTTTTGAAGTCAGCATTGAATTCCCTGCCACATCCGAACCTTATCGCAATACGACTGAAAGAATGTTGAAAGTTGTAACGTAAAACCAGAATAAAACTAACAAATACAGTATAAAAACTCTGGGCTTTTAATGGAATGGTTATGGTAATTTCAGTCTTGATTATCCTTCTGTCCCAGAGGAAGTGCAACATGTAATAGCAATTTCCTCGCCTGATTCTCAGCAGACGGCCAGTAATCCATTCTCTGTGACAATTCCAGCTCTCCACATAACTTTTTTGTAAGGCAACAATATTGATATTTTTAGCTCTAAATTAGAGAAGTACATGTAGCAAGACAGATATTTTTCTTGTTTCTGTATGAAAACATAATGCTGTGGGTACTCATTAGACGTCTTCACCATCAAAACGTATATAGAAAAAAATACATTGATCACTGAAGAGACTGCCAAGAAAAATGCAAAATTCAAAACCACAGCAGATGACATTCTTTTTTTTATTATTATTATTACTTTTAAGAGAAAAATAAGGCTTGACATTTTATGTGAATTGTCTGCTAGGCAGACAATTCACATAAAATGTCAAGCCTTTAGTTCTCTGAAAATTAAAAACAAATATATTAGAATGTCTTCTGCTGCAATTTTGCCTGGCACTTAAAAGGTTAATTTCTTGATTTCACCACAATAAATTACTGTATTCGACCTAATTACCGCACTGAGCGCTTAGGTTTTTCAAAAATACTCGAAAAACTTGTCATAATATATGACTACAATACATACACTTAGGGTACACTTAAAAACATAAGATCAGTGAAGGACTCATCAAATGATGCTTATGCAATGTGTTTGTTTTTTTTTGTCTGATTTTCTTTATAAAAGCATATGTTGTGGGTACTCATTTAAACTACATCGGCAAGTGGATGCAATTCAAATAGGTATCCACACTGTATGCCTTATTAAAGTTGTAAATATAAGTATGCTGGCTGTAATCTGAAGACCACAGAATTGCTTGCCTGTGCGCTTATAGGGGTATGTGCAGTAATTAGATAGAATACAGTAAGCCACACAAAAATATTAACCCTTAAAGTGCTATTAACCCTTCTCTTGCTGAGCATGACATGCCCTGTCTTAGCAAACAGTGTAGATCCAGATCAGTTGGCTTCCGAAGAAGCCAACTGATCTGGATCTGTACTGTTTGTCATTAAATATATGAATTTCTATCAAAAACCCAGATCAAGTAATCTGATTGGCTGGAAATTAAAGGTGGGCGTGGCATCGTGATTTATTCAGCATGAGAAGGGCTAAAGCAACATTGAAGCAGATGACAATCAAAAATAAGCTACTGCTGGTGTTAAAAACCCATCACTTCACTAACATAGTTTCTATTGTACTTTCCAACATTGCCATTTTGCAAACCAAACAAAATAAGTTTTGTAAATATGATCTGATTTGCTGTCTTAATATAGTCTTATAATAGATGTTTCAGTTTTCCCTAGGTTATTGGATGGTGACCTCTAATTGGTCTCTCCCAGATCTTGTTGATAAGATCTGATTTTAATCAGATTGCCATGGACAGCAAGTTTAAATCAGCATCTGTCAGAAAATGTCCTAAACAAATTCCTTCAATGCAAATATTCATTCTTCTTTCTCCTTTCTATCCCAGCCGTACTCCAACCTCACCTTCCTTATCCTTCCTATGGGGTATAATATCACCCAACAAGCATATTCATTAACCTGCATATTCCACATGTACTGCATACCATTTAAAAGTAGTCAACCCAATACTGCTTAAATAAGCTTGCTAGAGTTTTCTCCCTTCGCAGGAATACCATAAAACGCATTACCTTTAAGAATTGTAATAGATGACATTCTATTTTTTTTTTTTTTTTTTTTTTTTTTACAGAAAATAAGGCATCACACGTGAATCTTCAAGCAGACAATTCATGTCAAGCCTTACTTTTTGCCTACTGAGCTTTCGACATTTTTCAGAAAGTCGTTTTTTGCTTGGTGTTTTACACAGAAGAAGTAAATTTGCAAAGTTTTGTCATGATTAAATGCAAAACCATTTGTCGTAGCTACCTATGCACTGGTTTTTAAAAAATCAAATATTTTCACTTTTTCCCATTGTAAGAATCAATGCAAATTACACAGAAATCTGTAGGATAGGTAACTTGGAGGCAGATTTTCAACAAGTTCTGCTTGTTCATTTTTTCTGAAGTTTTCACAATATTGTTGTGAAACATCAATAATTCAAAATAAGCAAAGAAAAGTAAAAATTATTCTCTTAGAAAAAAATCCAAAAACTCCCTTTACTATAGAAATTGCATAGGTCAGACCAATTTTCGGCTGTAAATTTAGTTTTAGGGTAAATATTTAAGAAAACAAAATAGAAACAGAAAAGACAAATGGTTTCTGATTGATTGATTGTGTTGGGGTTTAATGACACGTCAACCCTTGTGGGTCATTTTGTGTTGTCTCCCAGAGAAAGGGAGAAAAGAGACAGAAGAGACAGTACAGGAGACGAAAAAGAGGGACAGGGAAGAAAAAGGAACAGGAATTAAAGTAAAGAAACAGAAGAAATAAAAACATTCCCCCCCTACCCTTACCTGCTATATAGACAGCAAGCCTTGCCCAACTGTAAGCCAATTATCAGTTGGACGCCATAGAGATGTAAGATACATGACACCTTTGCCACACACGACCACCGCAAATGGTTTCTGATAAGATATGGTCAATCAGCACAAAATATTTTCTTTTAAAATAAAACGCCAAGCAAAAAACGTCTTTCCGAGTGATGTCAAACGGACAGTAGGAGATGTTTCACATGAAATACTAAGCCTTCAAAAAAAAATGTTAGAATATCATCATCTGCTGCTGTTGTGACAAGTGCTTTAAGGGTTAAAAGAATCATGACAAACAAAAAGATACAAGTACCAAAGTTACCCTAAATATTGAAACAACTATTTACCATATCTGTCCATACATCCGACCCAAGTCCATCCGAGTGTATGTCTGAAAAACTGTTGGATGGATGGCAAAGAGTATAGACCCAGATTAGATGCTGCAGAATGCAGCATCTAATCTTGGTCTTCACTCTTTGCTTAGGTATGTCTATTCCAAAATTTAGGGTAAAGGCAGCTGATATTTGTCAAAGCTCCAGAAAGGGCAATTATGTTGCCTATTTAGGATACAGTAAATGTCCTAAAATTTCGTACACCAAAGTTTCTGACAAAATGGTTTATGCAAACAATGCAGCCCCAGATCAGACTGCTCCTTCAGGAGCAGTCTGATCAGCATCTACACTGTTTGCCATTCTAGTATTTTAAGAAACAACTGCATAAAAAGCAAAATTTAGGCCAAAATAGTATGGAATGAAGTATTCAAAATGTTAGGACATTTACCGTAATAATTTTGGTATTTTTCACCAAAACATATCTTGTTGGTACTCACTGCAATTGCCTTGCTGAAGTGATTATAAATTATCTTTTGATGCAAATATAACAAAATCATCTTAAGAAACAAGAGGGCCATGATGGCCCTGTAACGCTCACCTGAACAACATAGCACTTTGAGAGCCTGATTTAGAACTGATCAAGGCAAACATTCTGATCAAAGTTCAAAATGATTATATTAACAAGTAAGACAATGTAACATGTCTAATGGACTGTGAAATAAAGGTCAAGGTCAAATATGGACGACTGCACTCAAGAGGCTATGCTAAGATGTATGCATGTACTAAGTATCACTGGCTGTAGGAGCAATAGTTACTGAGAAACTGACCTAAACACAAACACTTCACAAGTACCAAATATCACTCTGTAGGACCAATAATTACTGAGAAACTGACCAAAATGGAAAAACTTAAGAGAGTCACTGGACAGAAAACTATACATCACCTTGAAATCATCAAGACAAACATTTTGAGCAAGATTCATGATGATCACTTCAAAAATGTGACCTCTAGAGCATCAACAAGGTTTTCCTTTGATTTGGCCAGGTGAAGTAGTTTTTGATATCAAGTGACCTAGTTTTAAACTAGACCTAGAAATCATCAAGACAAACATTTTGAGCAATATTTATGATGATTTTTTAAAAAATGTGACCTCTGGAGCATACATGCCAAGTCTCACGCCGTGAGGAAAAACCTCACTTAATTCTGACGTTTCTCACGGGCTCACGCCGTGAGCGGTAAAACTCACGGAATCGAAAAACCCCATCGAAAAAAAATCTTAAGGCACCTTTTTTGTAGACAGTCACTGTAGTATTGGTTTCCGGATCAATAGAAGTGTATTCCATTACGTTGAATCGAAAGCCGATAACAAGTGTCAAAATAAGTGCAAAGGTATCCGCATGACCTGTGATGGTGGACGGTGTTGATTCCGCAATAAACATGATAAACAATAGTAATTAAATGATTAAGAAGGTGTTAAATGACAGATTGGTCAATCGGACACGCTTTCTGGGTCAACTAAAGATGATCAGTTACGCTAGTGGACGAGATAATGGCATGCGCCAATGATCTGGCTTGAAGAAAAATGGGGTTGGCGTATTGTGTCTGGTCTTAGGGTAAGTATTTGTGATAATTAGCGGCCCCTTTTATGTTGTATATTTTTTTGTTTTGTTTGCAGTAATTGTCACATAAAGAATAGAATTAGGGTTGCTCAAGCAGATGTTGATATCTTTATATAAAATGCAGATAATTTTAGTCATAAATCATTCTTAAATTTGAAGTACTGCCAGTATCATGCCCAGGCGCCCTGCTTCTCCTGATGCAAAAGCATCTCCAGCATCCAAGAAAAAGGCCTATATATCTTTTTGGAAATTAAAGATATTTATTTTGATTTTAAAGACATGAATGCTGCAAGAGGGATAAAGTTTGCTGGCCCTCATTATTTAAACACTTTAAAGACTCCTGCAGAAGTCATGCCTTTCAAATAAATAAGCTTTAAATTTCGAAAATTACTTCGTATGACAAAATACAGCGCCAAGAAAAAATCTCACAGAATTTTTTGAAATCTCACTTAAATTTTTCTCAGTTCTCACAGATTGACCAACTGAGGTTATGGCATGTATGCTGGAGTGTTAACAGTTTTCTGCTGATTTGGCCAGGTCACCTAGTTTTTGACCCCATGTGACCCAGTTTCAAACTTGACCTAGAAATCATCAAGACAAACATTTTGAGCAAGATTCATGATGATTGCTTCAAAAAAGTGACCGCTAGAGTGTTAACAAGGTGCTGATTTGGCCAGGTGACCTAGTTTTTGACCCCAAGTGAGCCAGTTTCAAACGACCTAGAAATCATCAAGACAAACATGTTGAGCAAGATTCATGATGATTGCTTGAAAAATGTGACTACTAGAGTGTTAACAAGGTTTTCTGCTGATCAGGCCAGGTGACCCAGTTTTTGATCCCAGGTGACCCAGTTTTAAACCTGGCCTAAAAATCATCAAGACAAACATTTTGAGCAAGATTCATGATGATTGCTTAAAAAATGTGACCGCTAGAGTGTTAACAAAGTTTTCTGCTGATTTGGCCCGGTGACCTAGTTTTTGACTCCAAGTGACCTAGTTTCGAACTTGACCTAGAACTCATCAAGACAAACATTTTGAGCAAGAGTCATGATGATTGCTTGAAAAATGTGACCGCTAGAGTGATAACAAGATTTTAAGCTGATTTGGCCAGGTGACCTAGTTTTTGACCCCTGGTGTTCCAGTTTCGAACTTGACCTAGAAATCATCAAGACAAACATTTTGAGCCATATTCATGATGATTGCTTCAAAAATGTGACCATTAGAGTATTAACAAGGTTTTCTGCTGATTTGGCCCGGTGACCTAAGTTTTGACCCTACGTGACCCAGTTTCAAACATATTCTAGAACTCATCAAGACAAACATTTTGAGCAAGATTCATGATTATTGCTTCAAAAATGTGACCGCTAGAGTGTTAACAAGGTTTTCTGCTGGTTTGGCCTGGTGACCTAGTTTTTTGATACCACGTGACCCAGTTTCAAACCTGACCTAGAAATCATCAAGACAAACATTTTGAGCAAGATTCATGATGATTGCTTCAAAAATGTGACCGCTAGAGTGTTAACAAGGTTTTCTGCTGATCTGGCCCGGTGACCTAGTTTTTGACCCCAAGTGACCCAATTTCGAACTTGACCTAAATTTAATAAAGGCAAACATTTTGAGCAAGTTTCATCTAGAGTGTTTACAAGTTTTTCCTTTGATTTGACCTGGTGGCCTAGTTTTTGACCCCAAGTAACCCAGTATCGAACTTGACCTAGACTTCATAGAGGCAAACATTCTGACCAAGTTTCATCAAGACTGGGTCAAAACTAAGGTTGTTGACGACGAAGGACGGACAACGACAGACGACAGACATAGGGTGATGACAATAGCTCACCCTGAGCTTTTGCTCAGGTGAGCTAAAAAGTTCATCACTACAGGTAAGGTATTTGTTCCAGCCAAAAAGTATTGATATTTTCCTTATTTCTCCACGAAAACATATGTTGTGGGTACTCATTAGCAGGGGCTTAAGGAGAGGCACTTCTAATGAGTGCTACATCCTATGTTTTCATGAAGAAATAAGAAAAATACTCATGATAATTTAGCTGAATACTTATCTTATCTGGAGCCATGGTAATTTCTCTATGAAATATACAACATAAGTTGCCGATATTCATTAAAAGTGCCTTATAGAGGGCCTTGTAATGAGGACCCACAATATACATTTTTAACCCTAGTCCGGCTGGATACGCCCTGACTTTGCAAACAGTGTAGATCCAGATCAGTTGGCTTCTGAAGAAGACAACTGATCTGGATCTGCACTGTTTGTCATTAAATATGTGAATTTGTGTTAACAAACTGGATCAAGTGATCTGATTGGCTGAAAATAAGAAATGGGCTTGGTATCTGAATTTAATCAGCATGCCAAGGGTTAAAAAGATAAGAAAAACATTGTAACTTTTTGGGTGAAAAAAATTACCATGCACCATATACTACAGGGCATTCAAGTAGTGAATGAGTGGCAAACAGTGTAGACCCTGAACAGTTGCTGATTTCTGCAGGATTTGCTCTGGGTCTACACTGTTTACTCAGTTCTGTCTGTTCAAATACTTAAGTCAGTGTGGTAATGTACAGTGAACCTTCATTACAAGGACAGCAAAGAATCCTTAATAAGAAGAAAGATATTTAAGAAAGACCTTGTTTTATTCTTATTTCCTAAAAGAACATATGTTTTGGATATGTGTTAGAATCACCTCAGTCAGGCAATTCTAATAAATATCTGAAACATATGTTTCTTAAAATATAAAATCCTCTACATAATTGCTGATTGACACTTACAGCACTATCTGCAAATCCAGCAGATTACAACCTGATGATATTTTTCTTATTTTTCTCTAAAAACAAAGATCTGCTAAGGAGACAATTTTCATAAAATGTCAAATCCTATATTCTGAGAAAAATATGAAAAATGTTTCAAAATGTCAGCTGCTGAAATGTTAATCTAGCTTACTAAGCATTAACAACAATTGTCGTCTGCTTTGTCTTCTGTCGGTTACTTTAAAAGTCATTGTTGCAAACAGTGTGGGCCCAGATCAGACTGCTCCTTTAGGAGCAGTCTGATCTGGGTCCACACTGTTTGCCTATATGCAAAAAATAAGTTTGAAAAGTTTGCAAGAATATTCAGTAGACGATATAAGCAGATGACATTTTCAGATGCAGGTTTTCTTGGTGCTTTAAGGGTTAACTGCCATCTCTTGATTCATGCCAGTCAAAATATCATTATAACCATTTTTGGTGTTGTATCAAGTGTTGGTATATAGAAGGTTAACTGTAATTTGTTCTCCTCTTCCCTCTTATTGTTAGATATTTTCAGCAGTTAAAACCTACTGAAATGTTAGTTTTATATATTTTGCAAGGTTTTTCCTCAAAAATATCACTTGACCTAACATATCTATCAAAAAACATTATTTCTGTTCACATTTTAATTTCACCTTCAGCATATCAGGATCAATTTTCCTACAAACCACAGATCAATTTTCCCACTCCCCACTGAGATTAAATTGTAGCATTCTGCATGACGACATTTATGATATGGTGATTAAATGAAAAGGGAATGCCGGCATTTTACAGGACACTTATAAAACTGCCATCAAACGTATTTCACACGATACTTATGAAACTGCCATCAAACTTGTATTTCACATGACACTTATAAAACTGCCATCAAACTTGTATTTCACAGGACAAACAGGTTGCAATGAACACACAGGTGCATTACTGTATTTACTAAAACTATTACGACTCTCTGGGCGAATTCAGCAGATAACAAATTGATAATTTTTTTCTACTTTCCAAGAAAACAGGAGTTGACATTTCATGCAAATTAGACAATTTGCATGAAATGTCAAATCCTGTTTTCTGGGAAAAATAAGAAAAATATTTCAAAATGTCATCTGCTGGAAATTTTACCCAGAGTGCTATGCTTTAAATATTCAGATTTTTTACAAATAAACGGGTACCATACTTATCCTAGGGGCTAACCAAATAAATATTTTTTTTTTTCTTATTTCTACATGGAAACTCATCGGAAGCCCCTCAGCAAGGCATTTACAATGAGTATGCTACATACCGCATTCGATCTAATTACCGCACACACCCCTATAAGTGCACAGTCAAGCAATTCCGTAGTCTTCACATTACAGACAGTGTACTTTTTTGTCTACTTCTTTATAAAGACATATGTTATGGGTACCCATTTGAATTGCATCGACTTGTCAATGCAGTTCAAATGAGTACCCACAACATATGCTTTTTATAAAGAAAATCAGAAAAAATATCATGAACATAAATAAATAAGTCTTTTACTTATTTTTTTAAAGTGTATACCTTATTAGGTACATACATATTTCCCAGTATTTTGAAAAAAAAAAAAAAACTAAGTGCACAGTGCAGTAATTAGGTCGAATACAGTATTTGTGTTTGTCCAGACACTTAGGGTAAAAACAGCATCACTCACGTAATAGCATCTTTCTAATTATGTCATCAGTGTACTACAGTTTAATGCACAGAACATCATGTCAAACATGATTTCCATCAAGCAGTTTTAGAGATGCAATTTTAGTGATAAAACTGCCAAGTACAGATTAAAGACAAAATGTTATCTGCTGGCTTGGAAGTAACAATAATTACCATAAGTACTCAGACATCTTAGACATACGGGCCTGAGCAAACAGTGTACAGATCTGATGCTTTGGAATGCCATGACTGATCTGGGTCTAAACTGTTTGTCTTTCATCCAGAAGTGTTTAGAGTACATCAACATGTAGTAAAATGGATTTGTTCAAATTTTAGGTCAAGTATAGTAAGAAGATGTCAGAATATTTAAGGTAAATATATTAAGCATATTCCATACCCCTAAATAAGAGGGGGTATCAGGTCAATATTTTTCTTATTTCTGCACAAAAACATATGTTGTGGGTACTCATTAGAGGTGCCTTGCTGAGGCTCTTCTAATGAGTACCCACAACATATGTTTTTGTACAGACATAAGAAAACTATCGATATTTTTTGGTTGAAAAAAGAAGCATCTTATATGGAGCTATGATATTCTGTTGTGTAGGACTCCTAATTAATCTACGGTGTTTGACCTAATTACCGCACCGTGGGCTTAGGTTTTTCAAAATTACAGGGAACTATGGTAAACTATGTATCCACTTATATTAAGGGTACACTTAAAAAAAGATCAGCGAATGAGTTAGCTAATGATGCTTAAGCGATGTTTTTGTGGGTTTGTTTTTCTGAATTTCTTATAAAAGCATATGTTGTGGATACTCATTTGAATTGCATCGACAAGTCGATGCAATTAAAAAGGGTACCCACAACATATGCTTTTATAAAGAAATAGAAAGAAAGTACACTGGCTGTAATCTGAAGACTACGGAATTGCTTGATTGTACGCTTATAGGGGTATGTGTGGTAATTAGGTTGAATAAGGTATCTATAAAACAATGACCTACCTGCTGTCTGAGCTTTTCATCTTCACTGGCCTTCTTTAAACTCTCTTCTAATGTTTCCCAATTAATATTTGGAAGAGCAGTCTCTATGTTGTAAACATCAAACGGACATAAATCCTCATCCAATGTCTTATATTCAGTTGTATTTTCTGATTCAGACTTTTGTGATAATCCTGAGTTTGCTGCATTATCATCTGAGCTGCCCTGAATTTTTATTGATGGCACTATTACACTTTCATTTTCACCTGCCACCATATTTGAAATCTCTTTTGAGGTATCACTTTCCTTATCAGAAATATTATCAGATTTATTTTCAATTTCTCTAGTTCTAACATCAATATTATTTCCTGAATCAGTATCATCAAGGTGAATATCGCTAATATCACAAGGTGCTTTGGTATTATCATTTTCATCACAATCTGCTTTATTCACAACACAGGGGAAGGATTCCTTTGACTGACTCAAAAGTTCTGCCATTGCCCAAGGCTTACTATCTAAACTTGGAGGATTATGGTTTTCTTCAGATGATTTGTCTGCACTGTCTTTGATAACAAAATCAGGATATTTGTGAAGGTCAAAGGGAAGGACACTAGCATCTGCTTTCTTCAACTCAGCAAAGCTATGAGCGAGTTTCAGAAAATTATGCTTTTTCAGTCGCCTGTTGAAATCTTCATCCAATTCCCCAGGAAACCTTTGTATATCAGTGTCTTTTGTTTGAAGAGCTTTTTGATTTGGAATGACCTGAGCTGTGTTTGTGTCTGTGGTTTCAGGTTCAATGTCAGCTAACAATGGATTCTGAAATATAAGATCTGAAGTTCCGTTTACGGACTGTGAATCTTCTTCAGATGTAAGTTCTAAACAATTTTCTACAGTTTTATCCTTTAAGTGTAATGTGGTTTTGTCAGCAAGGCCATCATCAGAGTATCCATGGTCTAACGACCTTGACCCTTCTGTATTCAGAGATTCAATGCTGCTACCATTATCTTTGTTTTTGGAAGTTTTTTGTGCTTGTTTTTTCTCTAAGTATGCCCGCCAAGCTCTTTGTATTCTGAAATGATATTAAAAAGATAGATACAGTCAAACCTTTCTAACCTTTACCACTTTCTGCACAAATTCAGCAGATGTCAAATTGATGATATTTTTCTCATATTTCCCAGAAAACAGGATCTGACATTTTATGCAAATTGTCTCCATTTGCATAAAATATCTAATCCTGTTTTCTGCTAAGCAGACAATTCACATTAAATGTCAAATCTTATTTTCTCTGAAAAATAAAAAAAATATTTCAAATTATGCTGCAGTTGTAAGGGTTTAATCAAAAGGAACATTAAGTAGTCATAAAGGACATAATGGCAAAATTAAATAACAAAACTTTCCAAGGTGATGGTTAGTAAAAATCATAAGCTATTTTTTTGGAGATGAAAATATTCATAGCTTCAGACATGGTGATAAAAGTGGCGATGATTAAGAATAATTTACGCAATCTAAACATATATATTGAGTGCTCAATAGGATCGTCTCGACAAAGAAATTCGAATAAATAATGATACTGCATGTTTTGTTTTAACCTGGCAGGCCGTTATGAGTTTTACTTTTCTAAATTAACAGAGGTAGAATACTCTTCCTTGACTATTTTTCAGCATGTATCAACTCCCTTACAAATCAGAAACTCATAACTCAGCCAAATCAGAGAGAAGGACATTCCAAAAGATAGGATTTTCTTTGTAAAATATAAATTGTTTCTATGCTGATTTATATATCAATTAGACGGGAGCCAGTCTAGTTTTGCTGGATTATCTTCTAATCACTCACTATATGTGATGCTATGCTGCTTTTACTTTTTATTACTAGTTTCAGATGACTAGTTAAATAGAGTTTATTTGTTTGTTTGACCGATTACGGAGAAATAATTCACTAGTGTTCTAAGGCTTCCATGTAAAAATCCAGTGAGCGATAGCGAACGAGTTTTTTACACGAAAGCCTTAGAACATGCATGAATTATTTCTCCGTAATCGATCAAAAACAAACGAATAAACTGTTTATTACATTTCTTACCACCACCCCCACCCCACACACTGTGTGTATTGGATGTTGTAGCTTACGTTTGTGACGCGTGGGAATTTCATATGCTATTGAGAGATGCCCGGCCTTGAACTGCTGAACAAAACAAAAAAAAATAGTGCCATGGGATTGCAGTTCTACTTTGATAAATAAAGATCTCAAATTATAATCATATTTATAAATATTTTTCTTTGTATATTGAACATATTTAAAGCATTGAAAACGAAAGATCGCACAATCCTTCAAATAAATGAATTAATTACGTCACAGAATTACGTCACTAATTAGTGCATGAAAACAGTCCATTTGAAGAAATGAAATAATTCACTGGTGAGCGATTATCGGGTTTTCTTTCACAGAGAAAAATAGGTAATTCATTGTTAGAAATGTAATAAGGAGGAGTATTTGATAAAATTCTGGGACAATTTACATCAAAACATATGTTGTGGGTACTCATTAGAAGTGTCTTCCAAAGGCACTTCTAATGCGTACCCACAACATACGTTTTTATGAAGAATTATTCCAGATTTAACCCTTGTCATGCTGAACCCGGATATATACCCTGCCTTTGCAGACAGAGTTGATCCAGATCAGCTGGCTTACTGATCTGGATCTGCACTGTTTGCCATTAAATACACTGTATATGAATTTATATCAACAATCCAGATCAAGCAATGTGACTGGCTGAAAATTGGAAGTGGGCATGGCATCTTAATTCATTCAGCATGACAAGGGTTAATACCATTTCACTTCAAATGTAAAGCCTACTTTCCAGGGCCCAGTTGTTCAAAGCTAACGATGTCGTTAGTTAACGATTCGTTAAAATTTACATCAAGTGATACGCAAATATGCTGAAATTTTTTGCTGAAAAAATGTGAGTAGCTTTTGCAGTGCAAAAGCTACTCACATTTTTTCAGCAAAAAATATCATAATATTGTGTATTGATTCCGCTAAAACAGTTAAGGAAATGACCCTTAACGAGCTTGTTAAGCTAACGACGCTTTGAACAACCGGGCCCAGGATTTTTTTTTTTTTTTTTTTTTGCTTATTTTTCCATCAGCAACTTAAGGCTAACCTTCAGACAGAGGGCTAATCAGGACTGTGATAGAAAACAACCACTGATGTTTTTTCTCTTTTTTTTTGTATTTTCTTTTTCAGAGAGAAAAAGGCTTGACTTTTCATGTCTGAATTCTCTTTATTTTCTCTAAAAATGATGATAAAAAAAATTAGAATGTCATCTGCTACAACTTTGCTAAGTGCTTTAACGCTTAGCACTCTGGGTAAAATTTTCAGCAGACGACATTTTGAAAAATTTTTCTTATTTTTCCCCGAAAACAGGATATGACATTTCATGCTAAGGGGACAATTTGCATAAAATGTCAAATCCTATTTTCTGGGAAAAATAAGAAAAATATCATCAATTTGTCGTCTCCAGAGAGTGGTAAAGGTTAAGGGTTGAGATGACACAGATATAATTATTCACCTGCATATAGCTAGAAAAGAGAGAAAAAGAAAGTTTACACATTTTTTACTGATATGCAATTAATAGGCCAAAAGCAATGCAGCAGACAAGTTAATTAATAAGTACACTTAATGGTAGTATTGTCTCATGCATCCAGACAGGTGAACTCACCCCACCCACTTTGTGCTGAAACAGGTGTAAATATGACAAATAACAACACTTGATATCTGAGTAGTTTGCAAAAGATTGGATCTAATGAAATTCTACCTACCGTACTACTATTTTCAAAGTAAATAAGACTTGAGATCTCATGGACATTCACATGGAATGTTAAACCTTATTTTCTATGAAATATACACACAACATAAATATAAATACAAAATAAAATAAAAATGTTATCTGCTGCAGCACTGATTGGGTTATGTACTCGGCCCAGTTGTTCAAAACTAACGATGTCGTTAGTTAACATATTGCTAAAACTTTGATCATTAAACACAAAAACACACAACATAAATATAAATACAAAATAAAATAAAAATGTTATCTGCTGCAGCACTGATTGGGTTTAAGGGTCGAACAAATGTACTGGGCCCAGTTGTTCAAAACTAACGATGTCGTTAGTTAACATATTGCTAAAACTTTGATCATTAAATATGGTGTATAGGCTAATATTTTTGCTGATAAAATGTAGTAGCTTTTGCATTTGCATTGTGAATTAGATATTGTACATACTAGAACAGTTAGCATTTTGCCCACTTAAAAGCTTGTTAAGCTAACAATGCTTTGAACAACTGGGCCCTGCTAAATAATTTCTGACAAGAGTAGCAGTACATGCATGTTGTCTACTGTTCAGATGCCACAAAACGTCTTATATGTCCTAAAATGTGAACAAGTCCATCTGACTACCTTTTACTGTGTTTAAGAACTCCTGGATATGTGGCAAACAGTGCAGACCCTGATCAGATGCCACATTCTGTGGCATCTGATCTGGGTAAACACTGTTTGCTCAAGCCTGTCTGTCCCAATGTTAGGGTTATTACAGTAAATACATACAAATCTCAAAATAACAACAAAACAACTTAATTTTGTATTTTTGCACAGTTTATTTCACAATCAAATCTCAAGAGATTTGATTGTGAAATAAACTGAGAAAAATATACCGTGTAAAAATATTGTGCACTTTTGAGAACTTAATTTTGGCAAGTACATACATACAAATCTCAAAACAACACTAAAATAGCTTAACCCTTGTCCTGCTGAATATATTTAGATGCCACACCCACTTCTAATTTTCAGCCAATCAGATTACTCAATCTGGATTGTTACAATAAATTCACATACTTAATGGCAAACAGTGCAGATCCAGATCAGTTGGCTTCTTCAGACTGATCTGGATCTACACTGTTTGCAAAACAGGATATATCCGGGTTCAGCAGGACAATGGTTAAATTTGGCAATCTACTGACCTTTAAAACTTAATGGCTATCAATTTAACTATTCCATAGCATATATACAAGAAGATTTCTTATGACATCATGACATCTATATACATCTATACATGTTAACTCTTAAACTGCCAGTCACAACAATTGTCGCCTGCTTTGTCATCTGCGTGTGATTTTAAAAGTCATTTTTGCAAACAGTGTGGACCCAGATCAGATCTGGGTCCATACTGTTTGCCTGAATGCAAAAATAGGTTTGAAAAGTTTGCAAGAATATTCAACAGACAACATAAACAGACGACATTTTCAGATGCAGGTTTTCTTGGGCTTTAAGGGTTAAGCCTTTTTACAAGCTAAGAAGATAACCTGATACTTAAGATAACCATTCCAGTGACTCCAGATGAGAAATTCTTGATTGTTTCCTTTATTTCCTTACAGAAAAATGTTCTAGGATCGCATTAGGGTGTTCACATTTTGGACACTTTTATAGCTATCTTGTTTACAATTTTCATAACAAATCAAGAAAGCATTATCCTATTTTTTTTTTTTTATTTATTTATTTTTTATTTTTTTTTATTTTCCCAAATAACATTTATCCCAAACTCTGACTTATATTGAACAAGAAGATTCACTATGCAAACATGTTATGCAATCCACAATAAAACTACCTTGTCAATTTTGGTAATACCCTAAAATCACTTTAAAACTGGTGTAAATCTTTGTGAACCACTTCTCATAAACAAAAATAGTTAACCCTTAGCGCATTAAGCAAAATAAAATTGTAGCAAAAGACAATCTGAATTTTTCTTATTTTTCAAAGAAAATAGGTCAAATTGTTTGCTGGGCAAGTGATTCACATGAAATGTGAAGCTTTATTTTCTTAAAAAAAAACCCCCCCCCCCCAAAAAAAAAAAAAAACAGACTGTCATCTGCTCACTTGTGATTAGCATTTAAAGAGTTAATTCAATTTCATTTATTACCCTTTATTATTCTCTGGGCTAATTCAGCCAACAATAAACTGGTGATATTTTTCTTAATTTCCCCAGAAAATAGGCTTTGATATTTCATGCAAATTGTCTCCATTGGAGACAATTTGCATAAAATGTCAAATTTTATTTTCTGGGAAAAATAAGAAAAATATTTCAGAATGTTGTCTGTTGAAATTTTTACTGAGTATTAAAAGTCTATAATTTTTTATAGAATATACTTGTTTGTTTGTGTTGAGGTTTTACGGCCCAGTCAACTCAATGGGGTCATGTCGAGCGCGGTCAGTTTACCTAACCACACGTTTACTGGGCAGGCTTAGTTCTCTAAGCGGTTAACCAGTATTGTGCACATTCTTTCGCCAGAAACTGACAACTGCCCTTCTTGAATCAGCGGAAGGGAGAGAATAACCGTAGAAAATATTTCATGATCAATCTCCACGAAAGAATGTTGCCGACCTCGGCGGGGGGTTGAACCCGCGACCTCCTGGTCTCCAGTCGGACGGCGCATCCAACTGAGCCATCGAGGCCGGAATATATAGAATATACTAAAACTACTGATACTTCATAAGTAAAGTATAGTAATTTAATTTCTCCATTTGTGATATAAAAGAATACAATCAGTTAATAAATGGAAGAGTAACTTTGATGGGTATATTTTGATAAAATTGTAACAATGACAGCCCTACAACAAAATGATTGTCGCCAGATAAGATGACAAACAAACACCAAGTTTAATCTTACAACACACCTCATTAAATCTGGACCTAATTTTGGTCAATACCTAAATCTAAACCACTTTTAACTGTTTAAGTGAATTTTTGTGGTAGCAAATACAAGTTAACCTTTGTCCTGCTGAACTCGGATATGTCCTGCCTTTGCAAACAGTGTAGATCCAGATCAGTTGGCTTCTGAAGAAGTCAACTGATCTGGATCTGCACTGTTTGTCATTAAGTATATGAATTTATATCAACAATCTGGATCAAGTAATCTGATTGGCTGAAAATTAGAAATGGGTGTGGCATCTTAATTTATTCAGCAGGATAAGGGTTAATAAGTGGATCTGGCTCACTGTATATCTTCAAATGAAAATAAAACAAAAAAAAAAAAAATATCTTCTTCATAATGATGATTTGGTATTTTTTGTCCGTTTCAACATTATTTGTCATACCATGATGATGGAAG
The DNA here is from genome assembly GCA_964016985.1 of Anodontia alba. Lineage (NCBI taxonomy): Eukaryota > Metazoa > Mollusca > Bivalvia > Lucinida > Lucinidae > Anodontia > Anodontia alba. The sequence continues at coordinate 66,616,707 of OZ024832.1, forward strand.
GGTGATATAAGGCTGTGCAATGAAGTGTGTACAGAATTAAGTTGAATTCTGATTCCAGCAGGATTTGACCCAAGGACCTCATGATCAGAAATTGGGAGCGCTAACCATTCGGCCACCTGGACACATCAGTATCACTGTGATGAAAACATTTTTTTTTCGTTGTTTTTTTTTTTTTCCAATATCTGCAGACTTTGGTGCTCATTAAAGGCTCTATATTCCTCAAAAATAGATATTTTATTGTCCAAGAAAGGTTTGATAAATTGATCATGGTATTAATACAATCATAAAATGTGGCACCTGACAGCCTGTAAATTTCAGTTAGTCTCTCGTTCTTGTAATGAAATGATTTCTTATCATATTTCTGAATTAATGTTGCCAAAGGGTAATTGGCAAACAGTACAGACCCATATCAGATGCCGCAGAATGCGGCGTCTGATCAAGGTCTCCACTATTTGCATATAGTTTAGCCATTTTTCTCTAGGAATATGTAAATCTCATAGCTGGACATACCTAAAATTGAAATTGGACTCTTCCAATATATAGTGTGGAAGAGTCTATTCAGTCTACAATGGGTTAAGATACATTTCTGAATTTATGAAGATAAAGAAGATAATGTGAGTACCTTTGATACACATGTATGGTAACCACTCTCTGGGCTAATTCAGCAGACAACAAATTGTTGATATTTTTATTATATTTCCCAGAAAACAGGATTGTCGTTTCATGCAAATAAGGAGACAATTTGCATGAAATGTCAAATCCTGTTTTCTGGGAAACTCTGGAGACATTTCAAAACCAGAGGAGACAATTTGCATGAAATGTCAAAACCTGTTTTCTGTAAAACCTTGGAAACAATTTGCATGAAATGTCAAAACCTGTTTTCTGGAAAAAAATAAGAAAACTAGAGGCCCAAGTGGGCCAGAAATCACTCACCTGGATTAGGCTGATCATGATAAATTGTTACATAGTGCCATGGTGGCCATCTTGGCTATTAGATCAGATTGCCTTTAGCAATTCAGAATCTGATGTTGTTTGAAGAGTTTCAAGATTGCCATCATTGGATATTGGAACGTAATGATTTAGCAATTCTGAATCTCCATGTCACCCTGTTGCTTCTCACCAAGTTTTGGCTCAACCTGACTTACTGTTTGGGAGGAGATGTGGGTTGAAGAGTTTCAAGATGGCCGCTATCTTGGATATTGAAACAGAACGATTTTAGTAGTTCTGAATTTCCATAACACCCCAATGCCTCCCATCATGTTTAAGCTCAGTCAGACTTACCGTTCAGTAGCAGATGACATATGATGATTTTCAAGATGGCTGCTAAGGTGGCCATCTTGGATATCAGAACCAAACCATTGTAGCAATACTAAATCTCCATGCTGCCCCAATGCCTTCCACCAAGTTTCCACTCCATCAGACTTACTGATCGGGAGCAGATAACAATTGAAGACTTTCCAGATGGTCACCATGGCGTCCATCATGGATATGATTCTGTTTGTGTTGAGGTTTTACGGCCCAGTCAACCCAATGGGGTCATGTCGAGCGCGGTCAGTTTACCTAACCACACATTTACTGTGCAGGCTTAGTCCTCTAAGCAGTTAACCAGTATTGTGCACATTCTTTTGCCAGAAAGGATATGATTCTGATGGAGATATCAAAAATGTGAAAAGTTACTGATGGCCATACGTATGAGGGATGGACCATGGTCAACAGACCTTGGCATAAGCTGACCTGGAGCAAAGCACCAGGTGAGCTAACAATAGAAGATCTTCAAAATAGCTGCTGTGGCGGACATAATGGATATCGTAACAAAATGCTTTTAGCAACTTTGAATCTCCATGTCACCCCAATGCCTCCCACCAAGTTTTGGCTCAATCTGACTTACCATTTGGGAGCAGATGAGGTTTGAAGATTTAAAAGATGGCCATCTTGGGGGCCATCTCAAATATCAGACAAGAACTATTTTTGCAATTCTGAATCTCTATGTCACTTCGATGCTGCCCATCAGGTTTGGGCTCAATCTGCATTACGGTTTGGGAGATGTCTTTTAAAGAATTTCAAGATGGCCCCCCTGGCGGCCACCTTGGATGTCGGAATGGAATGAATATAGCAGTTATAAATCTCCATGTCTCCCAAATGCCTCCCACTACGTTTCAGCTTAATCCGACTTAGTGTTCCAGAGCAGATGTCATTTCACGATTTTCAAGCTGGACACCATTGCGGCAATCTTGGATATTGGAATGGAAACAATTTAGCAATTCTACCATGTTACCCCAATGCCTCTCGCCAAGGTTTGGCTCAATCCGACTTACCGTTCGGGAGTAGACATGGTTTGAAGATTTTCAAGATGGTCACCATGAGGGCCATCTTGGATACCAGAACAGAATGATTTTAGCAATTCTGAATCTCTGTGTTGCTCTGTTGCCTCCCATCAGCTCAATCCAACTTACAGTTTGGGAGGAGATGTTGTTTAAAGATTTTCAAGATGGCTGACATGGCTGCCATTTTGGATATTGGAATGGAATGATTTTTGCAATTCTAAATCTCCATGTGGTCCCAATGCCTCCCACCATTTGGGCTCAATCCAACTTAGGGTTTGGGAGCAGATGTGGTTTCAAGATTTTCAAGCTGGCCACCCAGGCGACGTCTTTTGAAGAATTTCAAGATGGCCACCATGGCAGCCATCTTGGATATTGGAATGGAATGATTTTAGCAATTCTGAATCTCTATGTCGCTCTGATACCTCCCATCAAATTTCGGCTCAATCTGACTTATGGTTTGGGAGGAGATGTTGTTTGAAGAATTTCAAGATGGCTGCCATGTAGGTGATCTTAGATATTGGAACAGAATGCTTTTAGCAATTCTGAATCTCTGTGTCACTGTGATGCCTCCCTTCAAGTTTTGGGTCAATCCGACTTAAGTTTGGGAGTAGATGCCGTTTAGAGAATTTCAAGATGGCCACCATGGCAGCCATCTTGGATGTTGCAACGGAACGATTTTAGCAGTTATGATGTATGTGTCACTGTGATGCCTCCCATCAAGTTTCAGCTCAATCAGACTTACGTACGGTTTGAGAGAAGATGTCCTTTGAAGAATGGCGGCCAGCTTGGATATCAGAACAGAATGATTTTAGCAATTCTGTATCTCCATGTTGCCACAATGCCTCCCACTAAGTTTTAGCCCAATCCAACTTATGGTTCTGCAGGAGATGTCGAAAATGTGAAACGCTAACCACGGCAGGACGGACGACAGACGGACGATGGACAACAGGCCATGGCATAAGCTGACCTGGAGCACTGGTTCCAGGTGAGCTAAATATCTCTGGAGACAATTTGCATGAAATGTCAAAACCTGTTTTCTGGAAAAAAATATCATCAATCTATCTTCTGCTGAATAAGGTCCAACTGATTCAAAATTGTAGCATAATGCCTTCTTCATATCATTACTGCAGTCAGCCATATTCGATTATTACCTGCAGGGAGCCAGCTTTGCAGGAGGAGCAATTTTGTCTCTGTAGTGGGATGTTTAACCTGCACAGGCAAGGACCCCCAAGTTAACCCTTGTCCTGCTGAACCCGGATATACTCCTGTCTTTACAAACAGTGTAGATCCAGATCAGTTGGCTTCTACAAAGCCAACTGATCTGGATCTGCACTGTTTGCCAGTCAGTATGTGAACTTATATCAACAATCTTGATCAAGTAATTTGATTGGCTGAAAATTTGAAAAGGGCGTGGCATATTAATTTATTCAGCGGGACAAGGGTTAACATCCCAAACCAAAGCAGGGTCACTGTATAAAAATCATCCCTGCTGATGATCTTTAACCTGCACAGGCAGACCCTAGCTCCAATAAACATCCTGATCCAAAGCAGGGTGTACTATATTAACATCATCCCTGACGATGATGCTGATGGAGCATGCTCAGACTAAAACTACTTATCCTATTATCGTAATTTTTTTTTTTTTGATTTGGGTTTTATGGGTTTTATGGCCCTTTCAAGAATATTTCACTTATATCGAGCCGATCGTTCATCAAAGATGGACGAAAACCGGAGAACCCGTGGAAAAACCACCTGACCATCGGTAAGCAAAACTAGGCTTTTCCACGTGACCCAAGCTAGGCTCAAACCACAGCGGTGAGAAACCTAAAGGATTAAGAGTCAACTCTCCTATCCACTAGGCTACGGGGGCCCGCTATTATCAAAGTAATGCTCAATTTCTGTGGTCCCCTGCATGTGTATCCATTCACTCATTTATTTAGTATTAAATTGCTGCTAAAGCTTGACAGTATACCCCCACAAACATAGTTTGTGTGTGTATGTGTGTGTAGGGGAGGGGGGGGGGAGGGGGAAGGGAGTGTGTGTGGGGATGGGGAGTAAAATAATGAAATAAATTTACTCATTTACTTATTTAATCCTTAAAGAGCTACAGATGACAGAATTTCCAGAGAAAATAAAATCTGGAATTTCATGTGAATCCTTTGCTAGGCAGCTGATTCACATGAAATGCCAAGTCTTAACTTCTCTGAAAAAAAAAAAAAAAAAAAAAATCAAATTTTTGTCTACTACGGATGTGATTGGCTTTAAACACACCTGGTAATCTTGTAAGGGGTAGCTGGCTAAAAATCTTTACACGAACTTCAGGCCATGACTTACGAGTCATCCAAATGTTGAACAAATGGGGAAGTTCTCCTGATTTATTGATTTTTAGTCATTTTATAGACATATTTCGAAGTATTGTACAATGCTATTTCCAACAACTTTCATTTCTGCGCTGGAAAAGATAGGTGTGGGCTTGAAAAAACGGGGCATTAACCCTTACGGGGACAAGAAAGCCAACTGTCAGGTGTTCGACTACAAGGCCTGATATTATCCCTTATGGGAACATTAGCCATTATCAGTATGCCCCGCATTTAAAAACATGCAGACTTAGACCAAACCAGTTTCAAAATACTTTATTTTATGATTTACATACAAACAATCACCAAGAAAGGTACTGAAAAAGAGAAAGCACGTGTCAACAGGGTTCTGATATGGCACATTTGCTCTCATTTGAGCAAATTCATAAAAAAGTTTCATTTTACTGCTGTAAAAATTGCTTTGTGATGTATAGACTTTCTTGTCCCCGATAGGGGTAATGCCCTCGTAAGGAATAACTGGTCGTAAGTCATATTAGGCACAAATATTTCAGTCCCCAGATTAAATGCTTGGGAAATTTAGCATCTTATGTATTTCAACGAAGACATGGGTTGCAGTACTTCTTATATGATATGTTAAATAAGTATTTCATAGCCAAGACAGTTGAAAATACCTTCATTTTGCTCTGGAAAAAAGTCAAAACAGAAATATCGGAGTACCCTTTCCGAGTGAAATTAAATTAAAAATTAGCAGCTTGTTTTTTCAAGGCCACACCTATCTTTTCCGACGCAGAAATGAAAATCATTGGGAATAGCATTGCCAGATTTTTCAAAATATGTCTCTGAAATCGACTAAAAATTAATAAATCAGGAGAACTTACCCATTTGTTGACATTTGGATGTCTCGTAAGTTATGGCCTGAAGTATGCGTAAAGATTTTGAGTGCATAACCACTGGCTACCTCTTACAAGATTACCAGGTGTGTTAAGGGTTAATACATTTCACATTTGCAGTACTTCTTATATGATATGTTAAATAAGTATTTCATAGCCAAGACAGTTGAAAATACCTTCATTTTGCTCTGGAAAAAAGTCAAAACAGAAATATCGGAGTACCCTTTCCGAATGAAATTAAATTAAAAATTAGCAGCTTGTTTTTTCAAGGCCACACCTATCTTTTCTGACGCAGAAACGAAAATCATTGGGAATAGCATTGCCAGATTTTTCAAAATATGTCTCTGAAATAGACTAAAAGTTAATAAATCAGGAGAACTTACCCATTTGTTGACATTTGGTAAGTTATGGCCTGAAGTATGCATAAAGATTTTGAGTGCATAACCACTGGCTACCCCTTACGAGATTACCAGGTGTGTTAAGGGTTAATACATTTCACATAAAATGTCCATTCATGTCAGATCTTCTGTGTATATAACAACCATTTAATTTGCCTTTATCTATTGTAAGTTGATCAGCTAATTATTCATGCTTAATATAACAGATTGTTGCAGTATGGTGTATGACCTAAAGCTCAGATGTCTTAAAGTTTCCTTCACCTAAAATGATTGTTAAAACAATTTCTGAAATAACCCTCATTTTTTAGCAGTCTGTCTGAGTTGAGGTTTTATGGCCAAGTCAATCCATTAGGGTCATGTTGAGCATGATCATTGAACCTACTCACTCTGTTCCTGGACAAGCTTAGTCCTCTAAGCTGTTAACCAGGGCCCAGTTGTTCAAAGCTAACGATGTCGTTAGTTAACGATTCTTTAAAATTTAAATCAAGTGATACGCAAATATGCTGAAATTTTTTGCTGAAAAAATGTGGGTAGCTTTTGCAGGAAAGCTACTCACATTTTTTTCAGCAAAAAATATCAGAATATTGTACATTGAATCTGCTAAAATAGTTAACGAAATGACCTTTAACGAGCTCGTTAAGCTAATGACGCTTTGAACAACAGGGCCCAGTACTTTGTCAGAAACTGACAACTGCCCTGCTTGAGTCAGCGGAAGGGGGAGAAAGGCTGTAGAAATTATTTCATGATCCATCCCCATGAAAGTTACATCGCCGAGCTGGGGTTCAAACTCTTGACCCCTGAATCTGCAGTCAGACAGGCTACCAGATGTGCTATGGAGCCCAGATTTTTTAACAGTGGCCTTTCTATCACAAGTGAAACAATCTGTACAGAAGACATAGTAAAGGGCCTTATTTTAAACTATCAATTTTGTATGGCTTTCTCGACACCCCTCAAAACACTAGGTTCAAACTGTTTGAATTACTGAGCACAGTTTTTAAAATATCTAATTTTTTTTCAGAGAAAATAAGTTTAAACATTTCATGTGAATTGTCTGCCATTTTTACTATACCTTTTTCCCTTAGTTTTGAAAAAACTTTAATGCACAATGCTGTAATTAGATCAAATACGGCATACAACTGAAGTAACCAAGTGTGAATTCTCCTAACTGCAAACATAAACAAGAAAACGCCTAACAGCATTTTGGACAGATTTTTACAAGATGAAGAAAGCGAGAGTTGTCTCTCTTGCATATGACATGCCTATGACATGCCTACTGGTCCTCCTCTTCATCCCTACCAAATAAGAAAGCAATCCACTGAAGAATAAAGGTAACATATAACTTTGAAAAAAGATTAATCAAAAGGTTAACCTGGGACAACACCTGCCCACCAGCCCGGACATCGCTATTTTAAAGGGCGGATTTTTTGGAAAACCTGTCCAAAAATACAATTGCAGTTAACTATAATACCCTGAATCACCAGAAAATCCTTCCTTCGATGGATAATAGCCAAACACTGTAAGAAAAACTGTTTTGTAACTGAAAAGCTTCTGTTTTCAACCTACCAGCAAATGAGGATTCAAAAATAATAACCCTGGTCCTGCTGAACCCATATATGCCCTGCCTTTGCAGATAATGTAAGGATCCAGATCAGATGGCTTCTAAGAACACTGGATTCAAACTGTTTGAATTACTGGGCACAGCTTCTAAATTATTTATTTATTTTTTTAGAGAAAATAAGGCTTGACATTTCATGTGAATTGTCTGCCATTTTCTACTATACCTTTTTCTCATAATTTTGAAAAAACTTGGTGTACAATGCAATTAGATCAAATATGGTATACAACTGAAATCACCAGGTGTTAATTCTCCTAACTGCAAATGTAAAGAAAATACAATTGCAGTTAAGTATATACCCTGATTCACCTGAAAATTCTTCCTTTGATGTTATTATAGCCAAACACTGTAACAAAAACTGTTTTGTAACTGAAAAACTTCTGTTTTCAACCTACCAAGCAAAAGAGGATCTTTTTTTTTTTTTTTTTTTTTAATATCCAAAAAACAGGTAAAATTCTTATTTCTCTACAAAAATCTAATTCTAGTTCTAGATATATTCTGTTGCATTTCTCTAAGAAAACCTATGTTATGGGTACTCATTAGAATTGACAGATCAAGCCAATTCAAATGAGTACCCACAACATATATTTTCAAGATAATCAGAAATACGGTACATTTATTTTTCTAAACATCACAAAAACACGCCTATATAATTTTGACCCCCTTAAACCCCACTTTTATATAGTAAAAGGGTATGCATTATTTTTCTTCTTTCTGCTCCAATAGATAGATTATGGGTACTTGTTAGAACAGCCTCAGCAAAGAAACATAGATTGTGGGTACTCATTAGAACCCCTTTTGGTGAGGCAGTTCTAATGAGTACCCAAAATCTCTGTTTTGAGCAGAAATATGAAAAATATCAGAATTTTTATCTGATAACTTTCATTTTTTTGGTGGTGAAATTTTCAATATATTTGAATAGGTCTGTTTTCATAATGCAAATTTCTGAAGCATAATACAGCCCACAATTCTAGGTAAGAGGAGCGTCCAGGTAACTATTTTCTTATTTCCTGACAAAAACCTATGTTGTACTCATTGGAATTGCCTCATCAAGTTGATTCTAATGAATACAACAACATATGTTTTCACAGAGAAATAAGAAAAAATATCAATACCTTATGACTGAAGATACCTATTCCTGTATTGTATTTATCCTAAATATTCCAACAGATATCCCTTGAGCACTCATACTTTTGATAATCTGCCTATGAATATGTAGCTTGTAGGTATACATTCAATCTGCGTCAGGGAGTCGACTCTTTGGCTCTGTAGTTAGAGCATCGAATTTTCACCTGGGAAGCCAGGGTTTGAATCCCACCCATGAATGGAAATTTTTTTAGCTATGCTTTATAACTTTGTTAGATCTTTCATGTCATAAGAACACCTAGATCTGGGTCTGCAACTCATCCAATAGCTTTAACCCTAGTCCTGCTGAAACCGCATATGTCCTGCCTTTGCAATCAGTGTAGATCCAGATCAGTTGGCTTCTTCAGAAGCCATCAAGTAATTTGATTGGCTGAAAATTAGAAAAGGTTGTGGCATCTTAATTTATCCAGTGGGACAAGGGTTAACTCACATCAACAGATATGCTCAAATGTCAGGATAAACTTGCAAGGAGTTTAAATGTCCAAATATTCAGAGTAACTATGGTTACCATAAAATACGGGTTTTTTTAAGCATATAACCTAGGAGCCCTTTTTGTTTGACACAGCCCAAACTGTATAAAGTAACAATGTAATAGGGCACCCTTTGATCATTTACATCATTAGTAGTCGAAGCTCCAGATAAGAGGGGTTTAGAGACCAATGTTTTTCTATTTCTCTAAAAGAAAACATTTGTTGTGGGTACTCATTAGAAGTACATCATAAGGTAATTCTAATGAATATCTACTACATAAAATATATGTTGTATGTATTCATTAGAAAAGCCCGACTGTGGCAAGTCTAATGAGTTCCCCAAACATATGCTTTGTGGTATCAATGTTTTTTGGCTTACCGTATTAATCCGCCTATAAGACGGGGATTTTTCAAAAAAAAAAGCCCCCAAAAATCCAGACCCGTCTTATAATCGAGGTCTTTGGCCATATCGGTATTTTCGGCAAAGTCCGGTGGTGCCACGTGGCCACGGAAAATGCCGATCTTCGAAACTGGTAGAAGGATATAATGTTTACCTTCGTCCCTTGATAGAAATAGCAGCAAGGTAATTTTTTTAGGTGAAGTACCGAATTTTTCTGTGTATTACTCGCACCCGTGTATAACACGCACTGAATATTTGCTAAATAGTTTTGAAATAAAAAAAAGATGTTCCTATGTAAAACACAAAGAATTTATCCGTGCATTATTTACTAAGTTACCAGATACTAAGTGTGTCAAATTTCACAAGGATTGAGTTGAAAATGGCCGAATTCGGAAGGTTTAGAGTAGAAACAGGCCGAATTTACGATAATGCTAACTGAATTTCCATTGTGCAGCTCTGTTACCATGGGCCTCAGGCAACTTGATGTAGTGTAGGCAGTTCTTTGCTTCCCCACTGCAGATGCTATGACAATAAAAATGTAGTTATTTCTTTTGTATTCTCATAATTAACACCTTCTTTGTGTCACTTTGTGTCACTTTCTTAACTGAGACGTGAAATTATCAACTCAGTGCCTCAGGGCAATGCAAACAACAACTAAAGTCGACTAGTTGTCATTCTGACTGCCAATTAACCAATTAAGTGCACAGATGTATGCTGGTAGTTTTTTTTTCTTTATCATAAACATTGTTTATTTCAAACAATTTTTTTGGTAAGTTGGAAGAAAAGTTAAAAAAAAAAAAAGAAGATAAACATATGGTAAGAAAATAAAAGATAAAATGCAAATGACCGATCTACCTACCTCAAAAGCCCAGTTGGTTTTGTTTATTATCAATAATTTTAATAATTGCAAAAAATTAAATACTTTTTTATTTTTTCAATGTATGATCGTTTGTGCCAATATTTATGTTCTACCAAATTTATTTCCTATTTTGAACTACAATAAATCAGTTGTGCAGGCTGATTTATTCAAGTTACGGTGTGAGACTTGTCAAAGTCCAGTAATCAATACAGATTCATATGCATATGCCTGTTTGAGTAGTTTCCCTTTGAAGAGATCACATGATCAGCAAAATAAAAAAGCGTAAACAAAAAGAGCATGGACATGAAAAGGATATCAAATTACTGCAAATCAGATGGAGTTGCTTGTTTTGAGCTGACAGAACCTTGGTATGGGCGAGATAGGTATAAAAAATCATGAATATCTCATAGCAATCATTCTATTTCGCATTTTTACCGGGCGATCGTGAATGTCATGAGTTTTCGCGACCTATTATCTTGGCGATTTCTGTCCCGATTTTGGTGTTCCTATAAATAATACACATCGGATTTTGTAAACGTTTTCTGGGTAAATAAGGTGCATGTTATACACAATTAAATACGGTATGCATGCTTGTAAGTGGTGTTGGAAGTTTTTTTAATTGTACTTTAGGATTTTCTGAGTGGCAGGGAATATCTCCAACAGGCAACTTTTTTTAACCCGTCTTATAATTAAGTAAAAGCAAAATCCTGCCTGGAAAGGGCCCAAAAACAGCCCCCGTCTTATAAACGAATCGTCTTATAGGCGGATTAATACGGTATAAAAATGTCTCATCCTGGAGCATTGAAATTCATGTAAGGTAAATAATCAATCATAAAGCAGCAGACCCAAACAGGGTAGATCCAAGTGAGACAGCTCATTGATCTACACTGTTTGTCATCCAGTATTCATTATTTTTTACAAACATCAATATTGGCTACAATGGACCAGCCCAAATAATTCAGAGATGTAAGATTCCTGAGTGCAAGTCTTAAGCCCTTTATTGTGTCACGGCCCAAATGATAAATGTTACCAGGTAACAAATACCCAGAGTATTTTTAAACTTAAGTGTTTTAATAAAACAGTAAATCTCTATATGACTCACAGAAAGATAAGACTTTGTACATGATTTGTAGTCATGCAGCGGAAACTGTATTACTGCTCTATTCTATTTTATAGCAGTCGGGGTCAATATTCAGTTAAAAAAAATATTAACCATTAATGTGCCATTTAAAATTGTTGCAGAGAGCATTCATATTTTTTTATATATTTTTATGAGTAAATAAGGCTTGACATTTCATGTGAATTGTCTGCTAAGCAGACAATTCACATGAATTGTTAAACCTTATTTTTACAGAAGAAACAATCCAATGACTTCTGCTGCTGTTACGAGTGGTGTATCAGTGGGTTATAATGCAAAACATTATTGAAATCTTCAAAATAACAGTTAATCTGAGGACATGTCAAGACTGTGGAAAGGAACATATCACTAAGAAAACATATGTCTAGGGACCTCATTAAAAACATTTAGTTTAAAAGACTAAAAGAATTTCAAATGAAAATGGTGTTCTGAAAAAAAAAATCATTTCGACCAGCTGATTTGCATACATAACCTCTAGCCCACTGGAGACCCCTAAAAGGGTAATTGACAAACAGTGCAGACCCAGATCAGATGCCACAGAATGCAGCGTCTGATCAGGGTCTCCACTATTAGCAAATAATTGAACATTTTTTTCTCAGAATATCTCAATCACATAGCCCGACATACCTTAAATCAAACTTAGAATCTTCCAATATATAGCTTGGGGGGAGTTCATTCCATCTACAATGGGCTAGATTATACATAGGTCCAGATAAGAGGGGATCCACAACTATTTTTTTTTATTTGTCCAGGGAAACTTGTTGTGGGTACTTATTAGAAACATCTTACTGAGGTACTTCTAATGAGTACCCACGAGATAATTTCATGGATAAATAAGAAAACTGTCAATACTTTTTTTTCAATGCTTTATCTTACACTATGTCCAAAATAGGGCACTACTTTTAACCCTTCAAGCGCCAAGAAAAACTGCAACTGAAAATGACGGCTGTTTATGTCGTCTGCTGAATATTCTTGCAGACTTTTCAAACCTATTTTTGCATACAGGCAAACAGTGTGGACCCTGATCAGACTGCTCCTAAAGGAGCAGTCTGATCTGGGTCCACACTGCAAACAGTGTGGACCCTGATCAGACTGCTCCTAAAGGAGCAGTCTGATCTGGGTCCACACTGTTTGCAAAAATGACTTTTAAAATCACAAGCAGATGACAAGGCAGACGACATTTGTTGTGATTGGCGCTTTAAGGGTAAACCAAAAGCTGTTGGTATTTTCCTTCTCTATGAAAATATATGTTGTGGGACTCATTAGAGCGTTTCTAATGAGTATTACAACCTATGTTTTTATGGAAAAAAAAAAAAAAAATCTGCATACCCCACTTACCTAGATCTAGTCTAGGACATTTTCCTTAAGAAATAAAAATACTGTATTTGACCTAATTACTGCACTATGCGCTTAGGTTTTTCAAAATTACTTGCGTATACTATGCGTATATGTACTTAAAACAAGATCAGCAAAGGACTTATCAAATGATGCTTATATGATGTTTTTGTGTGTGTGTGTGTGTGTTTTTTTTTTTCTGATTTTCTTTATAACAGCATATGTTTTTGGTACACATTTGAACTGCATCGACAAGTCGATGCAATTCAAATAGGTACCCACAACATATGCCTTATAAAGAAGTTGACAAAAAAGCACACTGGCTGTAATCTGAAGACTATGGAATTGCTTGACTCTGTGCTTATAGGAGTATGTGCGATAATTTGGAAGAATATGGTAATAAAAAAAAGAATTAATACGTTTCACATCGGAATATCATAGCACTAAATAAGATAGATTATCCAAATAAATATTTTTCTTATCTCTGTACAAAAACATATGTTATGGGTACTCATTAGAGGTACCTCCGCAAGAGGCATTCAGCATAAAATAATTTTAGACCTTACCTGAGCTAACTTTCATTTGGGTTCGGTAATCCAGTTCGTTAACCACAAAAATGATCAAAGCAGGTTTTCAAATTCTAAAATTCTTCCACTGCAGAATGCTGTATAATTTCAGCAAAAACTTAAAAACCATGTTATAATTCCACAAACCTCATATATAGGGCACAAAATGCACGGTCTAAGCCTTTACCTTTATCAAAACTCCATTTAAAAAAACTTTGAAATCATCCAAAAAAAACATCTCAGGTATTTATAAATATAATCAAAATAACATACACACTATATATACTATAAACTACACTCCAAATAAGGTATGTTCCTAACAAAAATAAGTTTTGATACATTTTATTTTTCTTATTTCTCCATAAAAACACATGTTGTAGGTACTCATTAGAAGTGCCTCAGCTAGGCACTAATCTAATGAGTACCCACAATATATGTTTTTATGGAGAAATAAGATTAATATTTGCCTGGATAGCTTGCTTACCTAGAGCTATGCATACACTAAACAGAAAAAAAAAGTTTACCTGTAAAGTACAGCATCACAATTACTTTTTGCTGGTAGAGAACCACATATACTATAGTCTATAGAAGTGCCATAACTCTAGATAAAGGCACTTATTTTCTTTAAAAAAAAAATAGTGATATTTCTCTCATTTCTCCATGAAAACATATATTGTGGGTACTCATTAGAAGCGCCTTGGCAAGGCGCTTCTAATGAGTACCCACAACATATGTTTTCGTGGAGAAATAAGAAAAATATTTACATGATCTTCCCTCTTATTTGGAGTGACACATTGCTGAAAGATGAAATGATGCAAACAGAAACATGCAACAGCATCTGAGCTGCCTATTATCTTTATCTTGTCAAAATGAGTCTCTCAACTACAATTACCAGCCAAAGGTAGCTTCCCAGGATTACTAAAGTTATTATTAAACTGTATTCTACTGAGTAACCAAAGGCCTATACAGGCCTGCTTAGCTCGCCTGAGCAAAAGAAGCCCAGCTGGTTAAGTCTCTATATGGGTCTTTGGTTGTGAGAGAAAACCTTAGCCATTAAAGTGCTAAGCAAAATAGTACAGATGACAGTAAAGTTTTTTATTATTATTTTTCAGAGTTTGATTGATTGATTGTGTTGGGGTTTAACAACATGTCAACCCTTGTGGGTCATTTTGTGTCGTCTCCCAGAGAAAGGGAGAAGAGAGATAGAAGAGATAGTAGAGGAGATGAAAAAGAAGGACAGGGGAGAAAGAGGAAAATGAATGAAAGTGAAGAAACAGAAGAAATAAAAAACATTTCCCCATATCCTTACCTGCTGCTTGCCCAACTGTAAGCCAATCTCAGTTGGACACCCTGATAAGGTAAGATATCAGCCTCACCCAACCAAACCCATTATTTTTTAGAGAAAATAAGACCTGGCATGTCTTATTTAGCTGACAATTCACATGAAATGCTAAGTCTTATTTTCTTTGAAAAATAATTACGCTATGCAGACAGTTCACATGAAGTGTCAAACCAATTTCTCTGAAAAATATATATACACAAAAAAAAAAAAAAAAATCAAAATGTTATATTTAGCATTTATCTGTTGAGATTACTACGTTTCAAATCATTTCCTGTTGCAAAATTTCTTTGTATATTCAAAGTAAAACACTCACGTTATGACGTTGTATCTCAGGTGTATTTCTTTATTTCTTCTTTTCGTTTTATTGTCATCTAGCAGAACCTCAAGCTGACGACTGAAAAATAAATAGGTAAAATTAACCCTTGTCATGCTGAATAAATTAAGATACCACACCCACTTCTAATTTTCAGCCAATCAGGTCGCTTGATCCAGATTGTTTCTATAATAATTCACATAATGGCCAACAGTGTAGATCCAGATCAGTTGGCTTCTGAAGAAGCCAACTGATCTGGATCTACACTATTTGCGAAGACAGGATATATCCGGGCTCAGCAGGACAAGGGTTAACACCTTTTATGTGCTACACTATGCAGAAACATGTTTTTTTTTTTGTTTTTTTTTTTATTTGAGTTTTACGGCCCTTTCAAGAATATTTCACTTCTATCGAGCCGACTGTTCATTAAGGTGGGCGAAAACCGGAGAACCTGGGGAAAAACCACCTGACCATCCGTAAGCAGAACTTGGCTTTTCCACATATGACCAGAGCAAGGCTCAAACCACAGTGGTGAGAAACCTAATGGATTAATAGTCAACTCTCTTATCCACTAGGCTACGGGGTTATGAGGTGAGGACATGTGCAGTCAGTGAAAGCCCAGGTCGGCTTGCACATTCATGCAGTCTAATCAGTATCTTTGCTACCTACAATATTACACTGGAACTTTATATAAGACAGCTCATTATAAGACTTTTTTGGATTAAGACAGAATAAAGGTGGATCCCAAAAATGTTGTATCCAAACAAAATGTACAGATTATATAAAACAAGAGGCCCATGGGCCACGGGTCACTCACCTGAGTGACATAGCCACTGCAGATCTGCAGATGTTATGCAACATTTTTCCAATCCTGTCATCATAACTAATGAAAAGATCATCATTTAAGCAGTTCTTAATTTTGAAGAAGAATATATATGGCATGACAGTCAATGAAACGTGATCATTTGAACAAACTCTCAATCACATTTCAACAGTAAGATCAATGTGAAATTTGGTGGCAAATGGCTGAGTAGTTTCTGAAGAATCATGATTTTATACATGTAAACAGCTCAGTGGCAGGGAAATATAATAAACAAGATGGCAGCCATCTTGGATTTCCAATCAGAATGATTTTAGCTACTGTTGATCTACAAGTCACCTTGATACTTCCAATGAACTTTGAGTCAATTGTCCTTTCGGTTCAGGAGAAAAAGTTCAAAACAGATTTTCAAGACGGCCGCCCTGGCCACAATTTGGGATTTCCTAATGCAACGATTTGAGCTATTTTTTATCTACAAGGAACCCCGATGTTTCCTACTAAGTTTCGAGTCAGTTGGCCTTTCAGTTCAGAAGAAGAAGGGAAAATAGATTTTCAAGATGGTTGCCATCTTGGATTTCTGATTGGAACGATTTTAGCTATTTTTATATCTTCAAGTCATCCCGATGCTTCCTACCAATTTTCAAATCAACTGGCCCTTTGGTTCAGGAAAAAAAGTGAAAAAAAGAGTTTCAAGATGGCCGCGGCCATCTTGGATTTCTGATCCAAACAATTTAAGCTATTTTAGATCCCAATGCTTCCTATCAAGTTTTGAGTCAAATGGTCTTCCAGTTCAGGAGAAGAAGCGAAAAATAGATTTTCAAGATGGCTGTCATGGTGGACATCTTGGATTTCTGATAGGGACTGTTTAGGTATTTTTGATCTACAGGTCACCCTGATGCTTCCAACCTAGTTTAAAGTCAATAAGCCTTTCGGTTCAGGAGAAGTGAAAAATAGATTTTCAAGATGGCCGCCATGGTGGCCATCTTGGATTCCCAATCGGAATGATTTTACCCATTTTTGATCTATAAGCCACCCCGATGCTTTCTACCAAGTTTCAAGTCAATTGGCTTTTGGGTTTAGGAGAAGAAGCGAAAAAAAAGATTTTCAAGACGGCCACCATGGTGGCCATCTTGGATTTCCGATCAGCAGGAATTTAGCTACTTTTAATCTACAAGTCTCCCTGATGCTTCCAACCAAGTTTGGAGTCAACTGGCCTTTGGGCTCAGGAGATGCAGCAAAAAATAGATTTTCAAGATGGCGGCCATGGCAGCGATTTTGATTTCCAATCGGAATGATTTTACCTACTTTTGATCTACATGTCACCCCAATGCTTCCTATTAAGTTTCGAGTCAAGTGACTTTTGGGTTTAGGAGAAGAAGCAAAAAGTAGATTTTCATGGCGGCCATCTTGGATTTATCATCGGCATGATTCTAGCTATTTTAGATCTACAAGTCACCCCAATGCTTCCTTCCAAGTTTCTAGTCACTGGCCTTTCGGTTCAGGAGGAAAAGCGAAAAATAGAATTTCAAGATGGCTGCCATGGTGGCCATCTTGGATTTAAGATCAGCAAGATTTTAGCTATTTTAGCTATTTTTGATCTACAAGTCACCCCGATGCTTCCTAGCAAGTTTGGAGTCAGTTGGCCTTTCGGTTCAGGAGAAGAAGCGAAAACTAGATTGTCAAGATGGCTGCCATAGCAGCTATCTTGGATTTCCAATCGGCATGATTTTAGCTATTTTTGATCTATAAGTCACCCTGATGCTTCCTAGCAAGTTTGGAGTCAATTGACCTTTCAGTTCAGGAGAAGCGAAAAATAGATTTTCAAGATGGAGGCCATGGCGGCCATCTTGGATTTCTGATTGGAACAATTTTAGCTATTTTTGATCTACAAGTCATCCTGATGCTTCCTACCAAGTATCGAGTCAATTGGCCCAGGGGTGTAGGAGGAGTAGGCTTTTAAAGCAATTGTTGACGCCGCAAGACGGACGATGCACGATGCACAACGGATGACGGACATTGACTGACCACAATAGTTCACCATGAGCACTTCGTGCTCAGTTGAGCTAATAAAATGTGAAACAATAATACCCCGCCATTATCATGTCGTGGGCAGATAACTCTGTCAAAAATTGCCATCGAGCAATCCAAAAGCAGATTTCCACAATATCAATGCAAAAATCAAATTTGGTCACAATTCATTGAGATTTACTCGTTGTGAAATACGTGGGCAGATAACTCTAAAAAAATGGACAAAATTCTACCATTCTCAATCCCAAAGCAGATGTCCACAATATCAATGCACATACCAAGTTTGGTGAAAATCCACTGATATTTACTAAAATTATCGTCCGGACATGAAAACAAGGACATGTTGCGGGCAGAAAACTCTGTCAAATCAAAAACTGACGAAATTTGACCATCAGCAATCCCAAAGCAGATCTTTACAATATCAATGCACGCAGCAAGTTTGGTGAAAATCCATTGACATTTATTATAGTTATCATCCAGAAATGAAAACATGGATCTGTCAAAAATTGATGAAATTCACCCATTAATAATCCTTAACCAGATCTCCACAATATCAATGCACACGAGTTTGGTGAAAATCCATTGACTTTTACTCAAGTTATTGTCCGGAAACGAAAATAAGGACAGAGGGACGCATGTACGACAGACAGACAATGGACATTCATACTTATGGACATTTGTTGGGTACTCCTACAGTGTAAATATTTCGGCTCAAAATATCCAACAAGATCCCTAAATACCAACTAACAGAATAAATTGCAAGTACCCATTGGCAATTATCTGCTAGGCAGATCATTCACATGAAATGCCAGGCCTAGTTTTCTATAAGAAATAATTTTATAAAATTTATAATGTTATCTGAAACAGTTATAGGCTTAAGGCTTTAAAAGTTGAATTTCAGTCTCAAATAAGATTTATCTTTTCAGTTTAATTAACTATTAGATTGCTCAATTTAAAAATGAGGACAGCATTTGAAATATTTTTCCCTGGAGAATAATTGAATAAATCTCTTTTCTCAAGTATAAATTAATCATTTAAAAGGGCAATTTTGTTTTCAGCAATCCAAAGGTTAACTGGCTTAAAATGGCAGCAGACACCATTTTAAAATATTCCTACATTTCACAGAAAATAAGGTTTTCATTCAAAATTGTCATCTTTGGAGACAATTTAAATGAAATGACAAGCCATATTTTCCATGATAAGTAAGAGAATAAAAACATTCATTTGTAGTCTATTCATTTTATCCACAAAAATGTTTCTTACTTTTCACAAAAAATATGTTTTGACATTTTCTTAGAAGACAATTTGCATGAAATGTTAAAAACTGTTTGCTGGTACTGGTAAGAAAAATATTTTAAAATGTCCTTTACTGAAATTTTTACCCAGCATGCTAAGCATTAAAATTGTTTCTATTTTAAATGAGGATAAAATTCAAACACATGCATCAAGTGACTAGAATTATTTTCAAAACTCAAAGAAAAATAATTTTCTATAATTTTCTTGGAAATTACAGATCGATTTTCACAGCAAGCCGCTCTGCACTTAAAATGCCATCAACATTTGGCATGTTGAATTTAAACATCAGATGACATTTTAAAATTTTTCTCAGAAAATAGGGCTTAATGAGTCATTCAAATCATCTATTTTGAGTGATCTGGATAAAATGTCAAGCCTATTATTCCCTGGGAAAAATAAGAAAAAATAAAAATGTCACCTCAAGTGTGCAAGAACTTAAGTTTGCAATGACATTTACTTGACTGTGGAGATTATGAAATTGTGAATGCCTCTGTCACTCCATCTGTCTGTCCACCTGCCCATCCATCTGCCTGTCTGTCCATCTGTCTCTTAAACTACTGGGCGGAATTTAACCAAACTTGCTACATGACTTCCCCTCATGGTAAGGGTGTGCTAGAGCAAAATTATTTTTCCGTCTGTCTGTCTGGCATCTATTCATCACACTATCAGTCTTTCTACCATATTTATTTGGTTATAAGTCTTCTCCCCCTACCATTTTTATTTGGTTATAAGACCGAGGCTTGTTCTTCCAAAATTATTGCAAACATATGAATCAGTCTTGTGCAGTTCAGCTATAAAATGGGTTTTCTCTTCCAAAAAAATCCAAAAGATCAAGATTTGTCTTACAAGCTAGATCTAGATCT
This sequence comes from Anodontia alba, assembly GCA_964016985.1. Lineage (NCBI taxonomy): Eukaryota > Metazoa > Mollusca > Bivalvia > Lucinida > Lucinidae > Anodontia > Anodontia alba. The sequence continues at coordinate 66,636,828 of OZ024832.1, forward strand.
TTGAGATTGTTGAACTGGAATAGAAAACCCCTGTCTTATAACCAAAGAAATATAGTAAACCACTGGGTGGACTTTAGCAAAACTTGCTACATGACTTCCTCTCATGGTGAGGGTGTGCAAGAGGAACATTATTTTTCTGTCCATCCATCCATCTAGTTGGCAGCTATTCATCTGTCGGTCACACTATCTCCTCCTAAACCACTGGGATGAATTAACCCAATCTTGCTGCATGTCTTCCCCCAGGGTGGTAAGGGTCCTTGGCTGTTGTTAGAGAGCAACATTATTTTTCTGTCTGTCCATCCCTCTGCCCATCCATCATGCTATCTCCTCCTAAACCAATGGGCGGCATTCAATCAAACTTGCCATATAACTTCCCCAAGTGGTAAGGGTTTCTGAGAGCAGCATTATTTTACAGTTCACTCTGCATGCTTACTGGTGAATTTGTTTGTTTGTGTTGAGGTTTTACGGCCCAGTCAACCCAATGGGGTCATGTCGAGTGCGGTCAGTTTACCTAACCACATGTTTACTGGGCAGGCTTAGTCCTCTAAGCGGTTAACCAGTATTGTGCACATTCTTTTGCCAGAAACTGACAACTGCCCTTCTTGAATCAGCGGAAGGGAAGCTTACTGGTGAAAGCATGGGGACAATAACACAAATTGCCATGGCTTGCCATTGACTGCGCAATCTGGTTTTTCATTTTCATTTTTTAGAGAATAAGGCTTGACATTTAGAGAATAAGGCTTGACATTTAATGTGAATTGTCTGCTAAGCAGACAATTCACATAACATGTCAAGCCACATTTTCTCTGAAAAATAGAAAAAAAGGAGAAAGTTGTCTGCTGCTGTTGTCCTTGGCACGCTTAAAGCTATTATAATCTGGAATTCTCTTCTGCTTCTGAACTTTCTTTTACTAGGATATATTACAGAAATAAAGTGCCATTAACACTTAGCGTGCTTGGTAAAAATTTCAGCAGATGACATTTTGAAGTATGTTCTTATTTTTCCCAGAAAATAGGCTGTGACATTTCATGCAAATTGTCTCCGCAGGAGACAATTTGCATGAAATCTCAAAGCCTATTTTCTGGGACAAATAAAAAAAATATCATCAATTTGTAACCTACTGACTTTACCCATAGACTGGCAACTTTACTACTAACTCTCTGGGCAAATTTGGCAGATGACAAATTGATAATATTTTTCTTCTTCTTTTTTTTTCAGAAAGCAGGAATTGACATTTCATGCAAATTGTCTGCAATGGAAATGTCAAATTCTGTTTTCTAGAAAACCTAAGAAGAATACTTCAAAATGTTGCCTGTTGAAATTTCTATCCAGCATGCAAATTGTAAAAGTGCTACTGTAAAGGAAATAGATTCAGGCTTATTACAAAAATCTTGGCAACTGCAGCAGAAACAATAATGATCAAAATCACTACGTCTATGTCTAGATGTGCCAAATAATGCTGAAATAAATTGCCAGCTGCTGGCTGAATCAGCGACATAATGATTGTGTACAAAATTTTCCTTAGTTTTTTAGAAAACATGAATACCTTAATAACCCTAAGTATTGGGACAGATAAGCCTTTGCAAACAGTGTTGACTCAGATCAGATGCCACAGAATGTGGTGCCCCATCTGGGTCTACACTATTTGCCATACATACAGCAGTATTTCAGACAAATAAAGAGGTATTTCAAATTTTAGGACAAGACTTCGAGGGTTGAGCGCAAGACTATGGTAACTCAAACATATTTTTGAAACCCTTGTTTAGGGGCAACTTGGACCCCTTTGTAAACAATGCAAATTTAGGTGCCATTGCTCATACGAGCAATGGCACCTAAATTTTCATTGTTTACAGAAAGAAATGTTGTAATCTTCATACACCTTCATGGTGAGGAGATTAGGTTTGGGAAAAAACAACCATCTGACTTATGCCAGTCTTGCGCTCAACCCTCGAAGTATGGTAAGTAGATACGGTGTCCCAATACATAGGGTAAATACGGTACATTGTAGATAGGCATTCAAATAAAATGTCATCATACCTGCAATCAGAAAAAAATCTTTTATTGAATCTGAGCAAACTGATAATACATGATTTTTTTTTTATTTTTCATTCTTTTTCTTATTTTCCCCAGGAACTGTTTGACATGTCTCCTTAGTTGCCAAAAGGCTGACATTTCATGCAAGCTACCATTCTCTTTCAGGAACAATTTAACCCATTTAGGCTGAATGGACTCTTCTACCTTAACTCTTTGGATAGGTTCATTTCCTATAATATGAAATAAATAGGTGTTACCTATGAAACCAGCTTAAGCATTTTATGCATTTTTTTTTTTTTTTTTTTCATCAGGTTTGCAAAGTTGCGGACCAGACAAAACCTGTTTCTATAGGTCCGAGGCAAAGTGCAATCCATCAAACAATTTTTTTCCATGAAATTTTGCACGTTAGTGTATAAATAAATATTTTAGTCTTATAGTAAAAAGAAATTATGCATGTACCCTGAGAATTTATTTTTATAGGCTGATTTTGTCAAAAAAAAAAAAAAAAAAAATGATTTCACAAAATCAAGTTGATTTCTCCTTTTAGCTATACCGCGAACGATCAGCTGATCACTAGTCAACTGAAATCACCGCATATCCTACCTTTATCATTTTGTCAGCGATAAATTTGTCTCCATGCATAATTCCTGTTATGTGCTGTAAGAATGTAATCCATTTTATTCAGCAAAACTTCAGTATTTACACTTAAATACGTGAAAATATTGTTTAATGCGAGAGAAGTCACAGATTAAATATGGCGGCTAAAACACAGATCAGTCTTGCAGTCATCCATGTCAATGACGTAAAAACGTATCCTTCTATTTCATTGACTATACGATTCATTACAGCCAATGAGATCACTTGCGGTGGCTGACTGGCTTTCCAGCTTTGCAATGGCGTGTATCTGATCATCATATTTTTCGGAAACCAGGCAGACGGCAACAGTCATATATTAGTGTTGGTTTTTGGGTTCAACATCAAGCTGATACACTCCGCTGTAGATATGGGAAAACAGTCAGCCGCTGCATGCGATTTCTTCTGCATAGTATGTGAGAGACTCACGATACCTATAGTACGAGCTTAAGCTTCCCCACGATACCTATAGTATGAGCTTAAGCTTTGCCACCTGCTGTGCAGTTGGGGACCTGCTTTGCAGGTCGTTTAAGCTCGTTATAAGGGTGCTGATTAGTTTTTATTATTAGCATGTTTTGTAGAAATTTCTGAACTTAATGCAAACAGTGTAGACCCTGATCAGACACCACATTCTGCGGCATCTGATCTGGCTGTACACCATTTGCCAATGTTACTTTTTACAGGATGCTAGGCATAAATAGGTTAATCTGCTCTACACAGTTTGCTATGGCATGCCCATCCAAATATTTAGGGTAAATATTGTATTTTTGTTGGGCTGAGGTTTTACAGCCCAGTCAACCCATTAGGGTCACTTGGATTTTAGTCAGTTAACCTACCCACTGGTCCTGGTCCTCTTAAGTAGTTAACCAGTACCTGGCACATACTATCATCAGTAACTGACAACTGCCCTTCCCAAATCAGCAGAAGAGGGAGAATGGCTGTAGAAATGATTTCATGATTAATCTCCACAAAAGTCAAGTGGCTGAAGTGGGCTTAGAACTCGAGACCCCTGGATCTGCAGATGACCCGCTACCGACTGAGCTATGAAGCCTGGCTAGGGTAAATATGCTATCTTGTACATGAAAACAGTTAAGACCCTAACAGACTGCACTGATCCACAGACTGGTTTACATTTGCCTCTTTATGATGCTGTATTTACCCTAAGTAGTCAGACAGACAAGCCAGCACAGTGTAGACCCTGATTTCCCGACACATCAAAAGGTAGTCAAATAGACATTTTTTTTTTTTTTTTCTCAAAATTTAGAATAGATATGGTAAGGAGTTTAAGGCCTCTGAATACTTCGGGCAAATACCATAGTATGAGAGCCCAGATTCCTCATAAGAACAAACTCACATGAATATAGCCTCTGTCTAATAAATGACATTATTCCCCTGTTCCCAGAACCCCTGGGAGGGCCTCATTTTTCTTATTTCTACATAAAAACATATGTTGTGGGTACTCATTAGAAGTGCCTCACACTGAGGCACTTCTAATGAGTACCCATAACATATGTTTTAATGGCCAACTGGTGAAAATTATCCCAGAATTATCATCAAATACTCCTCCTCAATAAACCCTCTAAACATTATAATCTTGATATCCCCCTTATCTTTCTGACATGACATATGTTAAGGTTAAGGAAGAGTATTTGGTAATAATTCTGGGATAATTTTTCATATTTCTGCATAAAAACATATGCTGTGGGTACTCATTAGAAGCAACTCGCCGAGGCTCTTCTAATGAGTACCCACAACATATGTTTTAATGGCCAAATGGTGAAAATTATCCCAGAATTATCATCAAATACTCCTCCTCAATCCTCTAAACATTACCTGATATCCCCCTTATCTGGTTGACATGATATTCAGCATAAGACAAAATGTTCTAATGGGAAGGCTTATTTATTTTATCTGTTCCCAGTAAGTAAAAGCAGAGATTAGAGTAATAAAACTAATAAATGTGTATCTCTATTGGTACCAAGAATCTGAAATGACCTTTAGAAAATTACCAAGAAAACTGAGAGCTAATTTGTTCCCAGGAAACAATTACGTCATGGTTAACAGTTCCCAACAAAATGTGCAGGAAAATGTTTGATATAAAACTATTTTGGGCCTAGCACTTTATGCTGAGCCATACTGGCAAATTTTATTGTGAATAAAAGTAATGAACTGCTGAAAAACTCTTTGTTTTAACTCAGAATGAAACATGAATTTAGTTCACTGGTATGTGGTAAATGACCCAAATTTAGGGTAAGAGCGTGTCACTGCAGCACTGAAAATCCATCCGACACCCATTTCCATATATCTCGCCTCTTCATTAAATCTTAGTTTAATAGTAACTATAAGGTGAATCCCTGCCATTAGAATCTTCAAGTGCAAAACAGTCCAGAAATTCAGACACTTCTTTTAACTGATCTTACAGACCCAACAATTTCGATTTTAATTACAAGCAGTCTTTCAAAAGTCCTCAGCCTTCAAATTAGAAAAATAATTCCAATAAACCTGGCATGGTAAGTTCTTTTCGCTCCTTTCTGTCTGCTATGTATTTCAGGGTCTCTTTCAAAATTAAGAATCTGTATTGCTTTTCAATAAGGTCATGGCTCTAAGGAATAGAATAGAGTCTCCGCCTACTTCTACTCTTGCAAACAGAGCAAGTCATGCCAGCTATCTTGAATAATATATCATAATAACCCTAAGTACTGGGGCAGACAGGCCTAAACAAACATTACTGACCCAGATCGCTGCAAAATGCAGCACGCAGTTTGCCACTCATTCAGAATTTTTTCAGACAAATCAAGGGGTAGTAAAATAGACTTGTTCAAAGTTTAGGACAAGTATGGTAAGGAGTTAAGGTGTCCTAAAACTTAGGGTAGATATGGTAATTTCCTGTGCAGTTAATTTTACCATGCTCTAGGGTATCTGCAGAATGATCTGCTAAGGTTATATATCACTGGGAGCCAATGGTAGATACCACTGGCAGCCAATGGTAGATAGCAATATCAGCCAGTGACAGATACTAATGCAAGTGAATGTCAGATACCAATGGCAGTGAATGGCAGATACAAATGACAGTCGAAGTAAGATACCTCTGCAGCAATAGTAGATATCACTGGCAGCTACAGTAAATACCACTGGCAGCCAATGGTAGATACCAATGGCAGCCGATGTAAGATACTAGGAGCAGCAATAATAGATATCACTGGCAGTCAATGTAAGATATAACTGTCAGCAATAGTAGATATCCATGGCAGCAATGATATATACCACTGACAGACAATGGTAGATACCAATGGTAGCCAATGTAAGATACCATTGGCAGCCAATGTAAGATACCACTGACAGCAATAGTTGATATCACTGGCAGCAATGGTAAATACCTATGACAGCCAATGGTAGATACCAATGGCAGTCAATGTAAGATACAACTGGCAGCAATAGTAGATACCACTGGCAGAAATAGTAGATATCACTGGCAGCAATGGTAAATACTATGACAGACAATGATAGATACCGATGGTAGCCAATTTATGTTACCATTGGCAGTCAATGTAAGATACCACTGGCAGCAATGGTAGATACCACTGGCAGCAATAGTAGATAGCTCTGGCAGCCAATGGTAGATACCAGTGGCAGCCAATGGTTGATACCACTGACAGTCAATGGTAGATATCATTGGCAGTCAATGGTAGATACCACTGCAAACAATGGTAGATAGAACTGACTGCCAATTTTAGATACCAGTGGCAGACAATGGCTGTTACCACTGACAGCCAATGGTAGATACAAATAGTAGCCAGTGTAAGATACCACTGGCAGCAAAAGTAAATACCACTGTCAGCAAATGATAGATACCACTGGCAACCAACCTAGATATCAATGTAAGATACCACTGGCAGCAACAGTAGATATCACTGGCAGCAATGGTAAATACCTATGACAGCCAATGGTAAATACCAATGGAAGTCAATGTAAGATACAACTGGCAGCAATAGTAGATACCACTGGCAGCAATAGTAGATACTCCCGGCAGCCAATGGTAGATACCAGTGGCAGACAATGGTTGATACCACTGGCAGTCAATGGCAGATACCACTGCAACCAATGGTAGGTACAACTGACAGCCAATTTTAGATACCAGTGGCAGCCAATGGCTGATACCACTGACAGCCAATGGTAGATACCAACAGAAGCCAGTGTAAGATACCACTGGCAGCAATAGTAGGTACCACTGCAAATGACAGCTACCACTGGCAGCCAACTTAGATATCACTGGCAGTCAGTGGTAAATACCACTGGCAGCCATTGGTAGATACGACTGACAGCCAATGGTTATCACCAGTGGCGGCCAGTAGTTGATACCACTGACAGCCAATGGTAGATATCACTGGCAACCATAAATGGCAGTCAGTGGTAGATACCACTGGCAGCCAATCTGAATTGTATATATCGCTGCCAGCCAATGGTATCAATAGCAAGTGAATGTTACCAATAGTTATGATTTTGTGTTTTACTTCCCCTTTTAACATTATTTAAGTAGTATTTAGAGAATGGATGATAATAAAATGCTTTCAGGTAAAAAGTGTCATAAAATAATAGCTGAATTTCAACGCTGTGGAATTCGAACCAGGGACTTTGCGATCTGGAGTCGGAAGCGCTAACCACTCAGTCACCTAGACACTTCTAATGGCACCAATATCAAAACTCTAATGGCACTGGTAGTTCAATGCTATGATGGAGCCTGCTGTTAAAAAAGTAAATAAGAATGAATTACAAATGAAACTGACGGATTTAAATCCTGATAAACCATTACCACTCTCTGGGCTTATTCGGCAGGCGACACATTGATGACATTTTTCTTATTTTTCCAAGAAAACAGGTTTTGGCATTTTATGCAAATTGTCTCCATAATGGAGACATTTTGCATGAAATGTCAAAATCTGTATTCTGGGAAAAATAAGAAAAATATTTCAATATGTTGTCTGCTGAAAATTGTACTCAGAGTGTAAGCTTAACCAGGTAAGAAGTCCTTATCTCACCAAGGTTTCAATGATGCCTTCTTTTTCCAGATGATGGAGGCCTTCTTTCAGATAACAAAATCGCTGGGTAGGACAGTTTTCCCCCTAGCTTAGCTCTGGTAATTAATTAGAGGAACAGAAATGAAATTGTGCAGTTTTTATAGGAAACATAACACTTAAGTGATCCTAGATCTCAGTATGATAAAATTAACTCCAAGAAAGATGGTATAATTAACTCCCAGAAATTAACTATTGACTAATGCTAAGCTATTTCAGCGCATGACATTTTCAAATATTTTCCTATTTTTTTTTCCCCTAGAAAATAAGATATGACATGTCATGCAAAGTGTCTCCTTTCCCTTTGGACACAATTTGCATAAAATGTCAAAACTTATTTTCTGGGAAAAAAAAACAAAAAAAAAACATCAATTTGTTGTCTGCTGAATTTGCCCATAGAGTGAGAAAGTTTAATGTTTCTTTCTAGGAAATATTACCTTAGAGCAAACCACAACAAGCTGCTTTCCTTAACAGAAAATAAAAAAAATATGTAGACTTATTAGTTGCCTTTTCTTTTGAAAATAACTAGTAGAGCTTATAGACATGGGCACAATTGGCAGCCTATTATAAAAATAGTAAAAGTTCTTTTTCTTAAAATAAAAGTCTTTTAATGTAATAAATTAGTGCTAAACTCTTGCTTATTTTTAACCCTTGTCCTGCTGAACCCGGATATATCCTGTCTTTACAAAAAGTGCAGATCCAGATCAGTTGGCTTCTGAAGAAGTCAACTGATCTGGATCTGCACTGTTGCCATTAAGTATGTGAATTTGTATCAACAATCCTGATCAAGAAATCTGATTGGCTGAAAATTGGAAGTGGGCATGGCATCTTAATTTATTCAGCAGGACAAGGGTTAATCCTTAAAGCGCTAAGCAAAACTGTAGCAGACAACATTCTACTTTTTTTTTACTTTACAGAGAAAATAAGACTTGCAAACAGTACCTGTTCACAAGAAATGTCAAGACTTATTTTCTCTAAAAAAAAAAAAAAAAAGCCATCTGTTTCAGTTGTGCTTAGCACTTTAATGGTTAATCAAGTTATCTGATGAACAGCTTCTTAAACAACAAATTAAAAGTCCTATTGTAAGTACGGCCTTCATGACTGATATATGATGATCATGGCCTTCATGACTGATATATGATGAACATGGCCTTCATGACTGATATATGATGATCATGGCCTTCATGACTGATATATGATGAACATGGCCTTCATGACTGATATATGATGATCATGGCCTTCATGACTGATATATGATGAACATGGCCTTCATGACTGATATATGATGAACATGGCCTTCATGACTGATATATGATGATCATGGGACAACCTCACATACGGATACACTAAGCATAAAACATTTGAGCTGCATCATGGGAAGCATCACATATGCAGACACTTTGCATGAAATATTTTAGCTGCATCATGGACAACCTCACATACAGAGACAATGTTCATAAAAATTTAAGTTGAATCAAGGGCAGGGCTCTGGAAATTTTGAAATCTGAATCGGTCCAGCCGATGACGATGACGTCATCAGTGAGCCCATTTCCAAAAAAAAAAAAAAATACGTGTATATCACCTGTCACGAAAACTAATGTCAATTGGCAGTCCTATAACTCCTTTTAAATAATACACCTCAACTCCGTTATATGACGGAAGTCCAGGTACAACGAGCATGATCAAAGCTGGCGTCATCAATAAATACAGTCAGGTATGTAAAAAGAAAGGAAAAAAAAAAAAAAAAAGAATAAACGGTTTTGTTGTTATTTCCACCTCCGCAGGGTTTTCCTAAACTATTTATAAACAACTGATTCCCGTCTTGTATAAGCGCGAAGACGGCGGGAAACGGGAGAGACGGAACGAAACGACTTTCATGGACCTAATTAGGCCTGCGCCACGGGCGGTTTTGCAGTTTTCAGTGTTTCAAGATTTAATCAGACTGCTTAAATTTTAAGCACTGACCAATCTTGCCAAGCGCAAGTGGTGCATTACTTATTTTTACTGTGAAATCTACCTTGAATTATACTCGCGTATTACGGCAATCAACAACAAAAAAATAAAGAAGCAATCAATTATGCCCAGATCAGACGCCGTTGTATGCGACATCTGATCAAGACGTACACGGTTTGGGAATTTATTTATCAAATCTAGGACCGACAAACCGTGTTGATCAAAACAAAAAAGAAGAGGAAGAAAACGGGTGCGTTCAAGCGGTGCATTCTTTTATCACTCTCAGTAAAGCGACCTTTGATCTTTTGGACAGGCCGACTGCACCTGGATGTTTTGCAGTCTCAGTGTATTCACACGTGTCACACAAACGGATTAATTATCAGACTACCGTTACTGATGATTCGTGTTAATTGCTTGTTTACCGCACAAAGGTCAGTGAAGTGTTGATTTTTTGACAATGTTTGGATAATGACGTAATTAATTTGTGCTGCGGGTAGGTTGCCGTTATTCAGCTGTCTCTCCAATATACATGTCAAATGACCGTTTAGAGCCTTTTAACTACCATAATATCGCATTTAAAAGGTGCGCGGACGTTGTCAGTTTGGAAAGACTAGACCGTTTGCGATTTTTTAGACATCATTGATTTGTGAAAATTGGTTGGTTTGGGAAATGTTGGACCAATTTATTAGCGTTTTGGGGTGTTTGAAATCGGTCCAGAATTCTTAATTTCGGTCCAGACTGGCTATTTTTCCGGTTTTCCCGAGCCCTGATCAAGGGACAACCTCACATAATGAGACACTTTGAATGAAATATTTTAACTGCTTCATGGGACAACCTCGCAGATGAATAGAATTTGCATGAAATATTTGAGCTGCATCATGGGACAGCCTTGCATATAGACACAATTTGCATGAAATAAGTGAGCTGCTTTATTGGACAACCTCACATACCCAGTATTGAGATATTATGCATTAAATATTTGAGCTGCTTCACAGGACAAACTAGCATAGAGAGACAATTTGCATGAAATACACCACATCATGGACAACCTCAGATATGGCAACACTGTTCATGAAATAATTGAGATGCATCATGAGACAACCTCACATGCACAGACAATTTGTATGAAATATTTGAACTGCTTTATGGGACGCCTCGCTGATGGACACAATTTGCATGAAATATTTGGGCTGCATCATGGAGCAACTTAGCCGCCAGAGACAATTTGGGACAACCTAGTAAAGGAGACAATAATTTTGCATGAAATATTTGAGCTGCATTATGGACAACCTCACATATTGAGACAATTGCATGAAATATTAAATCTACATCAGAGGACAATCTCACATACAGAGACAATATGCATGAAATATTTTAGCTGCATCATGGGACAACCTAGCATACAGAGACAATTTGCATGGAATTTTTTGGCTGCATCATGGGACAACCTATCACACAGAGACAATTTGCATGAAATATATGAACTGTATCATGGGACAACCTATCATACAGAGATCATTTGCATGAAATATATGAGCTGTATTATGGGACAACTTAGCATACAGAGACAATTTGCATGAAATATTTGAGCTGCATCATGGGACATCCTCACATAGGGAGACACTTTGCATGAAATATTTGGGATGCATCAAGGGACAATCTCACAGATTGAGACAATTTGCATGAAATATTTGAACTGCATCATGGACAACCTTACATATTGAGATAATTTGCATGAAATATTTGAGCTTCATCATGGGACATTCTTACATACAGAGACAATATGTATGAAATATTTGTGCTGCATCATGGAACAACCTCACATTTGTGCTGCATCATGTGACAACAGCAAGCATAGGAGACATTTTGTATGAAATGTCAATCCTTTTTTTTTTTTTTTTTTTTTTTGAACCACTGAATGTTCCAAAAGACTGCTAAAGATTAGAATGCCATATTCTAATATTTAATTCAGCATAAAAAGAATCAACCCGTTAATGTGCCAGTCACAACAGTAGCTGAAAACATTCTGAAAAATAAAAGAATTAAAATAACTGAGACTGACGTCTGCTACAATTTCAAATGGTGCTTTCAGTGTTAAATAAAAGAGAGTGACAATCCCTTATCAAAATGCCTGATCAGACTTTTTTCCATATAAGGAAGCATTTTCTCCTTACAATACAAGTCATTATGATTTATCTTGTCTTTTGTGACATATCTAGGAATCATCAGCCATTGCTTATTGATTGCTTATTGAATCTTCAGAGTGCTGCAGATGACAATTAGCAGATGGCAAAAGTTTGACATTTTATTTATTTTTCCCTGAAATGTATGTCTGACATTTCATTTAACATTTAGCACTCTCTGGGCAAATTCAGCAGATGACAACGAGATCATTTTTTTCTTATTTCCCAGAAAATAGTGTTTGACATTTCAAGCAAATTATCTCCCTGCAGTTGTGATTAGCACCTTAGTGTTAATCATAACTGGCATAGAATGAATTTCTAGACATATGTAAATCAGGTGTCTGAATTCACAACAAATTTTTCTGAACAGATGTTGCTGTTTTCCATCTGGAAATCATCTTTTAAATAATCTGGTCCTAAATAGCATGTAAATTACAGTAGAAAGGTATAATTTCACAGTGTACGAGGGATGTTCGAAATGAATTGCTTATTGTCCTCTAGCTCGATATCCACGTGGGGCACGATAAAAACCAATACATACCTGTATAGGGTTATTCAATATCTACACAATGGTGTATAAATGTACATGTTAGACTAAGTGTAAGACATAAAATTTGCCATTTGAATACATGCAGTCATTGACCACTGCAGTAAAAATGGTTGGTAGAAGCGTCGACAAAAAAGATGAAATACGGGCTTACATCAAAGCTCGCTCAAAACTTGGTTGTTCTTTGAAGAAGCTGATGACTGAAATTTCTACTGCTTTTGGACCTTCTTGTGTGTCTTATGACACAGTTCGGCGGTGGAAAAAGAAATTTGAGTCTGGTGTAAAGTCCATCAAAAATGCACCGAAATCAGGTAGGCCAAAATCTGCATCTCGTAAAGAAATCGTTTCCAAAATAAAGGAAATCATTGAAGGAGATGCCAGATTTACAGTTCGTGATCTGGCATGAAAGGTAGGCATATCACTTTCAACGGTTCACCTTATTTTGAAGAAGCATTTGAAAGTCAGAAAGATTTCTGCTAGATGGGTGCTACATCTGTTGACTGACGAGCAAAAGAGGCAACGGGTTAAAGTGGCCAAAAAGCTGCTTCAAATGTTTCCAAAATATGACAAAAAGCAGTTTGCCAATGTTGTCACAGGTGATGAAACCTGGGTCCATTATTTTGAGCCCATCAGAAAGGTTAGCAATAAGATCTGGGCCACTAAACACAGCAAACGCCCAATAATTGCCAAACGTTCTTTGAGTACAAAGAAGGTTTTGTATGCAATCTTCTTCTCTGGTGAAGGAGTCGCAATAAAAGTGCCAGTGAAAAAGGGCAAAAGCATCACCGGAAAGTACTACAAAGACGTAGAACTGAAGAAACTGAAAAAGTATTATCAGAAACGATGCCCTGCCACTGGTTTTAAACATATCCGTCTTCTACATGACAATGCCCCAGCTCATACCTCTGCAATAGTTACGGCGTTTTTGAAGAAAGAAAAAGTAACTGTTTTGCCTCCCCCCCCCCCCCCCCACCCCCGTATTCCCTAGACCTTGCCCCATGTGATTTCTTTTTGTTTCCGAAATTGAAAGCATTCCTTGCTGGGCGGAAATACCAGTCCCGACAGGCACTTGGATCTGCCATTCATCAGTACCTTATTACTGTGCCCAAATCAGCGTAATGTGACGCCTTCAAGAAGTGGATACATGCTGAAACTTTGCATTTCTAGTCATGGGGAGTACTTCGAGGGCATGAAATTAGTACTTTTGGGCTAACTTGAAATTTGAAGTCTCCAGACAGAAATAAGCAATTCATTTCGAACATCCCTCGTATATTTTTAGGGGGAGCGGGATGTTCGTATCATAAGTTTGGGATTGCACAAATGTCTATATTTTACAAAAAATAACAACACATACAAAACTTACAACAATTCAGTTTTAAACTTGCAGATTATATTATTATCACATACAGTGAAAATGAATACCTAATAATTAATTCCCTCTAAGCAATATTTACAGATTATTCCTCTATTTATTTTTAACCTTTAGCACTCCCTGGATCAAAATCAGCAGAGGACAAATGGATGCTATTTGTAAAGGAGAAAATATAACAAGACCTGCTGACAAATGGGATCATGCTTACTCATCATATCAAAAACCATCAGGGTTACTGCAGGAGGAGGGGATCTTGCTCTAAACCAACCTTTTACCCATTATGTTGAGTGGACTCTTCTATCACAATTCTTTGTTCTAGTCAATTTTCAATAGCAGGGTGTCTGATACATTTTTATTATTACTATGTTTAAATAAAACTCCTGCAGTTAATGAAAACAGTGCAGACCCTGATCAGATGCCACAGAATGTGGCATCTGATCTGGGTCTGCACTGTTTGCCAATTACCCTTCTGGATGTTTCCCAACTAAAGTGGGTTAAACTAGAATCTAACAACAATCCAAATATCAACTCATCCATCCAGATACTGAGGAGATATACTTTTTAAAAAACTTAGCATGAAAATTCAAGGTGACCTCACACAGAACAAAATTTTGGACCAACATCTAGCATCAAACCAAGCACCAGTTAAATCCATTAGGCATTCTTTAAAGCTCAAACATAACAGTATGGACTAGAAATGTGTCAAGATGACATGGATGCCCCCACCCAAGGCCATCCTCATCCGCATGCAGGCATTTTGCAAAAAATTAAGTTGAAACAATGTGACCCCTGAGGGACACAAGGTATGTGTCATTGAATACATATTATCATAATGAAAAATAATATATATGGTTTAGGGGTGGGGATCGGAATAGTTTCTGAGATATTTGGCTTTTGATGAAATTAAAGGGGCAGGGCAGGGTAGGGCATGATCCTAGGGGTTGCAAGGTGCAGTCAAACCTGTGTTAGTGGTCACCTCTATTAAGCAGCCAACCTGTATTAAGCAGCCAGAGGAAAGTTGCCCGAAAATTCAAAGACATATATATTTGAACTGTATTAAGCAGCCACCTGCCTTCAGCAGCCACATTTTAAGCTTCCCATGGATGGCTGCTTAAGACAGGTTTGACTGTATGTGACATTGAATGCATCTCATCATAAGGAACAACAATACACAGGTTTAGGGGTTGGGATCTGAACAGTTTCCGAGATATTACATATTTAATACTTTTACATTTTCTTTGGCCCAACCCAGTAGCCCCACCCCGATCAAGATTCGGTGGCCTAAAACTTGCCTTTTCATCAACAACTTAACAGTTTCCTCTGTGTAATAATTGTGCTAAATTTTAACTCTTCAGCCTCACCAATGATACCATAAAGATATTTATTTTGTCACATTTTTGTATGTTTTCTTAGTGAACTGTTATATATTTTGACCACTAGCCCTGCCCAGGGGCATGACCCTGGGGCAATGGTACCATGCATTGAAAAGTCTTGCTCTAGGTAAGTACCATACCAAGTTTCAACTTTCTAGCCCAAAAAGTATGAAAGTTATAAGCTGCAAGAGAAACCCGGATGTAAAATTGCACCTAAACTAGCAGGTAAACTTGAACCTGTCTTTGGCCCCACCCAGTAGCCCCACCCCGATCCAGAATCAGTGGCCTAAAACTTGCCTTTTCATCAACAACTACACAGCTTTCCTCTGTGTAATTATTGTGCTAAATTTTAACTCTTCAGCCTCACCAATGATACCATAGTGATATTTTTAATCACTTCTGTATATTTTCTTGGTGACCTGTTATATATTTTGACCCCTAGCCCCACCCATTTTTAGTCACATTTTTGTATGTTTTTTTGGTGACCTGTTATACATTTTGACCCCTAGCTATACCCAGGGGCAAGACCCTGGGGCAATGTACCTTGCATTGAAAGGTCTTGCTCTAGGTAAGTATCATACCAAGTTTCAACTTTCTAGCCCAAAAGGTATGAAAGTTATAAGCTGCAAGAGAAACGTGGACGTAAAATTGCACCTAAACTTGCAGGTAAACTTGCAGGTAAACTTGAACCTGGTTACGAACGTGACATACACACATACACACGTACGCATGTACAGACGTAACATCACGGCGATAATGCTATATTATCGGCAGGCGGGGGCATAAAAATTTCCATGTGTCATGTGTACATATAGGTCATTGCATTGGGATGGGCTTACATTGAACAAAACTTTGAACCAGCATCTAACATCAAACCAAATATCAATTGAATCCATCAAGCATTCAGGCGGCCTTGATCTTTAAAAACTTGTAACTTCATCATGAAGTCTGTGATTTTGGTTTAAACAATATTTATTGTCATATTCTACAAACATACATGGAATTTACAACATGTCTAGTACCAGGATATGTCTGTAAGCTTGAAGCTTATGTATGTCATTTCCTGATAGTCTGTGATCTTGACATCCAGGTCACTGCAGTGAACAAAATTTGTATGGATATCTAATAACAGTGCAGTATCAGGTTAAGTAACAGTAAGACATTCTACAGATACAGGACTTTTAGGTAAAATTATAACCTGAAAAGTCTGCAACCTTGACCTCAAGGTCAGTGACAGGGGTGGAACTTGAACTGAACAAAACTTTGAACCAGTATCTAACACAAAGCCAAGTATCAAACTAAATCAAATTAGATATTTGGGAGATACAAATTTAAAACTTTAACCTAAAAGTGAAACTCGAAAAGTTTGTAACCTTGACTTCAAGGTCACTGGCAGGGTTAGGCAGTACTGTGCAAAACTATGGACCATTACTTACCAACAGGCTTAACATGAACTAAATTAGGTAAAGGGCTTGGATAATATGACTCCTTAACCTTATCTACTTTTTAGGCTTATTCAGCAGACGACATATTGATGATATTTTTCTTATTTTTCCCAGAAAACAAGTTTTGCTATTTCATGCAAATTGTCTCCAATGGAGACAATTTGCATAAAATATCAAAACCTGTTTTCTGGGGAAAATAAGAAAATTACTTCAATATGTCAGCTGCTGAAAATTTCACCCCGAGTGCTAAGCCCTAAAGAAGTCTTCCTCTACTTTCTTACAAGTAAGCTAAAACCTCATCTCAAATAAAGCTCATCCATCCCATGAAAAAATTTAAGTCTGTAACTTGACCTCAGGGTTATTGCTTGGGGGACCCTGAGGACCCTGCCAATTATAAGCCAGTGTCACTGACCTGTATCTGTTGTAAGTCTCTGGAACACATCATCATGAGCAAAATCATGCAACATCTCTCAGAACATAAGATCCTTGTTGAATCTCAACATGGAAGAGGTAGGTCATGTGAGACCCAGCTTGTCCAATTCATTCATGATCTCCAGGAAAACCTAGATGGGGCTCATAATAGGGGTCACAAGCAAACAGACCTAATTATTATGGACTTCACCAAGGCTTTTGATAAGGTTCCCCACAGAAGACTGCTCTATAAACTGGAATACTAAGGTATCCCAAACGATACCCTCCAGTGGATCTCTGCTTGGCTATCTGGTCGAACACAAAAAGTCATGCTTGACAGTGTTTGCTCAGACCCCGCCCCTGTGTTGTCTGGTGTTCCACAGGGCTCTGTGTTGGGGCCTATACTATTCCTGATTTTTATAAATGACCTTCCAGACAACATAAATTCAACAGTCCACCTTTTTGCGGATGACTGTGTCCTGTATAGAAATATAAGAGGGTCTGAAGACTAACAGTTACTTCAAGATGATTTGGAAAAATTGGCTCTCTGGGAGGAGGCATGGCTCAGCACATAAACAGATTGTCCATGGTTATTTATTACATAACCAAGTTTTAGAGAATGTTTCCTCTGCTAAATATTTAGGAGTTCAAATCACTGATGACCTCGATTGGGGTCAACATATCAATGAAATCACTAGTAAGGCTACTAAGACACTAGGTTTCCTTCGTAGAAACATGGCTTTTGCACCAAGGGAAACCAAGGCTGCTGCATACAAAACTCTGATCTGGCCTAAACTTGAATATGCAGTACCTGTTTGGATTCCCCATCATCAAAAAGAAACTGACAGAATAGAAAAAATTCAGAGGACTGCTGCTCGTTGGACTTGTAGACGCTGGCGCAATCAAAGCCATGTTGGAGAAATGTTAGATGAGCTCCAATGGCCAACTCTGCAGGAAAGACGACAGCAGGCTTCTCTGACTCTATTCTATAAGATCCACAACAACTTAGCTATTATAGATAAGAGTAGGTACCTGTCTGTAGCTGGTGGGGAGAGCAGGAAAACTAGGTCCCACCCCTTTCAGTATCACCGTCCTAATGCATACACGGATGGTCTTCCCCAGGACAATTGCAACTTGGAATGGCCTTACAACAGAAGCTGTCTCTGCTGAGACAGTTGATGGGTTTAAGGCCAAAATATAATATCCTAGGGTTGGGCAGGGGATAGGTATGGATTCCTTCCCCTAACGACTTCATGTATATAGTTTTAATCTGCTGATGGCTGTGTCACAAAAATTTTTTTTTGTTTTTTTTTTTGTTTTGAAACTTATGTGTCACACTCCAACCCTGTTATCATGGCCAGACTTGACCGAACACAGTATCGCAAGAAAGAAAAGAAAGGGGACATCCTTGCTCTGAACAAATCTGTGGACCAATATCAAACATGAGTCTAAATATGCAAATCTATCCATTAGCACTCAGGAGATATGCATCTTTAACCCTTGTCCTGCTGAAACCAGATACACCCTGCCTTTGCAAACAGTGTAGAGCCAGATTGGTTAGCTTCTGAAGAAGCCAACTGATCTGGATCTGCATTGTTTGCCATTAAGTATGTGAATTTATATCAACAACCTGGATGAAGTAATCCGATTGGCTGAAAATTAGAAGTGGGCGTGGTTCCTAATTTATTCAGCATTATAAGGGTTAAAAACTTTAACATAAAACTGAAACAGGGTTACTCTTAAAGGAAAGAAGTGGAGCACATTGTTTGCTTTAGGAGGACACCCATCACTCCTAGGGAAGGGAGGAAAATACTTTTGGGGTTGAGTGATCTCCCTTGTAGGTGTATCCATTCATCTCAAATATGATACAGAAATTTATATAAAAACAAGAAGGCCAAGATGGCCCTGTATCGCTCACCTGATTACCAGACAAGTTTCGAGTCAATGGGCCTTTCGGTTCAAGAGAAGTTCAATACAGCTTTTCAAGATGGCTACCATGCTGGCCATCTTGGATATCCAATCAGAATGAATTTAGCTACTTTAATCTAAAAGTCACCTTGATACTTCTAATGAAGTTAGGAGTCAACTGGCCTTTTGGTTCAGAAGAAAAATTCAAAATAGATTTTCAACATGGCTGCTAGGGCGCCAATTTTGATTTCCAATCAGACTGATTGTAGCTTTTTTTGATCTGAAAGTCACCCCGATACTCCCTATCAAGTTTCAAATCAATTGGCCTTTGGATTCAGGAGAAGAAGCCCCAAAATAGATTTTCAACATGGCCACCATGGTGGCCACCTTGGACTTCCAATCAGAAACTATTTTAATTATTTTTTTATCTATGAGTCACCCTGATACTTCCTACCAAGTTTCAAGTCAACTGACCTTTAAGTTCAGGAGAAGTTCAAAACAGATTTTCAAGATGGCAACGGTGATGATCATCTTAGATTGCTGATGGGAACAATTTTAGCTACAGTACTGTATGTTTAATTTGCAAGTCACTAGGATACTTCCTACCAAGTTTCAAGTCAGTTGGCCTTTTGGTTCAGGAGAAAAAGGGTAAAATAGATTTTCAAGATTGCCACCTTGGTGCCATTATGGATTTCCAATCAGAATGGTTTTAGCTATTTTTGATCTACAAGTTGCCCTGATATTTCCTACCAAATTTCAAGTCAAATGGCCTTTTGGTTCAGGAGGCGAAGGGCAAAACAGATTTTCAAGATGGCCACCATCTTGGATTTAGGATCAGAATGATTTTAGCTATTTTTGATCTTGAAGTCACCCAGATACTTCCTACCAAGTTTCAAGTCAATTGGCCTTTCTGTTCAGAAGAACAACAGCAAAATATATTTTCAATGGTGGCCCATCTTGGATTTCCCAATGGAACCATTTTAGCTATTTTTTTATCTGCAAGTTGCCTTGATACCTTCTACTGAGTTTCAAGTCAAATGGCTTTTTGGTTCAGGAGACAAAGGGCAAAACAGATTTTCAAGATGGCCACCATGGCGGCCATCTTGGATTTCCAATTGAAAAGATTTTAGCTGTTTTTCATCTATAAGTTACCCTGGTACTCCATACTATGTTAAGAGTCAGTTGGCCTTTCGGTTCAGGAGTAGAAGCACAAAATATATTTTCAAGATGGCCACCATGGTGGCCATCTTGGATTTCTGATTAGAACAATTTTAGTGATTTTTGATTTGCAAGTTGCCCCAAAACTTCCTACCAAGTTTCTAGTCAACTGGGCTTTCACTTCAGGAGAAGAAGCACAAAATAGTTTGTCAAGATGGTGGCCATAGCAGCCATCCTGGATTTCAGATCAGAAAGGCTTTAGCTATTTTGGCTCTACAAGTCACCCAGGTGTTCCTACCAAGCTTCGAGTCAACTGGCCCAGAGGTGAAGGAGGAATAGGTTTTTAAACAAATTGTTGACACCACAGGATGCTCAACGAATGAAGAACAACAGACATTGACTGACCACAATAGCTCACCTTGAGCACTTCATGCTCAGGTGAGCTAATAATAAATCAAAGTACAGACAGTACTGTTGGGTTGATTGTCTTTGAGGGTAGCCTGGGAAAATGGTCCTGAATGGAGACAAGACTATTTCATTTAATCCTTAACCATGTAATTTAAACAAACAATGCAGGCCCTGATCAAATGCAGCATTCTGGGGCATCTGATCTGGGTATGTACTGTTTTCCAATGTCCCAATTCAGGGTTTACAGATAACCCTCTATCAACAGCATGCTGACGTCACAGCGACAAAAATAGCACAGCTATCAATAAAAGTTACCTGGATTTTGTTTCATGTGCAGTTTGATTACATTCAATGATAATCATGTAGACATCTACCTTAAGGAAATTTTGGCATTTGTATACTTTGGCTCGATTGTAAAAAATCAACCCAAAAACTAGATCAACACTGACGTAATTGCCAATGAATCTAGATATGTCTGAACTTAACCCTTGTCCTGCTGAATAAATTAAGATGCCACACCCACTTCTAATTTTCAGCCAATCAGGTTACTTGATCCTCATTGTTGCAATAAATTTGCATACTTGATGACAAACAGTGCAGATCCTGATCAGTTCAGAAGCCAACTGATCTGGATCTACACTGTTTGCAAAAAAGGGTATATCCGGGTTCAGCAGGACAAGGGTTAAAAGCAACTCCCTTCTGGCACTAAATGATTGTCTAATAAGAGAAACTTAGATCTGAAAGAAAAGTCTCTTAATACTTGATAGCCAGTGCCAATGAATCTTGCAAAAAATCAATACCCACATATCCTATTAATCGCTACTGCGTCTTTAATTGATGACTATTAACAATATGGTTGTGTTTGAAGCCAAGATTAAATGAGCGGCACCAAAGTAGAACGTGCCTTCGAGCATATGCGCGATATCCACTGGGACAGTCCAACTGGGACTTTTTCTCTACATCAATATATTCTTTATAATCCTGGACAGTAAAAGCCCAGATCAGATTGCACATATGTGCAGTCTGATCTAGGCCTTCATTGTTTGCATATGCTCGGAAGATACCTTTTTGCTTGACACAGTTCAACTGCTATTGCATTTGCCATCCTTTTCCTTACTTTACCCAAAAAGTGCTAATCACAACTGAAGCAGACAACATTTTTATTTTATTCTACTTGTTTGTAATTTTCAATAAGGTTTGACTTTTCATGAGAATTATCTACTTAGCAGACCATTCAGATGAAATGCCAAGTCTTATTTTCTTTAAAAAAAAAAAAAAAAAAAATAGATTGTCGTCTACTATAAATTTGCATAGTGCTTCAAGGATTTAGCCTGATCAGATGAAAACCTGTTATGCCAGACAAACTGTGCAGACTCTGACCAGACAACATATCAATGCACCAGGTTGAGATATTGTGATGGCCAAAAATTAACCCTTGTCCTGCTGAATCCGGATATACCCTGTTTTGCAAACAGTGTAGATCCAGAGCAGCCAACTGATCTGGATCTGCACTGTTTGCCATCAAGTGCGCAAATTTATAACAAAACTCTGGATCAAGTAACCTGATTGGCTGAAAATTAGAAGTGGGTGTGGTATCTAAATTTATTCAGCAGGACAAGGATTAAGACCTTAAGTAGCATTGAGGAAAAGGAATATATCTTTTACTGTATCATTATGCTATTTTTTTTTTTTTTTTTTTCATAAAACATGCTTAATGTCACAACACAACTTCAGCCACATAGCTCTAGATTAGAAGGGTTTCCAGAGAAACATTTAAACATTTCATTATTTCTCTTCAAAAAACGTATGTTGTGGGTACTCATTAGAAGTGCCTCAGTGAGGCACTTCTAATGGGTACCCAGAACATATGTTTCCATGTACAATAAGAAATATCTTTATGGTAGAAAAAATATTAATGGTAGAAAAAAAGAAACTCAATATCTAGAGCTGTGGATTTTCTTTTTTTAAAATATTCTTTGCGTCATAACACAGCCTCAACAGAAGCCTCGCATTATTGTTTGAAACTTTCTAATCAATGAAAAAGTATTTGATTTTATGGTTCATCATGGTTAATATATTAATCAAAGCACTGACAGCACTAGTGGGTCTATTGTCTCTGAGTGTAGGCTGTGAAAACAGTCCTAAATGGGGACTGACAATTGTTTCATTTAACCCTCAACTTCCAGTAACTTAAGCTTAACTACCTGTAATTTGAGCAATGTAGGCCCTGGTCAGATCTGGGCCTGCACTATTTGTGGACGCAAAACTGTCTGAACATTTAAAGTCTGAATATTTAAGGTAATTATGGTAACAATAATTAAAAAAAAAAAAAAAAAAAAAAAAAATCTTCTGAATATTTCTTTTATCCCGACATATGAGATTTTGCCCTTAGTATTCTGACAGAAGAAAACAATGCAGACCCAGATCACACACCACAGGATGCATCATGTGATCAGGTTCTACACTGTCTGAGACTCGTCAAGCAGTTTTCAGACACATCAACAAGCAGTACAATGGACTTGTTGAAATTTTAAGACAAGTACGGTAAGAGGTAACCTGCGTCATGATGTCTGAATATTTAGGAGAAATACATGTACATGTACTGTGATCTTGGACAGTCAGGCCTTGGTATAACATCCAGTGTACACCCAGATTAGATATGAATGTGGTATCTGTTCAGGGTCTATACTGTTTGCCACTCATCCGCAAGTTTTTGGATTAATTAACTAGTACAGTAAATGTCCTAAAATTTTGAATGCCAATGTTTCTGACAGGCATATACAAACAGTGCAGACCCAGATCAGACTGCTCTTTAGGAGCAGTCTGATCAGGGTCTACACTGTTTGCCATTCCACTAGGTATTTTAAGAAACAATTGCATAAAAAGCAAAATTTAGGCAAAAATAGTATGAAATAAAGTGTTCGAAATTTTAGGACATTTAATATAGTAAAATGGAACTGTTCAAATTTTAGGACAAGTATGGTAATGAGTTGATGTGTCTGAATATTTAGTAAATATGGTATACTGTAAATTTACCCTATGTATTGGGACACCTTATCTCTTACCATACTTGTCCTAAAATTTGATATAGTCCATTCTACTATCTCTTGATGTATCTAAAATATTGCTGTATGTATGGCAAACAGTGTAGACCTAGATCAGACCTGCATTCTATGGCAACTGATCTTGGTCTACAGTAAAACCTGTGTAAGACAGCCACCTTTGAAATTGACCTAAGTGGTTGATGTGGAAAGGTGGTTGTCTTATAAAGGTACATGTCATGTAATTTTGCTAGCAAAATTACATGATATGTACCTTTATAAGACAGACAACTTTTTCCACATCAACCACTATTTTAAGTCAGTCTTGAAGGTGGCTCTCTTACACAGGTTTTACTGTACACTGTTTGCAAAGGTCTATCTGTACCAATACTTAGGATTATCAAGGTATTCTACAGTCTTGATATTTTTGTTGTAAAATGTGCAGTTTCTGATCCAATTGTGTGGATATGACAGGCTGATCTATATAGGTCTTGGCCATTTTGCAAGTGCTCAAAAAGGGCCATTTTTGCTATTATACCAGCCCAGATAATATCAATTATTAAAGCATGTCTGCTTTCTGACCTTAAACTGGATCCCTAGAGGAACAGACAGTCCACAATAATCAGCAATTAACAGAGGCAAAATTCTGCAAAATAAAAAGGAAAGAGAAAATTGTGAAGCCAACAAGCAAAATGTTTCATGAAAAACCAATCTTGTCTGCCAGTACTTAAGGAGTCTGGATAAAAGGAGGTAGATGTTCTGCTGTTTTAGGGTGGGTAGTTGTGGGGGAGGGGGGGGGGGGGGTACAAGGGAGACAATGTTTGTGACTTCCTTGTTTGTCTTCTTGCACATCAAGCCCCTACTAGAGAGGGGCAAATTCTTTCCTTTTAGAGTAAACCCCTTTTCAGAAGGGAACAAAAACAATTTTTACAGAGTTGCCTCCCTTGAAAGTGTATCACTTCCCCCTAATTAAAGTCAGTGAACTGAAAATATAGGTCAAGAACACATTCTAACAGATCATTATCTGCTAAGGATGGCCTTGATTCCCCCTTTTTGGTACAGAAGGTTACAAGTAAGATATTTTGTAACAAAAGGCACACAGTCATTGCATACATGTACTGGCATTCCACAATCACTGCATACATGTTTTGGCAGTTGCAATGTAACTTGCAAACATCTCTGACTTATCAAAGTATGTATGGTAAATACCATATTCACTGTAATTACTCACATAATTACTCCAATAAGCATACTGTCGAGCAATAATATTACTGAATACCACCCCCATCCCCACCCCCAACCCCTATTTTTATCCAGTTCTGTATAAAAGCATATGGTACTCTGTATTCAGTTTTCTCTCACCAGGCAAAAAAAAAATGTCTTCAGATTCTCAGACACTTTTTTAAAAATAACTGATGTTTGCAAGAGGCTTTTTCATATTTCAGGTTGGTACATTTTTGGACATTTTGGTTTGTTTGACAAAACAAAATGGCAGCATTTTTACAGGAAGTTTTTTCAAATGCAAGTTTCCAGTCTCAAACAACATAAGCAGGTCTTAATATATCGATTTTCTTTGCAGGTAAGTAAAAACTCCATAAATTTGTGGTCTGGGTCACAATTTGGTTAACATAATTCCCAGATAAGTGAGAAAATTCCATTGCCATTTTTTGGGTTGAGAAAAAAAATTCCAGAGAAAAAAATCATATATGTGGGACCATTTGGACAGATGCCACATTGTCTGAGAATCTGAAAAACCTTAGTGCATGGTGTGACAATTAGATTGAATATGGTCAGAGTGAACATAATACAGTCCTATTCTCTGAAGGTAGACAACCTGCGTGAAATGCCGACCTATTTTCAGGAAACTATAAGAACAATTTTACTTACTTTTTTCTGCTAATTGTCCTGTCTATGTCCTGAGCATGCAGTGAAGAAGGAGGGACTGGGCAGAAAATTTATAGTGGAATCCATGTTTTGCATCAACTAAAAAAGCTTTTATTACCAAGAAGGTATTATTCCTGTACATTCGGCTTTAGAGTGCTGAATAAAATTTCCAGCAAACAACATTTTGAAATATTTTTTCTTATTTTTCAAAGAAAATAGTTGGACATTTCATACAAATTGTCTCCATAGAAGACAATTTGCTTAAGATAACAAACCCTGTTTACCGATACAAATAAGAAAAAATATCAATAATTTGTTGTCTGCTGAATTTGCTCAAAAGAGTGCTAATGGTTAAAACCTCTAAAAGCACTTTTATTTGAATGTTAAACATACAGATGGCCCAAGAAATGAATATTTCACCTTATTACGTTTAGAAAACAAGGCTTTTTATTTCATTCAAATAACCTCCAAAGGAAATTATTTCAGTGAAATATCAAACCTTTATTTCTCAAAAAATCTATAAAAACATTTTAAATTGTTATCTGCCAGCCTTTTAAATTCTGCATGCTAACGGTTAAGACTGCCCGACTGACAATAACCATAAAACTGGGAGAAAAGCAATTACATAAAGTTTTAAAGGCGATTAAAAGGGAAATATTTCTTGTACGGTATATGTGTAGATTTCTCGACATGTTTCATCATAGTTGTAGCATATTACACCACAACCTCTTTATAACACGGTTCATTATAACACAGTTTTGTAATTAACACGGTTCAAATATGGATCCCAAAATATGTATGGTCATTTTTCAATATAATCTATACATTTCTGTTTGGATATAACACGGTTGTTTAACTTACACGGTTTATGCTATGGACTCCAACAATAGTGTTCTAAAGAGATTGTGGTATATAACTAAGTTACCTCTTTATGCTTAGCAAGGTAAAACTTTCAGCAGACGACATTTTTAAATATTTTTCCTGAAAAAATTGCCTCTTAAGGAGACAATTTGCATGAAAATGTCAAATCCTGTTTTTCTGGGTACAATGAGAAAAAGATTTCAAAATGTATTCTGCTGAAAATTTTACACAGAGTGGACCAATCACAAATGCAGCAGATGATATTTTAATTTTTTTAACTGATTATTTTTCAGGGCCCAGTTGTTCAAAGCTAACGTCATTGTTAGTTAACGATTTGTTAAAATTTACATTGAGTGATACACAATATGCTGAAATTTTTTGCTGAAAAAATGTGAGTAGCTTTTGCAGTGCAAAAGCTACTCACATTTTTTCAGCAAAAAATATCAGAATATTGTGTATTGAATCCGCTAAAACAGTTAACGAAATGACCCTTAACGAGCTTGTTAAGTTAACGATGCTTTGAACAACCGGGCCCAGGTAAAAAAGGATTGACATTTTATGTGAATTATCAATTAACTGGAAACTTTCCATTTGCATAACCAAGGTCTTTCTAA
Source organism: Anodontia alba (assembly GCA_964016985.1). Taxonomy (NCBI): domain Eukaryota; kingdom Metazoa; phylum Mollusca; class Bivalvia; order Lucinida; family Lucinidae; genus Anodontia; species Anodontia alba. The sequence goes on from OZ024832.1 coordinate 66,663,725, forward strand.
AGATTTTACACAACATTTTTTATATTTAGACATAAGAAAAATCATCAAAGAATTATCAACAAATATTCCTTGTTATAATAATTCACTGAACTGGCCCATGTTTTTTTTTTCCTTGACATTTAATTTACTATGAATTTCATTGCTTTCTTGGAAAAAAAAACTGGCAAAAATGTACTTAACATTTCATGCAAATCTTCACCGCTTTTAAACACTTGATTGACACATCATACCCATCCATCTTCACTGCTTTGTTGGTAAAACTGGCAAAGAATGGCTTGATGTATACGGTAAATATCCTAAAAATTCGAACACTAAAGCATCTGACAAAATGACATATGAAAACAATGTAGACCCTGATCAGACTGCTCCTGAAGGAGCAGTCTGATCAGGGTCTACACTGTTTGCCATTCCACTAAATATTTAAAGAAACTGCTGCATAAAAAGCAAAATTTAAGCCAAAAAAGTATGGAATAAAGTGTTCGAAATTTTAGGAAACTTACCGTAATACAAAAACTACATTGTTTTTGTAACCCAAATAATTGTTTAAGATATGAATTTTGATAATTAAAAACTTACTAAAATTCATATCTTAAATAATCATTTGGGTTACATGTGTAACCCAAATGATTATTTAAGATACAAAAGTACGAATTTTAATGTTAATGAAATTCATACCTTAAATAATCATTTGGGTTACATTTTATTGGAAAAACTGGCAAAAGAGTGCTTAACATTTCATATGAACTTCACTTCTATCTTGAAAAAAAAAAAAACTGGCAAAACAGTATCTGGCATTTCATACAAATCTTCAATGCTTTCTTGGAAAACTAGCAAAACAGTTTGTGCCATAATACAAGTCTTCACGGCTTTCTTGTAAAACTGGAAGAACAGTGTGTGATATAATATAAATCTTCACTGCTTTCTTAGAAAACTGGCAGAATAGTGCATGCCATAATACAAATTTTCACTGCTTACTTGAGCTAACTGGCAGAACAGCGTGTGGCATCATACAAGTCTATACTACTTTCTTGGAAAACTGCCAGAACAGTTTGAGACACAATGTAAATATTCACTGCTTTCTAGGAAATCTGGCAGAACAGTGTGTGTCATAAAATAAATCTTCACTGCTTTCTTGGAAAACTGGCAGAATAGTGTGTAACATAAATTAAATCTTCACTGCTTTCTTGGAAAACTGGCAGAACAGTTTGAGACACAATGTAAATATTCACTGCTTTCTTGGAAAACTGGCAGAACAGTGTGACATAACACAAATCTTTACTGCTTTCTAGGAAAACTGGCAGAACAGTGTGACATAACACAAATCTTTACTGCTTTCTAGGAAAACTGGCAGAATAGTGTGTGTCATAAAATAAATCTTCACTGCTTTCTTGGAAAACTGGCAGAATAGTGTGTAACATAACTTAAATCTTCACTGCTTTCTTGGAAAACTGGCAGAACATTTTGTGGCACAATGCAAATCTTCACTTTTTTGGAAAACTGACAGAACAGTGTGTGACATAATGCAAATCTTCACTGCTTCCTTGGAAAACTGGCAGAATAGTGTGTTACATAATATAAATCTTCACTGCTTTCTTGGAAAACTGGCAGAATAGTGTGTAACATACCGGTAATTTAAATCTTCACTGCTTTCTTGGAAAACTGACAGAACATTTTGTGGCACAATGCAAATCTTCACTTTCTTGTAAAACTGACAGAACAGTGTGTAACATAATGCAAATCTTCACTGCTCCCTTGGAAAACTGGCAGAATAGTGTGCTACATAATATAAATCTTCACTGCTTTCTTGGAAAACTGGCAGAATAGTGTGTAACATACCGGTAATTTAAATCTTCACTGCTTTCTTGGAAAACTGGCAGAACATTTTGTGGCACAATGCAAATCTTCACTTTCTTGGAAAACTGACAGAACAGTGTGTGACATAATGCAAATCTTCACTGCTTCCTTGGGAAACTGGCAGAATAGTGTGTTACATAATATAAATCTTCACTGCTTTCTTAGAAAACTGGCAGAACAGTGTCTGACATAATAGAAGTCTATATTGCTTTCTTGGAAAACTGGCAGAATAGTGTGGGCCATAATATAAATCCACTGCTTTCTTAGAAAAATAGGTAAATTAGTGCTTGACTATTTATAAAAATATTTACTGCTTCAAAAACATCCAAGTATAGATCTTCACTGCTTTCAGCATAACAGTGCTTGACAGTTCATACAAATTTTCACTACTTCCAAAGGAAAAATGGCAAAAAGTGCTTGATATTTCACATAGATTTGATTTATTTTGTTGGGGTTTATGTTTGTGTTGAGGTTTTACGGCCCAGTCAACCCAATGGGGTCATGTCGAGCGCGGTCAGTTTACCTAACCACACATTTACTGGGCAGGCTTAGTCCTCTAAGCAGTTAACCAGTATTGTGCACATTCTTTCGCCACAAACTGACAACTGCCCTTCTTGAATCAGCGGAAGGGAGAGAATGACCGTAGAAAATATTTCATGATCAAATCTCCACGATAGGAAGTTGCCGACCTCGGCCGGGGTTGAACCCGCGACCTCCTGATCTCCAGTCGGACGGCGCATCCAACTGAGCCACTGAGGCCATATTTAACGACATGTCAATCCTTGTGGGTCATTTTGTATCGTCTCCCAGAGAAAGGGAGAAAAGAGACAGAAGAGATACTAGAGGAGATGAAAGAGAGGGATAGAGAAGAGAGAGGAAATGAAAGAAAGTGAAGGAATAGAAGAAATTACAACATTCCTCCTCTACCCTTACCTGCTGCAAGGACAGCAGGCCTTGCCCAACTGTAAGCCAATATCAGTTGGGCGCCCCTGTGACAAAAGCTACAGGACACCTTCGCCTCACCCAACCAACCTGATTTCACATAGATAAAACAGAGCATGACACTCATACATCTCCCTTCACTTCTTTCTTGAAAAAAAATCCTGCAAATCTTAATAGTTTTTGGCAATCTTCTTTCCACTGTCTTGGGAAAACTGGCAAATCAGTGCTTGACATTTCAGATAAATCCTCACTGTTTTCTTGAGAAAAAAAAAATGCTGGCTGCATTGCGCTTTATATCATGCAAATCTTCAGTCTTCTTGAAAAAATGGTAAAACAGTACTTAACATTTCTTACAAAGTTTCACTGTTTTTTCCAAAACAATGCTTGTCATTTTAAGCAAGAAGTGTCAATAAGCAGTACTTATTAGATACCCCACAGGGTAATGACTGCCTTCTGATAAATTACAGTATAACCTCAATGGCTCGAACACGGATGGCTCATTTACCGTGGATGATTCTAACTCTTTTTTTCAGTCCCTACAAAAGTCTTCCAACAGCTCAAGAAAACAAATATTTAGGGATTTTTTCTTATTTTATCATGGAATTGTTTGTTTGTCTTGAGGTTTTACGGCCCAGTCAACCCAATGGGGTCATGTCGAGCGCGGTCAGTTTACCTAACCACACATTTACTGGGCAGGCTTAGTCCTCTAAGCAGTTAACCAGTATTGTGCACATTCTTTCACCAGAAACTGACAAATGCCCTTCTTGAATCAGCGGAAGGGAGAGAATGACCGTAGAAAATATTTCATGATCAATCTCCACGAAAGAATGTTACCAACCTCGGCGGGGGTTGAACCCGCGACCTCCTGGTCTCCAGTCGGACGGCGCAGCCAACTGAGCCACCGAGGTCGGCTTGTTGTGTGCACTCATTAGAATTGCCTCATCCAGGCAATTCTAATGAGTACACTCAACATACAATCATTGTGTAGAAAATTGAAACAATTTCCCTAAATTATCGCTCTTTGCTTCCTGAACTGGTGCCATGATTAACCCTTAGTGGCTCGAACTACCCATGTCTCGAACGAATTTCCATGGTCCCAAAGATGTTCGAGCCATTGAGGTTCGACTGTATTTAGCAAGATACGAGGCAGAAACCAAAGCATAATGGACACACGAACAACATGAAAACAGTATCCCCTCACAAACACAGTTTGCTGGGGTATAACATTTCTGATTTCTTGGAATAAATGGCAAAATACTGCAATACTTGATTGCATTTATGAAAAAAAAAATATGATAAAACAGTGCCTGACATTGCACACAAATCTTCAATGCTTTCTTGGAAAAAAAACTGGCAAACTATTGTGTGACATTTCAAGTGGAGATAATTCACATAATGATTATTTTCTGGGATATCTGAGACAATAATATTTGCTGACATTTAAATTCAGAAAAAAACAAGGCAAACACCAGGGTTTCTTGATAAAGGAAGATATCAAACTGAATAAATACTGTTTACTCTTTTATTTTTGAGCTTAAAACATAGCTCCAGATAAGGAGAGTAGAAACAGTTTCAGTCCAGGAGTGTTTGTTTGTTTGTGTTGAGGTTTTACGGCCCAGTCAACCCAATGGGGTCATGTCGAGCGCGGTCAGTTTACCTAACCACACGTTTACTGGGCAGGCTTAGTCCTCTAAGCGGTTAACCAGTATTGTGCACATTCTTTCGCAAGAAACTGACAACTGCCCTTCTTGAATCAGCAGAAGGGAGAGAATGACCGTAGAAAATATTTCATGATCAATCTCCACGAAAGAATGTTGCCGACCTCGGCGGGGGTTGAACCCGCGACCTCCTGGTCTCCAGTCGGAAGTCCAGGAGTGTAAGAAGATAGTTCCAGATAAAAAAAAATTCAAATATTTCCAGATGATGAGAACTACACCATAATTCCAGATAAATTCAAACATAGTTCTAGGTAAGGAAAGTTAGAACATAGTTCCAGATAAGGAGAACTAAAATAGTTCCAGATAAAGAGAACTAAACTATAGTTCCAGATAAAGAGTTCTTACATAGTTCCAGGTAAGCAGAACTACACTAAAGTTCCAGATAATGAGTTCATACATAGTTCCAGGTAAGGAGAACTACACCACAGTTCCAGATAGAGTCCGTATATAGTTCCAGGTAAGAAGAACTATACCATAGTTCCAGATAGAGTCCATATTAAGTTCCAGGTAAGAAGGACTACACCAAAGTTCCAGATAAAGAGTTCATACATTATTACAAGTAAGGAGAACTGCACTATAGTTCCAGATAGAGTCCATGCAGAGTTCCGGATAAGGAGAACTGTACCATAGTTCCAGATAGAGTCCAAATATAGTTCCAGGTAAGGAGCACTACACCATAGTTCCAGATAAAGAGTTCATACATTATTCCAGATAAGGAAAACTGCACTATAGTTCCAGATAAAGAGTTCATACAAAGTTCAATGTAAGGAGAACTACATCATAGTTGCAGATAAAGAGTTCATACACAGTTCCAGGTAAGGAGAACTACCTGGAGAACTACACCATACTTCCAGATAAAGAGTTCATACAAAGTTCCAGGTAAGGAGAACTACAACATAGTTCCAGATAAAGAGTTCATACATAGTTCCAGGTAAGGAAAGTTAGAGCATAGTTCCAGATAAGGAGAACTAAAAAGTTCCAGATAAGAACTACACTATAGTTCAAGATAAGGAGTTTATAAATAGTTCCAGATAAGGAGAATAAAAATAGTTCCAGATGTGAAGAACAGTTAAAGTGTGCTTATTTGTTGCTTTATGTCATATTAGCATTTTATATCATATAAGAGAGTTTTTCAGCCATTATAAGACAATGATTTATACATAAAAATTTAATCCCATGATTTTCTGCACCTCAGTCAGGATTCAGCTTGAGCTATCAGTGATATGTTATGACCTGATGTCATGCAAAGAAAAAAATGAAACCCTATTTTAAGGGACAAAGTATGCAAATATAATTCATCTTTATCAGGGTTTAACAATTTGACTCAGTCATACCACTTCATGACTACTGATAAGGCAATAATTTAGGACAGTTTTGCACCAAAGCCCATCCTGTGGGTACTTACTGAAATTGCCTGGTATGGACAATAACAATAAGTTCCCACAAAGTATTATATTTTGGCGCAAATATATATATATCAGACAATTCCATAAAAGTAGAATAAAAAAAATTCCACATGCACATGTTAACCATTCAAGTGCTGATCACAACTGCAGTAAATAACATTTTGAAATATTTTTTAACTATTTTTTTTTTTTTTTTGAGAGAGAAAAAATAAGGCTTGACATTCCATGTGAATTAGACAATTCACATGAAATGTTGAGCCTTATTTTCACTGAAAAAAACAACAACAAAAAAACATAGACTTTTGTCTGCTACAATTTTTGCTTAGCATTTTAAGGCTTAAAATAAAAGTAATAATTACCCATCAGAGAATTTTTCCATTAAAAAGCCATTATTTCCTATTAGTATAAAAACATATAATCCCAATCAATATACATATCTTCCATTTTTCTTCATTTAACATATAGTTTAAAAATTTTGACTCTTTATGGCACTCCAATGACAAATTCCATCACACAGCAAGTTTCTGCAACTCCAGCAGCTTTCAAATTAAAGTTTATTAATAACCAATTAAATCCATCATTCCATGTATCAGGTACACATTCTGACCAATCAGAAGCCACAAATGAGCCCACAGGTGATGAGACATATCTCAGACTGGATCTCTGCATGACTCATACTACTTATTGACTGATTGCACCCGCAAAGAATAAAAAAGAAACACAGTCTACAAGAAAGACATCAAATATTGGAAAAAAATCAGATCACCACTGAAAAAGTATTTTCTCATTAGATCTGTAGCAAAGAGAATAATGACACTGATGTATTCTTTCTAGAGCCTGGACTGGAAATAATACTGGTCAGGAGAAGAAAAATGAGTCAAATTAAACCAGTCACAGCTCCAGAGTAGATATTTTCTATCAATCGGTTAGTATACACTTTAACCGTTTTATAAGATGATTCATTATAAGACAGTGTTCGATATGTAAGGTTTTAAAGGTGGACCCCAAAAGTATTGCATCCAAACAAAAATGTATAGATTATATAGAAAAATGACCATTTTTTGTCATTTTTCTATATAATCTCTACATTTTTGTTTGAGTACAATACAGCTGTTTAGATAATCTGGTAATTGCTTAGATTTTAGCAATTGTGTTATGAAAAGGTTGTGGTGTACTGATTTTTTCTTGTCTTGCTACTAAAACATATACTCTAAGTACTTATTTGAATTGCTTCACTATGGTGATTCTAGTAAGTCCAACAATGTATGTTTTCATGGAAAATAATATTTACCTGTATATCTCTCATCTGGAACTATGTCACTTTCCTTGTGACAAAGATGAGAAAAACAAAAAGAAGAAAATGCAAATAAAGCAGACTGTGTGAAAAATACATTTGAGTCAGCGCACAACAAAACCTACCATAAGACTTGTGCGACCAGCAAAGACATGAATCTTTGCTGGTCACACAGGTCTTATTGTAGGTTTTGTCCTGCACTGGCTTATTTTCATTTTCCACTATCATGTCAATAACAAAGCTGCAGACCAACCCATGCAGACACACAATCTAGTCAGGATTTTGCAATGTGCCATACACATTTTAACCCTTGTCCTGAGGAACCAGGATATACCTTGTCTTTGCAAACAGTGTAGATCAAGATCAGTTGGCAGCCAACTGATCTGGAGCTGCACTGTTTGTAGTCATGTGAATATGTATTAACTTAGATCAAGAAATCTGACTGGCTGGAAATTAGAAGTGGGCATTGCATCTTAATTTATTCAGCAGGACAAGGGTTAATGGAAGCTGCTATTTTGTGAAGGAAGCAGCAAAAACATTGACCAGACTGTGCAAATGCATAGAATGGCCTGGGTCTATGATGATGGGGTATCAGATAATTGGGACTTTTGCACTTTAGTATCCTTTTGGTAAAAGTCAGCAGATGACAAATTGATGTGACATTTTTTTTGCTTTTTCCCAGAAATGCAGGGGTTGATATTTCATGTTGACAGTTTGAATGATATGTCAAACCCAGTTTTCTGAAGAAAAAAAAAAAAAAGGAAAGAAAGAAAAAATATTTCAATATGTTGTCTGCTGAAATATTTACCCAGTGCGCTTTAGTGTTAACTTTAACTACTGTCTGGGCTAATTCAGCAGATGACAAATTGATGATATTTTTTTCTTATTTTTCTCAGAAAATAGGCTCTGACATTTTATGCAAACTGTCTCCTTAGGAGACAATTTGCATGAAATACCAAAGCCTATTTTCTGAGAAAAACAAGAAAATAATTCAAATTGTCGTCTGCAGAAGTTATTAACCAGCGTGCAGAGTGTTAATAATGATAAATGTGCTACATGAACAAATCGGCAGAGATAATCCTGTCTAGTAAGTTCTAGTGTCAAATTATTGATCTTTGAAGTTTAATAAAAGAGATATGAGATTCTCAGACTACTGATGACGCATGTGAGTAATTTATGTCCCATTAACAGTATTTTCAGCTATTTTGGGATAGGATGAAAATATGACGTTTGAAGAGGATGTCAAATAGTCATATTAAAGGACAAAAGATACGATAATTAAATCAAAGCACTGACAGCACTGGTGGGTTGACTGTCTCTGAGTGTAGGCTGTAAAAATGGTCCTGAAAGGGACTTATAACTGTTTCAATTGAACCTTAACTTTCTGTAATTTCAGCAAACAGTGCAGACCCCGATCAGATGCCAAATTCTGTGGCATCTGATCTGGGTCTGCAATGTTTGCCAATGTTCTAATTCAGGTTTTACAGATAACCCTCTATCAACAGCACTCTGACATCACAGTGACAAGGCTAAAAATCACAATGACAAGGCTATAAATAACTGTTACCCGGATTTAGTCTAATGCACAGTTTGATTACATTGGTCAATGATAATCACATGGACAACTATCTTAAGGACATTCTGGCATCTGGCTAGTTTGTAAACAATTACCCCTTTCCCCCCCCCCCCCCCCACCCTCCCCCCACCCACACACACTCAAATGTCATTTTTAACCCTGGTCCTGCTGATCCCAGATATACCCTATACCCTGCCTTTGCAAACAGTGTAGATCCAGATCAGTTGGCTTCTGACGAAGCCAACTGATCTGGATCTGCACTGTTTGTCATTAAGAATGTGAGTTTGTATCAACAAGCTGGATCAAGTAATCTGACTGACTAAATCTTAGTTATTCAGCATGACAAGGGTTAACGTTTCAATAAAAATATAAATATTTGATGAAAGTTCAAGAAAAAGGCTCTCATGCCATATGCAGGTAATGAAAGCCCAGATCAGCATGTGCATTTCTGCAGTCTGCTTAACCCTTGTAATGCTGAATAAATCAAGATGCCACACCTACTTCTAACTTTCAGCCAATCAGATCACTTGATCCAGATTGTTGATATAAATTCGTATACTTACTGGCAAACAGTGCAGATCCAGATTAGTTCAGAAGCCAACTGATCTGGATCTACACTATTTGCAAAGGCAGGGTATATCCCGGTTCAGCAGGACTAGGGTCAAAGAGTCAATGACTATATAGATATACACAGATGATGATAATTTGGTGTTTTATGTCCCCTTCAACATTATTTAAGTCATATCGAGATGATACGAAGGTGATAATGAAAGGCTCTACAATGAAGCACTATACAGTTAATAGATGAACTCCACCTTCAGCAGGATTCGAACCTGGGCCCTTTGATCTTAAGTAGAGAGCACTAACACTCAGCCACCCGGACACTTCGGATATACAAAGAAGGCATTGAACAGACCACAATAAAAGCACAAGCTGATCTGGGCCTTTGCTATTTGTATAATGCATGAAAGCCTCTGTGCATTGTTCATCATTTGTTTCATTGTTGCAACTCATTAACCCATTTATGTTGAGTGGACTCTTCTACCAAAACTCTTTGGATTGGTCTATTTCCAATAGCAGGGTGTCTGGTTAGTTTTTATTATTACTATGTTTCATACAAACTCCTGTATTTAATGCAAACAGTGTAGACCCTGATCAGATGCTGCATTCTGCAGCATCTGATCTGCACTGTTTGCTAATTACCCTTTTGCATGCTTCCCAACTATAATGAGTTAAAATGATCTGATATATGAGACAAATCTGACTTGAAACCACAATACATTTTCATGGAGAAATAAGAAAAAATGTTGTCCAGATACCCCTCTTATATGGAATACAGGTCATGCAAAGTTATTCCTAGTCTCGTCATGCAAAGTTATCCCTAGTCAGGTCATGCAAAGTTATCCCTAGTCAGGTCATGCAAAGTTATCCCTGGTCAATTTTAAACTTTGGTTGCAACCTCACAAATCAGCCTCCCAAACAAGTAAAACTTGTAGACATTAAGGACACGCACACAAATGTAGCCATTAACAACAACAACAAAAAAAAATACTACAAAATGGCAGACAGTAGAAGTGAAGCCAGAGTCATGGTGTTCAAAAAGACAATTGTTCTACCATATTTCTGCACACAAATACATGTTGGTTTAAACAGTATTTTATTTCAAGCTACAGTAAATGTCCTAAAATTTCGTACACCAAAGTTGAGAAATTGGCATATGCAAACAGTGCAGCCCCAGATCAGACTGCTCCTGAAGGAGTAGTCTGATCAGGGTCTACACTATTTGCTATTCCACTAAGTATTTTAAGAAACAACTGCATAAAAAAGCAAATTTTAAGCAAAAAACAACGGAATAAAGTGTTCAAAATTTTAAGACATTTACCATAGTATACATTTACAAAGTTTAAATAAGATGGCAGAAGGATCTGATAGTAAGCCACATGGCTTACAAATGTCATCTCCTAAATATGTTGCAGATTCTCTTTAGAAGAGCTGGAAATTGTGGAACTTAACCCTAGTCCTGCTGAACCCGGATAAACCCTGTCTTTGCAAACAGTGTAGATCTAGATCAGTTGGCTTCTAAGAAGCCAACTGATCAGGATCTGCACTGTTTGCTATTCAGTATGTGAAGTTATATCAACAATCTGGGTCAAGTAATCTGATTGGCTGGAAATTAGAAGTGGGCGTGGCATCTAAAAAAAAATTCTTCATTTATTTAGCATGACAAGGGTTAAGAGGACTGGATACACCTGGTACATTTTCTGCCATTTGTACAAGGAAGACAACTTTTGTTAATTCCTGTTTGCTTCCCTGAACATCAAGTACTTTGTGAAAACTCCAGATCAATAAGAGATTGTCACAAAGTGGCCTAATTACCCCGCCACAGGTGACCAGGGCATACAACACAAAGATAAAAGATGGCAATAGTTGTCTTTCTTGATCATGACATAATGTCTCATCAAGCTTAGTAAGTTTCTGAAGTTTCATGAAAATATTCCAGACGGTTAATGAGTAACAACTCAGAGTAGCCACGGACACAAAGTGTAACGGAATCTCAGACAAACGGACTAAGGGAATCTTGCTATTACCAATGTCAAAGCTTCTCTAGCAGTGGGGAACAAATGAGGGGACAACAGTTCTTCAATCAACCTAAAACTATTTGCTGGACAAAAATTATGAACAGAATGACAAACAAAATAATTCCTGTTGAGATTGCTGAAAATGACCCATTTTAGTCTGGAAACCCACAAAAAGGGTAACTGGTAAACTGTGCTGATCCTGATTAGATGCCACATAATGTGGCACCTATTCAGGGTCTCATCGTCTGCCAATGATTTAGCCATTTTTCTGTAGAAATATCTAAATCACATAGCCTGACATACCTAAAATTGAAGTTGGACTTTTCCATTATATAGTGTCTGGGAGTCTATTCAGTCTCAAAAGGCACTGCCTCTATGTGACTCAGTTGCCTGGTAGCGTTAAAAATCTGAATAGTAGTCAGTCTTAAATTAGTTAAACTACCATAATAACCCTAAGTATTGGAACAGACAGGCCTGAGCAAATAGTGTAGATCCAGATCAGACATCACAGACCTTTGCAAATAACATTCAAAACACCTTAACCCTTAAAATGCCAAGAAAATCTGCATCTGAAAATGTTGTCTGTTTATGTCGTCTGCTGAATATTCTTGCAAACTTTTCAAACCTATTTTTTTAATACAGGCAAAGAGTGTGGACCTGATCAGATAGAGGAGCAGTCTAGGAGCAGTCTGATCTGGGTCCGCACTGTTAGCAAAAATGACTTTTAAAATCACAAGCAGATGACAAAGCAGACGACAATTGTTGTGATTGGCAGTTTAAGGGTTAAGTCCTTACTACAGTTCCAAAAGCAAGTCTATTTTACTACCTGTTTATGTGTCTAAAAATAGCAGGATGAGTGGCTAACAGTACAGACCCTGATCAAACATTGCATTCTGCAGTATCTGATCTGGGTCTACACTATTTGCTCAGGCCTCTCGGTCCCAATACTTAAGGTTATGGTATATACAGTTTATTTTTTAACAATCTCAGTAATGACTTTTTTTAGGGGATTTTAAATTAATATAACTTCACTATAGCATCCAAAATATTAGATTTAACTTGGAGGTGATGATAATACTAAAATTTAACAATAATTTTCAAAGCTCTTATAAAATTGGATCTTGACATTAACCCTTAAAGCACCAATCACAACTGCAGCAGATGACACTTTTAAATATATTTTTTCTATTTTTTTTCTTAGAAAATAAGTCTTGACATTTCATGTGAATCATCTGCCAAGCAGATGATTCACATGAAATTTCAAGGCTTATTTTTAGGAAAAAAAATTTTTAGAGTGTTGTCTGCTACAAATTTTGCTTGGTTCTTTAAGGATTAATGCCAAATTTTATGACTCTGTATGGTAAAGAATTGATTACATATTCAAAACAGCATTGCCTCTCTGAAAATGGAGAAGTACGCAAACAAATTTAGATGGATGATATCTTGAGAACAAGGTCTTTGGAATGAATATGATAACACTAAGCAATCATTTTAATTCTTTGAAAGCAAGAAAATGATGCAATCATCAAAAAATTCTTCACTCAGATAGATTATCATAAGTACCATATTAACCCGACAAGCCTGAGCAACCAGTGTAGACCCAGATCAGATGCTGCAGAATGCAGCATCTGATCTGGGTCTACACTGTTTGCCAATCATGCAGCAATGTTTTAACACATCAACAGGTATATAAAATTTAGGACAAGTATGGTAAGGAGTTAAGGTGTCTGAATACTTAGGTTAAATATGGTAAGATGGAAACTATCTGATAAAAGTATGTTTTCAATAACTGTTTTTCATGAAAGTTCAAAGTGATGACAGCAATATTTATTGCAGTATATTTTCAGATGTAAAGCCCCCATAGTGATACTGATCAGCATTACATTCACACAAAAAAGCCCACATTTTTTCCAATGTTCTTTCTAAAATATTGAAAGCCTGTATCATGGCAACAAGCCCTCACTCATACTGAAACAATGAAGGAGGAAGCCAGAGAAGATGAAAAGATTTGTGATTTATGGACCAGAACATTTACCCTTAGAGTACCTGTCATAACAGCAGAAGACAAAATTCTAATATATATTCTTTTTGTTTTTCAGAAAAAAAAAAGGGTTGAAATTTCATGTGAATTGTCTTAGCAGACAATTCACATGAAATATAATGCCTTACTTTTTCCTTATTTTCAGAGAAAATAAGGTTTGACATTTCATGTAAATTGTCTTAGCAGGCAATTCACATGGCTAAGACAATTCACATGAAATATCAAGCCTTACTTTCTCTGAAAAATAAAATCATAATAAAAGAAAACTATGTTAGATTGTCATATACCACAATTTTGATTGATGCTTTAACTCTTGTCCTATTGAACCTGGATATATCCTGCCTTTGCAAACAGTGTAGATCTAGAAGCCAACTGATCTGGATCTGCACTGTTTGACATTAAGTAAGTGAATTTATATCAACAAACTGTCTCAAGTAATCTGATTGGCTGAAAATTAGAAGTGGGCATGGTATCTTAATTTATTCAGCAGGACAAGGTTTAATGGGGCTTTAAGGGCCAAATCAAAGCGCAATCATTGCTCCTGATGAGATTCTTGTTTTCAACAAAAAGGTGTGGATATTTTTCTTATTTCTTCACAATAAATATGTTGTGGTTACTCATTAGAACCACCTTAGCAAGTCCCCGGGCCGGCATATGTGTCTCAGTAGGGTGCACGTCTGACTGGTGATCTGGAGGTCACGGGTTTGATCCCAGCCAGACTGCCAACTTTCTTTCGAGGAGATTTTTCATGAAATATTTTCTATCGTCATTCTCTCCCCTCCGCTGATTCAGGAATGGCAGTTGTGCACAAGTACTGGTTAACCACTTGGAGGACTAAGTCTGCCCAGGAAAAGTGTGGTTGGGTAATTTGACGGGCTTGACATGACCATAACAGTGTTGACTAGGCCAACCAACCATCTAATGAGTATCCATTATCTAAGTTTTCTTGGAGACAGAAGAAAAAGAATTTTTCTGGCTAGTTCTTTTATCTATAGCTATGAAGCAATAATGAATATTTCTAGAAAACTGAAAATAAGACTTTCAGAGACTGTCAATCAATCTATACACCCTTGAAAGGCAAACAGCTATAATCACATAACAAGTTTGAAGGGAAAATAGTTCTGTCAAATCAAGACAGCATTATGGCTCTAGCACTCGGCACTCTCTCTCACTGCCAACTATCACTATAATTATTCCAAGGTGCATTCTACTTAGCTCCAGATAAGGAACTTTAAAAAAAAAAAAACAAAAAAAAACAACTGCATATTGACAGATCTATATTTCTTATTTCTCCATGAATACATATGTAGTGGGTAGCTACAAGTTACCACAACATATGTTTTGTGGGGAAATAAGAAAATATTTACCTGATACCCCCTTATACAAGAGCTATTATTTCTAAAACTTCTAATCAGAAAGTGGATGGATGCACATATCATGCATAAAGGTGTACAGGGGAGATAATTTTATTATTAATCAAAATAGAGTTATCATAACAGTTTTGCAATCTGCACATGCATTCACTGCTCTCTATCATTACTCTTAGTTTTATTTGTTATCCTTTAGAATCATTCTAGTTAATCCTCACCAACTTCCAATTTTCAGCCAATCAGATTACTTGATCCAGGCTGTTGATACAAATACATATACTTAATGACAAACAGTGCAGATCCAGATCAGTTGGCTTCTTCAGAAGCCAACTGATCTGGATCTACACTGTTTTCAAAGGCAGGGCACATCCGTGTTCAGCAGGACCAGGGTTAAACTGTGTAAAAGAATGCTTACAAATGCAAACACCCATCAAAACATATGATCTGTCTTCTGGAGCAGAAAATTAAATTATGTTTTGCAAGCTTAGCAGGACTGCAGCAGGTTGCATATTCAACATCTTATTTTTTGCTTGCAGCATATCAAACTAGAACTGTTTCATACAAACAAAAGTGGATGTCCTTCACTATGTAAATCCTTTGCTGACCTTGAAAAGGAGGTGAAGATCACCAAAATCTAATCGGCTCAGTCATGTTGCCCTGTAAGTTTCATGAAAACCTGCAAGAGTTATCATACACACAAAATCACTCCTACTAATGCCAATGCCAACGCTAACACTCATCTAACACTAAAATATGTAAATATGTAATAATCATGCACTTATGAAGACATTAACATTAGGACAACAGGGTGGTTGCCAGCCATGCTGACATAGAATCAATTACACTAAACTGTAGTTAATTACAATTACTTTGCAAAATGCAATGGATTGCAGTTCCACTAAACTTACATTTTCAATGGGGTCAATTACACAGAAATGTAAAATTACATCACGATTACTTTGGAAAATGTAATACATTACAAGTCTATTACCATTTAATTTTCAATTACACCACCCCTTAGGGGATCAATTACACTGAAATGTGATTAATTACATTATAATTGCCATATAATTTATAATGACTTACAGCGTCATTAAAATTATATTTCAATTACACCATCCCTTATTTAGAGTCTATTACAATGAAATAAAATTGCATGTAATTAAATCATAATTACTTTGGAATTTGTACTGTATTACCGTACAGCTCTACTACAATTACATTGTCAATTATCCTCTTCCTGCTGAGGCATAATGTAAGAGAATCGATAATCAGATTCTGGCTATTAATCCAGGGCCCAGCTGTTCAAAACTTAATAAAGTTGTTAGCTAACATGACATTAAAATTTCTACCTTGAAATATGGCAAATACATTGATTTTTTTTTTGCTGAAAAAATGTGAGTAGCTTTTGCAAAAGCTACTCACATTTTTGCAGCAAAAATATCAATGTATTTGAAAATACCTTAGCTACAACAGTTAACAAGTTTGTCATTAACAAGCTCGTTAAGCTAACCATGCATTGAACAACTGGGCCCAGAAGTCTGGAACAGCAGGGAAAATATTTAAAAGTGAAATAGCATAGCTTCAGCCGGAAGAGTATCTAGATTTTTTTCCTTATTTCTCCACGAAAACATATTGCTGGTCTCACTGCTTTGTGTCTGTGAAATGTGGTATCTGGTCTGGTTTTAAACTATTTGCTCAGGCCTGTCTGTCCCAGTACTTAAGGTAAAAGTTGTATGCATTACAGGGACATCCAAATATTATAAATATCCAGCATTTTTGGACTGATTGTTTATGATCAAGTCATAGTATACAAATGCCAAAATTTTCTTACGGTAGTTATCCATTTGAATATCAATGACCAATGTAATCAAACCATGTGTTAGATGAAATCCAGGTAAGGGTTATTTATAGCCACACTATTCTTGTTGATGTTATATCAGAGTGCTGTTGATAGAGTGTTATCTATAAAACGGACTGGGACATTTGGGACACTGGCAAACAGTGCAGACCAGGGCTCGGGAAAACCGGAAAAATAGCCGGTCTGGACCGAAATTAAGAATTCTGGACCGATTTCAAACACCCCAAAACGCTAATAAATCGGTCCAACAGGTTTGTGCCTTGAACCCCATTTTCCCCCAACCAACCAATTTTCACGAATCAATGATGTCTAAAAAATCACAAACGGTCAAGTCTTCCCAAACTGACAACGTCTGCGCACCTTTTAAATGCGATATTATGGTAGTTAAAAGGCTCTAAACGGTCATTTGACATGTATATTGGAGAGACAGATGAATAACGGCAATCTACCGCAGCACAAATTAATTACGTCATTATCCAAACATTGTCAAAAAATCAACACTTCACTGACCTTTGTGCGGTAAACAAGCGATTAACACGAATCATCAGTAACGGTAGTCTGATAATTAATCCGTTTGTGTGACACGTGTGAATACACTGAGACTGCAAAACATCCAGGTGCAGCCGGCGTGTCCAAAAGATCAAAGGTCGCTTTACTGAGAGTGATAAAAGAATGCACTGCTTGAACGCAGCCGTTTTCTTCCTCTTCTTTTTTGTTTTGATCAACACGGTTTGTCGGTCCCAGATTTGATAAATTAATTCCGAAACCGTGTACGTCCTGATCAGATGTCGCATACAACGGCGTCTGATCTGGGTATTATTGATTGCTTCTTTTTTCTTTGTTGTTGTTGTTGACTGCCGTAACACGCGAGTATAATTCAAGGTAGATTTCACGGTAAAGATAAGTAATGCACCACTTGCGCTAGACAAGATTGGTCAGTGCTTAAAATTTAAGCAGTCTGGTCAAATCTTGAAACATTGAAAACTGCAAAACCGCCCGTGGCGCAGGCCTTTTTTATTACATGAAAGTCGTTTCGTTCCGTCTCCCCTGTTTCCCGCCGTCTTCGCGCTTATACAAGACGGGAATCAGTTGTTTCTAAATAGTTTAGGAAAACCCTGCGGAGGTGGAAATAACAACAAAACCGTTTTTTTTTTTGTTGTTTTTCTTTTCTTTCTCTTTACAAACCTGACTGTATTTTTGATGACGCCAGCTTTGATCATGCTCGTTATACCCGGACTTCCGTCATATAACGGAGCTGAGGTGTATTATTTAAAATGAGTTATAGGACTGCCAATTGTCATTAGTTTTCGTGACAGGTGATATATACATATTTTTTTTTTTTTGGAAATGGGCTCATTGATGACGTCATCGTCATCGGCTTGACCGATTCAGATTTCAAAATTTCCAGAGCCCTGGTGCAGACCCTGTCTTTGACTTATAGAACGGACACGAAATCAATGAATAATCATTGTCAGATATAACAAAGGGAGATAATACCAAAAGTAAAAAAGGCAGTTGTCATTCTTGTACGTGACATGTCATCTGGTCCTGTTCTACATTTCTACCAAGTATCATAAAAATATTCCAAAGGGTCTTTGACTTTGACACGAAATCAATGGGTTATCACTGTCAAACATAACAAGGGAAGAAAACGCCAATAGTAAGAAAGGCAGAGTTGTCATTTTTGTATGCAACACATCCTCTGGATCTGTTCTACATTTCTGCCAAGTACCATCGAAATATTCCAAAGGGTATTCGAGTAGTTACAGAGCAGACACAAAATCTTTTTCAAATAAAACAAAGGATGATAACTCCAAAAGTAAGAATTGATTGTGTTGGGGTTTAACGACACGTCAACCCTTGAGGGTCATTTTGTGTCGTCTCCCAGAGAAAGGGAGAAAAGAGATAGAAGAGAGAGTAGAGGAGATGAAAGAGAGGGACAGGGAAGAAAGAGGAACAGGAATGAAAGTGAAGAAACAGAAGAAATAAAAACATTCCCCCTCTACCCTTACCCACTACAAGGATAGCAGGCCTTGCCCAACTGTAAGCCAATATCAGTTGGACGCCCCAGTGATGTAAGATACACAGCACCTTCGCACCACCCGACCACCCCCCCAAAAGTAAGAAAGGCAGAGTTGTCATTCTTGTACGTGACACATCGTCTGGGCCTGTTCTATACTTCTACCAAGTATCATCAAAATATTCCAAAGGGTATTCAAGTTACAGAGCGCACAAGAAGTTTTAGGCCGACGCCAACGGGATCCGTCCCAAAAACAATATGTCCCCCAATCCTTTGATAAGGGGGGACATAAAAATGATAAAATCTGCTAAATTTAACCCTGGTCCTGCTAAACCTGAATATGTCATGCCTTTGCAAACAATATAGATCCAGATCAGTTGGCTTCTGAAGAAGCCAACTGATCTAGATCTGCACTGTTTTTCATTAAGTATGTGACTTGTTACCAACAACTTGGATCACATAATCTGACTGGCTGAAAATTATTCATTATGGCAAGGGTTAAATGCACTGTACTGAGTCATAGATCCAGATAAGTTCTTGTATTGATATTTTTCGCCATAAAAGCAAAAGCTGTGGGTACTTATTAGACGCACCTCGAAGAGGTAAAGAAATGCTTCTATGGACATAATATTCATCTGCAGTGTCATTTGCTGGTATTTACAAAAATAGCTCTGTGGGTTGTATGTTTCCATGTCAGTTACATAAAATTTAGCGCAGTGACATGCCATGTTATTAATTATGAGCCAATATCATGAAATTTAGTCTTAAATCATTTTCAGTGTAGGAAGTATGAAGCAGCATCTATCTTTAAAAAAAAAGTTTAAAGAAGACAGCTAAATCAAAATCACTTAGAAAGGGTTGTTTTACATTTCTTCTTCTAATGTTTTCATCCTGCTGGAAGAAAATGGACATTCAATAAAAAATCTGGCACTGATCTATCCTACACACACACACACACACACACACAAACACATACACACACATACACACACACACACACACACAGCTCAAAGCAAAATGTCAGCAGGTGAAGTAATGCATAGCATGCTGGGTAAAAAAGTTATCATTTCAATTAAATATAACATTTCATTTTTTTTTTCCCAGAAAACAGATCCTGATGTTTATTTCCTGCAGTTTATCTCCTTATATTTCAAAATATTGCCTGCTGAAATCTGTCCTGAGAGTGTGAGTGGTTAATGAAAGGAACTATAATTTCAGAATATCCATGAAGGGATATAACTCCACAAAATCTGTCTACTAGAATCATAAATGTACTAATCAAATCACTTCAATGATGATGACTTGGTGTTTTAATCCCTTCCACATTATTTAACCCTTGTCCTACTAAATAAATTAAGATGCCACACCCACTTCTAATTTTCAGCCAATCAGATTACTTGATCCGGATTTTTGCTATAAATTCACATGCTTAATGGCAAACAGTGCAGATACAGATCAGTTGGCTTCTTCAGAAGCCAACTGATCAGGATCTACACTGTTTGCAAAGGCAGGGTATACCCGGGTTCAGCAGGACAAGGAAGTCGTATCAAGATGATCGAAGGGTAATAATGAAGCAGTGTGTAGTCATGAGCTGAATTCTGCCTCCAGTGGGATTCGAACCCAGAACCTCATGATCCTTAGTTGGGACCACTTGGCTACCTGGATGCTTCTCAAATGTTAGGAATTCAACTAAACTTCTAATGAGTAGATCAGACATTAAATGCACTCAGATTGTTAAGGAGAGGTATTTGGTGATAATTCTGGGATAATATTGTCCAGTTCTCCATAAAAACATATGTTGTGGGTACTCATTAGAAGTGCCTCACCAAGGCATTTCTAATGAGTACCAACAACATGTTTTCATAGTAAAATACAGACGGCTACCTGTATGAATCAAAAAGGCCACTTTTTCAGGTCCAATAAATGGAATATAAATGTAAATATACCTGCATTAAGCAAGCATCTGTCTTTAGCAACCACTTTTTGACTTTCCCCAAGGTGCTTGCTTAACACAGGTTTGACTGTGAGAAAACTTATCCCAGAATTATCACTAAATACTCCTCCTTAATGACTCCTCTGTGTACTGTATACATTTTCCTGTGCAGATGCCCCCCATATCTCATGTCAACAGCAGAGCTCCTGACCAGCTGCCAACTGCAAAGTGGAGGCACCTAGGTTAGTGCTAGCAAATTATAGAGTATCCAAAGTTGAAAGCTGTTCTTCTGTGTGTTAATTCTTGCCATGCTAAATAAACTAAGCTGCCACACCCACTTCTAATTTTCAGCAAGTCAAATTACTTGACTCAGGTTGCTGATACAAATTTAAATACTTAATGACAAACAGTGCAGATCCAGTTCAGAGAAGCCAACTGATCTGAATCTACAGTTTGCAATGGCAGGACCTATCCTAGTTCAGCAGGACCAGGGTTAAAGGCTCCATATTCCTCAAAAATAGACATCTTTTATCCAAGAAAAGTTTAATAAATTGATATATGGTATTAATACTATCATAAAATGTGGCATCTGACAGCCTAAAATTTCAGTTACTCTTGTTTTTGAACTGGATCAAAAATGAAATGATTTTTATCTTATCACTGAATTAGTGTTGACAACATTCAGAGATACAATAAAAATCATTTCATTGGTACAGATCTCTTGTGACAAAATTTTAATGTCATGGCCAATTTCCATGTGCTTGTTTGTCAAGTGTCACTCAAATGCTCAAAGTTTTTAAGAGCTGATCAATGCACTAAAGGCAACAGAACCTAAGCTTTGGACACAATAAAGGTTTATGGACTGCCCTCCTGCCAGGGCCATGAACGACGAAATGATATGGCCCTTGCCTGTGAATCGGGCTATATCATTCCGTTGGTCCAGGCCCTTGCCCTCGGGCAGTCCATAAACCTTCACAAAGCCCTCAGCTTAGGTTACTATTGCTTAATTAGTGACTGCTGCTTCTGAAGAATATAAATGTAAATATGCTGAGTTAAGTTTTGTGTTTAGGTTTTACAGTCCAGTCAACCCAATGGGGTCATCTCAAGCACAGTCAGTTTACCTAACCACATTTTTACTGGGCACGCTTAGTCCTCTGAGCAGTTAACAAGTACTGTGCACATTCTTTTGCCAGAAAATGACAACTGCCCTTTTTGAATTAGCAGAAGGTGAGAATGACAGTATAAAATATTGCATGATCAAATCTCCACGAAAGAATGTTGCAGACCCAATGGGGGTCGAACCCTCAGCCTCCTGATCATCAGTCATTTTTCCATCAGCAGATGATATTTTTTTTTCGAGCTTCAGGAAATTCACAGCAGACAATTCACAAAAAATGTCAAGCCCTATTTTCTCTGAAAACTTAACCCTTGTCCTGCTGAATAAATTCAGATGCCACACCCACTTCTAATTTTCAGCCAATCAGATTACTTGATCCAGGTTGTTGATACAAATTCACATACTTAATGGCAAACAGTGCAGATCCAGATCAGTTGCAGAAGCCAACTGATCTGGATATATACTGTTTAAATAGGCAGGGCATGTCCTGGTTCAGCAGGCCAAGGGCTAAAATAGACATTTAAGAATGTTGTCTGCTACAGGAACTTTAACTCAATGCAATCTACTAAAATTTCCTCCAGGCAGAGGGAGATATCTGGAATAAACTGATATAGTGTTTATATTAAATGATTTATTTTACTCACTTTTCTACCAATAATTCTCCTTCTTCCATCTGCTGCATGATTTTCTCATGTTGTTCTGTTTCCTCCTGTTAAATGAATTAGAATTAATGTTGCAAAAAGCATGTGTAAACAAAGCTAAAGGAACTTAATGCTTAGCACTCTAGGTAAAATTTTCAGCGGATGGCATTTTGAAATGTTCTTCTTATTTTTCCCAGAAACCAGGATTTGACATTTTATGCAAACTGTCTCCAATGGAGACAATTTGCATGAAATATCAAAGCCTGTTTACTGAGAAAAATCAGACAAATATAACTATTTTTTATCTGCTGAAACTGGCAATGTTTAATTCTTACTTATCCTGTACCACAAACTATTATCATATCAAGTTGACAAATGTGATATCCCTCCCCTGATTAAGTTATGACATCACAACATTTCAAACACTGCTAACAAATTCACAAAATTAAAATCAAATTCATATTTAGCCTAAGTATAAGGGAAGACAGCTCTAACCAACAGTGTACACCCAGATCAGGATGCTGCAGAATGGGACATTTAATATGGATCTACACTGTTTGTCACTTATTGGATAGTTTTAGACACATCATCAAGTAGCAGAACAGACTTGTTTAAAGTTCAGGGCCCAGTTGTTCAAAGCTAACGATGTCGTTAGTTAACGATTCGTTAAAATTTACATCGAGTGATACGCAAATATGCTGAAATTTTTTGTTGAAAAAATGTGAGTAGCTTTTGCAGTGCAAAAGCTACTCACATTTTTTCAGCAAAAAATATCAGAATATTGTATATTGAATCAGCTAAAACAGTTAACGAAATGACCCTTAATGAGCTTGTTAAGCTAACGACGCTTTGAACAACTGGGCCCAGAAGAAGTATGATGATAATGATGACGATTTGGTGTTTTACATCCCTTTCAACATTATTTAAGTCATATCAAGGTGAACAAAGTGTGATAATGAAAGGCTCTGTGCAACGGAACATACAGTCATCAGCAGAATTCTGCTTGCAGCGGGATTCAAACCCAGACTCTTGTGGTCCTAAGTGAGGAGTGCTATCCACTCTGCACCCAAACACTATTTAAGACAAATATGGTAAGGAGTTGATGTCTAAATATTTAGGGAAAATATGGTAAAAGCTTTGGAGATACTTGATGCTTTAACTTATTTTCTTTTTTTAAATATTTTTAAAGATGGTTTCCAAGTAACAAGAATTCCTTTGCCACAGGTAACACCTAAAATTGTAGTACAGTACCCATTGCAAAGTAGATATAGAGGATATTTACTCTTTTGCTGTGAATACAAGAAATATTGTCATTGAGTGCAATGAAAACATCAGTATTTTCACGAGTGTGAAGCATGAATTTGAATTTTTTTACACGAGATGAAAATGTTTATGGTATTCACTGAAAAAGAGTAAATTTTCTTTTTATTTTATTGTTTACATGCCAATGCGCATTTCTGACGTCATAATTAACATCACCAAACAAACATGAATGTCATGGCTCGAGGTTCAGTGCTTAACATGTGAAACGCTGGAGAGACAAAAACAAAAAATTTGGCAAATCAAAATAATCTTGATACCAAATTGTTCCTTACATTCTAACTAAGAAAATGCATACCAACACTTGATAGATTAGTTCAGAAACAAAGAAGTTAGAGGTGTTCAAAAATCAGAGGTGGAGGTTACATTCACTTCTGAAACAATGAAGAAAACCGAAGTCGTCCAAAGGGAGGAGTGAAAATATAAATCATATCAGTCACTAGTGAAATGATACGAGATCAATTCACTAGTGATGGATACCACTTTTATTTTTACCAGATATACACTGATTTCACTGCTAACAATAAAATAAAGGTATTTTTGTAAACCCTTGTCCTGCTGAACCCGGATATACCCTGCCTTTGCAAACGGTGTAGATCTGAAGAAGCCAACTGATCTGGAACTGCACTGTTTACCATTAAGTATGTGAATTTATAGCAACAATCTGGATCAAGTAATCTGACTGGCTGATAATTAGAAGTGGGAGTGGCATCTTAATTTATTCAGAGTGACAGGGTTAATTTTGCACCAAAACTTATTTTGTGATGCTCACTGGAGTTACACCAATGATATTTTTTAGTGCAAGAATAAAATAAGTTTTCTAAATTATTGCCACAGTTATGGCCATATATCAGGCTACTCCCAAAAGATTGGTTGAAACCACTGCTGTAAAGTCAGATTAGTAAACCAAATTTAGAATCTGAATCAAATAATGCAATTTTGTCACAGGAAACAATCATTTTTCTTTAACCTTCACCACTCTCTGGGCTAATTCAGCAGATGACAAATAGATTATATAATATGTTTTTTCCCAGAAAACAGGATTAGACATTCCATGCAAACTGTCTCCATTTGAAACAATTTGCATGAAATATCGAAGCCTGTTTTCTGGGAAAAATAAAAATATTTGTATAGGTTGTCTGCTGAAAATTTTACCCAGAGTGCTAAGTGATACTATACAAAAACGTAAAAAATTTAAAAGACATGAAATGACTGCTATTCTTATATCAATTTTTTTTTTTTGCTGTTTTTAATATAATCATCTTGTACAGCAACATAGTCTGATAGGGATCTTTCCTACTTTCCTACCAATTGATACATTCTACAGAATCCAATAATTTTTTTTTTTTTTTTTGCTGTTTTATAATCATCTTGTACATTCTTTTTTTTTTTTTTTGCTGTTTTATAATCATCTTGTACAGCAACATAGTCTGATAAGGATCTTTCCTATCAAATGATACATTCTACAGAATCCAATAACCATTTTTTTTTTTTTTTTTTGGATTTGGTTTTACTGCCCTTTCAAGAATATTTTACCTATATCGAGCAATCGCACATCAAAGGTGGGCCTTGTCCTGCTGAATAAATTAAGAAGCGACACCCATTTCTAATATTTTCAGTCAATCAGATTACTTGATCAAGATTGTTGGTATAGATTCACATACTTAATGGCAAACAGTGTAAATCCAGATCAGTTGGCTTCTGAAGAAGCCAACTGATCTGGATCTACACTGTTTGCAACAGCAGGGTATATCTGTGTTCAGCAGGACAAAGGTTAACGTAGCCAAGTAAGGTACCTTTTCAAACTGTTCATATAGTTTTTGTGCATATATCTTCCTGCCTCTGTAGCCTCTGAACCATCTCTGTATACAAATGGCAGCTGCTTCTACTGGGCCAGCTAATGGATGTGATCCCTGTAAGAAATGAAAATACTGCAATGATAATTAGTCGTACAAATAATGTATGAGCCTCTCCAAATAGGAAACAAGAAAAAATGCCTAACAGCATTGTTTTTTCAAAAATGTTAACCAAAAGGTAAACCTCGGATGATGCCCAATGCCCAACATCTGCCCACCAACCGCCTGCCCGCCCAGACATCACTATTTTAAAGGTCAGATTTTCGAAAAACCCATCCAAAAATGGCATGATGACATACGCGATCAGTGTAGACTCACATGAGCTCGCACTTTCATGCAGGCTGATCAATGCCTGCACTAGTTACAAGCATAATTGATGGAAATTTAATGTTTTATTACCAAACAGCATAGACTCTGATCAGATTACAATATGTGGTGGGCCGATTCAAGTCTAAGCTGTTCACATATGTCATGTTTTATTTTTTTTTTTGAGAGTATCATGTGCTAAAACTACTATTCAGGTACTATTGGGGATCTAGATAAGCGAAATATTTAGGGCAAGTAGGTCCACACATATGTTCTCTCAATTCAATTTTAATAACCCATTGTATACCGAATGAACTCTCCCACACCATATATTGGAAGATTCTAATTTTGATTTTAGGTGTGTCAGCCTATGTAATTTATATAATCCTAGAGAAAAAATGGTTGAACTATTTGCAAACAGTGGAGATCCTGATCAGATGCCGCATTATGCGACATCTGATCTGGGTCTGCACTGTTTGCAATTACCATTTTAGGGGTCTCTCGACTACAATGGGTTAAGTGAAAACATTCTAAGCCCAGTTGTTCAAAACTGAACGAGGTTATTAGCTAACATCATAGTGATGTTAAAATTTCTATCTTGAAATATGACAAATACACTGATACTTTTTGCTGAAAAAATACTCACATTTTTGCAGCAAAAATATCAATGTATTTGAAAATACCTTAGCTACAACAGTAAACCAGGGCCCAGTTGTTCAAAGCTAACTATGTCGTTAGTTAACGATTTGTTAAAATTTACATCAAGTGATACGCGTATATGCTGAAATTTTTTGCTGAAAAAATGTTAGTAGCTTTTGCAGTGCAAAAGCTACTCACATTTTTTCAGCAAAAAATATCAGAATATTGTGTATTGAATCTGCCAGAACAGTTAACGAAATGACCCTTAATGAGCTCGTTAAGCTAACGACGCTTTGAACAACCGGGCCCAGTTTGTCATTAACAAGCTTGTTAAGCTAACGATGTTTTGAACAACTGGACCCAGATTCACACACTGCCTTTAATGTAAAGTCTTAACAGTTACTTTTTAATTTAACATCTGTTTCTTTTCCTCTTAAAAGATTATTCCAATTTTTTTTCTTCATAAGTTAATCAGGTGATCTACTTCTCAGCCAAAATACCTCACCAAGTTATTAGGCCGTAGCTCAAATACATGTAGTTATCAACATATCTGGCTGAAAAGAGATGTCTTTTGAAAGGACAAAAAACCCAAAAGCAATTTGCCCCTAGCTGGTTTCTCCCCCACACCCCAATGCCCCCCACCTAAATTTTTAAGTGTTTGTTAATTTCACAACCAAAGTTAATCCCCAACCTTTCTCTGCCTAGTAAAGTTCAAATTACCTGTAAATAACTAGTAGAATGTATTACAGACAAAAAACAGAAAGTCCAAGGGAGGTTGGGTGGGTGGTGATTTGGATGAGGAAAGAACCAACTAGTAAGTTTCTTCCCCCCCTCCCCATAGATTTTTAGTGATTGTTGATTTGATTTCACAACCAAAATTTACCCCCAACCTTTCTCTGTCTAGTAAAGTTCAACATACCTGTATATAGCTAGGAAAATGTCATAAAGATAAAAAAAAAAAAAACAACAAGACTTGTCCCCAGACAGGAAAGCTCGCCTGATATTGCACGATTTGTTTCTGGAAAATTCTGTGACCTTGATTTTGACATGACCTCTGGTTGTGGGGTTGGGGGGTGGATTTTGGGTGGGGGCATTGCCTGTGCAAAATTTTCATCAAACCAAAGATGAATCAATTCAGTGACAAGGTTATGAAATAATTATGTCTTAAAATCTTAAATGAAAACTTCAACATTTTTAAATTCTGAGTCTGTGACCTCAACCCCAAGGTCACGGCCATGAGTGGTGCGGTGCTGCTAAAAACTTTGGATCAGTACCTATCTTGATATCATATATCATAATCGGATTTTTGATTAACCTGCAGGTACAGGGGCAACATCCACATCAGTGGGCCCCCTTCCAGATAGCTGGCTTGCTGCACGCATGGCAGATCTCACACCAGATCTCCAGGTACGTCTATCATGAGGGTTGATAGCCGAGAGCTTCCACTCTCTGCAATCCCTCTCTATCAGCTGCTTCCATGTCATTTTGGGCCTCCTAGACCCATGCTTTCCATCAACCTATATGTCAAAGGCTGTCTTGATTGCACCACTGGAGCGTTCAACATGTCCATACCATCGAAGTCTTCTCTCCTTCAGAATGAGGTCCAGATCCTCAATGCCAAGCCGCACAAGTAGATCATTGGACCTGGTGGTGACAATGTCTTGTGGCCTGACATTGCAGATCTGTCTGATCATTGCCCTGTCATTTCACTGCAGACGCTGGAGGTTCGGCTTTGTCAATGGCCAAGTCTCGCTGGCATGGAGCATTGCGCTTCGCACACGAGCTGTACACATGGCCACGTGTTTTGAAAGACGTTGAAATATTTGATACCAAATATAAATTAAATGCATTGATATGGTTAAGAATGCTATCTCACAGATGAAGGCAGGCAAAGCACCAGGCCCATCAGGCATAGTGGTGGAGATGATACAAGCAGCCGGTGACATGGGCACCTCCATGATCCGTGACCTCGCAGCTGCAATCATCTGTGATGGCAAGATACCCTCTGACTGGGAGCAGAGTTTCATTGTCTGCCTCTACAAGGGAAAGGGGGACGCACTGGAAAGG
Source organism: Anodontia alba (assembly GCA_964016985.1). NCBI lineage: Eukaryota > Metazoa > Mollusca > Bivalvia > Lucinida > Lucinidae > Anodontia > Anodontia alba. Next base: position 66,692,265 of record OZ024832.1, read on the forward strand.
GGCAACTACCGCGGTCTCAAGCTGACAGAGCAGGTTATGAAAATCCTGGAGAGGTTGTGGACGGCCTCATCAGACAGTTGGTGTCAATCGACGATTCCCAGTTCGGCTTCGTCCCAGGCAGAGGCACTACAGATGCAATCTTTGTTGCAGCTGCAAGAGAAGTATCTAGCTGCCAACAAGAGACTATATGGCTGTCAATAGACCTGGAGAAGGCTTTTGATCGAGTACCTCAGACGGTCATCTGGTGGGCGCTGAGATAACTTGGTGTGGAGGAGTGGATTGTGCAACTGGTGCAGGGGATGTACGCAAATGTGCAGAGCTGTGTCCGCGTTGGTGAGGGGTACAGTGAAGAGTTTGAAGTGAAGGTTGGTGTTCACCAAGGATCAGTATTCAGCCCACTGCTCTTCATCATTGTGCTTGAAGCCTTATCACGAGAGTTCTGCTCTGGGGTCCCCTGGGAAGACCTCTATGCTGATGATCTTGTTATCATTGCTGAATCGCTTGAGGAATGTGTCAGGAGGCTCTTGACATGAAAAGAAGCAATGGAGAAGAAAGGACTGAGAGTATATGCAGGAAAGACAGATTATGATCTGCAGTACGGGACTGGACCTCCTGCAGAGTTAGGCGAGTTTCCATGCGCAGTCTGTCGCACTGGAGTGGGCAGCAACAGCATCTTCTGCAATGGCTGCAAGCACTGGGTGCACAAGAAATGCAGTGGGCTCAAGCGCTTGAAAAAAGACCCTGACTACAGATAAACATGGTGCCAGGGAACTGCACACCCCTTGGATGGCAGACTACAGAAGCAAGTCCAGGTCGGACCTGACAAGCTTGAGGTGGTAGCTTCCTTTTGCTACTTAGGAGACACGCTATCAGCAGTAGGTGGCTGTGAACTTTCAACCACAACACGTGTGAAAACTGCCTGGAAGAAGTTCAAGGATCCGTTACCAGTTCTCTCTTCACTCCACCTCTCTTTTAAAACATGTGGCCATGTGTACAGCTCTTGTGTGCGGAGCGCAATGCTCCATGCCAGCGAGACTTGGCCATTGACAAAGCCAAACCTCCAGCGTCTGCAGCGAAATGACAGGGCAATGATCAGATTATTTTATGATCAGACAGATATGCAATGTCAGACTGCAAGACATTGTTACCACCAGGTCCAATGAGCTACTTGTGCGGCTTGGCATTGAGGATCTGGACCTCATTCTGAAGGAGAGAAGACTCTTATGGTATGGACATGTGGAACGCTCCAATGGTGCAGTCAAGACAGCCTTTGACATATAGGTTGATGGAAAGCGTGGGCCTGGGAGGCCCAAGATGACATGGAAAGAGCTGACAGAGAGGGATTGCAGAGTGGAAGCTCTCGGCCATCAACCCTCATGACAGACATACCTTGAGATTTGTTGTGAGATCTGCCATGCGTGCAGCAAGCCAGCTATCTGGAAGGGGGCCCACTGGTGTGGATGTTGCCCCTGTACCTGCAGGTTAATCAAAAATCCGATTATGATGATATGATATGCTTGGTTTAGAAGTAATGAAGTCCTAAAAACTTTGACACAAAATTTTAACGTGAAAATGTTGACATGACTGTGACCTTGACCTTAATATGAACTAGGGGGCTGAGAATGGAACTGGGCAAAACTTTGGACTAATATGTATCATCCTACCAAAGCTGAATCAAATCAGTGATAAGGTTAGGAAATAATGGGGTCTTAAAAACTTTAAGGAAAATTTTAACATTTAAATTCTAAGTCTTTAACCTCAACCTCAAGGTCTGGGTCATGAGTGATGATGGTGCTGTAAAAAACTTTTGACCAGTATCTATCATGATACCAAAGAGGAACTAAATCCATTGTGAAGTTTAGAAGTAATGAGACCCTAAAAACTTTGACACAAAATTTTAACATGAAAATATTTGACCTTGACCTTGACATGACCTAGGGGGCTGGGGATGGTACTGTGCAAAATTTTGAAACAATATGTATCATCATGCCAAAGATAAATCAAATCGGTGATAAGGTAAGGAAACAATGAGGTCTTCAAAAAATTAACAAAAACTTTACCATTTAAATTCTAAGTCTGTGACCTCGACCTCAAGATCACGGTCATGAGTGTTGATGGTGCTGATAAAAACTTTTGACCAGTGACTATCATAATACCAAATAGGAACTAAATCCATCATTTAGTGTGGACGTAATGAGATCCTAAAAACTTTGACATTAAATTTTAACATGAAAATTCTAAGTCTGTGACCTTGACCTTGACATGACCTAGGGTGGTGGGGATGGTACTGTGCAAAATTTTGGACCAATATGTATCATCATACCAAAGATGAATCAAATCTATGGTAAGGTTGGGAAATAATGAAGTCTTAAAAACTTTAACGAAAACTTTAACATTTGTGGACGCTGGTGCCAATGCCGACGCCGGGGGTAGTACAATAGCTCTCTGTGAACACTGTTCAGACGAGCTAAAAAAGAAACTCAAAAGGAGGTTGGATGGGGATGGGGGCAGGGACTTGGGGAAAGGAACCACTAGTCAGTTTCTCACCCCCTGCCTAACCAGTTGGCTGTTTGGTTTCTTCTTGGGTGGGGGAAGAAATTGACCATTACACTGGTATTTTGGTAGTTCCCGTATTTCTGTAATGCGTGTAATCCATAATTTAGGATGATTTTTGTTATTTTCAATAAAATAATAGAGAAGACAAACCTGATACTGTTCATGTAGAACCTGAGCAGCAACCATTGGATTCAAAGACTGAAATATAACAAATTTTAGCTTTCATAAAATCTTAAATGAGGGGTAATACTACAGGAGATTTATTAATGCTTTGCATGCTGGGTAAAAATCTGAGCAAGTTTATGGTAACAATTTTAACCCATTTATGCTGAGTGGATTCTTCTACCTTAACTTGCCAGTAAAACGGACGTCTGATTAAAATATATTACTACCGTGTTTTAATAAAATTCATGTACTTAATGCAAACAGTGCAGACCCTGATCAGATGATGCAGAAATCATCTGATCAGAGTCGACACTGTTTGCCAATGTCCCTTTTATGGGATGCTAGACACAAATGGGTTTAAGACTGCAACATATGGATATGGTAGCCAGCACAGTTTGAAACAAGAGGGCCATGATGGCCCTGTAACGCTCACCTGAGCAACATAGCACTTTGAGAGCCTGATCTAGAACTGATCAAGGCAAACATTCTGATCAAAGTTCAAAATGATTATATTAACAAGTAAGACAATGTAGCATGTCTAATGGACTGTGAAATAAAGGTCAAGGTCAAATATGGATGACTGCACTCAAGAGGCCATGCTAAGATGTATGCATGTACTAAGTATCACTGGCTGTAGGAGCAATAGTTACTGAGAAACTGACCTAAACACAAACACTTCACAAGTACCAAATATCACTCTGTAAAACCAATAATTACTGAGAAACTGACCTAAATGGAAAAACTTAAGACAGTCACTGGACAGAAAACTATACATCACCTTGAAATCATCAAGACAAACATTTTGAGCAAGATTCATGATGATCACTTCAAAAATGTGACCTCTAGAGCATCAACAAGGTTTTCCTTTGATTTGGCCAAGCAAACTAATTTTTGATATCAAGTGACCCAGTTTTAAACTAGACCTAGAAATCATCAAGACAAACATTTTGAGCAATATTTATGATGATTATTTCAAAAATGTGACCTCTGGAGTGTTGACAGTTTTCTGCTGATTTTGCCAGGTCACCTAGTTTTTGACTCCATGTGACCCAGTTTCAAACTTGACCTAGAAATCATCAAGACAAACATTTTGAGCAAGATTCATGATGATTGCTTCAGAAATGTGACAACTAGAGTGATAACAAGGTTTTCTGCTGATTTGGTCAGGTGACCTAGTTTTTTACCCCAAGTGACCAAGTTTCAAACTTGACCTAGAAATCATCAAGACAAACATGTTGAGCAAGATTCATGATGATTGCTTGAAAAATGTGACCACTAGAGTGTTAACAAGGCTTTCTGCTGATCTGGCCAGGTGACCTAGTTTTTGACCCCAGGTGACCCAGTTTCGAACTTGATCTAAAAATCATCAAGACAAACATTTTGAGCAAGATTCATGATGATTGCTTGAAAAATGTGACTGCTAGAGTGATAAGATTTTACGCTGATTTGGCCAGGTGACCTAGTTTTTGACTCCAAGTGACCCAGTTTCGAACTTGATCTAGAACTCATCAAGACAAACATTTTGAGCAAGATTCATGATGATTGCTTGAAAAATGTGACCACTAGAGTGATAACAAGACTTTATGCTGATTTGGCCTGGTGACCTAGTTTTAGACCCCAGGTGTTCCAGTTTCAAACTTGACCTAGAAATCATCAAGACAAACATTTTGAGCCAGATTCATGATGCTTGCTTAAAAAATGTGACCGCTAGAGTGTTAACAAGGTTTTCTGCTGATTTCGCCCGGTGACCTAGTTTTTGACCCTACGTGACCCAGTTTCAAAAATATTCTAGAACTCATCAAGACAAACATTTTGAGCAAAATTCGTGATTATTGCTTCAAAAGTGTGACTGCTAGAGTGTTAACAAGGTTTTCTGCTGGTTTGGCCTGGTGACCTAGTTTTTGATACCACATGACCCAGTTTCAAACTTGACCTAGAAATCATCAAGACAAACATTTTGAGCGAGATTCATGATGATTGCTTCAAAAATGTGACCACTAGAGTGTTAACAAGGTTTTCTGCTGATTTGGCCCGGTGACCTAGTTTTTGATTCCAAGTGACCCAGTTTCGAACATGACCTAGAAATCATCAAGACAAACATTTTGAGCAAGATTCATGATGATTGCTTCAAAAATGTGACCGCTAAAGTGTTAACAAGGTTTTCTGCTGATTTGGCCCAGTGACCTAGTTTTTGACCCCAAGTGACCCAGTTTCAAACTTGACCTAGAAATCATCAAGACAAACATATTGAGCAAGATTCATGATGATTGCTTCAAAAATGTGACCGCTAGAGTGTTAACAAGGTTTTCTGCTGATCTGGCCCGGTGACCTAGTTTTTTATCCCAAGTGACCCAGTTTCGAACTTGACCTAGATTCAACAGAGGCAAACATTTTCAGCAAGTTTCATCAAGATTGGGTCAAAACTATGACCTCTAGAGTGTTAACAAGTTTTTCCTTTGATTTGACCTGGTGACCTAGTTTTTGACCCCAAGTAACCCCATTATCAAACTTGATCTAGATTTCATAGAGGCAAACATTCTGACCAAGTTTCATCAAGATTGGGTCAAAACTGTGACCTCTAGAGTGTTAACAAACTAATTGTTGACGACGGATGACGACGGACATAGGGTGATGACAATAGCTCACCCTGAGCTTTTGCTCAGGTGAGCTAAAAACCTTTGGTCTCTGTATCCTGTAGCAGTTAAGAATGTTATTTAGCTTTAATTTGGTGAAACAGATACTTCACATAAAATATGGGTTTTGATGAAGCTACATACCTAATACTGAAGGCCTTGGCCTTCTATTCTCACACAAGAAGATTTTTTAAGTATTTTCCCATATGAGTTTATGTAAAACTAGTGCCCCTTAAGTGGGGTCATTTTTGACCTCAAGGCTATAATTTGTACAACTTGGTAGAGGTCCTCTAGATGAAGCTACAACCCAAATATCAGCCTTGACCTAGTTTCAGACAAGAAGAGTTTTTGAAGTTTTTCCCTGTATGAATCTATGTAAAACAAGCAAATTCAGAGAATTTATTTCCCATGCCTTTTAAAAATCCTCCAAAAATGACCAGGTCAACAATGTACCTTAGTGGCAGGTTTTATGGCCCTGTCAACCCAAGGTGGTCATGTCAAGCCCAGTCAGTTACCACACTTTTACTGGGCAGGCTAAGCAGTTAACCAGTATTGTGCACATTCTTTCACCAGAAAATGACAACTGCTCTTCTTGAATCAGTGGAAGGGAGAGATTTGATTTTTTGATTTGGGTTTTACGGCCCTTTCAAGAATATTTCACTTATATCGAGCCGATCGTTCATCGAAGGTGGGCGAAAACTGGAGAACCCGGAGAAAAACCACCTGACCATCCGTAAGCAGAACTTAGAGTGTCACTGCAGAAAATATTCCATGATCAAATCTCCATGAAAGAGTGTTGCAGGCTTGGCAACCTCCTGACTACTAGTTGGATGCGTATCTAACTCAGCTGCCGAGGCCGGCTGGTATAAAACTGTAAGAGGAGTTGCGCTAATAAGACACCCAGATGGACGGACGAACTGACGGACAGACAGATGGACAGATGAACCGATGGAAACTTGCATGCCTAAGTCACCCAAGCTAAAGCAGGTGCAACAAAAAAGTGAGAAAAAATTTTTTTTTCTTTTAGTATTCTGTAAAAAGAACATGCATATCTTCAGACCATGATTAAAACACATGTAAAGTTTTAGAGGGATCGGCCTAAAACTGTTGGAGGAGTTGTGCTCAAAGGTACCTACTACAAACTTGGAACCATGACCAAAAACCATGAAATATGCACTATGGAAGCCGAAAACTATGACCCCTTGCTTTTCTTAGAAAAGGCGGGTGACATTGTGACCCCTGGATCAAGGCAATTTTTTACCTAAAGGCTATATTTTGAACACTTTTGGTAGAGGTCTACTGGATAAAACTAAAGGCCTGGGCATTCTACTTTCAGACACAAACATTTTTAAAGTTTTTCCTAAAACGTGCCTATGTAAAACAAATGACCCCTAGGGTGGGGCTATTTTTGACCCCAGGGCTATAATTTCAACAATATTGGTAAATAAAGCTACATATTTATTATATCAAAGGCCTGGGCATTCTAGTGTCATATAAGAAGATTATCTAAAATTTTTTTTTTCCTTCTCTATGAAACAAGTGAACCCAACAGTGGGACCATTTTTACCCCAAGGCCATAATTTGAAAAATCTTGAGAGAGGCTCACGACACTACCTATCAATTACCAAACGCCTGGTCCTTCTGGCTTCAGACATGAAGATTTTTAAAGTATTCACCTATATGAGTCTATGTAAAACAAATGAGCCCAGGGGCAGGGCCATTTTTGAACAAACTTGGGTGAAGTTACATACCAAGTATCGAAGCCTAGGCCTTCTACTTTTAGACAAGAAGATTTTTAATTTTTTTTCCTTATATGAGTCTACAAGTGACCCCTAGGGCAGGGCCATTTTTAACCACAGGGCTATAATTTTTTTAACAATCTTGACAATTCTCTTAGAGAATTTGACTCCCAACTTCCCGACAAATAATATATCAAAGTCGGGCTAGTGGGGTATCACTATCACATTTCCATATGTTTTTAATAATGATTGAAACCGAAAAATTCTACCAGGTTGCCAATAAAATGATGTACATTATGCAAGTAGTTAAGTGATACTGATAAAACAGTTCACTAGAAACCCATAAGAAAATTTCTTAATATAAAACACAATGAAGTGAACTGCTTCCAAAATCTAAATCAGCATAAAAAGGTAATCAAATTACACACTTTAAACAGTTTCCTATGTTAAAAAATAATTTTTTTTAAGATTATATAGTACAATGCAGGGAACCAGTGTTACCAGAGAAAAGCAATTCCTCAGAAAAATCTGGTAATGTTACTTGTTGTGCACAGACTCATTAGTGTATGGACAGCTGAGGACAGTAGCCATAAAACATCTGGTTAAATTATCAGTTGAGCATGAATTTTTTGCTATTTTTTTTTTTTTTTTTTTTTTTCTAAATTTTGTTATGATAAAGGTTCACAAGATGAAGCTACATACCAAGTATCAAAGGCCTGGTCCTTCTACTGACAGACAAGAAGGCTTTTAAAGTTTTGCCTGTAGGCATCTTTGTGAAAAAAAAAAGAAGAAAAATTACAATGTACCTTTCCAAAAAAAGGTAAAGGTCAACCAAATATTATTTCAAACTTTATTGGGCCCATGTCCCCAATGCTGCATCCCATGCGCCGGGGCCATTGGCTCTTTAATTTCTCAGAAGATTTTTCAAAGGTTTTTACCATATATGGGCATGGCAATCATCTTGTTCATGTGACCCATGTGTGGTGAACAAACTTTTATTCCCCCGGCCCATGGAGATTCCATATGAAATTTGGCTTTGATTGACCCAATGGTTTCTGAGAAGATGTTTTAAGAGTGTGGATGACACACAGACAGACAATCAAGCCTGCATTTACTATAAGCTCACCTATGAGTATTAGCTGGCCTCGGTGGCTCAGTTGGATGCGCCGTCCGACTGGAGACCAGGAGGCCGCGGGTTCAACCCCCGCCGAGATCGGTAACATTCTTTCTTGGAGATTGATCATGAAATATTTTATACAGTCATTCTCTCCCTTCCGCTGATTCAAGAAGGGCAGTTGTCTGTTTGTTTGTGTTGAGGTTTTACGGCCCAGTCAACCCAATGGGGTCATGTCGAGCGCGGTCAGTTTACCTAACCACACGTTTACTGGGCAGGCTTAGTCCTCTAAGCGGTTAACCAGTATTGTGCACATTCTTTCGCCAGAAACTGACAACTGCCCTTCTTGAATCAGCGGAAGGGAGAGAATGACCGTAGAAAATATTTCATGATCAATCTCCATGAAAGACAGTTGTCAGTTTCTGGCGAAAGAATGTGCACAATACTGGTTAACTGCTTAGAGGACTAAGCCTGCCCAGTAAACTTGTGGTTAGGTAAACTGTTCACACTCGACATGACCCCACTGGGTTGACTGGGTCGTAAAACCTCAACACAAACAAACCTATGAGCATTAAGGCTCAGTTGAGCTAATAAGTCCATCCATTTCCATATTATCTGGATCTTGGCTTATAAAAAAGTTCAACAATGCTTTAGCAGTGTTAACTACAATTGTGCACAAGTCCCAGTAATTAACCCTTAAAACGCCAAGAAAACCTGCATCTGAAAATGTCGTCTGTTTATGTCGTCTGCTGAATATTCTTGCAAATTTTTCAAACCTATTTTTGCATACAGGCAAATAGTGTGGACCCAGATCAGATTGCTCCTCAAGGAGCAGTCTCATCTGGGTCCACACTGTTTGCAAAAATGACTTTTAAAATCACAAGCAGATGACAAAGCGGTCGACAATTGTTGTGATTGGCACTTTAAGGGTTAACAGAAGTAACTTCTAGTTAAACCATGAAGCCCACTCAGATAAAATTCAAATATGTGTCCTAAAATTTCGAACACTTTATTCCATACCTTTTCGGCTTAAATTTTGTTATTTATGCAGTTCTTTCTTACTTGGTGGAATGGCAAACAGTTTAGACCCTAATCAGACTGCTCCTGAAGGAGCAGTCTGATCTGGGTCTACACTGTTTGCATATGACATTTTGTCAGACCTTTTGGTATACAAAATTTTAGGACATTTACCATTCTTTTTATTTTTCAGAGAAAACAAATGTGTGTATTTGAAATGTCAAGCCTTTTTTGTTTTTGTTTTTTTTTTTGAAAAAAATAAAATGAATTTAATCTGCTGCTACTGTGATTGTGGCTTTAGGGGTAAAAACAAAGGTGAATTCAGTGTAGTCTGAAAATTAATTTCATAATATTTTTTCAATGCCTGTAATCACCATTTAATAGTTTTGCTCATTAATTATTTTATCCTGACCAAAAATATAACTCTGGTAGCCACAAGAGGACTTGTTAATGATAATTCTAGTATAATTTTCTCCAGTTCTCCATAAAAACTTACCAGTATGTTGTAGGTACTCACTAAAAGCATGTACTGTGTAATTTCTAATGAGTATCCACAATGTACACTACAACCTCTTTATAACATGGTCTGTTATAACACGGTTTTGGATATAACACGGTTCAAAAATGGATCCCAAAAATGTATAGATTATATTGAAAAATGACCATAAATGGTCATTTTTCAAAATATAATCTATACATTTTTGTTGGATATAACACGGTTGTTTAACTATCTCAGAATTATCAATAAATAATTGTACTTAACACATCCTCTGTTGTCAGTTGTTTACCTTCATTACAGCTTTGTTTCTCTCAAGCCTGTCAAGTCGCAGCTGATCTAGATTTGGTTCCTCAAGGGTGGTGTCACTCTCAGTGTTCAAACGAGGGAATTCAGCATCCCCACCTTCCATGATGGTAAAAAAATCTCTCTTGTTTTTTTATCAGTGGAAATAATCAAGTTGTACTATCACGCATCTGAAAATAAAATGTAAAAGAATTCCTCATCTTAACACTAGTCCTGCTGAACGCAGATATGTCCTTCCTTTGCAAACAATGTAGATCCAGGTTAGTTGGCTTCTTTAGAAGCCATCTGGTATGGATGTGCACTGTTTGTCATTTAGTATATGAATTTGTATCAACAACCTGGATCAAGCAATATGATTGGCTGACAATTAAAAGTGTGGCACCTTGATTTATTCAGCATAATGAAAGTAAAACAAGTAAGTAAAGACTTTGTTTAAAGAGGGTGACAATATTTAGCATATGGTAAAGCTAAGCTTCCATAAGGCCCTCCGAGTATACTATACAAATGTACAAATTACAAGCAGATATAACACAGTAATCAACATAATCACTCTAAATAACATGGTTATCAAGACAGATCTTATTTTGTGCAGAAACATATGCTGCATGCATGATTCATTAGAACTGCCTCACTGAGGCAGCTCCAATGATCACATCAAACATATTCCCATTGCTAAGCAAGGAAGATATACTTGTGTTTGCAGAGCAACAGATAATTTTGAGGGTATTTAACCCCAACAAAATTTAATCCATTGGGTAAAATCATGTTTTCATTTTTTGGTTTGAGTAAAGATACCCCGCAAAAAGAAAATTAATTGGGTAAAACTTATAAAACTGAAAGAAAAAGCACAAAAAAGCCTGATTTAGATATTAAAAACATGGTATTTCATTATACCCTATTCTATGATAGTATTTGTCATATGAAGAGTAAAAACACAAATTATCATGTGCAGTAATCATATTATAAAATAGTAATCATGTGCTTTTCTGGTTTTGAAACTTTTAATTTTCACCCTTGAATTTAGAAGTAATTGGATACTCTGTCAAATCAATTGGGTATCAATACCCAAGTTTTTTAAATAATTGAGTATTTGCTCAAAACATATGGCTATTTTACTCAGATACTCCCCTTATCTCTTGCCCTGTGTTTGTCTAACTAGCATCCTACCTAGTAACCAAGAGGCTATGAATACATGGTAATAATAATGATGATGTGAGCAAAGCTATACATACAACATTATGACATTATGGAATGGACATGCACCCACTGCATTTTTACCAAATTCAGATAAATGTGCTTTTCCTCAGTGGTGGTAATTAGATTAGTGAATACCCATTTTTTTCCAGATCAAAGGTGCACTGATATGATCAACCTTGGGGACTACTGTCCTTTTGACATCACTCGGAACGACGTTTTTTGCTTGGCATTTTATTTTACATGGAAATATTTTGTTTGGACTGACCATATCTTATCAGAAACCATTCGTCTTTTCGGTTTTCTTTTTCTGTGTTTTGTTCTCAAATATTTACCCTGAAATTAAATATATTGCCAAAAATTGGTCTGACCTATGCAATTTCTATAGTAAAGTGATTTTTTTTTATTTTTCTCTGAGAAAATATTTTTTACATTTCTTTGCTGAACTGGAATTATAGATGCTAGACAACAATATTGGGAAAATTTCAGAAAAATGAACAAGCAGACTTTGTTGAAAATCTGCCTTCAGTTACCTACCCTACAAATTTGCGTTCATTTTTATTTTGGGGAAAAAGTGAAAATATTTGATTTTTTTAAAAACCAATGACTAGACTAAAACTTTTTGTGCAGAAGCGGTTATGACAAATGGTTTTGCATTGAATCATGACAAATGTTTGCAAATCTACCTCTTCTGTATAAAGCACAGCGAAAAACGACTTTCTGAAAATGCTGAAAGCACATTAGTACTGAGCAAAATAGTGTTATGTCCCTGAAAATCCTAATGCTTTCTATCCTTTCTGTGCTTTTCAGTTATAATGTGCATCTACTGTCACAAATATTCAGTAGAGTGTGCGTTGCTGTCTAGTGAGATGCAGTAATTTCCAACTGCTGTGGGTTATTCCAATTAACTGCCACGAAAACCAATGACATTACAATATTTAACGTAAACTAAGGATTAGATGTTTAAAAGTCACACGTATTGCGATGGTAAACGTACTGTGAATCACTTTTACATACAACTGAGATTCTAGGCGTATATACAACAAAACATTTTCATAAATAAATGTAACAAACTAAATGTTTACAATTTTTACCGTAAACCGGAAACGGAAATGTCAACATAACAATCTATAGTCTAGTGACACAAAGCACGTGTCAATGGCAACTGGACAACTCAGCCAATAACAAACTCGGCCCATGACAAACTCGACTCATAACAAAGTCGGCCCATACAAATTCGGCCCATAAAAATGTATATCGGATAAAGCGGCCTATAATAGATTTCTTGTCAGTTGTAATTATTGAATAATATGTCTAAGAGTATCAATGTTGTGTAAGATATATAAATCAATTTTAAGGACATATAGATGTTAGCCTCAGTCGGACCCGGGCCGAATTTACCATATTTATCCAAAATGTTAATGTTACTGTTTTTAATACGTGCAAAGCACCGCGGGCCCGAAGGGCCCGCGTGCGAAGCACGCCTATAGATAACACGTAACATTAAAATAAAATAAGTTTATTCAAATGTAGTTATATACCTAAGAAACTTAAAAACTTTGGACAACATGGCACCTTCCTATGGACAATGATTGTCCCAGCATCAAATCTGAGCTCTGACCGACGCTCAGTTAAGCCGTAACACATTTTTCCTCACAAGTCTCTTCACGAAATATCGAGAGAGGATTTACTTCGCATTTAAATTAATCCAAAAATTTTTCATAGTTCAAATTCCAAATTCAGATGCCAACGAAATGAGAGCTAACCGAATTTACAACCTACTGGGGGAAAAAAAAGGTAAAATGTGCACGAGATAAGTTGGCATTGTCATAACTTCGGAAAATTCCGTGACGTACTTTTGTTGTCTGCTAAATGTTCCCGGGGTGAGGGGGGCGGGAGGGGAGGGGGGGGGGGTGGAGTTTCCTGTCGTTGTTACCGCGTGAGGATCTGAATGTTATGTTAAATAAATGATGATTTTTTTCCTTGGAGAAACCCTTATAAACGATCTCTTCGCCCAGTGTAAATTTTGTTTTGAATAATATATATATATATATATATATATATATATATATATATATATATATATATATATATATATATATATATATATATATATATATATATATTACTTTTATAAAGAATTTCTGTTTCAGTTTATTTCATAAAACATATGATATTTTGTTAGATTATTTCAGGAGATTATTGAGGCCCTCCTTGGGGTTATGGGGAACAGGTGATCTTTTTTAGATTTTTTTTTCGATTTGGGTTTTACAGCCCTTTCAAGAATATTTCATTACGAAAACAAGCCTATTCATATATACTGAAAATTTTACTACCAAAAGAATGAAAATTTTCAGATGAAAATTCTTATATTTTTCATATTTCTGCTCAAAACATAGATGGTGAGTACTCATTAGAACCGCCTCGACGAGGCGGTTCTAATGAGTACTCACAATCTATGTTTTGAGCAGAAGTAATACAAATAAAGTATACCCCTGTAAACCCCAGTTTTGCTGTATAAAAGTGAGGTTTAAGGGGGTCAAAACTATATAGGCATGTTTTCGTGATGTCGAGCTGATCGTTCATCAAAGATGGGCGAAATCCGGAGAACCCGGGAAAAAAACACCTGACCATCCGTAAGCAGAACTTTGCTTTCCCACATGTGACCCAAGCGCGGCTCGAACCACAGAGGTGAGAAACCTAATGGATAAGAGTCAACTCTCCTATCCACTGGGCTACAGGGGTCCGCAGGGGGATGGGGGGGTCAGGGAAATAATGTCATTTATTTCAGGGGAACAGAGGCACACAAGTCTAAAACTGAAGGGAATAGGGGAACAAATGGAATTTTGGGGAGCAGGGAATATAGAAAATTAAGATTTTGATTTTGGGAAACAAGGAAAAAGGCTGAAATATTTCAGGAGAACAAAAGAACAGGTAACCCCCTCCCCAACCCCCCACCCCACCCCAACGGGAGGGCCTCATTATTCCATTAGCCAGTGCACATATCTATGTTCTAGTTCAGAGATTGGGAGCAGGATGACGAGCATACTCCTGTGATTAGTTAGACAAAGTATCCCATTCCAAAGAAACTTGCTGGATCTCTTTGGCATATGGCGTTAGTACAAACTTGTCTCAATGTTCTGAATCTCAGAAAAAGGATTTTAGAGACCAAATGACATAGTTTTTACTGTTTCATTGAAATTGCTATATAATGATAAAGCTTTTTGCCGAAAACCGCATCAAAAGGCATATTTGCCTTTTTACTTCAAGGAGTGTGGGATATTTGAAATTTTATTTCCAGGTATATGGTATATTTGAATCCCAGTTTGGTACTTTTTTGAATATTAAAAAAAATTGCACAAAATCTTGGACCCAATATACACTGGACTAGCAACTATGATATAGGTATTGTATTTATACGAAATATGTTGTTCTGGCAGAATTTTCATAATTTATTTTGTATGATGAAGTTTAAATGCTCATATTTTATTTATTTCTCCAAATATCTGAGATTTGTTTCCAAAAGACAATAGTTCAATATATTACCTTAAAGACTGCAGCATTATATTTTAGGAAAATCAAACATTTTATGTAAACATGAATAAGAAACCTAGTAGACTAGCTACTAGTCGGATATCAATATTATTATCATCAATCAATTATAATTATTAATTTACTTAATGTACTAAGAGACCAACAATTAGAGACTGGCTATACAAAATTTCATACATTTTGAATCAGCTTATAGTAAGGAGTGATAAAACATGACATCAAGGTCAAGGAGCTAGTCAAGAAACCTAGGTACCTTTTTTTGCTATTTTTCGGCACTTTTAGCAGAAAATCATCAGAAATTCATCCAAAATGATGGTATAACTTCAATTTTATTAATTGTGACTGAACATTTTTCAACCAAACCTATTAAAAACAATTTATTATAACTAGTTATTTTCCAAAAACATTGCTGTAAAATAGCGCTAAATCAAGCCACAACAACATATTTTGGCAGTTCAGTTAGTGACAAATCCGGGTATTATCAGGTTGGAGAAGCAATAAAAGCCTCTGGGCAACCGGACCAGTCTCAGCCTATCAACGCGCTAGGGCCATGCAAGCGGCCGAGAATTCTGCATGATTCCTGGGTTATGTATGAAGTCTTTAGTGAGGCTTTTCCAGGGGTTTTGGGGAACAAGGGACCATGCTAATTTCCTTTCAGGGAACACTGGAAAATATTTTAAGGGAAAAGGGAATTAAACTAATTTTTTGGGAAAAGGGAGCACGGAAATTTGGAAAATTGCTTTTAAGGAACAAGGAAACGTGGCCAATTATTTTTTTAGGGAACATGGTACCTCCTGGGAGGGAATATTTAGTGGGGTTGCTTTGCACGCATCTAGGCAGTGCCTAATTTCGTATTAGTATTTTCAAATACTTATATACTAATGCCCAAAGTATTGTCAACAAACATTCTGAACTTCAAGTTTTAGTGGATCTACATAATCTCTTCATAAGAGGAATTACAGAGACATACTAAAGATGGTAGAGGTGGTCGAGTCTTATTACTGATGAAGAATTCTATTAACTTTGTTAAAATTTTCCAAAAGCACAGAAAGGATTACACTCATTTCATTTAGATCGAAATATATAGTGAAACAGGCTGGGAAAAGACTGTTGTTGGTGTTATTTATTGTAGATCCCCGAACACATCAACAAATGGTAATGAGAAACTTTTCAATCGCATTCAAGAACTGAGCCACAGAGATCTTGTCATGATGGAGGACTTTAATTTTCCAAACATCAACTGGGAATGTCTTCTTGCTACCAGTGATTGTCAGGATTTCTAGATTTAGTCATGGACAATTTCTTATATCAATATGTTCATTTTCCTACTAATGAAGATAATATTTTGGACATACTCATTACATCTACCCTATATATGGTTACTAGTATAGGCTTTTATGGCAAACTTGGCAGTAGTGATCTTGTTCTTATTCTTGCGGACTTAAACTTAAGCACTGTAGACCATGATAACCCTTAGGAAATACAAGACTGGAAAAAGGCTAATATGACTGGAATGAAGGAATGTCTAAATGTGAACTGGAAGGTCAAGTTTGAAGGCAAGGATACTTATTCAAGTTGCGATGAGTTTAAGAAATTAACTGAAGATAGTGTTAGTAATAATATACCAATGAAATAGGGAAGAATTAAATCTGATAAAAAAAAGTATGGATGACAAGAGAAATTATTTGTCAAATTAGAAAAAAACAACAACAAAAAACAAAAAAAACAACATAAAAACACACACCTGTACAGGAAGTACAGACTATCAAGGAAACCCCAAAAATACGAGATACAGTAAGTATAAAATTGTAGAATCTCATGTCGTGATTCAAGAAACTAGGGGAGAATATAAAGCATTATCCTGAATCTTTCTACAAGTATGTAAAGGACAAAGAACAAGTTAAAGAGAGTATTGGCCCTTTAACAGGACAAACGGTTAAGTAAGTTCTGATTCAAAATTTATGGCTGAAGAGCTGAATAATTTTTCTGCATCGTCTTTCATCCGTGAAAATAAAAAAAAAAAAAAAAAAAAACATTAAAGACTGCGATGTGAAATTTGAAGGAAATATTGAGGAGAAACTCATTGGCATTATTATCACACCTGAACTTGTCAAGAAACACTTGCTTAAATTAAAGAGGAATAAATCACCTGAACATCTATCTATCTATCTATCTATCTATCTATCTATCTATGCTTGTTAACGTATTTGATTAGGGTGATGGAAATATATATTGAAAGCACACAAACATAAAAAGTAAAACATTACTCTCGTTTGTGGCATATTACAAAACTGATAGAATGAAAGCACAAAATGAAATATAGCAAAGTACTAGCACATTTAGGGAGGAAGGAAAGAGAGAGAGAGAGAGGAGACAGACAGACGGACGGAGAGAGAGAGATACAGACAGATAGATAGACAGACGGACGGACGGGTAGCCAGACAGAGCTGCTTAATCACTTGCCAAACATTATATCTTTCCTGAAAAAAAGATAATGAGACAAAAAAACAAAACAAAAACAAATAAATAAAATAAAAAATAAAATAAAAAATAAAAAAAATAAATCAATAAGCTACTATTTTCTAGTAAATGTTCAGACGATAAATTGCACAGTGTTTGTGACAAAGTCAACTGAAATTAATTTAAAAAAAAACAACAAAAAAAAAAAAAAAAAAAAAAAAAAAAAACATACACAAAAAACAACAACAACAACAAACAAAAAAAAACAACAAAAAAAAACAACAACAAAAAAACAACATCTAAATAAGATTGTGAGAAAAGAAAAAGACGTTACTATCAAAAAGTAAACATTTCACAAAATATGGAATTTTAAACCCGTATCTACCCTAAGTATAGATAGATAGATAGATAGATAGATAGAACGCACAAAGGGAGGCTGACTGGGTGTCTTGTTTTCTTTTGGGGCCAAATGTAGTTTCCAGGTGAAGAGCTGCACTTATCTACTACAAGAAAACACTGCCAAGCGCTTCTTAAAAAGAGCTTAGAATCTTGATATTTCCATAAATGACATCGCCTCTCAAATATGTGATCTAGTCTAAATATTTCGTTTATGCAGAGAATATTATATTTAAAACAAATGCTGAAAATTTCATTCAAACATCTGCAGTAGTTTTTAAAATATGGATAACACTTTATCAAAATGCAAGGATAATATAGGGATGATCTGTGTAAAGCCCCTGGATGATCAAGATCAATATTGGACAGGAAGTGACCTGACACTGTTTTTAATAGAATGCTTGTGTATCGTCTTGAGATTTGTGTTTAATCTTTTATATACTTGATTAATAAAGTACATTTAATTATTTTACAGGTTTTACAGAATTCAGAATGACTAACAGTCTATAAAAAAGTTTAATTTTTTGGTTCCGGAATCGCACAAGAAACTGCACTCGACCCATTGCCGTTCCTCTGCCACATTAATGATATTTTCGAGTGGGTCAGTTCACAGATTCGACTGTTTGCAAACGACTGCCGCGTCTTTATGCCTATCAACTCTTGAAAAGACCACCAAATTCTTCAGTAACAACTCGACAACCTCCAAGTTTGGGCAAGAGATTGGGGAATGACATTTAGTGCAAAGAAGTGTTCTGCTCAGCACTAGAAACAGATCTGCTCACTTCTACACAATCGACAACTGCATACTTAAACAGGTTCAAGATAGCCTTTATTTAGGAATTTCCATCTCTGAAAATTTCAAATGGAAAACCCACATAAACATCATTGCTAAAAAGGCTAAGCCTACTCCGGCTTTCTCCGTCGAAACGTACAACACTGTCTACTCAGCTGCAGAAAAAAACAAAAAAAACACGCTTACCTTGCATAAGTCCGATCCAAGCTTGAATATGGGAGCATAGTATGGGGTCCATTGATGGAATGTGACATTGACAGACTGGAGCGGGTTCAAAGACGAGCAGCAGGCCTCATCACAAGAGACTTCAGGTCCAGAGAAGAACATTGCGTGGCCAACATGTTGAAAGACCTGGGGTTACAAACCCTGCAGGAGAGACTGCGACTGCTGGGCAGGTACCGGCAATTAACACTGAACACTTTCTAAAAGTTCAGCGGCCTAAGCGAAGAATCAGAGTCAACCAATTTAAGGACTTTGTTTAGGAAAAATATAGTCGCAAACTCGGTCTGTAACAATTCAATGAGCTTTAAACCCATTCCAGCAAAGATGGATAGCTACAGATATTCATTCTTTGTAAAAACTGTATATGAATGTGGTGTGTCTAATACGCGCACCCCTCTCCCATTGTGTAAAAGCCAGGATTGGTAGCTAAAGTGTAAAACATAGATACAGGATGAACTCTTTTTTCCCCAAATAATTGCAACTGGGAACGGCTTACAACCAAAACTGTCTCTTCGGAGACAGTGGATAGGTTTAAGCCTAAAATGTAATATCCTAGGGTTGAGCCAAGGCTAGGTATAAATTGCCTGTAGACTTCTTGTAAATATTTTTAATCTGCTAGTGGCTTTGTCACAAATTCATTTATTTTTGTGAAAGCTTATGTGCCATAACATAAACCTGCCATCATGATCATAATTGATCGAGGGCAGTATCGAGAGAAAGAAAGAAAGACAGATATGAGTACAGGGCAGTCATTAAGTTTTTTTTATGCTAGAAGGCCAATCTGCCAAAAATATCCATGAAAGTTTGGTTGCAGCTTATGTTGAATATTTTCCATCTTATACTACTGGAAAATTGTTGGCAAGGGAGTTTCAATGTGGTAGGGCGTGTCTTCAAGATAACACCCGTTCTGGACGACCATCAGCCAGTATGACGAAAGAAAATATTGAGAATCTGCATCAGCGAGTCCATAATAAAAGTATATTTCCATCTTATACTACTGGGAAATTGTGGGCAAGGGAGTTTCAATGTGGTAGGCCGAGTCTTCAAGATTACACCCGTTCTGGACGACCATCAGCCAGTATGACGAAAGAAAATGTTGAGACTCTGCATCAGCGAGCCTATAATATAAGTATATTTCCATCTTATACTACTGGGAAATTGTGCGCAAGTGAGTTTCAGTGTGGTAGGGCGAGTCTTCAAGATGACATTCGTTCTGGACGACATCAGCCAGTATGACGAAAGAAAATCATCACGAAGACACGCCTATATAATTTTGGCCCGCTTAAACCCCACTTTTATATCGTAAAACTGGGGTTTACAGTGGTATGCATTATTTTTCTGATTTTGCTAAAAAAACATAGATTGTGGGTACTAGTTAGAACCGCCTCGGCGAGGCGATTCTAACGAGTACCCACGATCTATGTTTTGAGCAGAAATATGAAAAATATCAGATTTTTTTTATCTGAAAATTTTTCCTTTTTTTTTGGTTGTAAAATTTTCAATACATTCGAATAGGCGTGCTTTCGTAATGTTGAGACTCTGCATCAACGAGTCCATAATAAAAGTATATTTCGTAATCATTTATATATGACAAAGGTCTGTGCAAGATGGGTGCCCAAAATGCTCACAGCTGAAATGAAGGACAGTCGAGTCACCTATAGCCGTGCTTTGTTAATTGGGTATAATCGCTATCCTGGGGACTTTCACTTTAGATTAGTAACGTGATGTAACTTGGCTTTACCACTATGATCAAGAAAGTAAACAAGAGCCAGAGGAGTGGAAGCACATGGGGTCACCACGGGTCAAAATGTTCAAAGCTTCTGGATGTTGCATGAAAATTATTATCCATAAAGTTTATTTACCACGTGATACAACAACAAATTGTCCAACTTATTGAAAAGGGTGCGTCAATCAGTCAAAGATAAACGCCGTGGCAAACTTAGGCATAGTGTTCTTGTGCTACAGGACAATGCTTTAGGTCACACCAGCTGTTCAGACTTGGAGAAAGGGACAAAAATTCAGACTATTGGTGGGTTATGCTCTGTGACTGTGGCTCTTCCTGGACATTTTGTATACTATTTTACTATAGGAGTGGTATTAACCTTTGTCCTAATGAATAAATTAAGATGCCACGCCTACTTCATTGTCAGCCAATCAGATTACTTGATCCGGATTGTTGCTATAAATTCACATACTTAATGGCAAACAGTGCAGATCCAGATCAGTTGGCTACAGAAGCCAACTGATCTGGATCTACACTGTTTGCAAAGGAAGGGTATATCCGGGTTCAGCAGGACATGGGTAAATGACTTATTGAAGTGTTAGACAAATTGCATCAACTTACAAGGAGGCTATATAGAAAAATAATGCTAAAAAAATCCATGTCTCGTTGTTGCGTATGTATTTATTATATATATCCCCTCGTGCCCTGTTTGCTAAGGCCTGTCTGTCCGAATACTTAAGCCAGTTACAGTGCAATTCGATTATTCGAGAAGACTAGATATCCGCCGAAACACACACACACACACACACACACACACACACACACAACAACAACAACAACAACAAACAAGGAATCCTGCACTTTATCCAAATCAACAAGAGAAGTATGCTACTTAAGTAATTAACCAGATTGCTAGGTATTCGGTCCTTAGTTGATATTGTTATAGTGATCCAGTTGTACATGTTATTTATGTTGAGAACATTGCGTGAACTCAAAAAACCACTGAACTGTCTGGCCTTAACGTCTCTCTTCTGTCTTTGTGGTAAGTAGTTTAAACTATCATTATCTATGTATAGGTTATTGCATAGTTTTAAATTTCGAGCCGTCAGGCAAGAAATTAAAAAAACATGCAATAACCGATTTGTCGCAATAACCCTTTAGGACCATATATCACAGCTGCCATAATGAAACTGACCATACTGTACACCAATCTTGTATTTAATCAAGGATATCACGTTTCATTTAATGGCTTATTGCACAAACTGTACCTGTGGTTGGGCGAACACTTGTCTATTTTAGGCACCGCTTTAATGTTGTGCGTCCTTTTGGATCATCGAGCTCAGTTTGATTTACTGAACAAAATGCAAGAAGAATAGATTCAATGAAACATATTCAGTATCTTCGTTTTTATGTGTTGTTTGCTTGTTCTATTCATTACGAAAACATGCCTATTTAAATATACTGAAAATTTTACCACCAAAAAATGAAAATTTTCAGATAAAAATTCTGATATTTTTCATATTTCTGCTGAAAAAATACATTATGGGTACTCGTTAGAACCGCCTCGACGAGGCGGTTCTAACGAGTACCCACAATCTATGTTTCGAGCAGAAATAAGAAAAATAATGTATACCCCTGTAAACCCTAGTTTTACAATATATAAGTGGGGTTTAAGGGGGTCAAAATTATATAGGCATGTTTTCGTGATGTTACTGCATTTATCCTAAGTATTTGGACAACAACTCCTAATTATACTAGTTTTAAATTTTGAACATATCAATTTTATCACCTGTTAATGTGGCTAGAAATCCTGGTGCTATGGACGTCAAGCATTAGAGGCCCCAATTAGACGCCGCAAAATGCAGGGTCTAGTTGTTCAAAGCTAACGATGTCGTTAGTTAACGATTTGTTAAAATTTACATTGAGTGATATGCAAATATGCTGAAATTTTTTGCTGAAAAGTGTGAGTAGCTTTTGCAGTGCAAAAGCTACTCACATTTTTTCAGCAAAAAATATCAGAATATTGTGTATTGAATCCGCTAAAACAGTTAACGAAATGACCCTTAACGAGCTCGTTAAGCTAACGACGCTTTGAACAACTGGGCCCAGGTCTAAACTGTTTAGTCAGATTTATCCGTCCGAACACTTACGTTAAATACGGTAACAAGCTAAGTGACACAATTTACCTACAAATATGAATCATTCAGTGCGCACTAGTATTTATTCATATAGGTTTTCAAGCTCTTTAATAATCACATCAAAATCAACCTGAACCATGTGCACAAGTTATTCGATCGATTTTACTTTTCTGAAGGAAATAAAAGCATATATAGAAAATGAGATTCATAATGATCAAAGAAATCTTCCAGAAGAGGTGGTCATGTCCAGTTTGCCAGATGGCAGGCTGATTAGAACTGTTTACCCACAAGGATATGCTGCTGTGGAACGGAACCCCGACAAAACGCTCCATTTTGTAGGCTTTATTGGCTTTATAAAGCCAACAGAGAATTTGGAACCGATGCTGAGGGAAAGGATGTGGCAGATAGACAATGAATTAATGAAAGAACTAAAAGATCATCCAGATATTGTAGCGTATTCCTCTGCCGAGAGAGTGGCCGGATGTGACTGGGCAAATCTGGTTCTTTTCACTTGTGAAGAAGCAATTCAAAAATGGAGGGATTCGCAGCTACACTGGACAGCTGTTCTGTAAGTATCGGACTGTGTATTATTTGATTCTTCCTTATTTATTTTTGTTTACTTTGCCAGACCTGGTTTCATCTTCGGAGAAACCTGTCAGTCGTTATAATATTTTTTTATGCCCCAACTTTGAAAAGTTGTTGGGGGTGGGGGGGGGGGGGGATATTGTTTTGGTCTTGTCCGTCTGTCCGTCTGCGCGTCACCCCTTTTATGTGCTTGTGAAACTAGAGAATGGCTCATGCTAGGAGCTTGAAATTCTATACATGGCATGAGCATAAAAAATAAACGAACCCGTATTTTGTTTTTCGTCTGACCTAGTATGCTAGAGTTATGTCCGTTTTTTCGACTCTATTCTATTATATTCTAAATATTGCCTTTTTAGCAATAGCAAAACCTTGTCAACATGACAGCTAGAGAACCGCTTCAGATAGGATTCTTATATTTGGCATACAGTTTAGGATCAGTGTGTAGACGACCTGATTAACTATTGAGCGAATTCCGTAAAATATTGACAGAGTTATGCCCATTTTTGGACTTATCTGTTATAACGGTGCCGGGTCAGCTCGGCACATAGCAAAATCAGCACATAACCAACTCGGCACATAACCAACTCGGCACATAGCAAACTCGGCACATATATATAGCTATACATTTATGCGTCTATTTCTAGAAGTATTCACCATAGTGCAGATTATATTTCATTTCCTTTGGGATCACTGGGCGCATTGTGGTGTATTTGAAAAAGGAGTTCTGCTCATGTGTACGACAGAAGGCGTAAGCAGTGTTGAAAGCTTCATTACTGCTTATGAAAAGTCTCAATAAAACCAAGACTCCCATTTTATAATCTGAATAGTGTTTTTTTTTTTTTTTTTTTGTTTCCAATGGCAATCATTTTGACGTTTATTTTATACTTTTTGTGGATAATAAAATAATAAAATTATGAATAATTCTTTGTATTGCTTCATTGTTTAGTTACACAGTGAACTCTAGATGAACAATAGGAAAAGCTTGTCAACACAATATCTAGAGAACCGATTGAGCTAGGATCCTGATATTACGCATACTGTTTAGGATCAATGTTTAGATGACCTGATTAACTTTTGAGCGAAATTCGTTAAAAAAAAATGCCCCTCTCGACTTTGTTTGTATTGCAAAGGGAAAGCGTTGTCAAAACGTTATCTAAAAACGCATGAAGTAGAATTCTGATATTTGGCATACAGTTAAGGATCAGTGTGTAGACGATATGATTAACTTTTTAGTGAATTCCGTTAAATACTGACGGAGTTATGCGGACTTTGCTATTATATCAATAGGAAAGCCTTGTCTACATAATATCTAGAGAAGCGCTTGAGCTAGGATCCAGATATTTTGCATACCGTTTAGGATCAATGTTTAGATGGACTGATTAATTTTTGGGCGAAATTTATGAAAAAAAAAATAAATAAAAAAAAAATGGCAGAGCCCTTTAGACTGCGAGTATCACCATGGGAAAACGTTGTCAACACGATATATAGAGAACTGCTTGAGACAGGAGTCTTATGTTTGGCATTCAGTTTAGAATCAGTGTGTAGACAATCTGATTAACTTTTGAGCGAATTCCGTAATATATTGTAATTATGCCCCTTTTTGGACTTTGCTGTTATAACAACAGGAAAACCTTGTCAACACAATATCTAGAGAAGCGCTTGAGTGAGGATCCTGATGTTTTGCATACTGATTAGGGTCAATGTTTAGATGACTTTAGAGCGAAATTTGTAAACGATGACAGAATTATGCCCCTTTTGACTTAACTTGTATTACAATAGGAAAACGTTGTCATCAGGATATCTGGAAACTGCATTAGCGAGGATTCTGATATTTGGCATACAGTTTAAGATCAGTGTGTAGACGATCTGATTAACTTTTGCGTAAATTCGTAAAAAAATGGCAGACGTATGCCCTTTTGGCTTTGCCTGTATTACATGGGGAAAACTTTGTCAACATGAGCTAAGATACTGATATTTGGCATACAGTTTAGGATGAGCTGAAGACCATCTGATTAACTCCTTAACGAATTCCATAAAAATATTGACGGAATTATGCCACTTTCAGACTAACTATTATAACAATAGGAAAAAACCCGTCAACAAGATTATGTGAGAATCACTTTAACTAGGATTCTGATATTGTGCATAATAATCATTAGGATCAATGTTTAGATGACCTAAATAAATTTTGGGCTAGATTCATAAAAAATGACAGAGTTATGGCCCTTTCGACTTTGCCTTTATTACAATGGAAAAACGTTGTCAACACGATATCTAGAAACTGCACGAGCTAGGATTCAAATATTTTGCACACAGTTTAGGATCAATGTTGAGATGAACTAATTAACTTTTGAGCAAATTTGCTTCTATGATTTCTGCTTCTGGGGAGATAACTACATGATGAAGAAATTGAGAGGTGTCTCTCTTGCATGCAAAACGCGTTCTGGTCCTCCTCTTCTTCCCTACTAAGTATTATCAAATTATCTCAAACAGTATGGGGTTATGGCCGGCACAAGATTTCGGCTTCAGGGGAGATAACTATGTAACAAAGAAAGTGAGAATTGTCTTTCTTGCACACGGCACGCCAACTGGTCCGTCTTTTATTCCTTCTTTATATTATCAAAATATGTCTAAGGGTATCAAAGTAATCGAGTGCACAAGAATGAGTCTACAATTTCTGCTTCAGGGGAGATAACTACTCAACAAATAAAGTGAGAGTCGTTTATCTTGCACGCGACACGCCTACTGGTCCTCCTCTTCATTCCTACCAAATATTAACAAATTATCTCAAATAGTTTGGGAGTTATGGCCTGCACCAGATTTCGTCTTCAGGGAAGATTACATAACGTTGTCTGCCTTGATGCGACAGGCCTACTGGTCCACCTCATTATTCCTGCCAAATATTATCAAAATGTATCTAAGGGTATCAAAGTTATGGAGCGCACAAGGATGTGTCTGCAATTTCTGCTTCAGGGGAGATAATTACATAACAATGGAAGTGAGAATTGTCTCTCTTGCGAGCGACACGCTAACTCGTCCTTCTCTTCATCCCTACCAAATATTATCAAATTATCTCAAATAATATGGGAGTTATGGCCTGCTTCAGGGGAGATAACTACATAACGAAGATAGTTTGAGTTGTCTCTCTTGCACACAACACGCCTAATGGTCCTCCTATTCATTCTTACCGAATATTATTGAAATATTCCTAAGGGTATCAAAGTGATGGAGCGCACAATGATGTGTCTGCAATTTCTGCTTCAGGGAAGATAACTACATAACCAGTAAAACGAGAGTCATCTCTCTTGCTCGCAACACGTCTACTGGTCCTTCTCTTCATCCCTACCAAATATTATCAAATTATCTCAAACAGTATGGGAGTAATGGCCTGCACCAGATTTCGTCTTCAGGGGAGATAACTACATAACAAAGAAAGTCAGAGTTGTCTCTCTTGCACACGACACACCAACTGATCCATCTGTTATTCCTACTTTATATTATCAAAATATGTCTAAGGGTATCAAAGTAATCAAGTGCACAAGGATGAGTCTACCATTTCTGCTTCAGGGGAGATAACTACATAAGGAATAAAATGAGAGTTGTCTTTCTTGCATGTGACACGCCTACTGGTCCTCTTCTTCATTCCTACCAAACATTTACAAATTATCTCAAACAATGCGGGAGTTATGGCCTGCAAAAGATTTTGGTTTCAGGGAAGATAACTACATAACGAAGAATGTAAGAGTTTTCACTCTTGCATGCGACATACCTGCCAAATATTATCAAAATACGTCTAAAGGTGTCAAAGTTATAGAGCGCAGAAGGATGCCTCTGCAATTTCTGCTTCAGGGGAGATAACTACATAACAAAGAAAGTAAGAATTGTCTCTCTTGCACGCGACATGCCTACTGGTCCTCCTCTTCATCCCTACCAAATATTAACAAAACACCTCAAAGAGTATGGGAGTTGTGGCCTGCTTCCTACCAAATCTTATTAAAATATGTCTGAGGGTATCAGTTATGGAGTGCACAATGATGTGTCTGCAATTTCAGCTTCAGGGGAGATAATTACATTACCAATAAAGTGAGTCGTCTATCTTGCACGCGACAAGCCTATCGGTTCTCCACTTCATCCCTACCAAATATTATCAAATTATCTCAGTATGGGAGTTATGGCCGGCACAAGATTTCGGCTTCAGGGGAGATAACTACATAATGAAGATAGTTAGCGTTGTCTCTCTTGCATGCGACACGCCTACTGGTCCTCCTCTTCATTCGTACCAAGTATCATCAAAATATGTCTAGGGGTGTCAAAGTAATAGAGCGGACAATGATGCGTCTACGGACAGACGGACGGACGCCATGCTGATCGCTTTATCCCCGAACCTATCGGCCGGGGGATGAAAAGGAATAGATATCCGAAACGTGTGATTGGATTACCTCCCCTGACAGTATAGTTTTGACCTAGACCATTACCAGTATTGTGAAGATGTCCGATCGGGCATTTGGTGACCTTTGTACTTTGGTGACCTTTCGTCACATTTGGTGACCTTTGTACTTTGACAGGTAGATGTTACTATAATTTGTAATATGATGCCGATTGGGCATCATTTGATAATTTGTCTAGTTGCCTCAGAAAACGAAAAGAAAAAAAGATGTATCACCGTTTTTGAAGAATCTCAACCAAATGTTTGGAGCTCAAAGATTAATAAATTATACACTTTTATGACCTTTCGTATTTTTTTTTAAAGAGCCTAGAAAGAAAAGTTATTAGGGCTTAAAATGAGACATTTTCTTTTCTGAAACTCTGTGTATCCCGTTCAGGAACACATAAAATTGGTGGTGCCTGACAGGGAACTGTGGCTCAAGTTTGGGAACATCTGAAAATTGTGTTGCCCGATCGGGATACAAACAAGATTTGAAACAGGTTTATGTATCACAGGTTTGAAACGGTTTCTACTTTTAAAAAGGGAAATAACTAAATTCTGTTATTATCAGTTGGTAATTCACATGTTGTTTAAAGTCTTGATAGCATCTAAATCAATATTCTAATGCACTTACGTATGTAACGCGACGTCTGACTGGATAACGTCAAAAATTTGCGACGGTATATTCTGCGATATACTGTCGGAAATCCGACGTCATCACGTAACGTCGATTCTCATTGGCTGGCATTTGGTTTTACGCAGCTCACAGCACTTGTCGCTTTGTGTTGCAAATAGTACATTGTTTCAACAGAAAAAATGAATAAATGCATTAGAATGGGGATACCTGCATTCAAATTTGTCATGTGGGGAGGTCCTCCCCAAATGACAAACTTGAATGCAGTTATCCCCAAATTTTACTCCTTATCATAACTTCCCATTTGGAAATACCCAAGAGTATTGCTATTCGATTTGGAAACAAGGCAGGGTGAAAGCATCTGTTATGATATTGCTGGGCTTGGATATAGTGATATTAATTAATGAGAGTAGAACCGAAATTTAATGATTTTTGTATCACCACAAAATCAAATAATACTTGGGTGTCAGGCATGCCAGGATCATCCAATAGCAACATGGACGGTGTCCTCTCTCCTGGTCTTTTAATCTGAAAATAAAATTCATGATTTTCTTCTCACATGCTCAACCTTCATCACGTTCATGTGTTATTATGGAAAGTGTCCGCATGAAGCACTGAAATGTGTAAAGTCAAATGAGGATCTTTTAATATTAGTATTTTCCTGACACTGTGTTACATGTTGTTTGAAATGATTATATCTAAACATTGATTATATTTTCTATAGCTTCAAACAGCTGTCTGGTAGTAACCAGTATATATATTCCTGTAATTTGACATCTAAGTTTCCAGAGTTGAAATATAGCTAGAATGTTTACTAACTATAAATGCATATTGAACCAAGTTATCAAATGACACCGTTTGAAAATGAAACTATGCAACTGATATGTCGAGAGGAAGAGATATATCAGTCGTTGCACGTGACAATGTCCGAAAGATATATTGGTCATGCCAGGCGAAACAGTGTCTTCAGCGCCTGTGCGGACAGCGAAGGCCCAGACTAGGTCACACATTTCTTATACTCAACGTAGAGCAAAAGCAGCCAGCGTCATAGACGATGATGCAATTTACACATGCGCATGCCAATCTGGGCCTATATATTTCCAAGAGTAGACAAGGCCCACTTTTGCTTGCAATGGCGCCGTTTAGACAGGAAGCGATACATAAGAAAATTGCCCTTATGCCAAATACGGACCAGGAAGGCCCTGATCCCACCAGGGCCTTCGTTGACCGCTTACAGAATCAACGGATACTATAGAACATATCGATGAAAAGAGAAAGGCTTGCCTGGACTATGTACATGTAGATACACATGCTTATCTGGGCATACGCTGACCGCGCATTCCACGACAACCCCTTTCTAACGTAATTAGACTTCCCGGCATTCTTATGCAGTTACATACATTTTCTAATGATGTAACTTTTGAAAATTGAAACCAAAATTCATGCATTTACATATTTTTTTACAGCATTTGAATACACTTTTTTCATATGTAAAACATCTAAAGCATTTAAAGAAAACATATTTCATAACCAGTTTTAATGCATTTAAAATCATTTTGTATCATTTAAATCTAAAGGTAAATCATAAATGAAATTGTTTGTCATTTAATCATTCTATAGCAGTTGAAACCAAACGTTTGATCTATAACAAAATTATTGCGCGTACATAAATATTTTTCTTTCAAATACTTTAATACATCATTTAAATGTAAAATTTGTGCATATCAAACAAAATTATTTCAGCTGAAAACTCATACATTAAAATACTCAACACATTACACGCCGTACTCGACATATCAGGTGCATAGTTTTATTTTCAAACGGTGTCATTTGATAACCTGGTTCAATATGCATTTATGGTTAGTAAATATTCTGTCGACATCCCAGCTAGCATTCTACGTAAATCTACATCGGGCCGTCATCGGCCCGTCAGCTACCCTGACGGGCCGATGACGGCCCGATATAGATTTACATAGAATGCTGACTGGGATTGAACCCCAGAAAATAAGATGACAAATTACAGTAAAAATGTGTTATTTATATGCAGCATAATATAAATAAAATTGATATTATCACTGCTTGCTACCTGGCAACTCTTGCAAGCTATAGAAAATAAAATCAATGTTTAGGTGTAATTAGTTCAAACAAGATGTAACACAATGTCACGAAAAGGCTTTTATCAAAGGACCATTCTTTTTTCATTTTCGTGTATCATTTGTATGAAGGTTTATATGAAACTTATTTATTTATAATTCGAGATTGAAAGACCAGGAGAGAGGACACCACCCATGTTGCTATCGGATGATCCTGGAATGTCTGACACCCCAGCATTCTTTGATGTTACAACATAATATTGTTTGAAACTTGTGATTTCATGGTGCTACAAAAAGCATTAGATTTCAGTTCTACACTCATTAATTTATATCACTATATCCCAGCCAAGCAATATAACAGTTGTTTTTCACCCTGTCTTGTTTCCTAATCGAGTAGCAATACTTTTGGGTATTTCCAAATGTGAAGTTACAAATAAGGAATAAAATATTGATTACGATGCCATCATTAGTTTAAACAACATGAGAATTAACAATTGATGGTAACAGAATTTAGTTATTTACCTTTCTAAAAGTAAAAACCATTTCAAACCTGCGATATATAAACCTGTCTTGAATCTTGTTTATATCTCGATCGGGCAACACGATTTACAGAATGGGAGCCACCGTGTCCCAATCGGGCACTACCAATTTTATGTTTTCCTGAATGGGATATACAAAGTTCCAGAGAAAGAGCCCGATTTTAAACCCTAACAATTTTTTTTCTATGCACTTTAAAAACGGTCAAAAGGTAGATACTGTATTCATTCATCCTTGAGCTCAAAAAATTAGGTGGAGATTCGTCGAAAACCGTGATGCATTATTTTTGTTTTCTTAGGCTTCTAGAAAAATGATAAAACGATGCCCGATCAGGCATCAAGTGACTGATAATAGTACCATCTACCTGTCAAAATACAGAGGTCACCAAAGGTTATTGAATTTCTATCCCATGGTTAAATCCATGATTTCCTTATCCGATGTGAAAGAAAACACCATCCTGCACAATTCACGCAATCTGTGAATTTATTTCTGTTAATATATTTGTGCATTTCTCAACTTGTATCACATAATCTTGAACCCTATTCTTTATTTTGCTAAGTAGTTACTCTGATTAACAGCGTAAAAATCAAGCGAGAGAATTTCAACAGATATATCATATGTGAATGTTTTGCAAATATAAAATCATTGGAAAAGTATTACAATTGTATTTAAATTGCAGGCATATTTCAAGATGTTATATCGTCATACACAATTATGATGTGTCTGAGTGTTCGGGAATATGTGCAGGGTGATCAGGCCCCGAGGTTATAAAACATTTTTCATGCTCAACTCAACTGAGCATAATATTTGTTCTGCTGATAAATCTCAAATTATTAACAACTGCAAACTATTTCTTGCTTAACATAGCTGAGCATGAAAATTTCTCTGCTAATAAATATGAAAATGTGGGCATTTTCATATTTATTAGATGAGAAAATTTCATAACCTCGGGCCAGAGCATTTGCTGTCCGCTTACAAAAGCATTAGATACTGTAGAATACATCGACCGGCTGGCCTGGCCTTTTCTCCTGAAAACACCTTTTCTCGTGGTGCGATGCACTTTTTCATTTTTACAGAAACTTTTCAAAAATGGAAATTGTTTGATACTCTTGTCTCCCCCTTTAAATTATGGCCCAGAAATCTGGAGGAATATCATAAAGACAAAAATACTGAGTTAATTCACTTGACTGCTTGTCGATCTTTTTTAATTTCTGTTCATACATTGCCGTAAAATAACTAAATAACCTTTATGGGAGATGGATGTATAAGAGACAAGATAAAATGCAATATCATGTCTCACATGAGATACGAGCGACGTGATAAGGCATTACATATTTGAATACTTGGTGGTTACGAGCGCGAGTAAATAAGTAACCAGCCTACCTTACTTCCGTTCGAGATCGACCTCTTATTTTCGATGCGGTTAACAACTAGCATGGTATTTTTGGCCGATCGGTGTTCCATTATCATCGTCCTATAATTTAAGAACTGTGCGTCGGCCCACTGCTCAACCGCTGACTTGACTTCTTCATCAGTTCAGAAATGGCGTCAAAGGATATCTTTTATTTTCTAAGTTTTGGGAACAAGCAGTCATCACTAGATGCCAAATTATTTGTATAGGCGGGATGTGGTATTGTTTTAAATCCTTTTCTCTCTACATCATTCATTAAAATTTTGCAGTTGTGGACTCTTGCATTGTCTTGCTGAAGAAGAACTTTAGAAAGTAAAATTTACCGCGTCCTTACTTCATGGATTGCGATTCTCAGTTGGGCAACATAGGTCTAACTAGACAAGAATGGGTATCAAGTGAATATTTTCTTATTTCTCCATTAAATCATATAATGTGAGGCGCTTCTAATGAGCACCCATTACATATGCTTTTGTGGAGGAATAAGAAAAATATTGAAAAAAAAAAAAAAAAAAAAACCTTATGAAGCGCTATGGTCAAGTATGTTTATGCCGGCCTCGTAGCTCAGTTGGATGCGCCGTCCGACTGGAGACCAGGAGGTCGCGGGTTCAACCCCCGCCGAGGTCGGCAACATTCTTTCGTGGAGATTGATCATGAAATATTTTCTACAGTCATTCTCTCCCTTCCGCTGATTCAAGAAGGGCAGTTGTCAGTTTCTGGCGAAAGAATGTGCACAATACTGGTTAACCGCTTAGAGGACTAAGCCTGCCCAGTAAACGTGTGGTTAGGTAAACTGACCGCGCTCGACATTACCCCATTGGGTTGACTGGGCCATAAAACCTCAACACAAACAAAACAAACAAGTAAGTTTACATAGTACGGGAGTCATTGTACTCTTGTACTCCCCTTTGGTAAAAAGACCAACAAAATTACTCATTTAGTGTCTCGAAATACATTGGTCATCACCTTACCAGTCGATGATTGCATCTTGAACGTCTTGGGGAACTAGGTCCTACCCATTGACGATCTTTTAGCTTTGTTTTCTGCCTCATAGTAATGGACCCAGGTCTCGTATACAGTTACAAGTCACAAGAGAAACTATATGTCTTCGACCTGGCCTATTTCAAAAATCCGCTTACTGATGCTCTGGGCCCAGTTATTCAAAGCTAACGACATCATTAGTTAACGATTCGTTAAAATTTACACCCGCAAATATGCAGTGCAAAAGCTACTCACATTTTTTCAGCAAAAATATCAGTATATTGTTTATTGCATCCACTAAAACAGTTAACGAAATGACCCTTAACGAACCCGTTAAGCTAACGATGCTTTGAACAACTGGGCCCAGGTTGCCATCTATTCGTCGCTGATGATTTGGTGACCCAACAGGTTTTTAGCTTGACAATACATATACATATGCTTAAATCATCATGTAAGAGTGTTGAAACGCTATGAGTGAAATGCTCAATGTCTTTGCTAGCTCTTCCCCGCGGGGGTAACTTAGGGGTAATTTTGGAACGGGTGTGCGAGCCAGTATTTCAAAACCTACCCCATTCATGTACCTGGCCTTCGAAAAAACGGACCGATTCTTATACTTGATCATCCAAAATGTTGACCTATTCATATACTGCCCTTTGATTTTTTGTACCCATTTTTTGCTGGTTATTACACAAATATCACAGTCAATTCATGTAATATCAAGAGGATAAGCAGCCTCGAAAAATCTCAAGGGAAAAAATATGTGCATATACCAGGATGTCAGAAAAATGGGGCCTTTCACATAGGAATCCAGAAAAATCGGGCCATTCATATACTTTTTGTTGAAAAAAGGGGGCCAATCATATACCTGGCAGCGCTGAAAAAGGGGGCTATTCCGCACGCACATCCGTACTATGCCATATATAGGAATTTACCACCCCGCCACCCCCAACCCCCCGCGCCCGAGAGCTCTTCCAACAGAATATGCCTATTGCAATATACAAGATCCAGTACTTCAATCCTCATTTCTTCAACGGTGGCAGCTTGTGGGTGTCCAGACTTGCTTTCATCTTCTAAGGGTGAATTATACCCTGCCTGAACCCGCCAACTCAGAAGCTAGAGCATACCCAGCTAGCATTATACGTAAATCTACATCGGACCGTCATCGGGCCGTCAGCTACCCTGACGGCCCGATGACGGCCCGATATAGATTTACGTAGAATGCTGACTGAGTTATACATATGCAGCAGAAGACCAATGTATATCGGTTTGTTAGCTATATATTTTCCTTGCCCATTTTCTTTTTTAAAAAGGTAACGAATTACAGCTCTGTATTCCAATTTAGACGAAAACAAGTCTTTATAGCACTGGCTATGTGTAACATCCGATATCAAATCTTATGTTAAAATAACGTGAAAATCATGGCCTTGTCAGTTCGTCCGGAATTTGTTAAGCTAGTTTCTTATTAACACACTCTCGTAGAAGACATTATTTAGTATTCAAGGCGTATTTTCTTCAGCGAAGGTAACAAAAAAAAAAAAAAAAAAAAAAAAACACCCCAAAAAATATAAGTCTGGGGACACCTTAAACTAATTACATACTTGTCCTATAAGAACAACTTGAAAGAATCCATTCTACTACTTGTTGGTGTGCCTAAAATATTGCTGTATGTATGGCAAACAGTGTAGACCCTGATCGACGCCGCATTCTGATCTTGGTCTACACTGTTTGCACAGGCCTACTGTATCAACACTTAAGGTTATTACGGTACTTCATATTATCATAATCGGTGATACAAATAAAATGGAAACACAACATGAAATAGTAATAAGTTCATGTCTAACCAAAAATTCCATACTTTTCAAGTACTTCTTTGTCAAAATGAGTAGGGATTGCATGTCACAAAAGGTAAACATCGTTAACAAACATTAGTTTGTATAGAACTGTGAGAATAGAATATCGGATGAACAATATACTCTGAATTGAGGACATGAACTCATTTTCAGATGCAGAATGCATTCCACTTTAGCAAATTGGAAGAGAAGTTCAAATCAGAACTACATTCTTAAAGGAATGGACCTGGCCTCGAGGTTATAAAATTTTTTCTTGCTCACTCAACTGAGCATGAAATTTGTCCTGCTAATAAATCTCAAATTACTAACAATTGCAAATTCTTTCTTGCTAAACATAGCTGAGCATGAAAATTTCTCTGCTAAAAAATATGAAAATGCCAACTATTGATGGCATTTTCATATTTATTAGCAGAGAAAATTTCATGCTCAGCTGAGTTGAGCATGAAAAATGTTTAATAACCTCGAGGCCTGGTGAGCAATGGGCACACTCAGTAAACTGAAAACAACTGAAGTGCCAAGATTTCTAGCTAGTTTCGGTCAGTCAGTCCTCATCAGTGGCTCTCGCGTATATTTTCAAAATCCCTTAACAGGCTCCATATTCCTCAAAAACAGACATTTCTTTTTATCCAAGAAAGGTTTAATAAATTGATATATGGTATTAATACGATCATAAAATATGGCATCTGACAGACTGCAAAATTTCAGTTAGTCTCTCATTTTTGAACTGTATCAAAAATGAAATGATTTTTTATTGTATCTCTGAATTATTTTTGACAACACAACATTAACTCAGAGATCCGATAAAAAAAATTATTTCAAGAACGAGAGACAACCTGAACTTTTACAGGCTGTCAGGTGTCACATTTTGTGATTGTATTAATACCATATATATCAATTTATTACACCTTTCTAGGATAATAAAATGTTTATTTTTTAGGAATATGGAGCCTTTAATAGGCTCAATGATCACAAAGAACCAGAAAATATAAGCTTCATAATAGTGAGCTACGAGGAGTCGTTTTACGGCTGCCAGGACGTTAATTTGCTTTCACATTCTTTCTTAACTGCGCGAGAAAGATATCCCGAACATGTCTGCTACAAATCAAATTTGGACGCAAAGAGACAGGACCGTCGTGCTGTAACCATGAATAATGCTTATGGATTCATCACTAACTTGAAAATGACATTGAATATTTCAGCGTATACCATATTATACCCTATTTTCTCTAAATATTTGGAAATTTCTCACCATATCTGTCAAAACTCAATAACTCGAACACCGATGGCTCGTTTACAATGACTAATTCGAACTCGTTTTTGGTTCTCTACGAAATTCTTCCGGTAGCTTAAGAAATCAAATATTTAAGGAAATGTTCTTATTTTATCATAAAGTTGTATGTTATGTGTACTCATTAGAATCGCCTCATCGAGAATCGCCTCATTATTAGCGATTCTAATGAGTACACTCAACATACCATTATTGTCTAGAAGATCGAAAAACATACCCTTAATTATCGCCATTTGCTTCCTGACCTGGCGCTAAGATAAACCCTTAGTGGCTCGAACTACCAATATCTCGTACAAATTTCCATGGTTCGAGTTATTGAGGTTCGACTGTATTTGAATAAGTCAGTTTTACTACCAGTTAGTGATCTAAAAGTAATGCATGAGTAGCTATCACGTTCTGCGTCTTGGTTTATTATGGTTGGTCAGAATTCCTAGAGTAAATATCGTAGGTGTATGTAACAATCCATTTACGACTGAATAAACTTCTCCGCCGCACTGTATACTGGAAGAGTCCAATTTTAATTTTAAGTATAATTTAGATATTCCTAGAGAAAATTAACTAACCTATAAGCAAACAGCGGAGATCCTGATCAGACATATGATCTGGGTCTGCACTGTTTGTCAGTTAACTTTTGGGGTCTGCAGACTAGAATGGGTTAAAAGACACACTCTTGTGCTTTCTCTTCTGGGAAATTCACTTTCAGGGGAGACAACTCAGTCAAAATTGCTTTGTCCCCCTCCTGAAAAGAGGTCTACTTTATAAGGAAAGAATTTGCTCCCATAGGGAGCAATTCCTTATAGAGTGGACACCTTTTCATAAAGGACGGCGTCCAGTAAAGCAAACAGGAAGTCACAAAAATTGTCTTTCTCGATGACTGAAAATCTAATAAGTGTTCCCTTAAACATTTTACAGAGACATCTCGCCGAAGTACTATACAAACGTGCGCATTCACGGTGGTAAGCTAGTTGGTGGACTAGCCGGAACTTTTGTTGTAGGAAGAACACTATTTCTGGACTATGATAAACCGGAAGACAAACGCAGGGAACTGAAACAATGGCCCGAAGACCAAGGGTGCCAGTTTTAGAAACACAGAGACAATTTTGGAGAAATTAAAATGGATAGATATAGTTTCAAGAAGAATACTTTTGAGATGGGAATACTTACCTCCCCTTTCATTGCGGGGTCCTCTTAAAGGAAAGATTTTGCTCCCTCTGGGTATTCCTATTTTGAAGGCATCATGAAAGTATGTCTATATAATTTTGACACCCTTAAACCCCACTTTTATATACGTTGTAGTAAAACGGGGTTTACAGGGGTATACATTTGTTTTTGTTATTTTCGCTCAAAAACATAGATTGTGGGTAATCGTTAGAACCGCCTAACGAGTACCCACAATCTATGTTTTAACAGTTCGTACGAGTACCCACAATCTATGTTTTGAACTGAAATATGAAAAAAATCAAAATTTTCATCTGAAAACTTTCAGTTTTTGGTGGTGAAATTTTCGATTTATTTGAATAGGCGTATTTTCGTAATGGAAGCTAAAGATGTCTCCTGTGTGGGCAAAATCTGATAGTTTATCCATTCATCTCAAGAGGTATTGCAGGCCCCTCATTGTTGGGCGATAAGGCCAATTTTGGTTAGTGCTCTAAAATCAAGCCGAATTTGTATCAGTTTTGAAGAAATTATCTAGTTACAGTCTCGTTTTTGATTGGTCGAGTGTTCATTGGTGTTTCGTTAAAGTGGATGACTTTTTCATAAAGTTAAGCAACGGAGATCGCGGTTAGTAGCTGGATGGGTGACCGCGGTGCTTGACTTCGTGGAAGACCCGTCAAACGCATAGTATTTGGGTTCAAACGCATAGTATTTTTTTTTTTTTTTTTTTACAGATTATGAGATGTGGAAATATCCTCTAGCTCACTGTCAAGTTTCAATTCGACCAGATGCGAAATAACAAAGACGTAAAACATCATATATAGTGTTTTATTGTAAATGGGAGTGACATTTTGCAAATAACACAGTCGACTCTCGTTATCTCGAATTCCAAGGGACTCACTGAAACATTTCGAGATATCCGTACCTCGACATATCAGGGTTGAGAGAGTGAAGAAAACAATAAATTGAACAACCACATTTAACAAATGAATATGTAATTTGACTCCTGAAGTTAGAAATATATATATAAAATAATGTGGAAAAGAGGAGAAATTGCTCCTTAGGAGCAATTTCTTCTCTTTTCCACATTATTTTGTTACCTGTTGTCATAGTTTCATGTTAAAACAGGAACCAGATTTTCACTTCGAGATAAGCGGTAATTCGAAATAAGCGAGTTCGAGATAACGAGGTTCGACTGTATTTCATAACCGATCGACTTGAAATTTGATAGAAAAGTAACGATAGGCTAACATTTTATAATATGTAAGAGCTGGTTTCTACATGTACCTGAATAATGATATAAATGTTACAAGGTATAGTATAGAGTTGTGGGTAAAGCGTAGGTCGAGATAAGGCTACGAATTTGACAATGATGAGGGTATGCATGCTTGCTGCAAGCAGTCCTGGGGTGGCTTAGAGGAAAGTAACGACCCTATATCCTCTTCCTTTACGTCAACACATCTTTTATATACGTCTACGCCAACACTCTTTGTGAGGTCCTGAAAAACTATAATACAGTGATATTTTTAACAATAGTGTATTGATGTTTTTTTAACTATAATATACTGATATTATTAATGTTTTGTCATTTTTAATTAAAATGTATTAATATTTTTTACTTTCTTTGATATTTTTGAGGTCAGTTGTTTACAATCGAGCCATAGTATACAAACGCCAAAATTTCCTTTAAGGTAGTTGTCTACATGATTATCATTGACTCCAGGTGTTATAACCGCGCTATTCTTGTAGTGTTACCTGTAAAACCTGGACTGGGACATTTGGGACAAGGGCAAACAGTATAGACCCAGATCAGACATCGCAGAACGCGTCGCCCTGGGTCTGATCTGGGTCTGCACTGTTTGCTTACAATACACGAAGTTAAGCTTTAGATGAAACAGTCTCAAGTCCCCGTTCAGGACCTTTTTCCCAGCCCATACACAGAGACAAACGACCCACCAGTGCTCTCAGTACTTTGATTTTTATACCTCCACAAAAGCATATGTTGTGTGTATTTAAATGAGTGCCCACGACATATGCTTTCGAAGTGAAATAAGAAAAATATTTACCCGAAATCCATCTTACATTACCGTATTCAACCTAATTACCGCACTATGCGCTTAGGTTTTTTTTTTTTTTTTTTTTTTCAAAAATGCTGGGAAAAATTGTGGTAAAATATGTACCTACATATACTAAAGGTACACTTAAAAAAAATGCAAAGGACTTATCAAATGATATTTATGCGATGTTTTTTCTGTTTTGTTTTTATTTCCTTTATAAAAGCATATGTTGTGAGTACTCATTTGAATTGCATCGACAAGTTGGTGCAATTCAAATGGGTACCCACAACATACACCTTTATGAAGTAGACAAAATACACTGGCTGTAATCTGAAGACTACGGAATTGCTTGACTGCGCTTATGAGGGTATGTGCCATAATTAGGTCGAATACGGTATTTATCTGGACATCTCTCTTATCTGTAGCGATGTAACCGCGAATATGTATAACAAGAAGAAAAGGTGGGGTAAAGGAAACTTGCTGGGAGTTGGGGAACTTATTTATTGAGTACAGGAAACCCTGTTGGGTGGTTAAGTACATGAAGACGTATCAGTGGAGTCTAAAAGGCTGATAGAAATGACAAAACAAGTTGAAACCCGATTTATAAACTGAAAAAAAAAGGAAAAAAGAAAAACAAGAAGCATCTTCAAAAACGAAAATAAGTGACGATGAATAACAAATAATTGTTGGCATTTTTTTAAATGTTATAATCGAGATTCTCAAACGAAGCCCACTTTACACCCGAAACTTTGACCGTTTCCTTGCCAAAATCATACCCCACTCAATGTAAAGCTAGATACGAAGTTCGTATCTAATTTCACCGCCGTGCGCGCCTTTCTATGCACGATAGCTTCTCAGTGTCATTTTGACTTACCGCAATTTAAATCTATGGAATGACTGTCGCAATCCTTGAAATCCCAGGACGCCTGGTTACACCCTTTCTTTGGGGTCCGTGCCTGTTCACCTAAACATTATGACTTGTCACTGGTTCAACATGTTATGAATGTTCTATGGCATGGGTACATAGACCACAGTTTTCTTGGTGTCTACCAAAAGGCCTTGTCATTTTGCACAGTCGCAAGTTTCAAAAATTCCTTTTCTCTGAATTAGGGCATGCTTAGGGTCATAAACATACTTAAACAAAGCAAACAAAATTTCATTTTATCTTCTGACGTTTAGACCTTTAACCAAAGGTCTTTCATAATCTTGTCATTTGATTTCCCGCTAGGTTCGGCAACTAGGCATACCGTTGTTGTAGGAAGAATACTATTTCTGGACTATGATAAACCAGAAGACAAACGCAGGGAGCTGAAACAACATTACGAAAACACGCCTATTCAAATGTATAGAAAATTTCACCTCCAAAAACTAAAAATTTTCAGATAAAATACTCTGATATTTTTCATATTTCTGCTCAAAACATAGATTGCGGGTACTCGTTAGAACCGCTTCATCGAGGCGGTTCTAACGAGTACCCACAATCTATGTTTTTGAGAAGAAGTAGCAAAAATAATGTATACCCCTGTAAACCCCAGTTTTACTATATAAAAGTGGGGTTTAAGGGGTCAAAATTATATAGGCATGTTTTCGTGATGATGGCCCGAAGACCAAGGATTCCAGTTTTAGAAACACAGATACAACTTTGGTGTTATTACGAGGGTCCTGCAAAAAGTTTTGTTACTGGGTTCGGATTACTTCAGTGCTACGTTTTATCAAAAAATTTTTTTATAACAAACCTTCAAAGTATTCCCCTTTTACTGAAACACATTTTTGTAACCTTTTTACCCAGTCGCGAAAAGCAGATAAATAGTCTTCTTTTGGTATCTGTTGGAGACACTGATAAATAGCCCTGCCAAGAGAACTTCTAGACGTATACTTATTTCCAGAAAGCATTTTCTTAAGCCTTGGAAATAAAAAGGAGTCACAGGGACTCAGGCTCGGACTCAGGTCAGGTGAATAAGGTGGATGGTTTAAAACTTTCACCTTTTCAGAAGCCAAAAACAGACTTAACAACCTCACACTTATGAGGGGAGGCGTTGTCATGTAAAAGGTGGATTCCTGACCATCCTTTGCTTGGTCCATGTTCCAATGTAACAAGTAAA
The DNA here is from genome assembly GCA_964016985.1 of Anodontia alba. NCBI lineage: Eukaryota > Metazoa > Mollusca > Bivalvia > Lucinida > Lucinidae > Anodontia > Anodontia alba. The sequence goes on from OZ024832.1 coordinate 66,733,885, forward strand.
TTGGTCAGTGTATATGACTGCATCTATTTCAATTTGAAATAACTCGGTCAGTTGGAAAGCAATTTGCACGAAATAAAGGGGTATCATTAGCTATTCAACACACCATTCAAGTGCAGTGAATCATTTTAAAATATATCTGGGATAAAACCAAGGAAGCCTATTAGTGAGAACTTTTTGCAGGACCCTCGTAAAGTGGATAGCTACAGTTTCAAGAAGAATAAAAAGATTTATCTTTTCTGGTTCCATTGAAACATACCCCCCAAATCACCCCCAACTACACTAAAACCACCTAAACCATACCCTAAAACACATTTTAAACTTCTTGAGTTGAAAATCAAATATGGTTAAATATTATATGAGTAATCATCTACATACATTATAGAAAAATTAACAAGGTATTTCTACATAGCTTCTGATAATTAAAGCACTTACCTAATGACTGTCTTGTTTGTTCAATAACATGTAAGACATGAATTTCTATAATGGGTCGGCTTCTTTGGCTGTGATATAACAGGTCAAAATTTGTATTCATCCTGTCTTGCATTTATTTGTTTGCTTCTTCGTTCGCTCATGCCATCGTTAAAAAAAAAAAAAAAAAAAAAAAAAAAAAAAAGAACTTCACATGCAGGTCCAGTGGAAGACAAAACGGCCTTCCGTTTTTTTATTATTATTATTATTATTATTATTATTATTATTATTATTATTATTATTGCAAATATCCTGCTCAAACTGTCCGGATGCACATGCCGCTGATGATTTTGAACTTTGATGGTCATATGTTTTCCCTTATTTCATGTAAGTCTTTTCTACTGTAAAGACCCAAAGACCTTGATCAGACTCACAGATGCACATTCATGCATATGCTGATCTAGAACTTTGCTGGTCAGATGTTTCTTGGGCATGACTTTATGTTGTTTTTTTTTTTGCAAAAGTCATGACCGGCCCATATTTCACTTACGTTTATCTGATGCAAAGACCCACTGCAAACACCTTTGATACCACATTCCACTTGAGATATATAAACAAAGTAATTAAGAGTGAAAAAAAAGATAAAGTAATGGTCTGATATGAAACGGTAAATAAATAAAGTGGTTCGGGGGATATTTCGGAGTTGTTTGCGGTGGTTTAGTGTGTTTCGACAGACTGATCTTTTTTTTTTTTTTTTTTTTTACGAAAGCACCTTCGCGCCATGTACAGCAATAATTCTATCAAATTATTATTTTAAATAGAGGAGGTTTTCTTTGTTTTTCAAAACTTGACTTTGGCGTTCACTCGTACTTGAAAATCATATTGTAAAGATGATTTAAAATGCACACAATGAAAGCTGAATCAAACTTTTCGACAAAAGTATCCGTTTCATGGGATTTATCATCGCTTCGAGGCACGTATATTCTTCCATACAGAAACTGACAGGCTTCTTATAAAACTTCGTCTAAAAAAGAGAAATAAATTTGTCTACTACTACATGTATATAAGCATGCAAACACCTGTTTTCACGATATATAACTAGTTGGAGAACATGGCGGGTCAACATTACATCGACAGTCTATTAAACATTTGACTGATATTATGCATTCATCATGAAAACATACCTATATAATTATGACCCCTTAAACCCCAGTTTTATATAGTAAAACTGGGGTTTACAGGGTTATACATTATTTTTCTTATTTACTTGTCAAAAACATAGATTGTGGGTACTCGTTAGAACCGCCTCGCCGAGGCGGTTCTAACGAGTACCCGCAATCTATATTTTGAGCCAAAATATGAAAAAATATCAGTTTTTTATTTAGAAATTTTCAGTTTTTGGAGGTGAAATTTTCTATATATTTGAATAGGCGTGTTTTCGTAATGAAACCACCTTTTTAATGATGATGATGATGATGATGATGTTGATGAAGAAGATGATGTGTTGATGATGATGATGATGATGATGATGGTGGTGGCGGCGGCGGTGATTTACGTCTCTTTCAACAGACAACTAGGGCGATAGAGCGATAATGAATTGCTCTGTACAATGAAGCGCCGGGCAGTCCTGATATGAATTCCGCCTCCAACAGAATTCGAATCCGGGCCCTCGTAATTCATAGTTTTGAGCGCTAACCACCCGTCCACGCTAATACTTCTTTCTAACATATATATTTTATGCGTTAAGTCGCTAATTTGCATTAGTTTAACCCCAACCCGCTAAGCAAATTTGTAGAAGACGACTTCTACACTTGATAATGTTTTTTTTTTTTGTTTTGTTTTTTTTTTCCTTAGAAAATAAGATGACATTTCACGTGACTGAGACTCTGACCTAAACACAAACACGTCTCAAGTGCCAAAATCACACTGTAGGACCAATTGTTGCTGAGAAACTGACCTAAACGGAAAAATCTAAGAAAGTCACTGGACCGAGAAATATACGTCATAAATGACCCAGTTCCACACTTCAACAAGACAAACATTTTCAGCAAGATTCATGATGATCACTTCAAAAATGTGACCTCTAGAGTACCAACAAGTTTTCCTTTGATTTGGCCTGGTGACCTAGTTTCTGACTCCAAGTGACCCAGTTTTGAACTAGACCTAGAAATCATCAAGACGAACATTTTGAGCAATATCCATGACGATTATTTAAAAATGTGACCTCTAGAAAGTTAACAAGGTTTTCCTTTGATTTGACCTGGTGACCTAGTTTTTGACCCCGTGACCCAGTTTCAAACTTTACCTAGAAATCATGAAGACAAACATTTTGAGCAAGACTCGTGATGATTTCTTTAAAAATGTGACCTACAGAGTGTTAACAAAGTCTTCCTTTGATTTGGCCTGGTGACCTAATTTTTGACCCCAAGTTTCGAGTTTGTCTATAAAAATTATCAAGACAAACATTTTGAGCAAGATTTATGATGATTGCGTCAAAATGTGACCGCTAGAGTGTTAACAAGGCTTTCCGTTGATTTGGCCAGGTGATCTAGTTTTGTCCCCTAGTGACCCAGTTTCGAACCTGACCTAGAAATCATCAAGACAAAAATTTTGAGCAAGATTCATAATGATAGATTCAAAAATGTGACATCTAGAGTGTTAACAACGTCGTCCTTTGATTTGGCTCGGTGACCTAGTTTTTGACCGCAAGTGGCCCAGTTTCAAACTTGACCTAAAACTCATCAAGACAAACATTTTGAGCAAGATTCATGGTGATTGCTTCAAAATTATGACCGCTAGAGTGTTAAGAAGGTTTTTCTTTGATTTGGCCCTGTGACCTAGTTTTTTACCCTAAGTAGTCCAGTTTCGGACCTAACATAGAAATCATCAGGACAAACATTTTGAGCAATATTCATGATAATTACTTCAAAAGAGTTACCTCTTGTGTGTTAAGATTTTCCTTTGAATTGGCCTGGTGATCTAGTTTTTACCCCAAGTGATTAAGTTTCGAACTTTACCTAGAAATTATCAAGACAAACATTTTGAGCAAGATTCGTGATGTTTGCTTGAAAAATGTGACCTCTGGAGTGCTAACAATATTTTCCTTTGATTTAACCTGGTGACTAAGTTTTTAACTCCAAGTAACCCAGTTTCAAACCTGACCTAGATTTCATAGGGGCAAACATTCTTAGCAATAAAACTGTGATCTCCAGAGTGTTAACAAACTAATTGTTGACGACGGACGACGGACAGAGGGTGGTCACAATAGCTCACCCTGAGCTTTGCTCAGGTAGGCTAAACAATCAAAGTATCGTCTGTTGTATTTGTGATCTACCGTAAGTATGCGGACAAACAGGCCTCAGCAAATAGTGGTCGAAGTATTCTGCGTCTGCACTGTTTGTGCCACTCGTCCAGCAGTTTTTAGACACGTCTACAGATAGAAACATGGAGACAAAATTTTAGAACAAACATGGCTACATATAATGGTAAAGAGTTAGCCTTTAACGCGCCACTGACATTACAAAAACACGCCCATTCAAATATATTGAGAATTTTACTACCAAAAAATGAAAACTTTCTGATGAAAAACTCCGGTAGTTTTCATATTTCTGTTCAAAACATAGATTGTGTGTACTCGTTAGAACCGCCTCGGCGAGGCGGTTCAAACGAGTACCATCAGTCTATGTTTTGAGCAGAAATAAGAAAATTAATGTCTACCCCTGTAAAAACCCCAGTTTTACTGTATAAAAGTGGGGTTTAAGGGGGTCAAAACTATATAGGCGTGTTTTCGTGATGAGAATGATTATAGGAGGCATTCTGCTGTTATATGTAGAGAGAAAATAAGACACGACATTTTATATGAATCGTCTTCTATGAAAAATAGTAGGGAAAAAATCAAAATGTCTTCTGCTGCAGCGCTTTAAAGGTTAAGGTTTCCGAATATTTATAAGAAGTCGAAAATTAATTTGTAGGTAAATATCATATATGCACTTTAATACTAGTTTTTTGTTGTTTTTCTTTCATGTATGATTTTATAAAAGGGTACAGAATAACTTTAGAATTGACTAATAATAGATCTACTTCTTTTCACATTTGCAAGCGTAAACATATACATGCATCTACTTCTCAAGAAAGGTTCCTCTGTAGCAGTCCTTCTTCGTTTGTGCGTCTGTGATTTCATATGTAGGGTTTATGATGACCTTATTTGTTCTTAATCTCTCCTTCCTTTGGTTCCTCGGATGGGTTGTGCTTCGTGATTGTAGCATTTCCTGGGTATCTTCGCTTATATGTTTGTACCACTTTTCGATGTTGATACTTTTATAATAAACGCTAAACTTGTTGCCAAATGTTTCATTTGTATTAACTCTTAAAATGCCAAGAAAACCTGCATCTGAAAATGTCGTCTGTTTATGTCGTCTGCTGAATATTCTCGCAAACTTTTCAAACCTATTTTTGCATACAGGCAAACTGTGTGGACCCTGATCAGACTGCTCCTACAGGAGCAGTCTGATCAGGGTCCACACTGTTTGCAAAAATGATTTTTAAAATCACAAGCAGACGACAAAGCAGACGACAATTGTTGTGACTGGCAGTTTAAGGGTTAAATTATCCTGAATCTGCCCCTGTACTGTTGCAAAAGCACAGTAAACATCCTTTATAAATCTATAGCGGGCCGTTATCGGTCCGTCAGGGTAGCTGACGGGCCGATAACGGCCCGCAAAAGATTTATTAAGAATGCTAGCTGGGATCAGCGTTGTCTAGAAAATATGCTACACTAAGCACAAACTGAACACAAAAATGAATAAACAGCATATTTTAAATAAAATTGATGGAGAGAGAAAACATTTGGGGTCACCATGTGTTTTCTTTCGTCAGCTAATATCATTTGTTTTAAAAACAATAGCTCTTTCTTATGATCAAATAACCATATGCATATACTTTGAAATTCATTGTTTGAACCCCCTGATTAATTAATCCTATATGTCACGAGTTGCCTACTTGTCAGAACAGAACATATATAGTTTATTTAGTTGTTTGGTTCGATTACGGAGGTAATTCATTAGTGTTTTATAAGGCTTGCGCGTAAAAACGAGTGAGCGAAGCGAATGAGTTTTTTACAAGCAAACCTTGGAACACGAGTGAATTATTTCTCCGTAATCGATCCAAACAACCAAATATACTGTTTATTATTTTTTCATCCATGTTTTACCTTTGAATTTTCATATTCAGCCGTTATTATTTCCTACCAAAATAGTTCCAGTCAGTGCATGTATTTCAAGAGGCGTGGTTTAGTTTGAAAGTCAGTCGCCACCTTGTTTTCACTTTAATGCAAAAATCATCCTGTGCTTGAAATACAGACACAAAAAATGTCACGAAAGTTGAACTGAATTATCAAGAAAATCATACTTTATATTTGTGTTGCAGGTCTTTCCTCAAAAACGCCAACTGGATGTGAAAATTGCAGTCTGGTTTCCATGATTTTATCAAATTTACCGCGAAATTGATGTTACCAAAAACGTTAGCAACGTCGTCTAGCAATTATGACGTCAAAAACGTTTGAAATGAAATAATTCACTCGATGAATTAATTATAGATTATAATCATGATAATTCACTGATAAATCTCAGTAAGTCACTGCTGAAAATGTAATAAACATATTTATTCATTAGGTCAACTGAAATATTACTACGAGTCTAGCCAAATAGAAGTGGCTGAATGGAAGCAAAGACCGTATTCACCTTATATATTGGGACACATTACCATACCTTTCTCAAAATTTGAACAATTCCATTTTTCACTACCTGTTGGAAGGGTGTCTAAAACTACTGGATGAGTGACAAACAGTGTAGACCCTGGTTAGACTTCGCATTCTGCAGCGTATGATCTAAGTATACACTGTTTGCTCAGGCCTGTCTGTCCCAATACATTTTAGGGTAAATATGGTGCATAGTGCACAATGGAGGAAATTATATTTTCATTCTATAACTTGTCCACTAGTCTGAAGAGTTTGAATGTTGGCCGAGATTGCAGATACATAAATTGTACGCCTTTCCCTAGAATGCCATTGGTCACGTGAATAAAACGATGACTGCATGAAAATGTATAATGATGACTGCATAAAAATGCATTTATCTGTACCACCTATAGAATCAAATGAAACCAGCAAATTCAGCGAATTTATGTCCCCCTCCACCACCACCCCACCCCCCTGCCTTTTACAAATCCTCCTAAAGTACCTACCATGTATACAGTTTGATAATATTGGAATTCGAAAAAATGCGTAAAAGTGGGGAAAATCGTTAAGTTCAAAACGCAGAAAAAGAGATAAATATTAATCTGAGGATTATATCCAAATCATGTGCATATCTTCGGACTATGATAAAAACACCTGTACAGTTTTAAATAGAGTTTTGTGTGTGTGTGTGTGTGTGTGTGTTTTATATAATCTGTACAGCAAATAGCTGCTTCCTTGAAAAGATTCTCAGAAAAAAAATTAGGTGGCTGTAAATGATCCATAATGAAAACCATTTGTGTCGCTTAGCACATTACGAAAACAGGCCTATTCAAATATATAGAAATTTTCACCTCCAAAAACTGAAAATATCAGGCAAAAAACTGATATTTTTTCATATTTTTGCTTAAAACATAGATTGTGAGTACTCCTTAGAACCACGGCGAGGTGGTTCTAACGAGTACCTACAATTTATATTTTTTCGCAAAAATAAGGAAAATAATGTATACCCCTGTAAACCCCAGTTTTACTATATACAAGTGGGGTTTAAGGGGTCAAAATTATATAGGCATGTTTTCGTGATGAGGAGCAGTAATTTTGTTGAAAATTGATGCAGGATGCCCTCAACAATAAAACTTGAGCTTTTCCTTGTCTTGTTCCTTGATTTGTAAATATTTCCATGCGTTTTGACTAACAGGAATTTAGCATGGAAGTAATAATTCCAAGCAAGAATATTGCCAATATCATTTGATAATTAAATAACATATGAAATTTTGTCCAAATCCATTTATTCGTTCTCATGAATTGAATGAAAAACATTTTTATCGCTAAACAGGTGCAGTAACTATGTTGAAAACTGCCCCAAAAAGTTTTTTTTTATTTATTAGATATTTCATGGATACATACATACAAGAAGAGTACATATATATGTACCATTGGATTGGGCGTAGGCATAGCCTATTTTAGCCCCAAAAAGTCAAGGAATAATCCCAATCATGATATTGTCAATATCATTTGAGCCATGAATTTTCATTGAAATCCATCGATTCTTTCTCAAGATATTATCCCTTAATGTGCTATGCAAAATTGTAGCAGACGACATTCTCATTCTTTCTTTATCATTTTTCAGAGTAAACATGACTTGGTATTTCATGTGAATCATCTGTTAGGCAGACGATTCACACGAAATGTCAAGCCTTATTTTCTATGAAAAACACAAAAAGAAAATCACATTGTCGTCTTCTGTGGTCGTGATTACGTAGCAGTTTAAGTGGAAAACATTTTTTGTTCGTGTCCGAGGGCAGTAATTCTGTTGAAAATTTGCAGAAAAAGCTGAGTAATACCGGTAATATGAAGCAAGATACTGTCAATATCATTTAATTTGTGAAGTTTCGCCCAATTCCATCAATTCGTTTTCATGATATTGAATGAAAATCATTTTAAAGCAAACGCAGTAAGATTGTTAGAAATTGCCAAAAGATCCCAAGCAAGATATTAATATCCTTCGGTATATGAAATTTCATCCAAATCCATCAAGTCTTTCTCAAGGACTCTTAAAGTGCTGAGCAAAATTGTAGCAGACGACATATTCATTTTTCTTTATCATTTTTCAGACTAAACAAAACTTGGTATTTTATATGAATCGTCTGCTTGGCAGACAATTCACATGAAATATCAAACCATATTTTCCATAAAAAATACACACACACACACACACACACACACACACACACACACACACACACACACACACACACACAAAGAAAATCAAATCGTCGTCTGTTGCGGGCATGATTAGCACTTTAAGGGTTAAGTGGAAATCATTTTTGTCGGTACCCAAGGGCAGTAACTGTTGAAAAATTACAGTAAATGCTGAGTAATACCGGTACACTGAAGCAAGATACTGTCAAAATCAATTGATATATGAAGTTTCGTCCAATTCGTTCTCATGATATTGAATGAAAACTATTTTGTCAATAAGCAGGCGCAGTATATCTGTTGAAAATTGCCAAATAAATGCCATATATTGCCAATATTATTGGATATATGAAATTTCATCCAAATCCATCAATTCTTCCTCAAGATATTGAGTGGAAACCATTTTTCGTCAGTAACCAAGGACATTAACTCTGTTGGAAATTTACAGAAAATGTTGTGTAATAATCTAAAGCCAGATACTATCAATATCATTTGATATATGAAGTTTCGTCTAACTCCATTAATTCATTCACGTGATATTGAATGAAAACCATTTTTGTCACAAAGCAGGAGCAGTAACTCCAAATGCCAAGTAATAATCCTAAGCAAGATATTGTCAATATCAATAGACATATGAAATTTCATCCACGTTCGTCAGTTCTTCCTCAAGATATTAAGCGCAAACCATTTTTTTGTCAGTAACCAAGGACAGTAACTGTTGAAGATAGACGGAAAATGCCAAGTTATAATCCGAGTAAAGATATTGTCAATATCATTTGATCGACCAAATTGATTGATTTATCACATGATATTGAGTGGAAACCTTGTTTTGTCGGTAAGCAAAGGCAGTAACTATATCAAAAGTTAGCAGGGTTTGCCCATAAACAATCCATACCACTAAACCCTGATTTAAATATGTATGCAAAATCTGATTAAAATCCATCAAAACAAAAAGAGCGGGAACCACTCAACGCTCAACAAAAATAATTTCTCGAACGATTTTAAAGAAACACTGCTCAGTGAGGGTGAAGCGAAAATAAAACAAAAACAAACAAACAAAGCCGGGAAGAAAGAAAGAAAGAAAGAAAGAATTTCAGAATTTTACGTAATAAAATTTAATCATCAGTCAGATTTGTTTACTCATTCCCCACCCCTGTGCTTACTTACGAAGATAAAAAAAAAAAAAAACGCTAACTGCAGCTCGCGTCATTCTAACAGTTGTACAATGCCTTCTCAATCTTATGTCGGACTTCAATATTTATTAAAGAATACTAGGAAAACCCATCAATACTCTCAATGCTTTGGTTGATAAAGGTATGGCTTTTTTAGCTCACTTGAGCCGAAGGCACAAGGTGAGCTATTGTGATCACTCACCGTCTGTCGTCGTCGTCCGTCTGTCCACAATCTTTAAACAACATCTCCTCCTAAACCACTGAGCCAGTTTTAACCTACTTTCACAGGATTGATCCTTGGGTGATACTGACTGAAAATTGTTCAAAGATTTGGAATCCATGCAGAATTCTGGTTGCCATGGCAAGCAAATTAAAAAAAAACTTTAAAAAATCTTCAGAAACCAGTGGACCGATTTCAATATGATTTTGCAGAAATGTTATTTTAGTGATCCTCTACCAAGATTGTTCAAGCCATCGTGATTCGTCAAAAAACATGGCCGCCAGGGGGTGGGGGCTGGTGTGGGCGGGAGCGTGCGGGGGGGGGGGGGGTGGGGGGGAGGCTTATTTTCCCTATCTATATTATATAGAAAATTTTGAAGAAAAAAATCTTCTAGTCAGAAACCACTGGACCGACTTCAATATCATCTGGCAGAAATGTTCCCTTGGTGACCTTCTACCAAGATTGTTCAAGCCGTCATGATTCGTCAAAAAACATGGCCGCTAGGGGCGGGGCTTATTTCCCTTATATATCTATATAGAAAACTTTAAAAATCTTCTCGTAGGAAACCATTGGATCGATTTCAATATAACTTGGCATGAGTGTTTCTTTGGTAACCCTCTACCAAGATTATTCACTTTGTTGTGATTCGTCAAAAAACATGGCCGCCAGTGGGGGTGGTGGGGCCAGGACTTATTTTCCCTATATATCTATATAGAAAACTTTAAAAATCTTGTCAGAAACCACTAGACTGATTTCAATATAACTCGGCAGAAATGTTCCTTTGGAGACTCTCTACCAAGATTATTCAAGCCGTCATGATTCGTCAAAAAACATGGCTGCTAGAGGGGCGGGGCTTATTTTCCCTATATATCTATATAGAAATTTTTAAAATCTTCTTGTCAGAAACCACCCGACCGATTTCGATATAACTTGGCAGAAATGTTCCTTTGGTGACCCTCTACCAAGATTGTTCAAGTCTTCACGCAAAAAATATTTATTCTTTTATTCTATTCTATTCTATTCACATGACTACGGCCACATGATTTTTGTAGACTGGTCTGTTTCACGTTTTAGAGGCGGGCGCGTTTAAAATGTGCACAAGGTTCAGCAGCCACTGTTGAGATTCTATGGTTTATATAACCAGCAAACAAGCAAAAACAAGTAAATGATTTTTTTTTGTATGCAGCGTGTTTCCTTGTAGTCTGAAAATATGAAAATTGCACAAAAAAGAAAAAAAATAAGTCGTGTCTGAATTTATCGGTCCCTGAAACACATGCACGCATGCCTTCATCTCCCCTTCATCATGTTCATACATTACACAAAAGTTGCATTCCTAATGAGTGGCGAACGATATGTAAGGTCTTGTTGTAGAGAGAACTACCATGAAACATTTTTATGGTCACGGGTCAACTCGGCCTGTAACCAACTCGGCCCCTGAGTCAACTCGGCCTCGGGTCAACTCGGCCGGGTCAACTCCGCCTGTTTTGTAGGTTACACAAACACATTATCGCAACATACTTATTTGTTCAATTATTCACTTATTAATATATACTTTATGGCTTAATTGCTGTTTGTTTGTCTTTCGGATGTTATTTATAACAAAATTTATTTTCTATTATTCCCGAATTGCACTAATTAGTGATAGGTCAAGCTGAGCACTTATTAGTAATAAGTGACGTTATTTGCATATTTTAATATGTTTTTTAGGCAATTATATTGTGTCCTTTTCAGGATACCAAACACTCTTGAAAGATCCGGTAAATAAATCAGAATATTCAAATGGAAAAAAATAAATAAATACTTTACCGGTTCAGCACAGACGATGCTGCCAGCGTTCGCAAGTATCACAAGAGACTGCATGCTTACGCCCAGTGACAAAAACACCTTACACACAATACACAAAGCAGACATGGCGGTTATAAAATGCAAGTAACTATGACGATTCCAAATTGGGATCTGATACTGAATCCATTTACTTGGGCATTTTATACAGGCTATGTTGGCGAATTAAAGAAAGTTTTTCAACAAAAGATTGTTTTCGTGCGCTTTTGATTTAAGTTATTTTAGGGACTAATTCAAGGAGTTACCATCATAATTAGGGATGTAAGCAAATTGTAAGAAAACAAACGTCTTTAATTATAACACATCAATAGTAATTTGTTTTCCACCAAATTAATTGTTCTAATTTGTACTTTCACACTTACGGATTTGTTTGCACAACCGCTAAGGCATTAAAGATCTGAATTTTAATTAGTTGGTTAAGCACATGATTGGAAGACCTTTGACATGTCATGCATTAATGATTCACGGCTGGATACTTCTATGATTGCTGAAAAATTCAGGTATGTATTAAAACACAGACAGAAAGACATACAGATACACCCATCTTCTAGCCTAGCCATCCTTCCCCTATACCTGGGCCCCCATACAGGCCGAGTTGACCCGGGCCGACTTGACTCGGGGCCGACTTGTATATATGTCCAGAAAGTATTACTCTTTTCCCAGAAGTGCATTTTCGTTACCCTAAGGTACACAGGTAACAAGGGTAACAGTTGTACTTAAAGGCCATCTATTCCAGCGGGTAATCCTGAGCCCCTCCCATTCCCCTCCCTCTCCTTGCGAAAACCTTGACAGGTGCATTCAAATAAGTATATCCAAAAAATGAGGCCCGGAAAAGGCATGCAGTCAGCGCAATATCCATTGTAGTTGAAAAGGCCATGAAACCGCATGCTTGGTAATTTTTCAGCAGATGAAATAAATATTGAAACATTTTTTTTCTTTTTTATTTTTCTTAGAAAACAGGATTTGACATGGAAACAATTTGCATAAACTGTCAAGTAATAATGGATGTCCAGGAACAGAGACAATTACAGACCATAGCCTACCAATGACACCAAAAGGAAGAGCAGACAGACAACACACAAGCAAAGAAAAGCGAAGCAACCTTGCTTATAAAACTTTTTTTTTTCATGCTGAGCATGAAATTTTCTCTGCTAATAAATAGGAAGTTGGCATTTTCATATTTATTAGTAGAGAAATTTTCACACTCAGATATGTTCAGCAAGAAAGAATTGGCAATTGATGGTAATTTGAGACTTAATAGCATGAAAAATTTCATGCTCAGCTCAGTTGAGCATGAAAAGTTTTATAACCTCGGGGCCAGCTCTCGCTTTCCCTACAAGATGATCACAGTGCTAGACAGGATCCATGAAACACAACAATAGGACAACAAACAGGAGAAAAAAAAAACGCAGCAAGCGGCCACAAGGCCACACAAAGAAGACCCAACAGAACACATTACGAAAACATGCCTCTTCAAATATATTGAAAGTTTTACAACCAAAAAATGGAAATTTTTCAAATAAAAAATTCTGACATTTACATATTTCTGCTCAAAACATAGATTGTGGGTATGCGTTCGAACCGCCTTGACGAGCAAAATAAGAAAAAATAATGTATACCCTTGTAAACCCAAGTTTTAAAAAGTGGATCAAAGTGGGATTTAAGCGGGTCAAATTTATATATGCATGTTTTCGTGATGCACCACCATAGAATCATTAGCAGACATTAAAAAGACATTTAAAAGGTTTTATGGTAAACTCAATGGCAACCGGCTATCAGTGCATTTACCGTTATTTTTTTACGGGCACCTGTAGAACTTTTACAGGAGCTATCTTATACAATGGGGTATGGCTGGTAGGCTTCACGGACACGGTGCTGTACTTCACACCCCTACTCTGCCAAACGTTACGTATCTTGCCCTAGTATGCACTGCCTAGCAAGGTGGTTCCTATCAATAATCTACGGGCGCACGTAAAAATTTACAGTAAATGCGCTGGTAACCAATTGCCAATTATTTTACCGTAAAATCTAGGGGATTTTTTACAGTGGGTTATATAGTAAACCTCTCGATTATGGTGGTTGGGGTTGGGGGTGGGGCCGGGTGGGAGCTAAATTGATTTTACTTGTACCAAATCGTCACCCTAGGTTCAAATATTGTAACATTACGGAAACATGTCAACATAATTTTGACCCCCTCAAACCCCACTTTCATATAGTAAAAGAGTATTCATTTTTTTTTGTTTTTTGTTTCTGCTCAAAACATAGATTGTGCCGCCTTGGTGAGGCAGTTCTAACGAGTACCCACATCTATGTTATATATGAAAAATATCAGAGTTTTTTTTATCTGAAAATGTTCAGTTTTTGGAGGCGAAATTTTCTATATATTTGGATGGGCATACTTTCGTAATGAAAATTGATTTACAAAACCAGTTTTCTGTGAAAAAATAGAAAAAAATCACCACTTTGTCGTCTGCTGAAATAGCCCAGATAGTGATAAAGGTAATGAGCATGCAATGAGCATCTCATGTTTCTCTATAATATATAAACAGAACCAGGATAAGCAGGGTATACAGTGTATTTTTCGCAATTTGTTTCTAAGCCTAATGCAATTTTAATTCATTTAGAAAACATTCCTATTCAAATATTTAAAAAAAAAAAAACAAAAAAAAAAAAAAAAAAAAAGATAAAAAGCTAGTCTGATAGTTTTCATATATTTGCTCAAAATAGATTGTGGGTACCAGAACCGCTTCAGTGAGGCGATTCTAATGAGTACCCACAATCTATGTTTTGAACAGAAATATATTAATTGAATTACATGTGCTCGTACATGTGACAACCATTTTATTTCTTCACTTATACCATTTTTACGGAAAGGAAAAGTCAAGAACTGGAATGGTAATTTTATGTAGGTGTTAACATAACGCTCACGGAAAGATTCTGTGTCATATATTCTGTGACCTCAACACCCTCCAAGAATGGGAACTCGACTGGAATATGGAGTTTAATCCAGGTAAGTGTCAGGTCATTCGAGTAACAAGAGCAAGAACACCTATCCCAACCCAGTATACCCTACATGGCCTGCACTTGAGGTTGTGCTTTCTGCCAGGTACCTGGGTGTGGACATTGCTAGTGACCTGTCCTGGAAGCCCCATATAGCAAGCATTACAAACAGTGCAACAAATGCCCCGACCTTGGAGAGATAGCTTATAAGGCTATTGTTCGCCCCCAGCTGGAATATGCTGCACCAGTCTGGGACCCTCATATCCAGGAAGATATCCAGAGGATCGAGATGGTCCAGAGACGGGCGGCTCGATGGGTCTTGAGTGATTAATCTCCCTACTCTAGTGTTTCAGACATGCTGGGAAGACTGGGCTGGCGCATTCTCGAATAACGGCGTGCTGACTCACGACTGGTCCTTTTCTATAAGATAGTCCATGGCCTTGTTGCTATCCCACTCTCTACATACGTCATCCCCTTCAATCGTTACTCTCGGACAACCCACTCATTAGCATTCAGGCAACTATATGCAAGAACTGATTATTACAAATACTCATTCTTCCCATTGGCAGTGGTACAGTGGAACAATCCCTCGGCCAGCACTGCGACCCTGACGAATCGTGACAGCTTCAAATTGGCTGTCAGTCAGGAGTACCACCACAGACCATAAATCTAAACACCACTGTTTTTATCCTCACTTTTTCTTGTTTCTGCTGTATAATACACTAACACTATACACTTTTATTCTGTTCTCACTGTCCGCTTTGTTTTTAACTCTTTACTTTTATCGCATGTTGCGGGGAGTCCGACACGTAATACTCAGCTGAGGGTGTTGTCGTATGAAGCGATATATATGTTTAAATAGCTCATAATTTTGTTCAATTACAATGATAAAGAAAACTTAAAGGTTGTAGAGCTAATGACGACTTTAAAAAAAAAAAAAAAAAAAAAAAAAAAATAATAGCATAAAATAAATTCTGAAAGGTTGCCTTTGGAGACAAAGAACACACAATAGAACGAAAATCGGAGACTCGGTTTTATTAAAGGAAACAAAAAATCAAATAATAAGCATGTCGAAAAATAAAGAGCATGATGAGCTGAGCAGTCTGGTGAAAAATATGAAAATCGGTTGAAAAAAAAAAGAGAAGAAAGTTATTGGATTTTAGAATAAAATACATGTACAAGAAGATGCTCACATGGAAGCCGCCATTCCTGTAAGTTAGTGACGTCATAATCACTATTAAATATGCAAAAAAAAAATGAATAATTACATCTGAAACAACATTTTGTTGTTGTATAACTTTAAATCTGTTCATTTGCATATAAACTGTCAGCTAATTCACATAAGCAGCACATTCCTGTCAACAGGCGACTTTTGTGTGTGTGTGTGTGTGTGTGTGTGTGTGTGTGTGTGTGCGTGTGTGTGTGTGTTTAAATGAATATGTAATTAAATATTCAAAATGGCAGCGCCCATGCTCGCAGTTATCTAAGAGATAAAATACAACATATTTCTTATTTCTTATCCGATTTTGATCAAATTTGCGCCAAAATGCTTGTTTTCTAAAGCTGGATACTTCACTGCAGACATTGCCTTTAGTGGCCCTTTCCCTTTAAGTCTTCATATGCAGAATTTAGTTAGCGAAGATGCATATGCCCCTAGTACTGACTTAAGCGTTGTTTTTTTTTTTTTTTTTTTTGCTTTTTTTTTTGTTTTCCAATGTAACCAGAATAGGCTCAATGATCCCAAAGGAAATTGAAGTACAATCTGCACTATGGTGAAGTATGGAGAGAATTCCACAATCAAACGGCACTTAACACAAGCTGTAGACTGGCTCCAGTCTCCAGTGACTAAACATTTTTCTTATAATCTGTTTAAAAATCCACTAATAAAACCAAAGTAATGTCAAGACTATAAAGGTTGGTCACTAGTGACCAGCCTTTATAGTCATGATATGTTTTTGGGTTTTATTATAGTGGATTATCAAACAGGAATATGAGAAAAAATATTTAATCACTGGAGACTGGAGCCAGTCTATACAATCTGCAGTGACGTAAAATAAAAAAAAATCTAAAAGGCTGCCTTTGGAAACAAAGAACACAAAGAACAAAAAACAAGGATTGAAGGTCGATAGCCATGCTTTCGCAATTTTTGGCCAAGGTTTAGACTCGGACATTAAAAAAGCCCATTACCTTGATCTTGTCGGTATCAATGTGTGTGCGAAAATTATCAAAACTTTTCTACCAGTTCAAACATTCTTGTCATTTTCGCAAACTGACCACGGACGGATGGACGGACGGACGGACGGACCCGCAAGTCGATTATAGGACACACTCCGAAATCAGCCTCGAATGCGGTTGGTCGAATTTTGTTGGGATGTTGGGATTGTCACCATATAAGGGAAGCTAATGATATATTCAAAGAACATTGATTCTTACTTAATTACTTCCCTTGAAAACATCTACGTATAGGACACGAATGAATGTCATATACATGCGGACAGTGGGGACCTTGACCAGCGACAAAAGCGTACCGCTCAGTACGCACATTACGCATGACTTGTGCGTAACAAGAGTCAGTAAAATATTAATAATAACCTGTTTTTTACGTAAATTATTATTTTGCTTCTTTAACATAGGGAATTTGCTAATTCTTTCCTTTAGGGGTAGCCTATATTTTGTCAAGCTTTTCCTGAGTGTGCGTAAAATAATAATTCCGTTCTGGTTGCGCCACTGAGCGACCCTATCTGCGAGTGCCAACGAGGCTGTTCGCCGTTAGCTATTCTTGCCCTGGACAAAGTCAGCAGGCGACAAACTCATAATTCATTTGCATTTTGCTGATTTTGCTTTGAAAATAGTCCCTAACATATCATACAAATTGGCCCCTGAATTGTTTCCTTGGGAGACGATTTGCAAGAAATGTTAAATTCCGTTTTCTGAGAGAGAGAGAGAGAGAGAGAGAGAAAGAGAAAGAGAGAGAGGGAAAAGAAAATATTTTAAAATGTCGACGGCTGAAATTTTTACCCGCATGCTGAGCGCTAAACAAAAACTGGCGATTATATCCGCACTATGCAGATAATCAAGGCAGCAGTTGTACCGTATTTACTCTAAGTATTTGGACACCTTCACTCCTTACTGTTCTTGTCCTGAAGTTTGAAGAGGTCCATTTAACTGCATACGTGTCTAAAATACTAACTAACTGATGAATGGAAAACAATGTTGACATTGATCAGGCGCCGCGTTCTGCGGCGATTGACGTGGGTCTTTACTGTTTGCATAGGCCTGTCTGACTCTCCAAAATTCTAGGGCATATAATTATGGTAATCTCTGTAACCGTCTAGAAGGACGGACGTGCTACTCCGAGCTCAGTCTACAAACTCGCATGCAAACAACGAAGATCCAGACCAACCTGCACGTCCGAATGGCTTTCATAGTTGCTCTTGACTATACCTTCGTCTTCATAAGCCCGTCCCAATCATGACAATCACTGACTAGCCGAGCAACAACGATTCAGACTACACTAAGTAAATGCGCAGGACGGTTCGGAAACTCGGTGTTCTCCCACATACGAGATTGTAAAGTCGACTCCCATTATCTCGACTTGGCTTATTTCGAATAATCGTTTATCTCAAAGTGAAAATCTGGTCCCTGGTTTAACACAGGGACCTAACATTAGGTAACAAAATATTGTGGAAAAGAGGAGAAATTGCTCCTAATTTATCCTCTTTTCCACAATATTTTCAATATATCTCTAACTTCAGAAATCAAATTACATATTCATCTTTGAAATGTGGTTGTTTGATTTATTTTTCCCCACGTGTGCAAATCCGATATGTCGAAGAACGGATATCACGAAGTATTTCAGTACGTCCCTTGGACTTCGAGATAACAAGAGTCGACTGTATATCTATCAAGCGGTATGAATGAAAACCGTATGGAAATACCTGAATCCTCTCAGAAAATTGATCTGGTACTTGCTGAGCTGCTACAAGAAAAGTTTGATTTGAATCGACATATCAACTCACATTGTAAAAAAGCGCAGACTCTGACCAGAAAGCACATCCAGCCAGCATTCTACATAAATCTACAGCGGGCCGTTATCGGCTCGCTGTAGATTTATGTAGAATACTAACTGGGCATGAGCAGAAACTCATGAGGCTGATCGCCTTTTTTTTTTCGCTGTCCGAGCAGCGACGATCTAGGAAGTACTACGCATGTGTGCAAGACGCTAGGACAATTGCTGGTCACACTCAGCACGAGAACAATCTGTCTCAGCGAAAATTAATGTCGAACTTAAATGGATCGAACATCTTTGGAATCATGGAAACTAATCTAGACATGGGTAGTTCGAGCCACCGAGGGTTAATCATAGCGCAAGATCAGAAGGCAAATGGCAAACTTAAGGATGTTTTTTCGATTTTCGATACTACAATGGTATGTTGAGTGTACTCATTAGAATCGCCCCGATAAGGCGACTCTAATGTGTACACACAACATGCAGTTTCGTGATAAAATATGCAAACTTCTCCAGAATACCCCCAAACATTCGTTTTCTTGAGATATGGGGAGAATTTCCTTAGGACTCAAAAGCCATTGTCTTAAAAGAGCCATTACACGTAATAGCCTGCGTACTGAGACACCTTCAAAATTACAAACCCTGCCTTACAGACCCCCCACCCCCGTCCCCACACACTCACACACACAAACATGCACACACTAACACACTCACGCGCGCGCACATGCACAGAAACACACAAACTGCGTCACGTCCGAACATGTCTAAAATAATTGTGTACAAAATCACTAAGTAGCTGTTACCTGTATCAAGACCATTCCTTTAAAAAATGGAGTCGTGGCCGTTGTACAAATGTTTTAGTCATGGACGAAAGTAGCATTTCGGAAAACATTTTAAAGCAGATCGTATAAATCCCAGGTTGCCAGATTGCTCTCTGGGGTTGCTCTGTTGTAGTAGGGTATAAATTTTGCTGCCTGGGGTGTCTTATTCTGGCCCTTGTCAGTAAATATGTGTATGATAGGTTCCTCTCGAGAGGCTATTGTCATCTGCTGAAATCATTACACTGAGTATAAAATTCATCAGATGTCACACAAAATGTCCAGTACCACCATTTTGAACTGTATATAGCCTATACGTCCGTCTTGTAACCTATACGTGCGTCTTGTATTAATTCGTTATACTGCAGTTTAGTCTGGAGTTTATGCATGAGAGAGAGAGAGAGAGAGAGAGAGACCGGGGTGGGGACACTCACTATATAAGCATGGGTAGAGATGTGCTGACAAAAGAGGTCTTATTTGGAGTCTGTTTGGAACGGGGTGGGGTGTTTCATTGTAAAAAATCTGGGAAGGGATTCAAATATAATTGCCTGGAAAGGGGTCCATGTCTGTCTGGAAGGGGGTTGGTAAACCACCTTAACCTGGGGTTTCACTTTCGATGATATGTAGTATGTCTAAAACGGCCCCGAAAATAAAGAAAAGTTACAATTACAAATTAAAGAGAACAGAAATAAACTGACAGATGACTATCAGTGATAGATAAAAAAAAAAAAAAAAAAGCCACGCAAACGGACTTAGAAAGCAGTCAAAGGAGTATGAGGCAAATTGGGGGCATATTTAAATGCCTTTCCATAATGGAAACTGTTGTTTGAAAATACCTTAGTTGATCTTGTGTGATTCTTGTTCTTAATATTGATAATATGTAAGAAAATCCTTGTTAAGTTATCTGACCGAGCAGGTTTTGTACAATGGGTTATCTGTTCTTCTTACTTTTGTCTGGAAAGGGGTCCCAATCGTGTCTGGAAAAGTGTAGGGGTCCCGGGCTCCTGGCAGCACACCCCACCCATTTTGATAGTAAAGCCCGTCCCTCCCCCGGAGAGAGAGAGAGAGAGAGATAGAGAGAGAGAGTCCGTTTACTGTACCCTTAACCTAAATTGTTTGCTAGTCTGGTTATATGTCAAGATAGTACCGTGTTAAATAGCAGCATATACTGCAGACTTGGGGCAGTTTGATCTAATCTACACGGTCTTTGCTGACAGGACCGTCAAGATATTTAGGTTAAAGCACAGTACTCTTTGGACAGCCTGAAATGAAGTGAACTTTTTGATCAGCCCATTAATCTCTTGTTGATCTGGCTTTTCTTAGATAAGTCACCTTTTTAAGAAAAAGGGCGTTTATGTTATTCTTAATATTACCTCCAAAAACATGTTTGAGTATAATATTTAGATGCTTCTCGCTTCGGTGCTTCTGTTCAGGGCATTCAATGTGAAAATGTATGTTTTTGTGGAGAAACAAGAGAAATATTTATCTGTATACTCTTCTTATCTGGGGCTCTGCGCGCCAATAGCTACCTGACAAAGCTGAATGACAAAGCGTGCATATCGTGAGTTGTTTTTTTTTAACACGTGTAAAAGCCTTTGTTCATTGGGACGAAGTGAACACATGTACACTAATATTCAGTTGAAGTTGGATGCGCATGAAGAGATAGTTGTAAGTTAATTTTTATATATAAGAAATAATATTGCCAGTACATAATTATGATTTTCAGGTACTTTGAAAGTATTTTTTGTTGTTATTGAGTACTTGAACCCTGTGGGAAACTCAGCTTCTAATGAGTATCCACGGCACGTTTTTATGGAGAAATAAGAAAAAATATCCCATGATTATCATCAAATACTCCTAGGCCAGGGTATTTAGCAGAAAATGACACTAAACCTATAACTAATAGGTTTGTGTTGAGGTTTTACGGCCCAGTAAAACCAATGGGGTCATGTCGAGCGCTGTCAGTTTACCTAACCACGCGTTTACTGGACAGGCTTAGTCCTCTATAACATAAGATCTCTTGAATGGAATTCACACCTGGTAATCTTGTAAGGGGTAGCTATGGAAGTGTCCTAGTGCCAGGTGAAAAAAAATTTAAGTGCTACGTAGTAGATAATAAGTCCTACGTAGGAGTTAGTAAAATCCTACGTAGGACATATATGTCCTACGTAGGAGATGGTAACTCCTACGTAGGAGATAATAAGTCCTACGTAGGAGACATTAAGTCCTACGTAGGAGTTAATAACTCCTATGTAGGAGATAAGTCCTACGTAGGAGATAATAAGTCCTACATAGGAGATACTGTCCTACGTAGGAGTTAGTAACTCCTACATAGGAGATAATAAGTCCTACGTAGGTGTTAGTAACTCCTATGTAGGAGATAATAAGTCCTACGTAGGAGATAGTAACTCCTATGTAGGAGATACTAAGTCCTACATAGCAGTTAGTAAGTCCTACATATGAGATACTAAGTCCTAGGTAGGAGTTAGTAACTCCTACGTATACATAGGAGTTAGTAACTCCTACGTAGGAGATAATAACTCCTACGTAGGAGATAGTATTTAGTTATAGATAATTCAATACAACATTGAAATGAAGATCAATAGTTTAACCTAAGAAAACAAAACATATTGTTTAATTAAAAGAGTAATATATTTAGTGAATGATAATTCAGGAAGATCAACAAGTTGTCGTCTACTGAATTAGCCCAGAGAGTGGTTAAGGTTAAGGGATCAAATACATGTATCCAAAAAAACACACAATTGGAAATTTAAGAGTATCATCAGTTTGTCCTTGATGTATAAATGTTGCCTTACAATCATTTTTCAGTTTATCAATCAAACTTAAAATTTGTATTGATCTGACAGATTAAAGAATTGCAGTGACCTGTCTCAGATATGAGCGGGTGGACAGGGGGGTAGGCATTCCCCACTTCCCTCCCCCCTTACCCCCACTTCCCTCCCCCTTTTCCCCACTTCCCTCCCCCCTTTCCCCCACTTTCCTCCCCCCTTACCACCACTTCCCTCCCCCAAGCAAACTATTCCCTCCCCTAAATCAGAATTTTTAATATCCCCAACGCTATAATTAAATTTAAACATGACTATGCAAAATACATTCATGCAGATTTTGACCCCAAACTACACCCCTAATTTTTACCCCCAAATCGGTATTTCCTTAGCATTTGCACCCTGTTGACAGAATAGCTGAATATTTGCACGCTCCATTTCAAAAGTCTGCGTAAGTATCATAAGGTGGTGGGCCTTGATCCGGTCCTACGTGGGTGACCAATAAATACAATAAGTGGGTGAACAATAAGTAACCAACCTATCTTGTTTCCGATGGACCGAGACGGTCATGATTTTCATGCTTTGTTTCAATATATGTTTTTTTTTACATGGGTACAAAATTGCACACGTATCGAGCCATTCTTTAATAAACATGGCTAGTGATGCAAAGGCATGCTTTTCATCTAAAGTTGAGTACCGTGCTGTAATTCGGTACTTGTATTTAAAAAGTAAAACAGGCAAGGAAATACACGGCGAGTTAGCCGATGTTTATGGGTCTTCTGCATCATCTTATGCTCAGGTTAAATTCTGGGTAGGGGAATTCAAACGCAGTAGAACGTCTTAAGAAGATGAAGCCAGGTCTGGACGCCCACTGGATGCCACCGACGAAGAAATGTGTAAGAAAAGTCGGGATCTGATACACTCTGATAGGCGAATTCAGGTGGAAGAAATAGAGCAAGCATTAGGCATTTCACATGGTAGCGTTTCAACAATCTTGCATGATCGTTTAGGTATGCGCAAGCTAACAGCCCGTTGTGTCCCCAGCTTCCCTAGCGATGAGCAAATGGCAACCAGAGCATCAGTATGCAGCGCCTTGTTGAAGCGTTTTAGGTCAAAAGATGATTTTTTTTTGCGTCTGGTGACTGTAGATGAGACTTGGGTTCATTATTATGAGCCAGAGAATAAAGCTCAGAGTCGTCAGTGGGTAGGGCCTGTGTCCCTGAGGCCAAAGAAATTCAAGACGCAATCATCTGCTGGGCTGGCAAGGTGATGGCCACAGTATTTTGGGATGCAAAAGGCGTTATTATGTTGGACTTTTTGCCCAAGAGAAGTGCAATAACTGGAGTGTACTATGCAAACTTCTTAGAACAGCTGAGAACTCTATCCGTGAAAAACGACGAGGTAAACTCTCTAAATGTGTTTTGCTGCAACAGGACAACGCGAGAGTCCACACTTGCAAAGTTGCAATGGATGCTGTAGAGCCAAACGGGTATGAATTAATACCACATCCTGCCTATTCGCCTGACCAAGCTCCTAGCGACTTCTTCCTATTCCCAAACTTGAAAAGTATATCTGTGAACTTCATTTCCTGTCTGATGAAGAAGTCATGACGGCAGTTGAGGAGTGGGTCAATGGAAAGAACCCTGACTTTTTCAGTTCTGGGCTGATGGCACTTGAACACCGTTGGTCTAAGTGCATCACACTATAGGGCAATTACATCGAAAAAGAAGAGGTGGATCTCAACTGGAAATAAGTTAGGCTGGTTACTTATTGATTCACCCTCGTAAACTGAAAAAAAATGTGGTGGGCCTAGGTCCGGGCCCAAACTGATCCTAATTGGCACAAAAACAGTTGTATCAATTACTGAAATCAAAACTCAAAAATACCATGTAAATCTGCATCTTCTTTTAATATTTGTTTGATAAGCATGGTCTCGCACTTGGGGGTCAGTGAGAAAAATAATCTTTTTTTTGTGTGTGTGGTTTTCTCAAAAACTGAGTTAAATGTCGAAAGTGTATTTAGTGTGTGGTGGTTGACAAAACACGGTCCACCTACAGACACAGACTCATGGACTTACAGACCTCTTGACAATACACGGACTGCATAACAAAATGCGGACCAATTATTCACGGATCTCTTGACAAACCTCTGACCTACAATTCACGGACGCCAAACCACAGACCTATTATTCACGGACTTGATAAAGCATGGACTGTTATTTAAATTACGGACGCCACTTATGATATATGAAAAAAAAAAAAAAAAAAAGAACTAGGAGTAATATCAAAATCGGACTAACGTGACGTCACGGATCAATTAGCGGTTAAGTTTACCATATTTTGCAATTACCGGTAATACAGACTATTCACGGACCACGGACACGGAATTTTTATTGGTCCGTAAGTCCGTGAATGGTCCGTGTTTTGTCACCTGGCAACATGTGATTGATTTGACTGAGTTCAGGTTTAACGACACGTCAACCCTTGTGGGTCATGTTGTGTCGTCTCTCAGAGAAAGGGAGAAGAGAGATAGGAGACAATAAAGGAGATGAAGGACATGGGAGAAAGGAAAATGAATGAAAGTGAAGAAACAGAAGAAATAAAAGCATTCCCCTCTACCTTTACCTGCTGCAAGGATAGCAGGCCTTGCCCAGCTATAAGCCAATATCAGTAACACAATACCTTTGCCTCACCCCCACCACCCCACCGGGCAACGTGTATATTCCGTGTTTGGAACACCTATCAGAAAATTCATGTTGGATCTTGAAGTCAGGCCTCCTAGCGAAACCTATAAAACCTATAATAACCTATAATTTTGTGTCAAACCTATAAAACCTTTATTTTGTTCATAAAACCAATAAAAAGCCTGTATTTTCATGAAAAAACCTATATTTTTCACTTTTTGAACCTTCTCGCGACTCAACCCTAACTTTTCTTCACAATGCCCTACTATTTTTACTTTTTAGTTCCAAAAAAGTGATGAAAACTGTCAAGAAATTGTATTTTTTTCCTTGCTCGCTTCGCTCGCTTGGACTATGTAAAATTCAGATCAACTTTATCTGAATAATTGTGGTGCAAAAATTCATCAAATATTTTTTCTTCAGTTTTAAATCTCTATGTGAGTTTGGAAGAACCTTTTTTTAACCTATATTTTTTATTGAAAAACCTGTAAATAACCTATATTTTGAGTAAGAAGAACCTATATAAAAACCTATATTTTCAAAGTGGGCCACTAGGAGGCCTGTGAAGTGTTTCTTTCTTTTTGAACAGCGCAAAAGTCCTTATCCAACAATGAGCAAATAAAATGATTGTCTACGGCAGATGGATAATTATTTCTAAAAATGTTGATTGCCACCGACAACGGCTATTTTGTGAACTTTCGGAATCAAAGGGAAGTAATCAACTAGAGATAAACCAAAATCGGACGTAAACGAATTCAGTGTAAACCGCGGTTGGCGGAACACTCCTTGTCGGTGAAGTGAAACGTCGGATTAATATACCCGAATTTACTTTAATACGTCTATTAGATACTCCTGATACCCAGATATTGCATTTAAGTACATAAAAATAGAGTAAAATCAGTAAACTACAACAAATTTTGGTATAACCCCTGCCCCCCCCCCCCCAAATTTCCCTACCCCCGCCCCCCTCTTTCCCCATCCCCCGCCCTCTCTTCCCCTATCCCCGCCCCCTTTACCCCGCCCCTGTTACCCCTGTCCCCCACCCCCTTATCCCTATACCCCCCCCCCTCCCCCCCTCCTGTCCACCCTTTCAGATATAGGACTCTTGTGTCAGATTATGAAAAAGGGAGATTGTGTATTACGGAAACACGAAATATCCAGATTAGACAACTGCACATTCTGATCAGGATTTTCACTGTTTATCAATGCATTTTACAGTAACCAGTGTTTCTTTAGGTTCACAATTAAAGATGCCAATTTGTCTGCCCGGATTCTTAGATCATTGTCGTAATGGTCCTTTACAAATGTTGATGTTCAGTTGATGTTTGGACCACTTTGTTTTTATTGCATGGGTTACAGATGAAACTGTAACACTGTCCAGTGGCCTGAGGCTTCTGGTTCTCAGCTGTATTATGTCAAGTAGATAAATGAAACTAGGAGGTACAGGTCTCTGGAGAAGGTTGTATTTAACCGGTTCACACTTCATGGAAATACTGCTTTTATGGGACTCAGCAGCCTGGTAGCGTTAAAAATCTAGATACAGATACTGGAAATACACAATGATGTTATTAAACTTGTTTTTATATATGTTTGAACAATCCTTTCAAAACAATGTACAAATAAAAATAAAAAATAGAATGTCTTGTTCATATTTTGTAAAACTTTGAGGTGTCTACAAGTAAAATAAGAAACAATGATGGTTGAGTCTTTTCAAATAAAAATGGGCTTTATGAATTATGCGACCACTGTAAACCCAGATTAGTCTGTACGTCCGCTTTATGATCAGAGTCTACACTGCATGCGAAAAGAGATTGCACATTCTATCAGCGAACAAAATGTATGCACATGCTGATCTGGAACTACAATTGTTGCACATATTATTAAATCCTATTTTTATTATTTGGAGAGACTCTTGTTGTTTCTGTGTTGGGTAGTTAGTAAATATGGATAAAATGTCGTTTTCCTTAGATTATTACTGTTACTATCCTAGGTTTCTAGACAGCGAGGCCTGTGCTTAGAGTGTAGACCCAGATCAGATGTCACATAACACATTGTGTAATCAGGGTCTACACAATGTTTAGACAAATCAGTGGGTACTATAATGGCCTAGTAAAAAATATAGGGCAAGTGTGGTTAAGGATCATCTGATATTCCAGGTTGGTTTTTGAAACAATTACCTTTAGGCCAATGTTTGAAAAGGTGTGAACAATTTATTGAATCTGATAGATGGTGGTTAGAGAAGAAAGTGGTTTACAGTATTTAACCTAAGTATTCTGATACACACTTTAACAAACAGCAGTCGCGGCCCCTAATTAGACATTACATTACAGAGCATCTTATTAAGGTCTGCACACTGTTTGCCACTCAATAGCACGTATAAGCTATGTCAACAGGTAGTAACAGGGACTTAATCAAATTTCAGTATGATAGGGATTTAAGTTGTTTAATAATTAGCAATATTATACCCCTAAGTACACATGCAGTAAAATCTGTTAAAGCTCCACGTAGCTCTTTTAAAAACAAAACGTTTTGAACAAGACCAGCATAATAATATTTATTCTTCGGAATTCAAAGGTACAGCTAAATCACTGTTACTATTAGTAATCATTTTAATAAATAAATAAATAATGGTAATAATAATGATAATAATATCATTATTATCACTATGTCTCTTTTTCATTATTATCACTATGTTTAATTTTTTAGAAAACCATTTTATGAGATAAAAAAGAACCAGCATAGGACTTTTCCGAATTATGATATACAGCTTGATTACTATTATAATTATATCTGAAAATAATATCAATAATAATGTTATTATTATCATTTTGTTTTATTGTAATTTCTTAAATATTATAAATAATCAATTGAATAGATTTACTTTATGGAATGAAATATGACCAACATTGTTTTTCTCCGCATTGTAATACGGTTACTAGCATCTAGCATAGTGTTAGTAACTCCTACGTAGGACTTATTATCTGCTACGTAGGAGTTACTATCACCTACGTAGGACATATTATCTCCTACGTAGGAGTTACCAACTCGTACGTAGGACTTATTATCTCCTACGTAGGACTTATTATCTCCTATGTAGGAGTTACTATCTCCTACGTAGGAGTTACTATCTCCTACTTAAGACTTATTATCTCCTACGTAGGAGTTACTAACTCCTACGTAGGACTTATTATCTCCTATGTAGGACTTATTATCTCCTACGTAGGAGCTACTAGTTCATACGTAGGACTTACTATCTCCTACGTAGGACTTATTATTTCCTACGTTAGAGTTACTAACTCCTACGTAGGACTAAACTCTCCTACGTAGGAGTTATTATCTCCTACATAGGACTTAAATATTTTTTTCACCTGGCACTAGGACGCTTCCATAGGTAGCTGCTCGTTATGCACTCAAAATCCTTATGCATGCTTCCGGCCATGACTTACGAGACATACAAATGTCAACAAACGGATACAGTCTCCTGATTCATTGATTTTTAGTAAATTTCATAGACATATTTTGAATCAAAGCGCTGTAGACGCTGGTGGCCTGGGCATCAGAAGGCCCAGGGGCTTCAAAGCTCACCAGATTTGAAAACATAAAACTGCATGTTCATGTTGTCCTACAAAGGTTTGTAAAGACAAGATACCCAGTTAAATTTGCATCCATATTGAAACAAGATAATAGATTGAATATTTGCAGGCAGTGACAAATGACTAGAGATCCATTTGAAAGCCTGTAAAATACATGTATACAAAAGAAAAAACAACAACAACTAAAAAAGTGTTCATAGTACATGGATGTCCCTGCTTTGGGGTCTATAAAACTGTGCAAACCTTGCCAAATTAGGCTACGTCAATGCGGGAGCATTGGTATACATTAGACACATTTCTAGTTAACAAAGAATCCAAAAATAATGAGAAATACTCAGGGGGAGGGGGGGGGCGGGGGGGCCGGGGGGTGGGGGTTGAGTAACTTCCTATATATGGCATAGTATGGATGTGTGTGCCGAATAGCCCCCTTTTTCAGCACTGCCAGGTATATGATTGGCCCCCTTTTTTCAACAAAAAGTATATGAATGTCCGATTTTTCTGGATTCCTAAGTGAAAGGCCCCATTTTTCTGACATCCTGGTATAATCATATATTTTTCACAGAGATTTTTCGAGGCTGCTTATCCTCTTGGTATTACATGAATTGTATGTGATATTTGTGTAACAACCAGCAAAAAATGGGTACTGTACTACAAAAAATCAAAGAGCAGTATATAAATAGGTCAGCATTTTGGATGATCAAGTATATGAATGCCAGGTATATGAATGGAGTAGGCTTTGAAATACTGGCTCGCTCACCCATACCAAAATTACCCCTGTTACCCCTCCACCCCCTGCCCCCCCCCCCCCCCCCACCCCCGAGTCGAAATATAAAGTCCTTTGCTTGCAAGGTCAGTAAATCTTAAACCATGAGATTAAGAAACTCAATTATGTGTTCTCTGGTAAGCGATTTTTCAGCAAAGAATCCAAAAATAAGAAGAAATATAAGTCCCTTAAATTTGCATGCAAGTCCTAAAACTCTACAACCATAAGACTACCCTTCCCTCAGAATGACGGGTTAAAATTTGGTTTACATGTAATTATATGTAAAACAGCATGGCATTACAAGTAGATTTACTACTTCTACGCGTAAAACCAATTAATGACATGTAAAGCCATGATAATCCTTTACAGGCATGGCAAAATGCATAAAACTTTACATGTATTTACGTTAAATGTCCTAAAATTTCGAACAAATTAAATAATATCAGTTCTTGCTGTTTGAAATTTTAGAAATTATGATTTGCTAAAAAAATTACTGTTCGAAATTTTAGGACAGATTCACTTACAGCCAAAATTGACCTGGCTATCGGATGTTTCCGGACACCCGAAACGACAAAAAAGGACCTACATGACCAAAGTGTTTTCTTAATTGCTATGTGTGATTGGTAAACTGAATGTGAAATTGTATGAACAAATAAATAAATACCACACTGATGTTTGTTTTGAATTGCATCCGATTAATTCCATGTCGAATAATGTTTCTCATAACAAAACAATTAATTATCCGGTACACTAATTAATCGCCAGATACGTTTGTTCAGCACTCCGGGAATGTGCCACTTTCTTAAACTAGGCTGGCTTAGTCCACTGTCATCTTACGTAACAACCCTCTTCACTTTAACACACTGAGACACACAAGCTGACCAAAAAATACTTCAAAAGGTTACCGCACGTTTGTTCTTGTTTGAGCCACTACAGAAACACAAAAGTCCCTTTCCTCAAAGGTGAAGTGTACAGAGCTTAAATGTGAAAAGCACAGACAGATTACAATTTCGCCGTTTTGAAGCGCAGTATTCACACTGCTTGCTGACATCTGAGGCTGACAATGCATTCTGTTGGCGATATGCGTAAACCCAGATCAGACTGCCCCGATACATAGACTGCGCAGATGCGCATGTTGATCCTGTCTATGCTGGTCTCAAATGTCATCAGGTCATTTCTCTTGGAAAGGCCTCATACATAAACGACCAGTGCGGACAACCAGATCTGAATGCAGCCTGTAAAGATCAAAGATTTTAGCTCTACACCAAACTGAACTAGGTATGCCAAACATGTGAACTGCCATTATCGTTTTTAACAATATTTCTTTCGTTAAGAAAAAAAAAAAAAAAGCTGTATTGTCGTTTAGAATTCGGTAACGAAACTTATTGCAAGAATCATCTGTCATCAATATTAATCCTTTCAGGCGAAAATGTCCCTTTGTGTATGTGTAAGTCAGATCAGAATGCGGGACGCAGTCTAGTGCAGGATTATGTCCACTCAATTCGCTGAATAGTTCATTGGTATAAAACACTGTAATACACGAGTTGCAGTCTCCAGCAAGTGCACAGACTGATCACATTTATAACAAATGATAAGTTTCGTTTTGGCTTGTTGGGACCTATCATCTCTGTTGGGACCATTACCTGTTTAAATAGGATGCACTGAGCATATCATGACAATCATGCGATCAGACAGGAAATATTTTGCTGGAGGCTAACGTTAATCCCCACGACGGAAACGTTTTCGGCATGCTTAATGAAAATTTTGGCACGCCAAACTTAAATATTAGCGGCAGATATTATCGAAGGACACAGTGTACGGACGAGCAGGAACGACCCAGATCAGAATGCGCTGATGCACATGCTTCTTTACAATTTCGCGTATAGTGCTTTCTTACTATTGCATGCGCGTCACGCTTTGCAGAAATGATCAGATCAACTTTGGAATTCTGGTTTAGTGGTCACACGACTTACCGAAATACCAGAATACTACCGGAATACCCGTGAAAAATACAGGAATTCCTGTGAAGACACCAATACTGGCTTTAATTAAGAAACGAATATACTCGGAGGACGATCTTGAAAAGCCCCCAAATGAGTTCCATTCCCTTGTTCTCTGCGGCGTCGGATCTGGATCTACGCTGTTTGCATAGGCCTATCTGTTCCAATATTTAGGTTTTTTAAATTTTTTAATACAGTTTAAAACAGTTTTGTATGCATTTCTGACTGAGAAAAGGCCCTATAAAATAAGTTTGTTTTTCTCCCGAAAAGGTTTCCTGCACATACCGCTACGAGCACGTGGTTTCTTAATGCGTGGCAAAGGAAATGTTCTCAGGAAATGTTGCTTTGTGACTGTTCAGTTTCTGGGTATTTTAATAATTATGATGTTCTCAGTATATATATAATGTAAAAGAATTACAGTAATTATATTTATTTTGCGGAGTAAGGTCCTCATGCACTCTTTAGGTTTTACTGTTTAAAGGCAGCTAATTGCATATGCCTTGATGATGAATTTTACGAGTCGGACCCAGCATTTTTTTATGAATCGGGGGCGGATCCAGGATGATTTCTGAAGGGATTCGATTTGATCGAATTTCCGTACTTATTCTACGTATCTGGACAGACAGGCCTGAGCAAACAGTGTAGACCCAGATCAGACACCGCAGAACGCATGTAAAACCGTCACTAAAACGGTGATGTATTTAACCAAAGATTTGGAATCTCTCCAAGAACTGGAGTTTACATGCCTGTTTGTTACCACAAACGCCGAAATCCTTCTGCCCTTGCATCGGAAGATGATCATAGTCTTCACTGGTCACACGTCTTATTGTCCTAAAAGTGTTTTCCGAATTTCCATGTTCCCTGTACCCCCTAACTAGTTTCATTCCCTCTTTCTCTGTGGCGTCTGATCTAAGTCTACAGTTTGCATAGGCCTATCTGTGTCAATACTAAGGTTCTATTTTAAAACCTATCAATTTCATATGCATTTCTGACGAAAAAATGCTCTGTAATTTAACGAACATAAGTGTATGTTTTCCCTCTTAGGGGTTTCCGCCACGATTTCTCGTGACGTTACCGTTACGAGCACGCGGTTTCTACATGCGGAACAAGGGAATGACCACATTTTCTGTATTTTCACATATATTAAAAATATTTATCATGTCTGCCACAAGGTAACAACAGTTCTAGATTGCCTGTGCATAATTTAACCCTTATCACGCGGATGTGACTGTCACGTGGAAATAGCTAACATTGTGACGGGAGTCTCTCTTTTTTTTTCTTGTGAATTTTCAGTCAGTATCTCCTGGGTTCATACGTGTCTTAGTGGACTTAGAAAAAAATAACCTGGCAGAATCTGGCATTTATTTAACTTATTCAAAAAAACAGTCTGTAAAAGAAGCCAGCTCTGGACTTTCAACACGTAAAAATGCGTAAAAATAAGAACTTTGGAGTTTTTGGTTGCGGTTTACCGCCGCCAAATTTACTATACGGAATTTCTGCAATCCTTTTTCTCAAAAGTGCAAACCTAATAACTTCCTAAAAAGTAGTTCCATACTGACGCTGATGTCGCTTAATTCTGCATTCAAACATGTAAGCCTTCTACACTCTGATAATTATAAAGAGAGACCGAATATACAAAACAAAGAAAACTTCAAACTTTTGAAGAAATAATACTTTAATGATGTTGAGCGCAATCTCGGCGGACAAATATGAACAGAATAAACAAGCAAATTCCATGGGGAATTTATGTCCCCCGCCTTATTTTTATTTGAGTTGTTAAAAATGGTAAAGTTAACCAGAAGACCTTTGGTCCTGTATCAATTACCTAAGTATTGAAGCAGGAAACCAGTGATAAAAAATAATTTCAAGATTCTGAAAAAAACACATACATATCTTCAGACCATCCTTAAAGCACCTGTAAAGTTTCAAAGGATCGGCTTAAAACTGTGGTAGGAGTTACGGGGTCAAGGTACCTACATGTACTCCCTATACACTTCTGTAGTATTAGAACTCAAAAAATGTCTAAGTTAAAAATGCAGAAAAAGTGGTAAAAAATTATTTCAGGATTCTGAAAAAACCACATGCATATCTTCAGGCCATCCTAAAAGCCCTTGTAAAGTTTCAAAAGGATCGGACAAAAACTGTGGGAGGAGTTAAGAGGACAAAGTACCTGCACCCTATACATTTCTGTAATATTAGAACTAAAAAAATGTCTAAGTTAAAAATGCGGAAAAAGTAATAAAAAAATATTTCAGGATTCTGAAAAATCCACCTGCATATTTTCAGGCCATCCTAAAAGCCCACGTAAAGTTTCAAAAGGATCGGTCAAAAACTGTGGTAGGAGTTAAGGGGACAAGGTACCTACTCCCTATAGACTTCTGTAATATTAGAACTCAAAAAAATGTCTAAGTTCAAAACGTGTAAAAAGTGATAAAAAAAATAATTTCAGGATTCTGAAAAAACAACATGCATATCTTCAGACCATCCTTAAAGCATCTGTAAAGTTTCCAAAGGATCGACCAAAAACTGTGGGAGGAGTTAAGGGGACAAGGTACCTGCTCCCTATATACTTCTGTAGTATTAGAACTCAAAAAAATGTCTGTTAAAAATGCGGAAAAAGTGATAAAAAATTATTTCAGGATTCTGAAAAAACCACTTGCATATCTTCAGGCCATCCTTAAGCCCATGTAAAGTTTGAAAAGGATCGGTCAAAAACTGTGGGAGGAGTAAGGGGACAAGGTACCTACTCCCTATATGCTTCTGTAATATTAGGACTCAAAAAATGTCTATGTTCAAAATAAATAAAAAGTAATAAAAAATAATTTCAGGATTCTGAAAAAACCACATGCACATCTTCAGACCATCCTTAAAACACCTGTAAATTTTCAAAAGAATCGGCCAAAAACTGTGGGAGGAGTTAAGGGGACAAGGTACCTGCTCCCTATACACTTCTGTAGTATTAGAACTCAAAAAATGTCTAAATTAAAAATGCGGAAAAAGTAATAAAAAATTATTTCAGGATTCTGAAAAAACCACATGCATATCTTCAGGCCATCCTTAAAGCCCATGTAAAGTTTCAAAAGGATCGGACAAAAACTGTGGGATGAGTTAAGGGGCCAAGGTACCTACTCCCTATAGACTTCTGTAATATTAGAACTAAAAAAATATCTAAGTTAAAAATGCGGAAAAAGCAATAAAAAATTATTTCAGGATTCTGAAAAAACCACATGCACAGCTTCAGACCATCCTTAAAACACCTTTAAAGTTTCAAAAGGATCGGACAAAAACTGTGGGAGGAGTTAAGGGGACAAAGTACCTACTAAAAACTCGGAACCACGCACCACGCGCCACGCACCACGCCCCACGGAAAACCAAAAACAGTGTCCCTCCACTTTTCTTCGAAAAGGCGGGGGACAACAAACGGTGGAATTTGATTCAGCCTCCAGAACCTTTTGAAGCAGAGAATTTGAAAATTGATGCAAAAGATTCTCCGAAAGTCTCCGAAAGCGTATCAAAGAACGGTATAAATATGTGATAAAGCATCAGCATTTTTTTTGTTTTTTTTTGTTTTTTTGGCTATTCACCTTAAACAGTTTCGGCCGAAATAACTTCGCATGAATATTTTGAAAAAGTAAAGTACAGTGCGGTTACTTGTGTATTTAGCAACACGTTTTTCCTAAACGTTCGCTTTAATATATGTTTTTATGAAAATTATTTATAAATATTTTTTGACAAAAAAAAAATAAAATAAAATAAAATAAATAAATAAATGAAAATAACGTTTTATTTACATTTTTGTGGTATTACTATCCTGCGGCCACCAGGCACTACTGTGCCTGTTACTTAGTGCCTTCCGGATATACCGGATACTAAGAAAACTGTGAATCAAGTCCGACCCAATCACCGTGATCTCTGCCATAGTAATAATTTTCTTCGATAGCAATTATATTTTCTCGAAGATTTTTTTTTGTAGTTCATGTATAGGCTCGCTAAAAATAATGTCCGAAAAGCAGAAACGTTTAAAGATCTCCAGCAAAATTCCTGAAGCAGTAAAATGCATTTCAGGTAGGCCAACGGTTACTGTATCGTCAGTGAGATACCTATTACCGAGGTTCACTAATTATCGGATATTCCGGAACCACGGCCCCCGCCCATTGGGGCCCACGAAGTAGATGGGCTGCCTGTAGCCTCCAAGACAGACCTGCTTAAGCAGGGCCTGAGTTCATCATGTGATCAGGTTGGGTAAAAGTCGCACAAATCTGGAGGCAATATCGTTAATGACTGAAATATTGTTGACCCACATTCTGATTCTCAGTTATCAGGAAAAATTTATGAGCTTTAAAAGTACAAAACAAAATTTGGGACCCTCAAAATCTAATTGATACTGCCCATGAAGAACAGGGAAATGGCATTTTATATGAAATGTTTGGAGAGTTGTTATCGTTATATATACCCGATGATTTTTTGTATTTGTAAGGGGATTTTATTTTATCACTCATCTTTTGCTAAATTTATATGACAAGTTATTGTAACTGTCTGTAAATCTGTGAAAGTTCTTTGAGTTTAAGAAACTTCAGTGAATCCATAAAAACTCCATGAATCCATGAAATTTCTGTGGTCAAGGTTTGTCAGTCATTTAAATTTAGTATCAGTGATATGATAAGTTCCATGGAAGCTCCGTAGTGTATCCAAGAGACGGATATGCATGAAAAGTATTAAGTTCAAGGCCGGGAAAAAGAAGCAAAATCAGTCGCTAGAAAAGACATTCAGTAGTAGTAATTACAGAGAATTTGAAAGGAAATAGATCCATTAGAATAAATTGATAACATTTACTCAGTTGGTACATGCAGTTTTCATTTTAGTCAACATTCAAAACATTCAACAGTTCTTGAATGTTTCAACTGGCACGCTTTCAGTTTGATATCTTGGCACTCTGGATGGAACCAATGCTGACATTTTGTGCACTGGAACATCAGATTGTAGTGGGATCTTGCGGGCCTGTATATAAAGACTTTTTTTTTTTTTTCTCAAATCTGGTTTGCTTGGAAATTCAGTGAAAGCACTGCTGTTAATATCAGGATTCCCACTGCATTTTGAAACTGGGGGTAAATCTGCTCTGTTCTCTTATTTTTGTACGCCCATTGTAAAGCAGTATACTACTCTTTTCAAATTTAGGGGTATAAGACAAATTTTGAGGGGTAAAAAACCCTCTGCAGAGGGTAAATGGGAATGTTGAATACAATTTGGAAGATGCAACAGTGCCAATGTTTTCGTGTTTTGTTAACTCCATGTACAAGGCTCGGGACCATTTGGGTGACTATAGTCCAATACTACGGATATTTCAGTACTTTTTTCGGAACTTTCCTTTATTCCATGAATCCATGACAGTTCCATTTTTTGTCAACATCTAGGCCCCAACACTGCACACACATATGCATACAAAATATTTATAATATAAACTGATACTAAAATTTCATCATTTCTCACCGCTGTGGTTCAAGTCTCGCTCGGGTCACATGTGGGAAAGCCGTGTTCTACTTTCGGATGGTCAGGTGGTTTTCCCCGGGTACTCCGGTTTTTGCCCACCTTTGATGAATGATCGGCTCGATATAAGGGAAATATTCTTGAAAGGGACATAAAACCCAAATCAAAAAGAAAAAAAAAAAATCATCAAAACACACACACACACACATTTATTCAGGCATAAAAAAATCCTGGTGTGGTGATTGGAGGTACAGCCATCTGGTTGGCTCAGTTGGGTAGAGCACTTGCAAGCTAGAGGTCACAGGTTTCAGTCCTGCATCCAACACACTTTCCCTCCTTAGTTTCCTTTAATGGTGCCCAATGTGAATAACCCACTGCAGCCGACGTTGGATTTATGGGGCACCGGGGTCAGGCATAGGGTTGGGTAGCCCATACATGGTTGATGGTTTTCCCTGTGTAATCTGGGTTCCTCTATCACACATTCACGAAACACCAATATCTGTGTCTTATATAGAACAAGTGCATAAGATTGCTGAGCTTTCTGTGCAATCGAAGTAAAAATAAATAATGTGTTAACTTTAAAATGGATAACTTATAAGTGATTATGCCTAAATTTGTAATATTTTGTCCAGATATATCAGTATAAGTGACCCTGTTGACTTGTTTGAGCTATATTAAGTGTACATTTTTAAGAGTAAGCCTATATTTTGATTTTTATTTGTTCATATTTATACAGAGTTTAACTCCCAAGTTTGAAATGAACACAAGATATCCTCAAAATGATTGTTTGTCTTGTGGAAATATACCAGAATATGCATAATGCAATACAGCTGTATTTTGTCATCAGATTTTAGCACATTTATTAAGATACACTTGTTGTAACTTTTTAAAGCAAACAGGTATTTTGTTCTTATTTCTTGCCAGTTATATAAGAGTTACATTATTAAATGAATTAGTACCAAGATTCAAGAAGGGCAGTTGTCAGTTTCTGGCAAAAGAATGTGCACAATACTGGTTAACCACTCAGAGGACTAAGCCTGCCCAGTAAACGTGTGGTTAGGTAAACTGACCGAGCTCGACATGACCCCATAGGGTTGACTGGGCCGTAAAACCTCAACACAAACAAACCAAGAATCCTCAGATAAATAGATTATCTGGTGAATATTCCCCATAATTTAAGCTTTTCAAGAAATGAATACATTAATTTACGACACATGCTTAAGTTATCCGATGTGTGTGTGTGTGTGTGTGTGTGTGTGTGTGTAAATAGCCCCAGTATTTTGTTTCTATTTCTTTCCAGGCAAAACAGTAGTGAATGCAAGGAATATGGATAGATTAGTTGTCTCATAAAAATTAGTCAGAAAATATTCTGATTTAAGAAATGGTTATTTTTTTTACTGATTTCGTAAGTAGACTTACAAAATCCCTGACATAACACTTCTACCTACATGTCTTTCGTTCAGGCCTATGGGCATGGTGGGCCAAGCTTGCTTACCAAGTAAGGCTTACTGTCCATGGATGCCTGATTATACCCTTTATTCTGGGGTCCATGTCTGTTGGTCTGAACATTCTGATTCATCATTGTTTTACAGATTTATGAGTTTGGAATAAGGTTTGTGTAATTTGAGTGTATCATGACCACAACTACTTAAATAATATGGTTTTGAATTAGGCCCAGTTTCTCTTGCTGGTCAGATAATTTGTACCTTTTGAAATGGATAAAAAAAAAAAATCTTAAAATGTATTAACATCAAGAGAATCAGACTAGAAATGTCTACATTTCAGAGCTCCAGATTAAAGGAGTGCTTAGGTACATATTCTCTTATTTCCCCTAGTAAACATATGTTGTGGGTACTAACTAGGACTTCTAGAAACGTCTTGGTAGCATGCTTTCATTGAGTTCCCAGAACATACCTTTTGAAAGAATTGAGAAGGTGTGGCACATACAAGAACTACAACTCTAGGTCCCACAGTTATTTAGTCATCTGCCCTGACAGTATTCAGTAAACGAAACCTTGTGCATTTGATAACTCCAACACCCTTTCAGATATATTGATTGAACTCAGTAGGATTGTACATGAGGTTGAGAAGATGTGTTGCATAAACTACAACTCCAGGTGCTGTGGTTTAGAATTATCTCCCCTAATAGAAACTTTTTGATCTTGGTAACTCCAACATCTTTTCAGATACATTGATGATACTTGGTAGGATTTTACATAAGGTTGAGAAAGCATGTCACACAAAAATAATCACAACTCTAGATGCCACAGTTTTTAGTTATCTCCCCTGACAGTATTTGGTAATGGAAACCTTATGATTGCCATAACTTCAACACCATTTCAGATATATCGATGATATTAAGGAGAATTGTACAAGACATTGAGAAGACGTGTCTTGTACAAGATCTACAACTCTAGGTACTGTAATTTTTTAGGTATCTCCCCTATCAGTATTTGGTAATAGAGACCTTGTAAGTCCAACACCCGTTGAAATATATTGATAGTACTTGATAGTAATGAACAGGAGGTAAGAAGGTTAGTCGTACACAAAAACTGTAACTTAGAATACTGCAGTTTTTGAGTTCACTCCCCTGACAGTATTTGTCAGTGGAAACCTTGTGATTGTCATAACTTAAGCGCCATGGAAGATACATTGATGATACTTGGTAGAATTGTACATGAGGTTAAAAAGGTGTGTTGCATGTAAGGACCACAACTCTGGAAGTTTTTTTTTGTTATCTCCCCTGACAGTATTTGGTAATAGAAACTTGTTTGCTGCATAGCTTCATCAGTTAAAATTGGATCTTCCTTAAACTTGCAGAAGTTGAGGACATGGATATTTTGGAGTTACAGTCAAACCTGTGTTAGTGGTCACCTCTATTAAGCAGCCAACCTGTATTAAGCAGCCAGAGGAAAGTTGCCCCAAAATTTGTAGACTTATATATTTGAACTGTATTAAGC
Organism: Anodontia alba; assembly: GCA_964016985.1. Lineage (NCBI taxonomy): Eukaryota > Metazoa > Mollusca > Bivalvia > Lucinida > Lucinidae > Anodontia > Anodontia alba. The sequence goes on from OZ024832.1 coordinate 66,773,550, forward strand.
AGCCACCTGCCTTCAGCAGCCACATTTTAAGCTTCCCATGGGTGGCTGCTTAAGACAGGTTTGACTGTATATCCTCCAGAGATTAATAAATATTGTAGACACTGAGTGACCTTTTAGGCACAAGTGAGCGTTAATGACCACCATGGTCCTCTTGTTTATATATGAAGAGTGCAGAGAGCTGAGACAAACAAAAATCACAGTTGACTTTGAAGCTTGATTTTGGATTTTGTGTAACCGCATTTTAACCACAAATATTTTTCATAGATTAAAGCAGACACATCCTCTTATTTCACTTTTGGTTGTATATACGCTAAAAAGAAAGACATGTAACTAGTGAGTCCAATGGTGAAAACTTTACTGAAATATTCCAAATACTTACTACATCATTGGTTCTTGTGAAAAATATCAAAAAATGATTTAAAAACTTTAATTTGAAAATATTCCAAATACATGTACTTACAACAGTGGTTCCTATGAAATTTTTTTAAAAAATGTTTTAAAAAAATTTAATTTGGAAATATTCAAAGAATGTATACAGAGAGAAAAGGTCTCTTCCCTATTTGTATGTTAGGGTGCAGTGCTTATACATTTTCATATTTAGTTTGATACAGGTTAATTTTGAGAAATCAAATTTATGTCAAACTAAAATTTAAATTCGATTGTCTGAAATTATTTCACTGAAAGTTTTGTGTACCGGTATTTTGTAATGATCTTTGGAATGTAATTATCAAAAATAAATTTGTTCTTGGTAAATTTTTTTCCAACATAGTAACCTGTATCTGGCATTTTTCATATTTAAAAAAAATGTTTTTGGACTTTAATTATATTAGTTTTCATAATTAAAAAAAAAAATTCTAGCTTGAAATTTTAAGTCTTAATATCAATAGTAATAGAATACTTACTTTTTTTTTTTAATCAAAATTAGCAGTCTGGAATAAAAAGATGAGAATTTAAAATCTAAAAGAATCAATGACATCATAGGGTAGTGTATTGTGGGATAGCTTTTTTACAAAGTATAAATAGCAGTACCAGTTACTAAGACTTTGAATGCATGTAACCTTTGAACATTTAGGAATTTCCAAATGGGGTTTTCAACATAATTTTCATTTTACCAATATCTTTACCGTAATTTGAAATATTCTGAAATTAGGGGATGCATCTGGAGATCTTTAAGCTCACTACTGTTTTTATTATACCCGTTTTTCAAACAGGGGGTATTAGGTTACGGGGTCTGAAGCCATAAACTTTTTTGTTTCCAGCTAACTCCTCCTACAGTTTACATCCCATCAGGCTGAATCTTGGTTTATAAATAGACCATGATGTGGAGCAGCACATAATGTTTCGGGGTTACAGTCCACCAAATACTAACAGGGTTATGCCCCTTTGAAAATTCCTGTAAGCTTTTTGTTTCCAGCTAACTCCTCCTACAGTTTACATCCAATCAAGCTGAAACTTGATTTATACTTAGACCATAATGTGGAACAGTGCATATTATTTCAAGGTTACAGTCCACCTAATATTAGCAGAGATATGTCCCTTTGAAAATTTCAGTAAACTTTTCGTTTCTGACTAAATCCTCCTACAGTTTACATCGGATCAAGCTGAAACTTGATTTACAGTTAGACCATGATGTGGAGATGTGCATATTTGTTCGTGGTTACAGTCCATCAAATATTAGCAGAATAATGACCCTTTGAAAATTTCGGTAATTTTTTTCATTTCTTGCTAGCTTCTCCTACAGTTTACATCCAATCAAGCTGAAGTTTGATTTATAGGTAGACCATGATGTGATGCAGCGCATGTTGTTTTGAGGCCACACTCCACCAAATATTAACAGAGTTATGTCCCTTGGAATATTTCGGTAAACTTTTTGTTTCTGGCCAACTCCTACAGTTTACATCGGATCAAGCTGAAACTTGATTTATAGTTAGACCATGATATCAAGCAGCTTATATTTATTCGAGGTTACAGTCCACCAAATATCAACAGAGTTATGCTCCTTTGAAATTTTCAGTAAATTTTTCACTTTCTCCGCTAACTCCTCCTACAGTTTACATTTGATTGCGCTTAAACTTGATTTATAGTAAGGACATGATGTGGAGCAGTGCAAATTATTTCAAGGTTACAGTCCACCAAATATTGGCAGTTATGCCCCTTTGAAAATTTCTATAAGTTTTTTGTTTCCGGTTTATTCCTACAACAGTTTACATTGGATCAAGCTGAAACTTGATTTATAGTTACACCATGAAGTGGAGCAGGGCATATTAGTTTGAGGTTACAGTCCACCATATATTAGCAGAGCTATGCCCCTTTGAAAATTCTGTAATGTTTTCATTTCTGGCTAACTCCTATAGTTTACACCCGATCAAACTGAAACTTTGTAAATACTTACACTGAGCTTAAACTCGATTTATAATAAGAACATACTGTGGAGCAGCACATATTATTTTGAGGTTACAGAACATCAAATATTACCAGAGTTATGCCCCATTAAAAATTTCCATAAACTTTGCATTTCTGGCTAACTCCTTATATAGTTTACATCCAATCATGCTGAAAAGCAAATTATTGTTAGACCGTGGTGTGGAGCAGCGCATATTATTAGGAAGTTACAGTACACCAAATATTAGCAGAGTTATGCCCCTTTAAACTTTTTTTAATCTTTTGTTCCCGGCTAATTCCTCATATATATAGTTTACATCCAATCAAGCTGAAACTTGATTTGTAGTTTGACCATGATGTGGAGCAGCACATATTATTTCAAAATTACAGTCCAACAAATAGTAGCAGCATTATGTCCCTTTGAAATGTTTGGTAATTTTTTGGTTTCCAGCTAACTCCACTTACAATTTACACAGGTCTGGAGCACAGAACTGCACAGTAGTCCATATATGTGCTACATCTTATTACTTGCCAAGGGCGTATGATGCCTCCGCTTGTAGAGCTCTTGTTTGTTTCTAGACACAATATATAAAATAGAATGGACATAATATGACTCCTCAAATGGATGGAATAACAGACGGTAAACGGTAAAAGGCCAGAACTATGTACATTTAAGCACTCTAGATGATTATCCAGATTATCTTTTTAATTATAATTTCTATACAAAACATATGTTGTTGGTACTTATTTGAAGGTTATTGATAGGGTAATTGTAATGAATACCCACAACTTACAATCCTTTCAGTCCTTGAAGAAATAAGAAACATGTAAATATTTCATATTTGAAAAATAAAAACAAAAAAAAACAAAAAAACAAAAAAAAAAACAGTGTGTTATCTGAATATAAATAATGTTACTGTACACAGTACAGAGAAATTAAATAAAAAGTTAAAAGGGGTTCAGAACCACAGTGATGTGGATCAAATATTCATGATACTGAAACTAGTTACTCTGAATTGTGCAGAATGCACACATGGTGTAGCGAAAATGGCATTGCTTTAGTTACATATCAAGAAATATTAAACAAAATGAAAGTACAGATGATATGTATTCTAGAGGCTTACAGAAATTAAGGAAACCGCCACCATCAGCACTCTCAGTGCTTTGATTGTGTACAAGATACTGTTGTCTGATTGGTCAGTTTTAAACTTTAGTATATTCAGTCTCAAAGCATGAAGTCACATGGAGCACTGGAGTTATAAAATGCTGTTCTTTTCAAAACATTTTGCTATAAAATATTTGAACACAAGAGGATAGCTTATAGAAAAAATGTGAGTTATTTTAATACTTTCTCAGTATTCCATTTTGATGCATTATAAACTGGACCAAAAGGCAGCTGAGCTCTTGTGGTAGTTTCTTACACAGATACTTGGGGTCAGTAGGGCAGTGCAGGCCCAAAAAAATATCTTGTATATATTTTTTCTCTAGTTATTCTAGTATTTGAGTACAACAGAAACACTGCTGATAAAATATAATCATATTCTGTGACTTCTGAAAAGGTTCTAAAAAACATCACATTTTTCTCAAATGGTAATATATGGACCATATATTACCATTTGAGAGAAATGTGATGTTTTTTAGAACCTTTTCAGAAGTCACAGAACATATATTACCATTTGAGAGAAATGTGATGTTTTTTAGAACCTTTTCAGAAGTCACAGAATATGATTTTATTTTATCAGCAGTGTTTCTGTTGTACTAAAATACAAAAATAACTAGAGAAAAAATATGTACAAGATATTTTTTTGGGCCTGCACTGCCCTACTGACCCCAAGTATCTGTGGTTTTTTATGTACATGTAGTGGGTGGGGTAGATCTTCTCTTTTGAATTTCGTTCAAAATTATTCTACTCCTTGGTGTTTGATATATTATGTCATTTTTTCAGTTGAAAATATTAACATTTTAAATACTGCTTATTAACTGCTTGAAAAAAAAAAAAAAAATATTTATCCCAGGTCTATGGCTTTTAGTAAACTTATTTTAATTAACTCTTAAAAACTGGACACCAAAAATGTAAAAAAAAATAGGACTGAGCAAATAATGTAGATCTGGATGAGGGCACTCTGTTGTGCACACGTTTTTTTTTTCAAAGATTTGACTAGTCTTTAACCTGACATGATTCAGTTTTGAACTTGACCTTGTTATTGTCAAAACAAACTTTATCACAAAGTTTCATGACGATCCACTGAAAAAATGAAGCCTCTGTGGTGTACAAAAAGTTTTTCAGTGATTTGACCCAGTGACCTAGTCTTTGAACCAGCATTATGTGTATCAGACCTTGTCCTAGATATTATTCGTAGAAACATTTGAACTAAGTTTAAAAAATATTCAATGGAAAATGAAGCCTATAATGTGTGCACAAGGTTTTTCTTAGATTACACCTACTGACCTAGTTTTTTACCGGAAGAGGCCCATATTTGAACTTGGCCTTAACACTGTCAAAACAAACATTCTGACAAGCTTTTGTGAACATTCTTGAAAAATGAAGCCCCTATTGTGTACCCAAGGTTATTTCAATTATTTGATCTAGTAACCTAGTTTTCAAACCCACATGACCCATATTTTAACTTAACATATATAGTCTTCAAGCAAACATTCAAACAAAGTTTCATAAAGATTCAATGGAAAATGAAACCTCTATTATGTACACAATATTTTTCTAAGATTTGACCTTGTGACCTAGTTTCCAACCTGACATAACAAGATTCAAACTTGGCCTAGATATTTCATGCAGATAAACATTCTGAGAAAGTTGCATTTAGATTGGATCTAAACTGTGCCCTCTAGAGTGTATATACAAGCAATAGTTGACAGACAGATGGACAGACTGATGGATGGATGTCCCAACATACAAGGAACATCATGGTATATCCCAAAAGCACACCATAAGCACTTCTTGCTCAGATGACCTAAAAGTATCACAACTACATCTGATATTACTATGAATTTCCCATTTACATGTAGAGTTTTATTACATGTAGAATTTTAAGTGTAGAATTTTATGGGTAAAATTTTACGTGTAGTATTTTACGCATAAAATGTTTTCATGGAGAAATAAGAAAAATATTTACCTGACACCCACTTGATCTTATCTAGATCTATGTTTATATACTGACCCTCCCTCCTGCCTCCCGCCCCCATTTTCTTTTTTTTGGTCAGTATCTTATTTGGACACAACACTGTCATTTAGCAGCAATGAATTGCAATGCCCTTGGGAAGAATATTAGATTAAATACGGTAGATTGTCTTTATCATTTCTGATGCCAATTTTGAACTGAACTTTATATTTTCAGGTGCCATTTGAAATTTTTTGAAGGTTGCAGGACCAAGGAGGGTCTCAGTAGCAGTTTATGTTACTCAAGCAGAAGTAATCCAAGTGATTTGGTAAGTTTTTTTTGTCATTATACATAGCTCTTGATAAGATGTTTTTTTCAATCCAAAAGTATTGATTTTTTTTCTTATTTCTCCACATGTCTTTAAGGGTTAATTGAACTGTTGCACAGTGCCTTATATAAAAGTAGTAAAGGCCCTTACCCACCTGTGAATTTGCATACTATATTCAACCTAATTACTGCACTGTGCAGTTTTTCAAAATTGCTGGGAAAACCTTTGGTGAAATATGGACCAACCTATACTAGGGGTACACTTTGACACTTAGCACTCAGGGTAAAATTTTCAGCAGATGACATATTGAAATATTTTTAACTTATTTGTCCCAGGAAACAGGATTTGATATTTTATGCAAATGTTCTCCATTGGAGACCATTTGCATGAAATGTCAAATCCTGTGTTTTGGGAAAAAAATAAGAAAAATATCACCAACTCGATCTGCTTAATTAGCTGAGAGATAGAAAAGGTTAAAAACAAAAACAGATGGTCTTGGGAGACAATTTTGCATGAAACATCAAATCCAGTTTTCTTAAAAAAATATTTTTAAATATCTGCTGAGTTTTGACCCAGCATGCAAATCATTATTTAATCCTTGACTGATGTGAAACAGTGGTCTTATTTCTCCATATAAACATATATATTGTGGGCACAGAGAAGTACCTCATGGCTGTACTTAAAAAAAATAACCATCAGGAAAATAAAAAAAACAACAAAAAAAAACAGCCATCAGAAAAGTATAGCCCTCAGAAAAGATGGCAAATCCCGCAACAGAATCGCCAAAACGATGGCAAATCCCGCAACAGAATCGCCGAAAAGATGGCAAATCCTGCAACGGAATCGCCACTCCTAAATTTGGTGTATATTTCAATAGGATATATCATAGAAATATTGAAACAGTCTGAAATAAAAAGCGACAAAGATTGTATGAAATGTGCCAAAATAGTAAATGAAAACAATAATAGCTAGGTATACTGACAATCATATATCATAATCACAATCAGATTTTTTATTAACATGCTGCAACATCCACATCAGTGGGCCCACTTCCAGAGAGCTGGCTAGCTGCACGCATAGCAGATCTCACCCCAGATCTCCACGTATGTCTATCATGAGGGTTAATAGCCGAGAGCTTCCAGTCTCTGCAATCCCTGTCTGTCCGTTGCTTCCATGTCATCTTGGGCCTCCCAGGACCACACTTTTCTCAACCTGTATGTAAAAGGCTGTCTTGACTGCACCATTAGAGCATTCCACATGTCCATACCAGCGGAGCCTTCTCTCCTTCAGAATGAGGTCCAGATCCTCAATGCCAAATCACGCAAGTAGCTCATTGGACCTGGTGGTGACAATGTCTTGTGGCCTGACATTGCAGATCTGTCTAATCATTGCCCTGTCATTCTGCTGCAGATGCTTGAGGTTTGGCTTTGTCAATGGCCAAGTCTCACTGGTATGAAGCATTGCACTATGCACACAAGAGCTGTACACATGGCCACATCTTCCAGGCAGTTTTCACACATGTTGTGGTTGAAAGTTCAAAGCCACCTGCTGCTGAGAGCATGTCTCCTAGGTAGCAAAAGGAAGCTACCACCTCTAGCTTGTCAGGTCCGACCTGGACATCCTTTTTTTGTCTGCCGTTCAAGGGATGTGCAGTTCCCTGGCACCATGTACGTCTGTAGTCTGTAGTCAGGGTCCTTTGTCAAGCGCTTGAGCCCACTGCATTTCTTGTGCACCCAGTGCGTGCAGACATTGCAAAAGATGTTGTTGCTGCCCACTCCAGTGTGAATGACGGTGCATGGGAACTTGCCTGAACTCTGCAGGAGGTTCAGGCCCGTACCACAGATCATGATCTTCATCTTACCTGCATTTACTCTCAGTCCTTTCTTTTCCATTGCTTCTTTCCAAGTCAAGAGCCGCCTGACACATTCCTTCATCGATGATAACAAGGTCATCTGCATAGAGGTCCTTCCAGGGGACTCCACAGCAGAACTCTTATGATACGGCTTCAAGCAAAATGGTGAAGAGCAGCGGGCTGATACTGAGCCTTGGTGAACATCAACCTTCACTTTGAACTCTTTACTGTACCCCTCACCAACACAGAAATGGCTCCGCGCATTTGCATACATCCCCTGCATCAGTCACACAATCCACTCCTCCACACCAAGTTTTCTCAGCGCCCACCAGATGGCCTTCCGAGGTACTGGATCATGTGCCTTCTTTAGGACTATAAAAGCCATGTAAAGTCTCTTGTTGGCAGCTAGATAAAATAAATGGTTTTATTTTTGCATTTTTTGCATATTCTTTTATTTTTAATTATTCTTTTTTTTTCATTTTATTTATCTTTTTTTTTTTTGTTAATAATCAGTCTCTTTTGATGTGATTACTTTTTTGTTATTTGTACAGGATACACAATACATTGTATTTGCAAATACTTTGAATATGTGAGTCTACATATTCACAAACATTAATTAGTGAAAATAGATGCCTTGAAAAGATATTTGCTGTATGTTTTCTGAGGTAAAAAAATTTGGGGTAAAAAATTTGCTTTGGTTTATTCCCTTTAGAAGGGTATTTAGAGACAGCTTCTGTCTGAACAGCAATTTCTATCAAGAATTTTAAAAAACAAAGGAGGGATGAAAATAACGGCCTAGCCAAGCAAACGTTTTTAGTTTGGTTTCAGAAATACTTTCTATGATATATGATGAAGTACTATATATAATTTTTAAGAGAATGTTGCAGTGCTCCAGATAATTATATTTCCAACCAGTATTGTACTGATCAAATTTAAGGCCAGTCAGTAAGAAAGAAAAACCGTGATTCTGGAATCAGTATCCATACTGTGGCATTAATTATTTTCCTTGGCCCAGTGGCTGGTGGGGAGGTGGATGTTGTGGTTTAATGAATTTGCTTTAAATTTTTATTTTGTCTCCTCTTGTACCTTTCCTTTAATTTTTGTACTGCAAAATACAGCTGGTCATTTTTCTGTATTTATCTCTTTCATAACTAAACAAAAACACTTCTGAAACAGGTGCTATGTGCTACATCCCCTTCTTCAGGGAACTCCTTTTTAATGACAGAACCAATCACCATACATAGTATTTGGTTGATCTTCTTTGGATTTTTCTTTGTTCACCTGCACCAGTTGCACAATCCACTCCTTAGCTTTCCAGTACTGAAGTTGTGTCACTGAATTTTAAACCCATGTGTTGCGAGCTACTTCCACTTCCGACACTATTAACACAGATCAGTCACAATTGCAGATGTGATTCTGTATGCATTCATTGCATGCATCGATGACTTCATCAGTTATGTTGCACACTAAATAAAGACAGTGAATCATTTGACAAAGACTGGCTAAAAATGCCCCAATAATTTTTGATGCATTTCTGCAATCTCTTTCATCATTTGTCATTTTCTGAAGGCCATGTTTCTGCAATCTTGGAAAACCCCAATGCAGAATGGTTACCTTGGATTCTTTGTCATTAACACTTAAGTAGACAATGACACAGAGAACCAGTCATTCTTATGTGCAGAAATTATGCACAGACATTTAGCCGGGAAATAGTCACACTGTGTATCAGGGTGAAACTTTGTGGTTGGGAATTATAGTTTTGCATACAACCAGACTTTTCATTTTGATATGCTGCAAACTGATTTTAAGTGTATTCATTCTTAATTAAATATATTTGGGTATTTATGGAAAATATGCTGCTTACCTAAGGCACTGAACCTCTTCTGACTCTGGCTAGTTACTCTAAAAACAGACAGGACATTGCACTCTTATGGGTTACCGGAAAAGCCACATGGTATCTCTAAAAATGCATCCGTATTGATGACTGGCTATTTTTCAAACTGATCTGTATTTGGTGCAAAAGCATCTGTAATTTCTGGCTGTATGGATGCTATCTGTAGCACTGATGTCTGATTTTGGTGCTGCAGGAGAGGTGATCTGCAAACACTGCAGCCATATTATGTTGCAATATTTTTAAAGTGATGAAGTTTTCCTAGTTTCTTATGATGTTTGTGTATGAAAAAAGTCAGTTTCAAGTACTGATAATCCTGATAAACGTTTACCTAATATGTATATTTCATAGTAATTGATAGAAGACATTTACAATTCAAGTACATAGCATATTTCAGAGATACACAGTACCTGTCCCCTGACAGGGTAGCTTGCCTGACTTGTGCCTGGCCCATCATATAAAAAGACGTGCTGTTTTAATGATGCTGATAAAAAAGTGTCTGTATTCTTTGAGCCAGCTGTTTTATTTGGTATTTGATAATGAAGCCAAAGAAATGTAAACCACAATGCAGAAACATTTTCTTTGGTTTATTGTAGATGCGTTGAAGGTGCCATGGATAAATGGTAACTGGAAGTAGAGTTTGGACATAAAGAGCAGATTTCTCCCCAATTTCTGAATGATAGGGCACAAAACATTAATTCAAGCTTTTTTAATTAATCTATTTAATTAATAGATGAATAAGTTTTCAACTGGAATCTGATTAAAGGGAAATAACTCCAAAATCAAGAAGGTGAGAGTTGTCATTTTCTTGAATGTGACACACCTACTCAACCTGACAACATCTCTACCAGGTATTATCAAAACATCTCAAACGGCACTTAAGTTATGGAGTGCACAAGACCTCAAGAATAAGTTTTAGTTTTAAGAGATAACCAACAGAGAAAGTAAGCAAGAGTTGTTATTCATGCATGCAATGCATCTACTCAATATGACCTATATCCCTATCAAATATTATTATATCCCTGTGAGTTCCAAAGACAATGGCCACACAAATATTTTCTTTTTCACTTATATAAGGGACAGTTTTGAGGGAAGATGACTCCATAAGGAAAACAGTGAGAGTTGTTATTATTGCATGCAACATGCCTCCTGGACATGATCAACCTACCAAATATTATTCAAATAATTCAATGTGTACGAGTTACACTGGCATAAGCAGTACCTGTAGAATCTGGTTAAGGGGAAATAACTCCAGAATCAGTATTGTAATAATTGTCTTTCTTGTATGCAACATACCTACTCAACTGGCTAACATCTCTACCATGTCTTACAAAAATATCCCAAAGGGAATTAAAGTTATGGAGCACACAAGAATGTGTCTGCGTATGGATGGACGCTGTGCTGGTTGCACTATATCTCCCAAACCTATTCATTCTGGACATAAAAAGAAAACGTACAAAGTCTTTGTCTTTGAAATTAATTGTGGAGACATAACAAGAAAACAAACATAGCAAAAGTTGTCATTCTTGCAAACAACCTGACCTGATATGCCTCTATGAAATCTATTCAAAATACATAAAACGTTATGGGAGTTACACAAGATTTCAACTACAGGAGAGATAACTGTAAATATAAAGAGATGTCATTCTTGCACGTGAAACACCTACAGATCATCATCTATGTCTCTACCACATATGATCAACATATTTCAAACCATAAAGAAGTTATGGTGTCGAAAAGACTTTGACTTTGAAATTCATTCAGAGGAGATAACGAGAAAATGAGCATAGCAAGAATTGTCTTTCTTGCACACATAACTCCTGCTTGACCTGATATATGTTCCTACTAATTATTATCAAACATTATGGAATTATGCTCTGCACAAAATTTTGATTTTGGTGGAGGTAGCCAGAACATCAGTAGAAAAAAATGTTGTCATTCTTGCATGTAACACTACTATTTGACCTAATACATGTCCCTACCAAAACTTACCAAGTTATCTCAAACAGTATGGGAGTTATGACCTGCACAAGATTTTGGTTTTAGGGTAGATAAGTACATAAAAGAGAAAATGAGAGCACTTTTGCAGGCAACATGCCTACAGGTCCTGATCTGTGCCTCAAGCAAAAATAACAAAAATATTTCAGACCATTAAGAAGTTATGGAGTGCACAAGAATTTGGCCTAGAAATTTGTTCAGGGGAGATAACTAGAAAAAGAACAATGCAGGAGTTGTCTTTCTTACATGTGGCACTTTTCTACATGACCTGATAAATGTCTCTACCCAATATTTTCAAATTCTCTCAAACAGTGTGGGAGTTATGGCCTGCACAAGATTTTGGCCTCAGAGGATGTAAGTACATAATGAATAGAGTTGTCTCTCTTGCAGGCAACATGCCTACTGGTCCTCCTTTTCATCCCTACCAAATATTATCAAAATATCTCTAAGGGTATCAAAGTATTGATTGAGCACTAGCTCACAAGGATATGTCTACGGACAGATGCCAGGACTTATGAACACTAGGTACATGCTGTCAGAGGGTGTGGAACCTCTCTACCACACACCATAAATTTTAGAATTTTGACCACTTTTAGAATTTTAATAACTTTTACGATTTTAACAAGTAGTTTTAGTATAGTTTTAAATAGTAGGCAGATAGAATTTTAATCCAATAATTTTAGTACAATTTTGAATAGTAGTTAGATTACCCATTAAGAACATTTATTTTAGCAGCTAAAGTTTTTACAGGATTTAGCAAATGTCTTTTAATAGAAATCAAGACAGTTAGGTTACCTGCAAAGGACATTTGTTTTTAACCAGAATTTTTAGTGCAGATTTAAGCAGTTGAAGAAAAATGGGGACATGGTATTAAGCTTTCCATGGTTCATGGTGCATGGTATTTGGTGCCTCATTCCATACCCTTTGACAGTATGTACATTGTGTCTGTAACTCTTTCTACAGTTTGATGCCAATGGTTTTGAAACTGTACAGATGTTTTTATCATGGTCTGAAGATGTGCATGAGATTTGGATATAATCCTCAGATTAATTTTAGCACTCTCTCAGTGTTTTGAACTTTGTTATTTTTTTAGGCTGAGATATCAGAGTGTATAGTTAGTGCGTATTTTGTGTCTGCAACTCTTCCTACAGTTTTATACTGATCTATTTTGCAAAATTGTGCAGGTGTTTTTGTCAGGGTCTGAAGATGTGCGTGTGATTTGAATATACTGATTCACAGATTAATTTTTATCACTTTTTTTTCCACCTTTTGAACTTAATCATTATTTTCATTTCTGCATTTTTACTTACTTGGCAGTCATTTTTCAAGCTCCAATACTATCAAACTGTATATATAGGATGACCTTTAAGAGGCAGGGAACAGGAATTTTGTGAATTATATTGTTGTATTTGCTAAACTTCTTACATTCTCATCACTCTAGATGTGGAACTACAGTCCTGCTAAAGAAATTTCACTCACCAAAAGTCCGGGGTGGTCGGGTGGTGCGAAGGTGCTGTGTATCTTACATCACTGGGGCGTCCATCTGATATTGGCTTACAGTTGGGCAAGGCCCGCTATCCTTGTAGTGGGTAAGGGTAGAGGGGGAATGTTTTTATTTCTTCTGTTTCTTCACTTTCATTCCTGTTCCTCTTTCTTCCCTGTCCCTCTCTTTCATCTCCTCTATTCTCTCTTCTATCTCTTTTCTCCCTTTCTCTGGGAGACGACACAAAATGACCCTCAAGGGTTGACGTGTCGTTAAACCCCAACACAATCAATCTCACCAAAAGTCTGACTAACACATTCTTTCGTGGAGATTGATCATGAAATATTTTCTACAGTCATTCTCTCCCTTCCTCTGATTCAAGAAGGGCAATTGTCAGTTTCTGGCGGAAGAATGTGCACAATACTGGTGAAGCACTTAGAGGACTAAGCCTGCCCAGTAAATATGTAAGGTAAACTGACTGCACTCAACCTGACCCCATTGGGTTGACTGGGCTGTAAAACCTCAACACAAACAAACAAACAAACAAGTCTGACTAACAGGCCATGCAGCACTAAAATACCGTATTCAACCTAATTACCTCACTGTGCACTTAAGTTTTTCAAAATTAATGGAAAACACTTGTGGTAAAATATGTATCTGCCTACTAAAAGGTACACTTAAAAAAGATCAGCAAAGAACTTATTAGATGATGTTTATGCCATTCTGACTGTGGAATATTAGATGATGTTTATGCCATTCTGACTGTGGAATTTCATTATGATTGCATTCTTTTTGTGCAACCCTGCATAGCATGGCAGACACATAGGGATCATGTTGTCTGTCCGCGTCGGCACCAACAGTGTCAGTGTTGTCGTCACACTTTTTATTTCTGTTCAGTAACTTTTGAAGGGACATATGGATTTCATTCAATGTTTTTAGAAATTTATATCACTATAAAATACAGGTCAAGTTCCATATTGATAATCATCTGCCTAATTTTGGCTTAATTATGGCCCTTTTTCGACTTAGTTTTTGTTGGTGTGTTGGTATTGGTTTCCGATCAATAACTTTTGCAGGGATACATTGCTTTTATTGAAAGTTTTCAGAAGGATATATCATTGTAAGATGCAGGTCAAGTTCAATATTAGTAATTATCTGCAAAATTTTGGCCAAGTTATGGCCCTTTTTCGACTTAGCTTTTGTTGGTGTGTTAATATTGGTTGTGCTCAATAACTTTTGCAGGGGTGCATTGATTTTATTGAAAGTTTGCTAAATGATATATCATTGTAAAATACAGGTCAAGTTTGGTATTAGTTGTCATTCGCAAAATTTTGGCTGAGTTAAGGCCCTTTTTCGGCTTAGTTTTTGTTGGTGTGTTGATATTGGTTTCAACTCAAAATCTTTTGCAGGGATGCATTGATTTTATTGAAAATTTGCAGAAGGATATATCATTGTAAAATACAGGTCAAGTTCAATATTGGTAATCTTTCACAAAATTTTGGTTGTTATGGCCCTTTTTCGACTTAGTTTTTGTTGTTGGGGTAAAATACAAGGTAATTGTTTTCCCTGAATAAGTTTTGTAGGGATGCATTGATTTCATTTGAAGTTTGTAGTGAGGGGTTGCCTTTTGGGATAGGAGTGTTTATAAGGACAGTGTTTTTTTTTTCCTTCTTCATATCAAATGGTTGGTGCAATAAGCAGGCGACACATCTGATTCTCGGAATTCTAGTTTTAGAGGATGAATATATACTGAAAGACTAATCTCTCTTGAAACTCTATCCATATTTCACTTTACCAATGATTCTGGATCTGCTAGAAAAGTGTTATGTACCATGGGATTGGGATATAATCTGTTACTTATGTGCAGAGCAGTGAATATGTAACTATTCATTTACAGAAAAATCAAATACTTTATGACAAAAATGGGCAGTATTTTTTGTCGGCCTGCCATTTCAAGTCACTGTTCACTAAATATATATGTAAAAATATTTCACTAGATGTTTTCATCATGGAACTTAACCCTTGTCCTGCTGAATAGATTAAGATGCCACGCCCACTTCTAATTTTTAGCCAATCAGATTACTTGATCCAGATTGTTGATATAAATTCACATACTGAATTGCAAACAGTGCAGATCCAGATCAGTTGACTTCTGAAGAAGCCAACTGATCTTGATCTACACTGTTTGCAAAGGCAGGGTATATCCGGGTTCAGCAGGACTATGGTTAACATTTGCAGTAATGTTTTTAATAAGGACAAGTGTTTACAGAGGAAACTTGCAGGCCACAGCTCTTCCCGAAATTAGGTCAATATCCTGTAAAAACACTTTATATACACTGTGTCAAATAAAATTTACTGACCAGCAGTTGTGTATTTTGAAAGCAGACAATTTGGTGTTTGGTAAGGAAACTCTCAGACCACAGATCTAAAGCATTCAAGTCATTGTCTGTTGAGACAGTCTTCACATCCACTTTGATGTGTCAACCTTGATTGGGATGACCAGGCATAATACTTACATTATTTGAATATTAGAGTATACAAGTTTGCAAGGTAAAATTTTCAGTAGGTTGTTTTTCATTACTTGTGTAAGGTTGCAAGGTAATACTAGTTTTCAGTAGGATGATTTTCACTATTAAATATTGATTTTAAGCTATTCTTGAAAAGGGAAAAATACATGTTTGCATAGGAAACACTGAGACCACAGGTCTAAAGAAAATTTGGTCATATCCTGTAAAGACACTTTACATTCACAAGGTATTTACTATCCAGCAGTGGTGGTATAGATGGGTCTGCTGAATGACATGAACTTGTGATGTGTCCACTTTGATTGGGCTAACTAGACATAATACATACATTATTCAAATGTTACAGTACAAAAAGGTTGTTATTGAATATTTAATTCAAATAGGCTGCTTTTTCATTATGAAATATTTTTTGTAAGGTTGCAAGGTAAAACTAGCTTTTAATAGGATGATTTTCATTATCAGATAAATATCAAATTTAAGGTTTTTTTGAAAAGAGAAAATTTCATGTGTGCTTAGGAAACTCTCAGACCACAGTTCTAAAGAATGTTTGGTCATATCCTGTTAAGACACTTGACAGGTTGTAAGGTAATGTTTCAACAGGTTGTTTTTCATTACTAAACATTACTTTTGTAAGGGTGCAATGAAATAATAGTTTTGAATAGGATAATTTTCATCATAAAATATCACTTCTAAGGTATTTTTGAAATGGTTAAGTTTCATGTTTGCTTAGGAATCTCTCAGATCAGTACCACACTTTCTACTCCCATAAGGGGTACCCATTGGTTATGCACTCAAAATCCTTACGCGAACTTCCGGCTAAGACTTATGAGACATCCAAATGTCAACAAATGGGTAAGTTCTCCTGTTTTATTGATTTTTCATCAATTTCATAGACACATTTTGAAAAATCAGACAATGCTATTCCCAACAACTTTCATTTCTACGTCGGAAAAGATAGGTGTGGGCTTGAAAAAACAAGTGGCTATTTTTTATTTCAGTTTCAACCGGAGATAGGATTGTCCGGTATTCCTGTCTTGACTTCTTTTCCAATTCAATATGATGGTATTTTCAGCTAGTTGGCCTATGAAGTATTTATTTTTCATATCAGATAAGATGCACTGCAACCTACATCTACATTGAAATACATAAGATGCTAAATTTCCCAATCATTTGTTCCGGGGACTGACATATTTGTGCCGAATATGACTTATGAGGCCGACGACCCCTTACGGAGGCATTAACCCTTATGGGGACAAGAAAGCCAACTATCAGGTGTCTGATTACAAGGCCTGAGTATCACTTATGGGAACATTAGTCATTATCAGAATGCCACGCATTTGAAAACATGCAGACTTTAGACCGAACCAGTTTCAAAATATTCCATTTACATGTAAACGTATTCCATTTACATGTAAACAATCAAACACCATGAAAGGTTTTGCAAATGAGACAGCATGTATCAATAGGGGTTTTGATATGCCCATTTGTATATATTTGAAGCTCTGAATTGAGCAAAATCATATAAAAGTTTCATTTTACTGCCGTCTTATATATTTCAAAGTTGACATGGGTTGCAGTATGTCTTATCTGATATGTTAAACAAGTATTTCATAACCCAGATAGCTGAAAATACCTTCATTTTGCACTGGTAAAAAAAAAGTCAAAACAGGAATATTGGATTACCCATCTCCGGGTGAAATTGAAATAAAAAAATAGCTGCTTGTTTTTTCAAGCCCACACCTATCTTTTCCGACGCAGAAATGAAAGTTGTTGGGAATAGCTTTGTCCGATTTTTTGAAATATGTCTATGAAATCTACTAAAAATCAATAAATCAGGAGAACTTATCCGTTTGTTGATATTTAGATGTCTAGTAAGTCATGTCTGGGAGTTTGCGTAAGGATTCTGAGTGCATAACTAGAAGCTACCCCTTACGAGATTACCAGGTGTGGTACAGGTCTAAAGAATGTTTGGTCATATCCTGTTAAGACACATTATATCCACTAGGCCAAGAATTATTTAATGACCAGCAGTCGTGTTACAAATGAGTTTTCTGAATGACAAATTATACTTATTTGGGCCATCACTGATGGCATCCGTTTAACATTTTGCAGTGAAACTTATGATGTGACCAGGTATAATATATATATTATTTAAATGTTAGGGTATAAAGGTTGAAAGATAATATTAGGTTTTTATAGGCTGCTTTTCATTAGTAAACATCACTTTTGTAAGAGTGCAGGTAAAACTAGTTTTGAATAGGATAGATTTCATCATTAAATTTCACTTTTAAGGTACTTTTTTAAGGAGATAATTTTATGTCTGCAAAGGAAACTCTCAGACCTTAAGTCTAAAGAACATTTGGTCATATCCTGTTAAGACATTTCACATCCACGTAGGCAAGTAGTATTTACTGACCAACAGTGGTGATACAGATGAGCCTTCTGAATCAGGTTGTGTTTACCATGGCCTTCACTGTTGGAATCCAGTTAAGATTTTGCTGTGGAACTTGTGATGTGTCCACTTTGGTTGGGATGACCAGGCATAATATATACATTATCAAAATGCTAGTGATTAACCGATTGTTATAAAAACTTTAAATAGGTAAAACTTTATATAGGTCATTTTTTCATTATCCTTACATTACTTCTGTAAGGTTGCAAGGTAATAACTAGTTTCGAATAGGATGTTTTTCATCATGAAATATCACATTGAAGGTATGCTTGAAAAGGGAAAATATCATGTTTGCTTAGGAAACTATCAGACTACAGGTCTAAAGAACTTGTGTCATATCCTGTTAAGACACTTCACTTCCACGTAAGCAAATAGTATTTACTAACCAACAGTGGTGGTACTGATGAGTCATCTAAATCAGGTTGTGTTTATCATGGCCTTCACTGTTGACATCCAGTTTACATTTTGCTGTGGAACTTGTGATGTGTCAACTTTGGTTAGGATGACCAGGCATAATATATGCATTATTAAAATGTTAGGGTATAACAGGTCGCAAGGTAATATTTTTAACAGATTGTTTTTAATTACTTAACTTTACATTTGTTATGTTGCAATGGAATAGTAGTTATGAATAGAATAATTTCCACCATGAAATATCACTTTAAAGATATTTTTGAAATGGTTAGATATAATGTGTGCTTAGGAAACTCTCAGACCACAGGTCTAAAGAATTTTCAGTCATATCCTGTTAAGATGCATTACATCCACTAGAGCAATAATCATTTAATTACAAACAGTCATGTTACAGATGAGATTTCAGAATGACAGGTTATACTTATTTAGGCCATCACTGTTGGCATCCTTTTAATATTTTGCTGTGGAATTTGTGATGTGTTTACTTTGGTTGGGATGACCAGGCATAATATATACATTATTTAAATGTTAGATAGTATAAAAGATTGTAAGGCAATATCAATTTTAAACAGGCTTCTTTTCATTGTTAAACATTACTTTCAAAAGGTTACAAAGTAAAACTAGTTTTGAACAGGATGATTTTCATCATTATATTTCACTTTAAAGGTGCTTTTTAAAGCAGATAATTTCTTGTCTACATAGGAATCTTTAAGACCTTAGATCTAAAAAACTTTTGGTTATACCCTGTTAAAACACTTCACATCCATATAGGCAAGTAATATATACTGACCAACTGTGGTGGTACAGATGAGGCTTCTGAATCAGGTTGTCTTTATCATGGCCTTCTCCGTTGGCATCAAGTTAACATTTTGCTGTGGGACTTGTGATGTGTCCACTTTGGTTGGGATGACCAGGCATATTATATAAATCATGTCAATGTTAGAGTTTAAATGTTGCAAGGTAAAATTGTAAATATGTTGTTTTTCCATTATTTTTTTTTAAATACTTCTGTAAGGTTGCAAGGTAATTACTAGTTTTAAATAATATGCTTTTCATCCTTAAATATCACTTTGAAGGTATTTTGGAAAAGGGAAAATATTATGTCTTCTTAGGAAATATTATGTCTTCTTAAGAAATCTCAGACCTTAGTTCTAAAGAACTTTGGTCATATTCTGTTATGATACGTTATGTTCATTTGGGTAAAAGTTACAGATGAGTCTTCTGAATGACAAGTCCATCACTGCTGGCATCCTATGGTGGCATATAACTGACATCTAAATATTGAGATACTTAGTCGAATTTTTCTGCTTTTAAGTTGACTTAAAATGTATGGCCTGATACTATATCGACTTCCGTTGACAATGGTAATCGCGACTGCAAGTCGTAATACTGTCCAGAAGTGTCATCCACAACGTCAGTGTCACAAAACACTTTTACAACTATATGTCGACATTATAGTTATTATCTCGACTTCCGGTCATATTATGTAGTAGGATTTGTTGAGAAGATAATGATAGT
Organism: Anodontia alba; assembly: GCA_964016985.1. Classification (NCBI taxonomy): domain Eukaryota; kingdom Metazoa; phylum Mollusca; class Bivalvia; order Lucinida; family Lucinidae; genus Anodontia; species Anodontia alba. Next base: position 66,793,509 of record OZ024832.1, read on the forward strand.
CAGATAGTGACAATTCCAGTCGAGATACCTAAATTCGGGACGATGTGACATATTAAGTTTAGGGCTTAATATAGTGTTTGGTGGCATACAGATATTATATAATTATTGTTTCTTGTAAACAACTCTGTGACTGCAATAAGACTGGTGCTGCCTGTGTGATTTTGCTCTAAAAATAAACTTTCACAACTACGAAAACGTATCTCAACGCTGACTGGCAAATCAGGACATGTAAAAGAACCGAAAGTCAAGATAATAAAAAAATAATAGAGAATAAGCCGTCATACAATGTTAACACACTTTATTTTCTTGAAGGCAGCTTAGAGCAATATTACCACCTGTAGACGCGATAACGATTATCAATGGAAGTCGATATAGCATCAAGTCATACATTGTAAGTCGACAAAAAAGCAGAAGATGTCGACTTAGTATCTCAATATTAAGATGTCAGTTATATGCCACCATAGCATCCTTTTAACATTTTGCTGTGGAACTTGTGATGTGTTTACTTTGGTTGGGATGACCAGGCATAATATACACATTATTAAAATGTTAGGGTATAAAAGGTTGCAAGGTAATATTAAGTTAATAATGGCTGCTTTTCAGTACTAAGCATCACTTTTGTATGGTTGCAAGGTAAAACTAGTTTTGATAATTTTTCATCATTAAATTTCACTTTAAAGGTACTTCTTAAAGGAGATAATTACATGTCTGCATAGGAAACTCTCAGACCTTAGGTCTAAAGAACTTCTGGTCATATCCTGTTAAGACACTTCACATCCACATAGGCAAGTAGTATTTACTGACCAACAGTGGTGGTACAGATGAGCCTTCTGAATCAGGTTGTCTTTATCATGGCCTTTACTGTTGGAATCCATTTTGCTGTGGAACTTGTGATGTGTCCACTTCGGTTGGGAAGACCAGGCATAATATATACATTATCAAAATGTTAGTTTATAACAGATTGTAAGGTAAAACTTTAAATATGTTATTTTTCTTTTTTTTTTACATTACATCTGAAAGGTTGCAAGGTAATAACTAGTTTTGAATAGGATGTTTTTCATCATTACATATCACTTTGAAGGTATGTTTGAAAAGGGAAAATATCATGTTTGCTTAGGAAACTATCAGACCACAGGTCTAAAGAACTTTGTGTCATATCCTGTTAAGACACTTCACATCCACGTAAGCAAGTAGTATTTACTAACCAACAGTGGTGGTACTGATGAGTCTTCTGAATCAGGTTGTGTTTACCATGGCCTTCACTGTTGGCATCCAGTTTACATTTTGCTGTGGAAATTGTAATGTGTCCACTTTGGTTGGGATGACCAGGCAATTTATATGCATTATTAAAATGTTAGGGTATAACAGGTTGCAAAGTAATATTTTAAACAGATTATTTTTTATTAATTACTTAACATTACTTTTGTTATGTTGCCATGTAATATTAGTTAATGAATAGAATGATTTTCACCATGAAATATCACTTTATTTATGTAATGGTTAAATTTCATGTTTGCTTAGGAAACTCTCAGACCACAGGTCTAAACAATTTTTGGTCATATCCTGTTAAGACACATTACATCCACTAGAGCAATAATGGTTTAATGACCAACAGTCTTGTTACAGATGAGTTTTCTGAATGACAAGTTATACTTATCTGGGCCATCACTGTTGGCATCCATTTAACATTTTGATGTGGAACTTGTGATGTGTTTACTTTAGTTGGGATGATCAGGCTTAAAATAGACATTATTTAAATGTAAGAGAGTATAAAAGATTGCAAGGCAATATCAGTTTTAAACAGGCTTCTTTTCATTGTTAAACATTTCTTTCAAAAGGATGCAAGGTAAAACTAGTTTTGAAGAGGATGATTTTCATTGTTAACTTTTACTTTAAAGGTACTTTTTAAAGTGATAATTTCATGTCTGCATAGGAAACTCTCAGACCTTAGATATAAAGAACTTTTGATCTTATCCTGTAAGTAGTATTTACTGACCAACAGTGGTGGTACAGATGAGCCTTCTGAACCAAATTGTGTTTATCATGGCCTTTACTGTTGGCATCAAGTTAACAATTGCTGCGGAACTTGTGATGTGTCCACTTTGGTTGGGATAACCATTCATATTATATAAATCATTTCAATGTTAGAGTATATGTGTTGCAAGGTAAAATAGTAAATAGGTTGTTTTTCCATTAGTTTTACAATACTTCTGTAAGGTTGCAAGGTAATAACTAATGTTTAATAGGATGTTTTTCATCATTAAATATCACTTTGAAGGTTTTTTGAAAAGGGAAAATATTATGTTTTCTTAGGAAACTCTCGGATGTTAGGTCTAAAGAACTTTTGGTCATATCTTGTTAAGACACTTCACATCCATGTAGGCAAGTAGTATTTATTAATCAACAGTGATGGTACAAATGAGTCTTCTGAATCAGGTTGTGTTTTTCATGGCCTTTACTGTTGGCATCCTTTTAACATTTTGCTGTGGAACTTGTGATGTGTCCACTTTGGTTGGGATGACCAGGAATAATATATGCATTATAAAAATGTTATCTAGTATAACAGATTGTAAGGTAATATTTTAAGTATGTTTTTTTTTTTTCATTACTTAACATATACTTTTGTAAGGTTGCAATGTAATATTAGTTTAGAATAGGATAATTTTCATTATGAAATATCAATTTTAATGTATTTTTGAAATGGTTAAATTTCATGTTCGCTTAGGAAACTCTCAGACCACAGGTCTAAAGAATTTTTGGTCATATCCTATTAAGATACATTACATCAGTTAGGGCAAAAATTATTTAATGACCAACAGTCATGTTACAGATGAGTTTTCTGAATGACATGTTTTACTTAATCTGGGCATCACTGTTGGCATCCTTTGAAAATTTTGCTGTCGAATTTGTGATATGTTTACTTTGGTTGGGATGACTAGGCAGAATATATACATTATTCAACTGTTAGGGTATAAACGGTTGCAAGGTAATATAAAGTTTATATAGGCTGCTTTTCATTACTAAATATCACTTTTTGTAAGGATGCAAGGTAAAACTAGCTTTGAACAGGATGATTTTCATCGTTAAATTTCACTTTAAAGGTACTTTTTAAAGGAGATAATTTCATGTCTGCATAGGGAACTCTCAGACCTTAGGTATAAAGAACTTTTGGTCATATCCTGTTAGACACTTCACATCCACATAGGCAAGTAGTATTTACTGACCAACAGTGGTGGTACAGATGAGCCTTCTGAATCAGATTGTGTTTATCATGGCCTTTACTGTCGGCATCAAGTTAACATTTTGCTGTAGAACTTGTGATGTGTCCACTTTGGTTGGGATGACCATTCATATTATATAAATCATTTCAATATTAGAGTATATATGTTGCAAGGTAAAATAGTTAATAGTAGTTTTTCCATTAGTTTTACAATACTTCTCTAAGGTTGCAAGGTAATAACTAGTGTTTAATAGGATGTTTTTCATCATTAAATATCACTTTGAAAGCTTTTTGAAAAGGGAAAATATTATGTTTTCTTAGGAAACTCTCAGACGTTAGGTCTGAAGAACTTTTGGTCATATCTTGTTAAGACACTTCACATCCATGTAGGCAAGTAGTGTTTACTAACCAACAGTGATGGTACAAATGAGTCTTCTGAATCAGGTTGTGTTTTTCATGGACTTTACTGTTGGCATCCTTTTAACATTTTGCTGTGGAACTTGTAATGTGTCCCCTTTGGTTGGGATGACCAGGAGTAATATATGCATTATAAAAATGTTAGAGTATAACAGTCTGTAAGGTAATATTTTAAACAGGTTTTTTTTTCATTACTTAACATATACTTTTGTAAGGTTGCATTGTAATATAAGTTTAGAATAGGATAATTTTCATTATGATTTACCACTTTAAAGTATTTTTGAAATGGTTAAACTTCATGTTTGCTTAGGAAACACTCAGACCACAGGTCTAAAGAATTTTTGGTCATATTCTGTTAAGATACCACATAAATTAGGGCAAAAATTATTTAATGACCAACAGTCATGTTACAGATGAGTTTTCTGAATGACAAGTTAAACTTAACTGGGCATCACTGTTGCATCCTTTAAACATTTTGCTGTGAGATTTGTGATGTGTTTACTTTGGTTGGGATGACCAGACAGAATATATATATTATTCAACTGTTAGGGTATAAAAGGTTGCAAGGCATTATTAAATTTATATAGGCTGCTTTTCATTACTAACTGTCACTTTTGTAAGGATGCAAGGTAAAAACTAGCTTTGAACAGGATGATTGTCATCGTTAAATTTCACTTTAAAGGTACTTCTTAAAGGAGATAATTTCATGTGCACATAGGAAACTCTCAGACCTTAGGTCTCAGGAAATTTTTGTCAGATCCTGTTAAGACACTTCACATCCATGTAGGCAAGTAGTATTTACTGACCAACAGTGATGGTACAGACGAGCCTTCTGAATCCAGTTTTGTTTACCATGGCCTTCACTGCTGGAATCCAGTCAACATTTTGCTGTGGAACTTGTGATGTGTCCACTTTGGTTGGGATGACCAGGCATAATATATACATTATCAAAATATTAGTGTATAACCGATTGTTATGAAAACTTTAAATAGGTAAAACTTTAAATAGGTCATTTTTTGATTATTCTTACATTACTTCTGTGAGGTTGCAAGGTAATAACTAGTTTCGAATAGGATCTTTTTCATCATTAAATATCATTTTGAAGGTATGCTTGAAAAAGGAAATATCATGTGTGCTTAGGAAACTCTCAGACCACAGGTCTAAAAGATTTTTGGTCATATCCTGTTAAGACACATTACATCCACTAGAGCAATAATCATTTAATGACAAACAGTTGTGTTACAGATGAGTTTTCAGAATGACAGGTTATACTTATCTGGGCCATAACTGTTGGCATCCTTTTAATATTTTGCTGTGGAACTTGTGATGTGTTTACTTTGGTTGGGATGACCAGGCATAATATATAATTATTTAAATGTTAGATAGTATAAAAGATTGAAAGGCAATATCAGTTTTAAACAGGCTTCTTTTCATTGTTAAAAATTACTTTCAAAAGGTTAAAAGGTAAAACTAGTTTTGAACAGGATGATTTTCATCATTAAATTTCACTTTAAAGGTGCTTTTAAAAGCAGATAATTTCATGTCTACATAAGAAATTTTAAGACCTTAGGTCTAAAAAACATTTGGTCATACCCTGTTAAGACACTTCACATCCAAGTAGGCAAGTAATATTTACTGATCAACTGTAGTGGTACAGATGAGGCTTCTGAATCAGGTTGTCTTTATCATGGCCTTCACTGTTGGCATCCAGTTAACGTTTTGCTGTGGGACTTGTGATGTGTCCACTTTGGTTGGGATGACCAGGAACTAGTTTTGAACAGGATGATTTTCATCATTTAATTTCACTTTAAGGGTGCTTTTTAAAGCAGAAAATTGCATGTCTACACAGGAAACTTTAAGACCTTAGGTCTAAAACACTTTTGGTCATACCCTGTTAAGACACTTCACATCCACGTAGGCAAGTAATATTATTTACTGATCAACTGTGGTGGTACAGATGAGGCTTCTGAACCAGGTTGTCTTTATCATGGCCTTCACTTTTGGCATCCAGTTAATATTTTGCTGTGGGACTTGTGATGTGTCCACTTTGGTTGGGATGACCAGGCATAATATATACATTATCAAAATGTTAGTGTATAACCGATTGTTATAAAAACTTTAAATAGGTAAAACTTTAAATAGGTTATTTTTTTTATTATTCTTACATTACATCTGTAAGGTTGCAAGGTAATAACTAGTTTCGAATAGGATCTTTTTTATCATTAAATATTATTTTGAAGGTATGCTTGAAAAGGGAAATATCATGTGTGCTTAGGAAACTCTCAGACCCCAGGTCTAAAGAATTTTTGGTCATATCCTGTTAAGACACATTACATCCACTAGAGCAATAATCATTTAATGAGAAACAGTTGTGTTACAGATGAGTTTTCAGAATGACAGGTTATACTTATCTGGGCCATAACTGTTGGCATCCTTTTAATATTTCGCTGTGAAACTTGTGATGTGTTTACTTTGGTTGGGATGACCAGGCATAATATATAAATTATTTAAATGTTAGATAGTATAAAGATTGAAAGGCAATATCAGTTTTAAACAGGCTTCTTTTCATTGTTTAACATTACTTTCAAAAGGTTAAAAGGTAAAACTAGTTTTGAACAGGATGATTTTCATCATTAAATTTCACTTTAAAGGTGCTTTTAAAAGCTGATAATTTCATGTCTACATAGGAAACTTTAAGACCTTAGGTCTAAAAAGCTTTTGGTCATACCCTGTTAAGACACTTCACATCCATGTAGGCAAGTAATATTTACTGATCAACTGTGGTGGTACAGATGAGGCTTCTGAATCAGGTTGTCTTTATCATGGCCTTCACTGTTGGCATCCAGTTAACATTTTGCTGTGGGACTTGTGATGTGTCCACTTTGGTTGGGATGACCAGGAACTAGTTTTGAACAGGATGATTTTCATCATTAAATTTCACTTTAAGGGTGCTTTTTAAAGCAGATAATTTCATGTCTACACAGGAAACTTTAAGACCTTAGGTCTAAAAAACTTTTGGTCATACCCTGTTAAGACACTTCACATCCACATAGGCAAGTAATATTTACTGATCAACTGTGGTGGTACAGATGAGGCTTCTGAATCAGGTTGTCTTTATCATGGCCTTCACTGTTGGCATCCAGTTAACGTTTTGCTGTGGGACTTGTGATGTGTCCACTTTGGTTGGGATGACCAGGTACTAGTTTTGAACAGGATGATTTTCATCATTAAATTTCACTTTAAAGGTGCTTTTTAAAGCAGATAATTTCATGTCTACACAGGAAACCTTAAGACCTTAGGTCTAAAAAACTTTTGGTCATACCCTGTTAAGACACCACATCCACGTAGGCAAGTAATATTTACTGATCAACTGTGGTGGTACAGATGAGGCTTCTGAATCAGGTTGTCTTTATCATGGCCTTCACTGTTTGCATCCAGTTAATATTTTGCTGTGGGACTTGTGATGTGTCCACTTTGGTTGGGATGACCAGGCATGATATATACATCATCAAAATGTTAGTGTATAACCGATTGTTATAAAATCTTTAAATAGGTAAAAGTTTAAATAGGTCATTTTTTTTTTATTATTCTTACGTTACTTCTGTAAGGTTGCAAGGTAATAACTAGTTTCGAATAGGACCTTTTTCATCATTAAATATCATTTTGAAGGTATGCTTGAAAAGGGAAATATCATGCGTGCTTAGGAAACTCTCAGACCACAGGTCTAAAGAATTTTTGGTCATATCCTGTTAAGACACATTACATCCACTAGAGCAATAATCATTTAATGAGAAACAGTTGTGTTACAGATTAGTTTTCAGAATGACAGGTTATACTTATCTGGGCCATGACTGTTGGCATCCTTTTAATATTTTGCTGTGGAATTTGTGATGTGTTTACTTTGGTTGGGATGACCAGGCATAATATATACATTATTTAAATGTTAGATAGTATAAAAGATTGAAAGGCAATATCAGTTTTAAACAGGCTTCTTTTCATTGTTAAAAATTACTTTCAAAAGGTTAAAAGGTAAAACTAGTTTTGAACAGGATGATTTTCATCATTAAATTTCACTTTAAATGTTCTTTTAAAAGCAGATAATTTCATGTCTACATAGGAAACTTTAAGACCTTAGGTCTAAAAAACTTTTGGTCATACCCTGTTAAGACACTTCACATCCACGTAGGCAAGTAATATTTACTGATCAACTGTAGTGGTACAGATGAGGCTTCTGAATCAAGTTGTCTTTATCATGGCCTTCACTGTTGGCATCCAGTTAACGTTTTGCTGTGGGACTTGTGATGTGTCCACTTTGGTTGGGATGACCAGGAACTGGTTTTGAACAGGATGATTTTCATCATTAAATTTCACTTTAAGGGTGCTTTTTAAAGCAGATAATTTCATGTCTACACAGGAAACTTTAAGACCTTAGGTCTAAAACACTTTTGGTCATACCCTGTTAAGACACTTCACATCCATGTAGGCAAGTAATATTATTAACTGATCAACTGTGGTGGTACAGATGAGGCCTCTGAACCAGGTTGTCTTTATCATGGCCTTCACTTTTGGCATCCAGTTAATATTTTGCTGTGGGACTTGTGATGTGTCCACTTTGGTTGGGATGACCAGGCATAATATATACATTATCAAAATGTTAGTGTATAACCGATTGTTATAAAAACTTTAAATAGGTAAAACTTTAAATAGGTTATTTTTTTGATTATTCTTACATTACATCTGTAAGGTTGCAAGGTAATAACTAGTTTTGAATAGGATCTTTTTCATCATTAAATATCATTTTGAAGGTATGCTTGAAAAGGGAAATATCATGTGTGCTTAGGAAACTCTCAGACTGCAGGTCTAAAGTATTTTTGGTCATATCCTGTTAAGACACATTACATCCACTAGAGCAATAATCATTTAATGACAAACAGTTGTGTTACAGATGAGTTTTCAGAATGACAGGTTATACTTATCTGGGCCATGACTGTTGGCATCCTTTTAATATTTTGCTGTGGAACTTGTGATGTGTTTACTTTGGTTGGGATGACCAGGCATAATATATACATTATTTAAATGTTAGATAGTATAAAAGATTGAAAGGCAATATCAGTTTTAAACAGGCTTCTTTTCATTGTTAAACATTACTTTCAAAAGGTTTAAAGGGAAAACTAGTTTTGAACAGGATGATTTTCATCATTAAATTTCACTTTAAAGGTGCTTTTAAAAGCAGATAATTTCATGTCTACATAGGAAACTTTAAGACCTTAGGTCTAAAAAACTTTTGGTCATAGCCTGTTAAGACACTTCACATCCACGTAGGCAAGTAATATTTACTGATCAACTGTGGTGGTACAGATGAGGCTTCTGAATCAGGTTGTCTTTATCATGGCCTTCACTGTTGGCATCCAGTTAACGTTTTGCTGTGGGACTTGTGATGTGTCCACTTTGGTTGGGATGACCAGGTACTAGTTTTGAACAGGATGATTTTCATCATTAAATTTCACTTTAAGGGTGTTTTTTAAAGCAGATAATTTCATGTCTACACAGGAAACCTTAAGACCTTAGGTCTAAATAAACTTTTGGTCATACCCTGTTAAGACACTTCACATCCACGTAGGCAAGTAATATTATTTACTGATCAACTGTGGTGGTACAGATGAGGCTACTGAATCAGGTTGTCTTTATCATGGCCTTCACTGTTGGCATCCAGTTAATATTTTGCTGTGGGACTTGTGATGTGTCCACTTTGGTTGGGATGACCAGGCATAATATATACATTATCAAAATGTTAATGTATAACCGATTGTTATAAAAACTTTAAATAGGTAAAACTTTAAATAGGTTATTTTTTTGATTATTCTTACGTTACTTCTGTAAGTTTGCAAGGTAATAACTAGTTTCGAATAGGATCTTTTTCATCATTATATATCATTTTGAAGGTATGCTTGAAAAGGGAAATATCATGTGTGCTTAGGAAACTCTCAGACCATAGGTCTAAAGAATTTTTGGTCATATCCTGTTAAGACACATTACATCCACTAGAGCAATAATCATTTAATGACAAACAGTTGTGTTACAGATGAGTTTTCAGAATGACAGGTTATACTTATTTAGGCCATCACTGTTGGCATCCTTTTAATATTTTGCTGTGGAATTTGTGATGTGTTTACTTTGGTTGGGATGACCAGGCATAATATATAATTATTTAAATGTTGTAAAGTATAAAGGATTGAAAGGCAATATCAGTTTTAAACAGGCCTCTTTTCATTGTTAAACATTACTTTCAAAAGGTTAAAAGGTAAAACTAGTTTTGAACAGGATGATTTCCATCATTAAATTTCACTTAAAGGGTGCTTTTTAAAGCAGATAATTTCATGTCTACACAGGAAACCTTAAGACCTTAGGTCTAAAAAACTTTTGGTCATACCCTGTTAAGACAATTCAAATCCACGTAGGCAAGTAATATTTACTGATCAACTGTGGTGGTACAGATGAGGCTTCTGAATCAGGTTGTCTTTATCATGGCCTTTACTGTTTGCATCCAGTTAATATTTTGCTGTGGGACTTGTGATGTGTCCACTTTGGTTGGGATGACCAGGCATAATATATACATCATCAAAATGTTAGTGTATAACCGATTGTTATAAAATCTTTAAATAGGTAAAAGTTTAAATAGGTCATTTTTTTTTTATTATTCTTACATTACTTCTGTAAGGTTGCAAGGTAATAACTAGTTTCGAATAGGACCTTTTTCATCATTGAATATCATTTTGAAGGTATGCTTGAAAAGTGAAATATCATGTGTGCTTAGGAAACTCTCAGACCACAGGTCTAAAGAATTTTTGGTCATATCCTGTTAAGACACATTACATCCACTAGAGCAATAATCATTTAATGACAAACAGTTGTGTTACAGATAAGTTTTCAGAATGACAGGTTATACTTATCTGGGCCATGACTGTTGGCGTCCTTTTAATAATTTGCTGTGGAATGTGATGTGTTTACTTTGGTTGGGATGACCAGGCATAATATATACATTATTTAAATGTTAGATAGTATAAAAGATTGAAAGGCAATATCAGTTTTAAACAGGCTTCTTTTCATTGTTAAAAATTACTTTCAAAAGGTTAAAAGGTAAAACTAGTTTTGAACAGGATGATTTTCATCATTAAATTTCACTTTAAAGGTGCTTTTTAAAGTAGATAATTTCATGTCTACACAGGAAACTTTAAGACCTTAGGTCTAAAAAACTTTTGGTCATACCCTGTTAAGACACTTCACATCCACATAGGCAAGTAATATTTACTGATCAACTGTGGTGGTACAGATGAGGCTTCTGAATCAGGTTGTCTTTATCATGGCCTTCACTGTTGGCATCCAGTTAACGTTTTGCTGTGGGACTTGTGATGTGTCCACTTTGGTTGGGATGACCAGGTACTAGTTTTGAACAGGATGATTTTCATCATTAAATTTCACTTTAAGGGTGTTTTTTAAAGCAGATAATTTCATGTCTACACAGGAAACTTTAAGACCTTAGGTCTAAAAAAACTTTTTGTCATACCCTGTTAAGACACTTCACATCCAGGTAGGCAAGTAATATTATTTACTGATCAACTGTGGTGGTACAGATGAGGCTTCTGAATCAGGTTTTCTTTATCATGGCCTTCACTGTTGGCATCCAGTTAATATTTTGCTGTGGGACTTGTGATGTGTCCACTTTGGTTGGGATGACCAGGCATAATATATACATCATCAAAATGTTAGTGTATAACCGATTGTTATAAAATCTTTAAATAGGGAAAACTTTAAATAGGTCATTTTTTTATTATTCTTACATTACTTCTGTAAGGTTGCAAGGTAATAACTAGTTTCGAATAGGACCTTTTTCATCATTAAATATCATTTTGAAGGTGTGCTTGAAAAGGGAAATATCATGTGTGCTTAGGAAACTCTCAGACCACAGGTCTAAAGAATTTTTGGTCATATCCTGTTAAGACACATTACATCCACTAGAGCAATAATCATTTAATGACAAACAGTTGTGTTACAGATGAGTTTTCAGAATGACAGGTTATACTTATCTGGGCCATGACTGTTGGCATTCTTTTAATATTTTGCTGTGGAATTTGTGATGTGTTTACTTTGGTTGGGATGACCAGGCATAATATATAAATTATTTAAATGTTAGATAGTATAAAAGATTGAAAGGCAATATCAGTTTTAAACAGGTATCTTTTCATTGTTAAACATTACTTTAAAAAGGTTAAAAGGTAAAACTAGTTTTGAACAGGATGATTTTCATCATTAAATTTCACTTTAAAGGTGCTTTTAAAAGCAGATAATTTCATGTCTACATAGGAAACTTTAAGACCTTAGGTCTAAAAAACATTTGGTCATACCCTGTTAAGACACTTCACATCCACGTAGGCAAGTAATATTTACTGATCAACTGTGGTGGTACAGATGAGGCTTCTGAATCAGGTTGTCTTTATCATGGCCTTCACTGTTGGCATCCAGTTAACGTTTTGCTGTGGGACTTGTGATGTGTCCACTTTGGTTGGGATGACCAGGAACTGGTTTTGAACAGGATGATTTTCATCATTAAATTTCACTTTAAGGGTGCTTTTTAAAGCAGATAATTTCATGTCTACACAGGAAACTTTAAGACCTTAGGTCTAAAAATCTTTTGGTCATACCCTGTTAAGACACTTCACATCCACATAGGCAAGTAATATTTACTGATCAACTGTGGTGGTAAAGATGAGGCTTCTGAATCAGGTTGTCCTTATCATGGCCTTCACTGTTGGCATCCAGTTAACATTTTGCTGTGGGACTTGTGATGTATCCACTTTGGTTGGGATGACCAGGTACTAGTTTTGAACAGGATGATTTTCATCATTAAATTTCACTTTAAGGGTGCTTTTTAAAGCAGATAATTTCATGTCTACACAGGAAACTTTAAGACCTTAGGTCTAAAAAACTTTTTGTCATACCCTGTTAAGACACTTCACATCCACATATGCAAGTAATATTTACTGATCAACTGTGGTGGTACAGATGAGGCTTCTGAATCAGGTTGTCTATATCATGGCCTTCACTTTTGGCATCCAGTTAATATTTTGCTGTGGGACTTGTGATGTGTCCACTTTGGTTGGGATGACCAGGCATAATATATACATTATCAAAATGTTAGTGTAGAACCGATTGTTTTAAAAACTTTAAATAGGTAAAACTTTAAATAGGTTATTTTTTTTATTATTCTTACATTACTTCTGTAAGGTTGCAAGGTAATAACTAGTTTGGAATAGGACCTTTTTCATCATGAAATATCATTTTGAAGGTATGCTTGAAAAGGGAAATATCATGTGTGCTTAGGAAACTCTCAGACTGCAGGTCTAAAGAATTTTTGGTCATATCCTGTTAAGACACATTACATCCACTAGAGCAATAATCATTTAATGACACACAGTTGTGTCACAGATGAGTTTTCAGAATGACAGATTATACTTTTCTGGGCCATGACTGTTGGCATCCTTTTCATATTTTGCTGTTTACTTTGGTTGGGATTAAATATCACTTTTATCTGGGCAATCACTGTTGACATCCTTTTAACATTTTGCTGTGGAACTTGTGATGTGTTTACTTTGGTTGGGATGACCAGGCATAATATATACATTATTTAAATGTTAGGGTTTAATAGGTTGCAAGGTAATATTAAGTTAATATAGGCTGGTTTTTAGTACTAAGCATCACTTTTGTAAGGTTGGAAGGTAAAATTAGTTTTGATAATTTTTCATCATTAAATTTCACTTTAAAGGTATTTTTTAAAGAGTATAATTTCATGTCTGCATAGGAAACTCTCAGACCTTAGGTCTAAAGATCTTTTGGTCATATCCTGTTAAGACACTTCACATCCACGTAGGCAAGTAGTATTTACTGACCAACAGTGGTGGTACAGATGAGTCTTCTGAATCAGGTTGACTTTATCATGACCTTTACTGTTGGAATCCAGTTAACATTATGCTGTGGAACTTGTGGTGTGTCCACTTTGTTTGGGATGACCAGGCATAATATATATATTATCAAAATATTAGTTTATAACAGATTGTAAGGTAAAATTTTAAATTTATTTTTCTTTTTTTTTTTTTTTTACATTACTTCTGAAAGATTGCAAGGTAATAACTAGTTTCGAAAAGGATGATTTTCACCATTACATATCACTTTGAAGGTATGTTTGAAAAGGGAAAATATCATGTTTGCTTAGGAAACTATCAGACCACAGGTCTAAAGAGCTTTGTGTCATATCCTGTTAAGACACTTCACATCCACGTAAGCAAGTAGTATTTACTAACCAACAGTGGTGGTACTGATGAGTCTTTTGAATAAGTTTGTGTTTATCATGGCCTTCACTGTTGACATCCAGTAAACATTTTGCTGTGGAACTTGCAATGTGTCCACTTTGGTTGGGATGACCAGGCATAATATATACATTATTAAAATGTTAGCGCATAACAGGTTGCAAGGTAATATTTTAAACAGATTGTTTTTTAATTATTTAACATTTCTTTTGTAATGTTGCAATGTAATATAAGTTATGAATAGAATGATTTTCACCATGAAATATCACTTTAAAGGTATTTATGTAAAAGTTAAATTTCATGTTCGCTTAGGAAACTCTCAGACTACAGGTCTGAACAATTTTTGGTCATATCCTGTTAAGAAACATTACATCCACTATAGCAATAATCGTTTAATGACCAACAGTCATGTTACAGATGAGTTATGTGAATGACAAGTTATACTTATCTGGGCCATCACTGTTGGCATCCTTTTAACATTTTGCTGTGGAACTTGTGATGTGTTTACTTTGGTTGGGATGACCAGGCATAATATATACATCATTTAAATGTTAGATAGTATAAAAAATTGCAAGGCAATATCAGTTTTAAACAGGCTTCTTTTCATTGTTAAACATTACTTTCAAAAGGTTGCAAGGTAAATCTAGTTTTGAACAGGATGATTTTCATCCTTAAATTTCACTTTAAAGGTACTTTTTAAAGGAGATAATTTCATGTCTGCATAGGAAACTCTCAGACCTTAGGTCTAAAGAACTTTTGGTCATATCCTATTAAGACACTTCACATCCATGTAGGCAAGTAGTATTTACTGACCAACAGTGGTGGTACAGATGAGCCTTCTGAATCAGGTTGTGTTTATCATGGCCTTCACGATTGGTGTCCAGTTAACATTTTGCTGTGGAACTTGATGTGTCCACTTTGGTTGGGATGACCATGTATATTATATAAATCATTTCAATGTTAGAGTATATATGTTGCAAGGTAAAATAGTAAATAGGCTGTTTTTCCGTTAGTTTTACAATACTTCTGTAAGGTTGCAAGGTAATAACTAGTGTTAAATAGAATGTTTTTCATCCTTAAATATCACTTTGAAGGTTTTTTGAAAAGGGAAAATATTATGTTAGGAAACTCTCAGACATTTGGTCTGAAGAACTTTTGGTCATATCCTGTTAAGATACTTCACATCCATGAAGTAGGCAAGTAGTGTTTACTAACCAGCAGTGATGGTACAAATGAGTTTTATGAATCAGGATGTGTTTATCATGACCTTTACTGTTGGCATCCTTTTAACATTTTGCTGTGGAACTTGTGATGTGTCCACTTCGGTTGGGATGACCAGGCATAATATGTACATTATCAAAATGCTAGTGTATAACAGATTGTAAGGTGAAATAGGTCATTTTTACATTATTTTTACATCTGAAAGGTTGCAATATAATAACTAGTTTCGAATAGGATGTTTTTCATCATTAAATATCAGTTTGAAGGTATGCTTGAAAAGGGAAATATCATGTTTGCTTAGGAAACTATCAGACCACAGGTCTAAACAACTTTTGTGTCATATCCTGTTAAGACACTTCACATCCAAGTAGTCAAGTAGTATTTACTAACCAATAGTGGTGGTACTGATGAGTCTTCTGAATAAGCAAAGACATATAAAATTACTTACGTCCTTGGAATAAGGTTGTGTTTATCATGGCCGTCACTGTTGGCATCCTTTTAACTTTTGCTTTGTTACTTGTGATGTGTCCACTTTGGCTGGGATGACCAAGCATAATATATGCATTATTAAAATGTTAGGGTATAACAGGTTGGAAAGTAATATTTTAAGCAGATTATTTTTTATTAATTACTTAACATTACTTTTATTATGTTGCCATGTAATATTGGGTATGAATAGAATGATTTTCATCATGAAATATCACTTTTAAGATATTTTTGAAATGGTTAAATTTCATGTTTGCTTTAGAAACTCTCAGACCACATTCCCATTATTAAATATCACTTTTAAGATATTTGAGATATTACAATGAATTAAACAGGTGTCCAATCACTGTTAGTCTATTCATAAATAAAAGATCTGGTTAGATAGTATTTCCCTGACTTTGACACCTTCACTGTTGTTCTATTTTGAAATGAAAATTGAAAATTAATAGCACTTTGTACATGTAGTTACATTTATATGCATTTGTCGCAGGTGCAATGAAATGACTCGACATTCATGCATCGTTTACCACCACTGTGTTGCTTAACCCACTTTCTGTCAATAGAATGTTCCTTACAGACTGAGCAAGTTTACTGACCATTCTAAGGTGGTGGTCCCGGTGTTAGTCTTACTCTTTGTTGCTTTGTGGTTTATTCTATTAGCCGATTTGTTGTATGTCTTTCCATGTGTCATTTTGTTCTTGTGTTTTTCTGTCCTTTTAGTATTGCAATTACCTTGCTTGGGGAAGAGAGAGCTAATCTTAGTGCTTTTCGTACATTTGTTCGATTTGTGCTTGTTTGGATTTGTTGGTTTCTTCTTCCTCTTGGGGTCTGGGAAGGGCTGCGTTTTGTGATTGTGGCACTCCCTGGACTTTTCTCTTACCTTTTTTTCGCTTATGATTTTAGGAATGTCTGTAGTGGATTTCTTCTCTTTTTGATAGAGCACCATAGCACAAAGCCTCTTCTTAACATGCTTCCATGGTCTCAGTATGGCTTAAATAAGGTTGAAAATGATGTATGTTTTTTTTTGTTTGTTTGTTTTTTGTTTTGTTGCTATTCAAAAGGGAGTCTGCCTAGATTGTAGAGAAGAGCTTTTTTTCCCTATGAATAAATTTGTTGCATAACCACTGCTCTGCATAAACACAATTATATTCTGGAGTACAACAAACCTCACACAGTTCACAGTTCTTAAGAACATTTGGTCATTATTCTGTAGTGACACTTCACAAGCACTGAGGCAGTACAATTTACTGACCAACAGTAATGTTGCAGATGTGGCTTCTGGCTAACTGGCATTTTATGCTTGTTTGTACCTTAACTGTTGCCGGCCTTGGTGGCTCAGTTGGATGCGCCATCTGACTGGAGACCAGGAGGTTGTGGGTTTAACCCCCGCCAAGGTCGGCAACATTCTTTCATGGAGATTGATCATGAAACATTTTCTACAGTCATTCTCTCCCTTCTGTTGAAAGAATGTGCACAATACTTGTTAACTGCTTAGAGGCCTAAGCCTGCCCAGTAAACGTGTGGTTAGGTAAACTGACCGCGCTCAACATGACCCCATTGGGTTGACTGGGCTGTAAAACCTCAACACAAATAAAAACCATAACTGTTAGTAATATCAGTTAATTCAGTAGGATGCTTAAGTTATTAAATTTGACTTTTTAGTATATTTAAAGGGACAATGATATGATCACATAGGAAACTCACATCAAAGTTCTTGAAAAGAAAAATTGGTCAGTATCCTGTAATGACACTTCACATGCACTGAGGCAAGTCAAATCTGCTGATCACCAGAGAATGTGCAGATTAGGTTTCTGGATTGTGTGTTACATTTACTGTGGCCTTCACTGGTGACATGCAATTTACACTTTTGCTGTGGAACTAATGTAGTGTCCACTTTGGTTAGATGACCAGGTTTCATGTTTGCAATGGTTAGGTTCCATTGAAAGAAAAAAACTCTCAACATAGTGCATGTATTTACCTCCTTATATGGGTAGGTTTTGGTTAAGCTTTTAACATCACAATTTATGGATTATTGATAGGGCAAAACTCCTGGGCCCAGTTGTTCAAAGCGTCGTTAGCTTAACAGGCTCGTTAAGGGTCATTTCGTTAACTGTTTTAGCAGATTTAATATATAATATTATGATATTTGTTGCTGAAAAAATGTGAGTAGCTTTCACATTTTTTCAGCAAAAAATTTCAGCATATACGCGAATCACGATCTAAATTTTAACGAATCATTAACTAACGACATTGTTAGCTTTGAACAACTGGACCCTGTTTAAAAAGCAAAGCCTTCCAGCCATAGTTCTGGAGAACATTTTGTCAATAATCTTCAAAACTAAGTGTGCTATAGGCAAATTTATCATGCCACTGATTGATGATGTATTTCTTATTTTCTCAAAAAAATCTGAATTGATGAAGTTAGAATATTGAAAAGACAGTCAGTTATTGGATAGTCATAAGATATTGTCCTTGCTTCAAAGCACCACATGTTACAAATTTACTGTTTGTACAAGATTTCCAAAAAATTAGATTGGACTGTATACTTTTGGCATAAATTTCAGGACAGTATTAAACCTATGACAGCTACACCACTAAGCACAGAATGATTTATTTCTCTTCAGACATTTTTATGGCCCTGCATTGGATGAAGCTGGGGGTATATAGTTTTTAGGTTTTTCGTTTGTACATTCTTGTACATACGTATGTACATGATCCTGTTAGACTCAGGTTAAGGCATTTGTACCAGGTAGAATTTTGCATTTTTATTATAGTTAGGTACCCCACAGCGGGGGCATCCATGTACTGTGGACACATTTCTAGTTTTACTCATGATTAAAAATTATAAATTTGGTCTGAATTTTGCAAAGTAAAATGCATCTGAAAATTCCAAAAGTTAAGCAGTATGTGATGATAGGCTGAAACTCTATGAAAGTAGGAAGTTTTTCCTAAAATTCAGTCTGACTCCCCTTCTGAACAAAACATCTGGTGATATTCAACATCCGAGTAATGCTTTGGAACCTCACAGTAAAGGACATTCTCTTCACTGTAGTCAACCTCATCATAAGTTGTCATCATCTTCTACAGTAACTTGGTGTCTTGGCTTCACGTAGCCTTCCCATATTATGTCAGTCACTGTGCTGCCCATCTTATTAGAAATCAGCGTTTTTTGAGTGCCTTGACGATGATAGGTAGGTGTAACACAGCCCATGTCTCAATGATCAATTTGCATATACCTAGCAGTTCTGGTTTTCTCATCCTTCCAGTAGCCTTGAAAGAATGACTGTCACTAGTGTACCAGTTATTCCACTTCTGCTGTAGCACTACTTCCATGGACTTGTTCATTGAGACATCTAGAGGCTGCGATACAAATGTCATTCCACCCGGGATGATAGCCAGTCTGGTTTAGTGGTTATCACATAGTAGCTCCTTAACTTTGTTAGATTTGTAGCATTGGAAACTGTCTGGACCTAGCAGTATTTCTCTGACCACTCAGTCTTTTTTTCTCATACTAATTTGATTCAGTCTTTATGCCCTTCAGAGATGCAGCCACTGGAGTGATCAGTTCCAGCTCAGAACCAGCCAACATATACAAAGTGACAAGCACATCACTACAAAAAGTTTTGAAATGAGTACTCCTCAGTGCCAATTTACTTCGACAAAGAATCCTCTTAGTGTTAGAACACAAAAAAAAATGAAGCATACAAATTACTGCATTACTTAGATACATGATGAAATCTAAATATGTACAGACTACTATGCATTTTAAACTAGGTTCGATAACAAATCCAGTGCTTAAATAATGAAATATAATAACTATTTCCTTTAAATATGCCTTCAACATTGTGTTACATTCCAGTGCTACAAGCTGTCAGCTCCATCTGATAATGTTCAATCCCGTTCAGCATTATCTTATGACTGGTCACCTCTCAGAACTATATCTTGCTATCAGATCATCTCGCAAGCGTCAACTTAGGAAATCCACTGGTGGCTGAAACCCAGTCACCCCTGTTCGTCTGTCTGTTTAGGAATTGATCCTGTAAGACAGTTTTACCAAATTCTCATCCAACACAAATTCCTATGCTCATAATACAATACTCTGTCTTAAAGGCCAGCCTTTTTGCTCTTCTCCATCAATATTCAGCTCTAATATCCAAAACTGTCTTCTTTCAGAGTAATATTAGGCCATCTCTGTGTTCAGCTGCTGAGTCGGCCAACTCTGTCTTTTTGCTTATGTTGTAATACACTAGTCATTTGTAACCATTGCCCTCCCACTTACGGAGACTTGCAGTGTCAATGACTTTGTCTATCACAGTCCTGCTAAAAGTCCTGTTCTGGAGGGACATATTGAAATCATTCTTCTGCCCTTGTTCCCGCTCCTTTGAATAGTATAATTCCATGGAGGTGTATTTTGCATAATATGCCACAAGCCTAACACTTACTCTGCAGGAAACCTTGAAGTATCACTTCGCTGCACATCAGCCCTCAGGGCATCCTGAACCCATCCGTACAGGTGGAGTAACAGTGGCACAAATACCTGATGCATAAGCTCATCTGTATATTTGGTTCCTGAGAGTTCCAGCCCTGTTGACCACAGTCAACAACCCATTCTCTTATACCAAGCTACTAAATGCATGTCTTCTCTAAAAGCTAGGATTACAAGAGAGCCTAGAAATTAAGTTTGTTGGTACATGAATCTCTCTTGAGCAATTATTGATCACTTAGACATTTATTCTCCCATAGCTTCTTTACAACTGACCAAGTTCCAATAGGCAGTCTGAACTTTTATAGTATTTTCTATTTTCTCAATAACATATTCATTTCACTTCATAAACTGTATAATAGCCTCTGTCCAGCCATAAATAATGGATCCTTTTGCACCAATTTGAAACTTAGCCGTCCCCAAATATGGACACATTCTACAGATATGATGCAGCTTTTCAGGTAACCCATAAGAGTGCAACATTGTGTCTGGTTTTAGATAAATTAGCATGAATCAGAAGAGGTTCAGTGCCTTAGATATCAGTGTGTTTTCCGTAAATACCCAAAATATTTAACCCTTTCACTGCCAATTATACAGTGAAAAGTACTCCTCAGTGCCAAATATTTTTTAATAACTCTCTTTGAGCAGAGTACTGCTAGTAAAGGCCTCGGTGGCTTAGTTGGATGTGCCGTCCGACTGGAGACCAGGAGGTCGCGGGCTCAACCCCCTCAGAGGTCGGCAACATTCTTTTGTGGAGATTGATCATGAAATATTTTCTACGGTCATTCTCTCCCTTCCACTGATTCAAGATGGGCAGTTATCAGTTTCTGGCAAAAGAATGTGCACAATACTGGTTAACTTCTTAAGAGAACTAAACCTGCCCAGTAAATGTGTGGTTAGGTAAACTTTCCGCGATCGACGTGACCCTATTGGGTTGACTGGGCCATAAAACCTCAATACAAACAAACTACTAGTAAAATCTTTATATCTTGGGAACTAATAAAGGTATCATGTTCCAGTTTTGACTATGGTTTTATTTTTTATTTGTGAACAAGTTGAAAATTTCATAATGAAATGTTTTAGATTTTTTCGGCCCATCAACCCTGCAAAATACCATTTAGGACTTTTTCCTCTATTTTTGTAATAATTGTCTGTAGGACCCATACAAACTGCAATATTTGTGACAGAATCGATTCTTATTATCATATGCACAATATTCTACAGCTTGACACATGAAATCTTCAAGATTAGCCAGTGCATATAAAAGTAAGTACTGTATAGAGGAGTCCTCTTTGGAATGAAAATGATCATGTTTATGGTGCATTTTATAGCAAGGAATAAAACAATGAAGCAGGCTAACAATATGCAGTAGCAAAAAGACTACTTAAAACATATAGTAACTTTTGTTGACAAAAGTCACCTATGGCAGTCAGCCAAGCTGTCGACTTTAGTCACCTAAGGCAGTGAAAGAGTTAATGGAGAATACATTTAAAAATCAATTTGTAGCATATCGAAACGAATACAGTCTGTTGTATTCAAAATGATAATTTTTGTATGGATAGCCCTGACAGCAAAAGTTTCACCCTGATACACATTGTCATCTATTTCCCATGCTAAATGTCTGTGCATAATTCCTGTGCATAAGAGTGACTAGTTCTCAGCATCATTGTCTAGTTAAGTGTCAGTGCCAAAAACTTGCAGGTCACCATTCTGCATTGGGATTTTCCAAGATTTCAGAAACATGGCCTCCAGAAAATGAGGAATGAGGAAAGAGATTACAGAACTGCATCAGATAAAATAATATGGTGTTTTAGCCAGTTATTGTTATTTGATTCATTGTCTTTATTTAATGTGCAACATAACTAACTAAGTCATCAAAGCATCAGATGAATGCATACAGAATCACGTCTGCAGTCGTGACAGATCTGTGTAAACAGCCTCAGAAGTGAAAGTAGCTTGCAATGTGTGGGTTTAAAAGTCACGGATAAGACTTCAGTACTGGAAAGCTAAGTACCTTTGATAAATCATTGCTAGAGCAGATGAACAAAGAAAAACCCTAAGATCACCCGAATTCTACATAAGGTGCGGGCCCCTGTAGCCTAGTGGATAAGAGAGTTGACTCTTAATCCATTAGGTTTCTCACCTCTGTGGTTCGAGCCTCGCTCGGGTCATATGTGGGAAAGCCAAGTTCTGCTTACGGATGGTCAGGTGGTTTTTCTCTGGGTTCTCCGGTTTTCGCCCACCTTCGATGAATAATCGGCTCGATATAAGTGAAATATTCTTGAAAGGGCCGTAAAACCCAAATCAAAAAAAAAAAAAAAAAAAAAAAAAAATTCTATATAAGGTGATTGGTTCTGCCATTAAAAATGGGTTCCCTGGAGTAGGGGATGTGACACAGAGCACCCGGCCATTTCAGAGCTTTTTTGTAAATTATGAAAGAGATAAATACAGAAAAATGATCAGCCGTATTATACTGCACAAAAATTAATGGAGATGTACAGACAGAGACACAAACAAAAATCAAAGCATCAAAATACACACTTTAAAGCAAGTTATTTAAACTACAGCTCACCCCTCCCAACAAGCCCATGGGCCAAAGAATATCACTAAGATTGTCCACAGCATGGATACTGATTCCAGAATCCCAGTTTTGCCCTTACTGACTGGCTTTAAATTTGGCCAGTACAATACTGGTTGGAAAACTAATTATCTGATGCACTGAATATACTTCTGAAACTGAGATCAGCTCAATTGAGATGAGGTTATAAATAATATGAACAAGACTGTGACTGCTTTAAGAGTTAAAAATTAAGCCTGTTTCCAATACCTCTTCTTTCTTAGCTCAGTCTACTCTTTACCTAATCAAAACCAATCTGTAACAGCCATTAATGATTGTTTATAAGCAACTTCCATGTTCCTGTTTTTAAATTAGACCTCATGTCTCCTGATGACCAGTTTTATGTCTTCAGTAGATAAAGAATAGTACTTACTTTGTTTTGAAAAAGGTATTTGATATACCAAAATGTGTCCATCATAATAAATATTAACTTAAAGGTACCATTGCTGGTTGTTTGTTCTGTTATCTACCCCCAGTTTTTCTTGAAATAACGGACTTGTGCATTATATTACATTTTTTATTATTTGTCAGATGCGTAAGTTATTAACTCTTGTCCTGCTGAACCTGGATATGCCCTGCCTTTGCAAACAATGCAAACAGTGTAGATCAGGAGCAGTTGGCTTCTGAACTGATCTGGATCTGCACTGTTTGCCATTAAGTATGTGAATTTATATCAACAATCCAGATAAAGTAATCTGAAAATTAGAAGTAGGCATGGCTTATTGATTTATTCACAGGATAAGGGTTAAACTGAAAGTCAGTGTTTCAGAAATCATTGTCAAAGCCTATCCTTCCTAAACAAACACACATATAGTATATATCCTTAAAACCAAAACTAACTTGTCACTTTTTATTAAAGAATAATTTTGCTTCTATTTCGATTTAGTTGTAATAAGTTAGTTTGATTGTTTTCCGCAGTTAGTCTCAACAGAATTCAAGAGAGATCATTCGTGTAAGTGATTCCAGTCTCGAGTTACCTGCCTTTTAATCAAAAACAGTAGTTTCACATTTTCTCACAACTTCAAAAGCAGAACATGATTTTCAATACAAAAAATCTGAAAGTGCATTGTTTGTCAATAAAATTCCCTGGAAAACATTTTATCAGTTCTTTCTGGCTAATTAATGGCAATTACTCAAATTTGCTTCACATTGAAATTACCTCCCTTGCAATAAGAACTTAATTACACCTGCGTGAGAGTAAGAAATGTCATCTTTGTTTAGCTCAGTGAGATGAAACAATCAGCAAAGTGAAACAAACAGACTGGGTCCTAGGGTGAAATTTGCACACCTAAGTTGCCCATGCTAACACATGCCCTTGCTTGTAAATGCCATATCTCCGATATTTTTTGAAAGTTTTAAACTGCGAACTGTTTGGACCTGTACAGAGACTGTATGACGAGAAAAAGATGCAAAAGTTCTTATCATGTCAAATGAAAAATGGATGACAATTACCTGTAGGATTTCCATTACAAA
This sequence comes from Anodontia alba, assembly GCA_964016985.1. Taxonomy (NCBI): domain Eukaryota; kingdom Metazoa; phylum Mollusca; class Bivalvia; order Lucinida; family Lucinidae; genus Anodontia; species Anodontia alba. The sequence goes on from OZ024832.1 coordinate 66,817,787, forward strand.
CATTGTTAAGTTTGATCAAACGGCCTTCTCCACAAAAATGGACAGGTTCTGAAGTTGCGCAATAGATAATGCAGTTAATTTAAGAACACTTTTCAATACATGTCTGAGCGAATTAAGAATTTTCACCTGAAATAAACCCGTATTTAAGGTACAGTGACCTTCCAAAACTGAATTAATATCGTAACTTTTAATTCTGTTGTGAGAAAGACCCTTTTGATAATCTGTTTGACAGAAAGGGCTCAACAACTGTGTGTCATGTGCACAAATAATTGTTCTTTAACATCATTAAAACAGGTTTTAAATTTCACTCAGCAAAGGGTATACATATAAGCTGTAAAGTTACTTTTGGCTTTAAGTATACATAGCTATGCTGCTGTACACTCAAACTTCAATACCATATTTCTTAAGGCAAATGTGTTAGCATGGGCAACTTAGGTGTGCAAATTTCCCTCTGATTGTTTGTCCTTGTACCGTACTTACATACACCCTAGGGCCCAGTCTGTTTGTTTCATTTTGCTGATTGTTTCATCTCACTGAGCTAAACACGGATGACATTTCTTACTCTCACGCAGGTGTAATTAAGTTCTTTTTTATTTTATCAGCCTTGATGGCTCAGTTGGATGCAGGTCTGACTGGAGCAGGTTCAACATTTGCTGGGTAGGCAACATTCTTTCATGGAGACTTGATCACGAAATACTATGTCCATTTTCTTCCTTCTGCTAATTCAAGAAGGGCAGTTGTCAGTTTCTGGCAAAAGAATGTGCACAATACTGGTTAACCTCTTAGAGGACTAAACCTGTCAAGTAAAAGTGTGGTTAGAGAAACTGACTGCACTCAAAATGACCCTGTAGGGTTGCCTGGGCTGTAAAACAACAACACAGGCAAATAATATTACCGTAACTTTAATTCCTTTTGCTGCAGAATCATTTTACATTGCTGGACAGGGTTCCAGGTTTGAACATTATACAAGCAATTCTCATATCCTAATTCTTAAGAATTTTAACTGCACAATACATTAACTTATAATGTGCTATATTCTATTCTGTTCATACCTTCCACAGAAAAAAAGGACCGTACAGTCATCCCATACAGTCTTAATCCAGAAGGCCCCTTAGGCAGTCACCTGTGTGATGTCATTCCTCCTGCTCTGTTGATCAAGTGTCAGTTTCTTTTCTATGGATGAGAAAGTAAACAGGATTTTTCTCAAGGTGAAAGAAATCTTTGTGTTTTTCCTTTTTCTCCAGTTGAAATTGTAATCTTTATTCTTTCTTATGTTCCTTTATCATGCGTTTCACTATTCATACTATCTTTTGTTGTAAATCAATTTCTTGTAATTATCCATTGCTCGTTTGTTGTAATGAGTTTTTGCAACTTAAATGACTATTCTTCGTGGTGAATGTGGTCATATAAAATCGTGTTGGGATAATCATAAGAGGTGTATAAAATACTCTTCTTGTTCCAGGGTATCAACCTGCTCTACATGTAGGTCCTGGTCAGATAAAACCTGGAAACTTGCCGAAGAAAGAAGAACTTGCACTTCTAGAAAGTGGGTCATGGCTAAAAAGAAACCATATCTGATTCATCAGACGAAGAAAATTGGATAGGATCACCACCCCACATGGCCCTGCTGCCCGGGGGAGAACCCATCCAGGTGGCAACTCCAAGGGTACTTGTACCCAGAGGAGTGTAAGTCCACCGGCCACCGGCTGCCAGCCATTTGCCCAATGGACAAGAAGACATCACTGACCAGCCAACGGTCACCAGTCATCAGCCATGGGTCAAATGGGCATTACACAAGAATTTTCAAGTCAATCAATCACTGGTCACTGGCCATCCAGCCACTGGTCATTGGACACAGGGGAAAGTTAATATTCACCGGTCAACCGGCCACCAGTCACCAGTCATCAGACTTTATATCAACCTACATTTAGTGAGACTCATGCCATGGGCATGGAGTTCACTAATAATAACTCAAAAAGAGTTTTATTATCCCTGGAACTGGACTTTAGTGATATGTCTGATCCCAGTGTTGTTATCGAACCACCTGACAACAACTGGAGATCAGACAACAGACAAACTTTACAGACTTCCCTCTCTGTACATATTTCCAGGATGGATCAATCTAGAAGTAAACATAAGTCCAAGAAGAGGAGGAGACATAGATCGTCCTCTACATCCTCCTCTTCTAGGTCTGCATCTTCAGACTCTTGCAAAAGAAACAGAAAGTCAAAAAGATCCTAACTTATAGATCTTCTTCGTCTTCATTATCTGATAATCAGTCTCATTATTATGGCAAATACAAAAGAAGTAGACATAGTCCACAGGCTGCACAGAATCTGAGTATGCTATGGCCTGCGGAAATAACTAATGTCCAGACAATACCATAACCTGAACAGACTTTACAACGCTTGACAAAGGACAGGTTCAGACTCGGAAATTGAAACCTGGACCTTTGATAGGGCAATCGATGAAGTTTCAGGCTTTTGTCTCTGGAGTTATGCACAAGGCCAACAGAGGAGCATGCTTCGGCAAAGCCTTTATCTGGCATGCGACTTCATTACTACTATTGCTGCAATCCAAGCTGGTTGAAAATACTGCCAGATTTCTCCAAAGCAAAATTGACATGCAGAAATGTGGCAGAGATTGGATATGCTACTAAAATTTAGTATCTTCCCTGACACAGACTAAATTTTATAAGAGCCAGAGTCAATATTTCCCAACAGATAACATTCCTCCATTAGAATCGGAAGCTTCTTTGCTGGATTTATCCAGGAAGGGAAAATGCTCCATTCCAAAGAAAAATATTGAATTATGGGAAAAAAGAGCCCACAAACTTATAGCGATAAACTCGCATACGGAAATATTTTCTTCTGCTGCTTACTTATGTATGCAGCAGCAGACAATATCCATGCCAGCTCTTTTGAGACTGCTTGAAACTGTAGCTAAGTCTATAAAGCATGCTACAGCTGTCTTTTAGCTATGGAGATTTTCCAAGCTAGAAGTGATGAGGTGCTGGCCACGTCTTAACCCTTAAAGCGCTAAGAAAAACTGCATCTGAAAATGTTGTCTGTTTATGTCATCTGCTGAATATTCTTGCAAACTTCTCAAAGCTATTTTTGCATACTGGCAAACAGTGTGGACCAAGATCAGACTGCTCAGTCTGATCTGGGTCCACACTGTTTGCAGAAATGACTTTTAAGCTCACAAGCAGAAGACAAAGCAGACGACAATTGTTGTGATTGGCACTTTAAGGGTTAAGATTTTACTAGACAATTCCAACCATGAGTTGCAAAACCCTCCAATAGGTTCTTGGCAACTTCCTCAGTTGCTACTACCATACAACAACAAAAAGTGACTTATCAGGCTCCTCAGGTCCTTAAGAGACCGAAGCAGCCAACAAAACCTTCTAGGCCTCAACAAACGCAGCCTTACAGGCCTAAAAGTCAGACACCAGTCATACTCATCAAGTAGAAAGGAATATGCTAAGAGAGGTGGAAATAAAAAACAGTTCCCCTCCTCTAAGCAAGCCTCATCCTCCACAAAATTCTGGTCCAACCCTTTCCACTGCCAATCGTACCATGTCCAGACATTCTAGTGGGAGGAAGGTTGGCCCATTTTATGGAACAATGGGAAGAATTGATAGACAACAAGTGGGTCTTCTCTATCATCTCAAATGGGTTCAAGATCCCATTTAAGTCAGTTCCTCCCCTATTGGTTGTTCCGGTATATCTGAGTCAATCTTCCTCCCCATTATTGCAAAAAGAGATAACACAACTTCTCAAGAATTGGGCAATGGAAAGGGTATGGAATCCAGGAACTCCCGGTTTTTATCCCCAGCTATTCCTAGTGCCAAAAAAGAACTGAAAGTTATGCCCAGTAATAGATCTTTCTTAACTGTTGGTATATAAAAAAACAGCATTTCAAGATGGAGACAGTCAAGTCAGTAAGACAATCGATAATGACCAACAACTGAGCTGTTTCCATAGATCTGACAGATGCATATCTTCATATTCCAATACATCCGAGATCCAGAAAATACCTTCCGTTTGTCTACGAACATCAGGTCTTTCAGTTCATGGCCTTACCATTTGGAATGTCCGTAAGTCCATGGATTTTCACAAAATTAATGAATATAATAGCAACACACTTACCACTACATGCCGTATCTCTCTTCCCATACCTAGATGATTGGCTAATAAGAGATCTGATTCACAATTGATTTATCTCTCACACAAAATACACTTTTCAAATACATGTAGTAAAAAATCTGAGTTTCATACCAAATTTAAAGAAGTCAGATTTGATACCAACAAAAGAATTCACCTTTATAGGTGTGGAATTTCTAACTCAACAGAAAATAGTCAGAGTACCAGCAAACCGAGTAAAAGCTCTTATTCTTACCATCAAAACAATTCTTTCTCAGACTCAGGTTTTGGCACGAACGTTCCTTTCTCTTTTGGGCAAATTCATTGCAGCAGCAGACTTAATTCTTCTAGGCAGACTGCATTTACAATCTCTGCAAATGTTCCTATTATCAGTCTGGAAACCTCATATTTTTCCCTTAGATCATAAGGTTACAATCAACAGTATGATCAAATTTCATTTGAAATGGTGGACGGACACCAGTTGATTTGTTCAAGGAATGCCCATTCACCCGTCCAGACCCCAAAACATTCCTTTATAAGGATATGGATGGGGTGTTCATCTGGAACAGATGAGTCTATCCTTTCATGGTAGCTGGTCAGAAGACCAATCCCATCCCCATATCTACATGTTGGAAATAATGGCCATTTGTTTCGCACTGATAAAAGCCTTAAAATAAAGTCACCATTTTTGTGTCATGATTTCTACGGACAACACAGGAGGAACACATTCTCCCAACCTATGCTTAGAGGTATGGAAGATCCTCCAATGGTGCCTAAAACATCATATTGTCATCAGGATTTGTCATATCCCAGGCAAATTCAATGTTTTGGCAGACAGGTTATCGAGAATCAACAAGATAGTCAAAACAGAGTGGGCATTGGATCAGTCAATAGCCAGTTTAATTTTCCAAATGTTCTAGTTTCCTAGTCTGGATCTGGGCCCAGTTGTTCAAAGCTAACGATATCGTTAGTTAACGATTCGTTAAAATTTACATCAAGTGATACGCAAATATGCTGAAATTTTTTGCTGAAAAAATGTGAGTAGAGCAAAAAAATGTGAGTAGCTTTTTTCAAAAGCTACTCACATTTTTTCAGCAAAAAATATCAGAATATTGTATATTGAATCCGCTAAAACAGTTAACGAAATGACCCTTAATGAGCTTGTTAAACTAATGTCGCTTTGAACAACTGGGCCCTGTTTGCAACATGTTTCAATCACAAACTTCCACTTTGTGTCCCCAGTTCTGGACAATCAAGCCTTTGCACTAGATGCATTTTCCATGAACTGGAACAGTCTTCATGCTTATGCATTTCCTCCAACAATACTGATTCTTTCTGCCCTGAACAAGATATGCCAATCTCAGTGCAGAATAGTTCTTATAGCCCCTCTTTGGCCACAACAAACATGGTTCTCAGAGGTTCTACAACTACTTGTCTCAGTTCCAGTTAGTCTTCCACTCTTTCCAAAACTATTAACACAAGCAAAAGGAAAGTTTCATCATCGAAATCTCCCAGTACTCAACTTGCATGCCTGGGAGTTATCAAGCAATCAGATAGAGATAGAAAATTTTCACAAAACATTGCAGATTTTGTCTCCAAATCAAGATGAAGATCAACTCTGCCCCATTGTTGTAGCCCAAAAAGTGGTGCCAAGTTAACAGTGCCTTGGATGCCTATAGAAGATTAACAGCCTTTAAACCCTACAATACACACATATATATAGGTTGGAATGAGCTTATTCTTAGGATTTATATGAAGAATGAGCTTATTCTAAGTTTCCTGAGCCTTAATCCAAAAATGGAGGGATCTACCTTTTAGTGTTAGAATTGGGAGCTCCTTCCCACCATTTTATGCTAGCACATTATTAGCTCACCTGACCTCTCCTGAAAATTATGGTGATCTGCCTCTTGGTCTGGTTGCCATGGCAACAGAAACTCCCATAGACTTATAATGGGAAAATGGTTAAATTGCATTTTCTCCATAACCATTGAAGTGATGTGAACCATATTAGTAGTTATGATCATTTGATGATTGTCTACCCAGTTTATGTGTTTTATGACCAATGGCCATTTTGTTTGGTTGCCATGGCAACATTTAATTTCAAAAAAAGGATATTTTTTTAAATAACATCTCCAAACAACTGAGGTAGTATGACTAATCATGTACAAATGTTGCTTGGGTAAGGACAATTCAAAATAGCTAAAATTATGGTGATCTGCCTCTAGGTTTGGTTGCCATGGCTACAGAAAGTTCCCATAGACTTATAATGGGAAAATAGTTAAATTGCATTTTCTCCAAAACCAGTGAAGTGGTGTGAACTATATTTGGCAGTTATGATCATTGGATGATTGTTCACCCAGTTTATATGTTTTATGACCAGTGGCCATTTTGTTTGGATGCCATGGCAACATTAAATTTAAAAAAAAAAAAGAATTTATAAGTGACATCCCCTCCAAAACCACTGAAGCAGTTTGACTCTAATTTTGTAAAAATGTTGTTTAGGTAAGGACAATTCAAAATAGCTAAAATTATGGTGATCTGCCTCTTGGCTTGTGGTTAATTTGATTAAGAATCCATGCTTCTTAATCCTCAACATCCTCAAGGAGTCTTTATTACCAATTTCAGAGCATCCTATCTCTATTTGAAAATGTGTGTGCAGAATAGCAATTCTAAAATATTTATGTATATGTAAATTTCTTGTGCGTTAACACTGAAACATAAAAGGAAAATCTGATGAGGTTTTGCTGATCCCAACCACATTTATAGTTACCAGAAAATGCCTAAAATATTCTTCATTCAAACAGATGTCTTAAGGGGAATACATGTAGTAAAAACGGTTAAGTGAGTAAGTTGTCTTTTGTTGGCAAAAAAGAAGGCTTTTGATCTCCGTCCAGCAGTCTGCCCAGAAATATGCATCAGAAGATGTCTTGTTTCCAGCTATTCAGGTTTTTTTTTTTCTCATTTTTTTTTCTATTTTTACAGGGAATAACTCTTTCTTTGTCCTTTTTGTATTATATAGCATCTTTGTTTTAATTTCAAAATTCATCTCTGAAATGATGCCATCTTCTTGACTAGTCTTGTTTCTTCTAGTGAATTAATTTGTTTACATATTTATCTGTTACAAAGGAGTGCTGATACAAGTAGTATCCAGATACATATTGTTCAGTTGGACAGACAGATGTATTAGATCCCCTTGTATGACCCAAATAAGATTCACAGTTCTCCCAAATTACTTTCTTAGTAGTTGATGGAACCTAAACAGAATGAATATCAACAGCTAAAGTGGTTAACTTGATTGTGAATCCATGTTTCTGTCTCCTCAACCTTCTCAAAAGTCTTTATTACAATTTCAGAACATGCTTTCTCTATTTGAAAACATGAGTGCAGAATAGCAATTTAAAAATATTTATGTATATGTACAGAGGCTAGAATTTCTGGTACATAACCACTGAAACAAAACAAAAAAATCTGATGAGGTTTTGCTAGTCCCAACTGCATTTTTAGTTACAATAAAATGCCTTAAATATTCTTCATTCATACAGATGTCATAAGGAGATTAGTAAAAACAGTTAATTGAGTTAGTTGTCTTTTGGTGGTCAATAAAGAAGGCTTTTAATCTCCAGCCAGCAGTCTGTCCAGAAATAATTATGCATCAAAAGATGTCTTGTCAACAGCAAACCAAGGTATTATTTTTATTTATTTATTTTTGTTTTAAATAGTTTGGTAATGAAAAGCTTTTAAATGGGACAGAATCATTCCATAGATGAAGTATTTAATTGTGAAAACAGTGAAAATAAAGAATGAGTTTACTGCCATTTTAATATGTGACATACTGTTACAGTGTAAGCAAAGTTTCATTTAAATACCTGTATTGATTCAGAGAATGGCAAGGCTGACATATACTTTAAACATTTTGGGCTGTGTGTCCTAGTGTTTAGTCATCTCAACCTGTAAGACAGGTGTCATGGGATTGAACTTTGTTTGGGTTGGGAATATTTCCAATTTTTAGCACACCTATCTCATACTCAGTATGCCCTGGATTGAGTATAAATTGGACAGGGAAATGCTTGGTCATTGACAGCAGAAAAAGCTTGCATGGACGGGACTGTGTAAATGCAAGCATTAAAACACATCATGGCCTAATTTAACTGTACTACACAAAAGACTTTAAATCTCCAGAAAACAGCCACAAACATTTGGGTTGTTGTGTTCTGGTCATACATTCATAGCATGTAAGCTTTTTGTTTACATTTTTACCTCCATAGGGACTTGGCAACTTTCCACAAAGAAGGAGTTTATGGATATCTTGCACATTTTTACACAGTCATGCTATTTTTTTTTTTTCTTCTATTTATAATTGTTTTACCATTTATCATTGATTGGGCTTTTTATCAAGACTTGGCATGTGCAGACCAAAAAAAAAAACCTGCTTTTAAAACTATTTTAGTATCTGTGCAGACTAAAAAAATGATTTTTTACACTATTTTTAGTGTCTGCACATAAAATGTCCAATACCTCTGGCGCGGCCTAACAGCCCGTAAGTTAAGACATGACATGTGCAGACAAAAATAACCCCTGCTTTTTAAAATATTTTATGTATCTGTGCAGACTAAAAAATGATTTTTTACATTATTTTTAGTTTCTGCATACAAACTGTCCAATACCTCTGGCGCGGCCTAACAGCCCGTAAGTTAAGACAGGGCATGTGCAGACTAAAAACCCTGCTTTTTAAATAATTTTAGTATCTGTGCAGACTAAAAAATGATTTTTTACACTATTTTTAGTGTCTGCATACAAACTGTCCAATACCTCTGGCGCGGCCTAACAGCCCGTAAGTTAAGACAGGGCATGTGCAGACAAAAAAAAACCTGCTTTTAAAAATATTTTTAGTATCTGTGCAGACTAAAAAATGATTTTTTATATTATTTTTAGTGTCTGCATACAAACTGTCCAATACCTCTGGCGCGGCCTAACAGCCCGTAAGTTAAGACAGGGCATGTGCAGACAAAAAAACCCTGCTTTTTAGATAATTTTAGTATCTGTGCAGACTAAAATATGATTTTTTACACTATTTTTAGTGTCTGCATACAAACTGTCACCTCTGGCGCGGCCTAACAGCCCGTAAGTTAAGACAGGGCATGTGCAGACAAAAAAAACCCTGCTTTTAAAAATATTTTTTTAGTATCTGTGCAGACTAAAAAATGATTTTTTACATTATTTTTAGTTTCTGCATACAAACTGTCCAATACCTCTGGCGCGGCCTAACAGCCCGTAAGTTAAGACAGGACATGTGCAGACAAATTACCCTGCTTTTTAAATAATTTTTGTATCTGTGCAGACTAAAAAATGATTTTTTACATTATTTTTAGTGTCTGCATACAAACTGTCCAATACCTCTGGCGCGGCCTAACAGCCCGTAAGTTAAGACAGGGCATGTGCAGACAAAAAAACCCTGCTTTTTAAATAATTTTAGTATCTGTGCAGACTAAAAAATGATTTTTTACATTATTTTTAGTGTCTGCATACAAACTGTCCAATACCTCTGGCGCGGCCTAACAGCCCGTAAGTTAAGACAGGGCATGTGCAGACAAAAAAATCCCTGCTTTTAAAAATATTATTAGTATCTGTGCAGACTAAAAATAGATTTTTTACATTATTTTTAATTTCTGCATACAAACTGTCCAATACCTCTGGCGCGGCCTAACAGCCCGTAAGTTAAGACAGGGCATGTGCAGACAAAAAAACCCTGCTTTTAAAAATATTTTTAGTATCTGTGCAGACTAAAAAATGATTTTTTACATTATTTTTAGTGGCTGCATACAAACCCTCTTGTATATGTATAAGACAAGTAGACACAATTCACACATAGGTTGTGTTTCACAGAACAGCCTATGTCTGAGCAGATAACTCTTTCTTTGTCCTTTTTTTTTTTTGAGGTGGTCGGGTGGTGCAAAGGTGTCATGTATCTTACGTCACTGGGGCGTCCAACTGATATTGGCTTACAGTTGGGCAAGGCCTGTTATCCTTGTAGCAGGTAAGGGTAGGGGGAATGTTTTTATTTCTTTTGTCTCTTCACTTTCATTCCTGTTCCTCTTTCTTCTTTGTCCCTCTCTTTCATCTCTTCTACTATCTCTTCTACTATCTCTTCTATCTCTCTTCTATCTCTTTTCTCCTTTTCTGGGAGATGAAACAAAATGACCCACAAGGGTTGAGGGGTTGTTAAACCCCAACACAGGAGGTCATGGGTTCAACCCCTGCCGAGGTCGGCAACATTCTTTCGTGGAGATTGATCATGAAATATTTTCTACAGTCATTCTCTCCCTTCTGCTGATTCAAGAAGGATAGTTGTCAGTTTCTGGCAAAAGAATGTGCACAATACTGGTTAACAGCTTAGAGGACTAAGCCTGCCCAGTCAGTGCGTCTGTCTGTCCATCTGTTCACATTTTCAAATGACCTCTTCTGAAGCCACAGGGCCAATATTGCTCAAATTTTATACAGAGCCTCCTTAGGTTGGGGGAACAAAAGATTGCTAAAATGGTTGTAGTCTGTTGACCAAGGTGGCCACCATGCCCATATATGGTAAAAACCTTTAAAAATCTTCTTCTCCAGAAGAGAGGATGCCTTAGGGCTGAATCTTTGCACAATTTATCAGGGATGGGAGGTCTACCAAAGTTGCTAAAATGATAGTCGTATATTGACCTTTGACCTTTTTATGGTGAGGTCAAGTTTGCTTCCCTATGCATTTGTATGGGCACCATACATCTGTATGGGAAAAATGTAGAGAATTTCAAACGACTTCTCCTCTTAAGCCTCTGGGCCATTGTTGCTCGAATTCTATGTGGTGCCTCCTTAGGATGGGGGAACAAAAGATTTCTAAAATGGTTGTGGTCCATTGACCAAGATGGCTGCCATGCCCATATATGGTAAAAACATTTAAAAATCTTCTTCTTCAGAACCAAATAAGCCCTGAGGCCTTATCTTTGTACAAATCTTTGGGGACAGGAGATCTACCAAAATTGCTAAAATGATGGTCCTACATTGACATTTGACATTTTTATTGAAAGGTCAAATTTGCTTCCCCCATGCATTTGTATGGGCCCTATACATTTATACGGGTAAAATGTTGAGAATTCATATTTTGGACATCTCCTCTATAATCTAGTTGAATCGAAACTTGATGATGAGCATTAGGCACTTATGAGACACAAAATAGTTAAATGAGCCAATAGAAAATCCAAGATCACCACCACAGCCACCATCTTGAAAATCAATTTTCGACATCTCTTTTCAAACCTTAGATCGCTTTGAGCTGAACTTGCTCTTCAGCAACAGGATGACTTCCGGATTGAAAAAAGCTAAAATTGTGTTGATTGAAAATCAAAGACAGCCACAATGGTTCTGCTCCATTGAACAAGATAGCGACCAGAGCTAAAAAATACAAAATCTTCAAACAACATCTCGTCCTTGGCCAGTGGCCTGATTTAAAAATATTTGCATAGAAGTGTTTCACCAATGGCCTTCAACCAAAATTACTAAAATGGTTCTGCTTGGCTGAACAAAATGGTGGCCAAAGCTAAAAATAGAAAAAACCTTTAAAAGACATCTCCTCAACAGCCAGTAATCTGATTTCAAAGTAATTTCACAGAAGTGTTCCTCTTATGGCCCTTTATCTAAATTGCTAAAAAAGTTTTGCTCGGCTGAACAAAATGGCTGCCAGAGCTAAAAATAGAAAAAAAAACAACCTTTAAACATCTCCTCCTTAGTCAGTGGCCTGATTTCAAAATGATTTTACAGAAAGGTTCCTCTTATCCCCCTTTACCAAAATGCTAAAATGGTTGTGCTCTGCTGAACAAAATGGTCACCAAAACTAAAAAATAGAAAAACCTTTAAATGACATCTCTGTGGCCAGAGGCAAGATTTTAAAATAAATTCACATCATTGTTCCTCTTATGCCCCTTTGCCAAAATTGCTAAAAATGGGTTTGCTCTTCTGAACAAAATGGTTGTCAGAGCTAAAAATAGAAAAAAAAGCTTTAATGGATAGGATAAGTAGATGAATCAAATGACTTCTGAAAAATATCTGAACTTTTTTTTCACTTATGGTGTTTTGAAGATTTCATTGTTTTAACCTTGTAAGCAAGATATCTGAAAAACTGTTTAAGCCATTTCCTTGTCATAAGTTTCAATATTTGACAGTAATGGAAATATGTTGCATGCCATCTGCATATCTGCAGTGGCGGTTTCACTCAGGTGAGCAAGTTGTGACCCGTGGGCCTCTTGTCTATAGGTTAGTGTATTGTGCAGTTAAAATTATGTTTTTAAAAAGAAAATATATTTTAACTAGCAATACTTAACTTATAGATAAGATAATCCTGCTTCCCTATCCTGGCTTAGCTCTACCCTTTAGGGCTTTACATTCAAAGAAACGGACACATGATCAAAAGAGCGGGAGGAATGATATCACACAGGTGACTGCCTAAGGGGCCTTCTTGATTAAGACTGTATGAGAAAACTGTACAGTCATTTTTTCTGTGGAAGGTATGAACAGAATAGAATATAGTACATTATCTATAGGTTAAGTATTGCTTGTTAAAATATGTTTTGTTTGTAAAAAACTTCATTTTTGGTCTATATGCTGAAATGACACTTCAAATATGCTGAGGCAAGTGGATATTATTGCCCAACAGTAATGGTACAGATGAGGCTTTCTTGTTGGTATTTTTTTCCGGGCCTGCACTGTTGGCAACCAGTGTATCCTTTTGCTGTGGAACTTGTTATGTCCCCACATTTGGTTTGGATGACAAGGAAAACATTACGAAAACACGCCTATTCAAATATACTGAAAATTGTACTACCAAAAAATGAAATTTTTCAGATAAAAAATTCTGATATTTTTCTTATTTCTGCTAGCGAGGCAGTTCTAACGAGTACCTACCATCTATGTTTTGAGCAGAAATAAGAAAAATATTGTATACCCCTGTAAGGCCCAATTTTATCATTAAAAGTGGGGTTTAAGGCATGTTTTCGTGATAAACCATATTGGTGATGGTGATATTTTTCCCAGAAAACAGTATATGACATTTCATGCAAATTGCCTCCATCCATTGGAGACAATTTGTATGAAATGTCAAAACCTCTTTTCAGTGATAAATTAGAAAAATATTTCAATATGTCCTCTGCTGAAAATTTTTACCCAGATTGCTAAGCATTAAAATCAAAGGAACTTCAGTTTACCAACACAAATAGTTTTTACAACACTCTAATTTTGGACTTTCATTTTTAAAGTATCTAAGGTATCTAAGTTGATTTTAATGAGTACCCACAACATATGTTTTTCATGGGGAAATAAGAAAAACTATTCACCTGATACCTCCTCTTATCTAGAGCTATGTGTTTTTCATTAATTTTGAAAAATGTCAGGGAGATTTTGATAATTTGAGAAAGTCAGGGCATTGTCAGGGAAATTTCTAAACTAGTCAGCAAGTTTGCAGTCTTTTTTAGAGGGCCAAGGCAGTTTCTTCTTTTTTGGCAGCACTAAATTTCATATTTCACTAACTTTTTCCAGTTGTAAGGTATATTTGCATAGTACTTTAATTCTTTAATTTGCATATAGGATAATTTTAGTTTTAATATTCTTGCAGAAATTTAAATTTCTATAGTAGCTGAAAGGGATTTGCACCCTTTGCCTCCTGAGCAATTCTTCATATGGCATTTGTGTCTAATGATTAATAGCTTTCTTAACTATGTACACAGATATTATAGTTGATATTGAGGTCCCAAAACCACAAAAAACAGTCAAACTTTAACCCTTGTAGTGCTGAATAAATTAAGATGCCACGCCCATTTCTGATTTTCAGCCAACCAGATTACTTGATCCAGATTGTTGATATAAATTCACTTACTTAAAATGGCAAGCAGTGCAGATCCAGACCAGTTGGCTCTTTCAGAAGCCTACTGATCTAGATCTACACTGTTTGCAGAGGTAGGGCATATCCTTGTTCAGCAGGACTAGGGTTAAAACTAACCTGGAGCAGTGGGCCAATTCTACAGATGACAGATATTTTTCTTATTTTTTCTAGACATTGGGGTTTGACACATCATGAAAATTGTCTTGAAATGTCGAATCCTATTTTTGGGGAAAAAGTAAGAAAAAATATTTCAAATTGTCATCCGCTGTCATTTTTACCCAGCATGAAAAAAAGTTAATTTTAGTAAAAGGTATAATTGTAGCAAGAAGGTTCAGTGTATATTGGAGACATTTTGCAATATTGGAGCCAGATGTACTGTTCTTTCATATACACTGCTAATGATTGAACAAGTACAATGCTAATGCATAGTACACCTAGTGTGAACGGAGACTAACAATGTGAACGGAGATTAGCGTTGCCAATAACCTTCATGTAGTTAGATGGTCCAGTGCAAAATTTAGGACAAGTCTTAGTCAAAATTTTGTACATTATCTTTACTCAAAGTAATGGCCTACAGAAATTTAGAGATTTTTCAGTAGCAACATGCAAAATGTGTTTCATGGGTTAAATAAAAAAAAATCACAGATATTATGATAGTCTTCAGTAATCAGTAATGCATATAAAAACTTTGCTAAACAAAGCCATGACATTGCTTAGCAAAATGCCATACAGAAAAGAAACAACAGCAAAAATGGGTGAACCCATGTGAAATGAATGAGGCATGTTAGAAGAATGCATGTATAGCCCCAGATAAGAGGGGGTATCCACATCATCTTTTTTTTTTTTTCTTATTTCTCCATGAAAACATATTCGAGGATTGATCGCAAGACTGTAGTAACTCAAACACATTTTTGAAACCCTTGTTTAGGGGCAACTTTGACCCCTTTATAAACAATGCAAATTTAGCTGCCATTGCTCATACGAACATACAAGCAATGGCACCTAAATTTTCATTGTGTACAGAAAGGAATGTGGTAATCTTCATAATGCCTTCCTGGTGAGAAGATTAAGTTCAGGGAAAAACAACCATCTGACTTACTTCAGTCTTTTGCTCAACCCTTGATATTATGTTGTGGGTACTCTTTTGAAGTAAGTCAATGAGGCCATTCTAGTGAGTACCATGACATATGTTTCGTGGAGAAATAAGAAAAATATCAGTATTTTTTAATTGCAAAACACACCTCATCTGGAGCTTTGACTGACTTGTCTCATGGGAGAATGCAAGGCTGACAGTAAGACGCCATGCCAGATTGTACTGGTGTTACATGGTGCCAACATCTCCAGTGGATGCAAAATCAGTGGAGGGCAATCTTGTTCACCCATGATTCTTGATTTTACTTAAACAGGGTTTGCCAGGCTCCATTGCACAATCAATAGCTCATCTCACTGCAGATCCAGGGATCACAAGTTTGAATCCCAGCTCAGCCACATAAGTTCATAAAATCATTTCTGTGGTCAGTATTCCACTTCCACTGATTCAATAAGGGCAGTTGTTAGTAACTGCTGAAAGTGTGTGCACAAACTACTGATGAACCACCTATAGGACAAAGCTTGCTAGGAAAGTATAAGTAGGTTAATCAAATCAAAATTAAAAAAAAAGATATGGTGGATGGATATGTGTGAGCCTTGCATCTGATGGGGGAATGCCATGCAGTTTGAAATGTCTTGTCAAATGGATTGTTAGGGCAGTGGTGGTGTTATGGCATGGACTGATATCATATGACACTACAGAATTACTCTGCTAGTGATTGATGGCAGTCTGATGACAAGGATATACATTGAGGAGGTATTCAAACCTCTAAAACTTTTTTTTTTCTGTGCCAGCACCCAGACCAACCTTTTCCAGCAGGATAATGCATGACCATCCTCTGGCATGATAATCTAGTAAAGTAGGTGTGTGACAAATTTACTGGTAGGTCACTACAACCTTTATATTGATCTCTGACCTACTTTGCAGAAAAAATATATCTACGGTAAAGAGTTCTTGTGGTATATGGTTTATGAGTACAGATAATGGGTTTAGATTGTACTGTGTCCAGTAGTAGGTCGTAGCAGTTTATGTGTTAACCCTTGTGTCTAGCTGAGACCTAAGTGTCTGGGACATCTGTCCGGTACTCTTTGGCCAAATCTGGAGTATGGATATTTCCAGTAAAGATCGTTTGTCAAGAGAGAGTCGATCAGTATGACTACAGACCTGTTTTATAGAAAATACCAGTACTTTTCCTAAGCAGGTTATACTGCATTGTGCAAAATGGTCCCCACTTACTGGGGCTTCCAGAATGGGCTGTTTTGTGCCTCTGCAGCAGTTGCTAGTAACCTTATGCAGAAATTGAGTTTGTGAGAGCGGATAAAAGTCCCACAGATTCAGAGACAGTTTCTGTGGGAGATGGCTCAACAGGAGTTGGCAGGTAAGACTGTTTAATATTGATTCAAATCAAACAAGTTTTAAATTTTATGTGTAAGAATCCATAGAGCAGTCCATAGCATGCCTGCTTATAAGTTCAAATCCCAGTTTGGCCTCACAGCTTTCTTAGCAGTTGATCATAAAATACTTTCTGTAGTTATTTTCCCCTTCTGCTGGTTCCACAGGGCTCCATAGCAGTCAGTCTGACAGCAGATCCTGGGGTCACAAGATAGAATTTCAGCTCAGCCACATAATTTGTGGAGATTGATCAGAAAATCATTTCTACAGTCCTTCTCCCTTTCCACTGGTTTTCAGTTACTGACCGAAGTATGTGCACAAGTACTGGTTTAACTACTTAGAGGAATAAGTCTGCCCAGGAAAAGTGTGAGTAGGTTAACTGGCCAGCTTTATTTGGTCTGAACTGAGTTGACTGGACTGTATAACTCCAATTCCAACTCAAACTTAGCTGATTCAAGAAGGTCATTTGTCAATTACTGGCAAAAGTATGTGCACAAAGTACTGTTTAACTGCTTAGATGACTACTCATGCCCACTAAAAATGAGTAGGTTGACTGACTGGCTAGAAGATTGTTGACGGGACTGTAAAAATTCAATCAAAGTGAAAAGTTTAGATATCAGAGGGCTTTTCTTCGATTTAGTCTTCCAGTTTTAGAGTAAAAATTCTTTAATCTTTCATTTCACTTTGACAGGTGTGAAGATGTTGGAATATTTCTTCAGGTCCCACCTTCTTGGTAAGAGGGTTGAATTCAAGGTTTAGGTGTCAGCATGTTGTTGACTATGTTTCTGAGGAGTTGTCATTCAGTTTTTATCAAAGGAGTTTCATGGCTTTGTTTCACATTTTCAGGAGTTCAGGTATCAGTAGGTATTTTCAGGTCTTGTTGTTTTGTTTGTCAGAGGGTTTCAAGGTGTCAGAGTTTTATTATATTTAGGTATACTGTCTCTCAGTTTTTATATGCCCGTTCGAAAAACGGGACATATTATGTTACAGGGTATGGCGTCTGTCTGTCCGTCCGTAAACTTTTTCATTTCCGGCTAACTCCTCCTACAGTTTACATCTGATCAAGCTGAAACTTGGTATATAGTTAGACCATGATGTGGCGCAGCGCATATTGTTTCGAGGTTATAGTCCACCAAATGTTTGCAGAGTTATGCCCCTTAGAAAATTTACATCCAATCAAGCTGAAACTTATGTATAGTTAGACCATGATGTGGAGCAGCGCATATTGTTTCAAGGTTACAGTCCACCAACTATTAGTAGAGTTATGTCCCTTTGAAAATTGCAGTAGACTTTTCTTTTCCAGCTAACTCCTCCTACAGTATACATCTGATCAAGCTGAAACTTGGTATATAGTTAGACCATGTTGTGATTCAGTGCATATTATTTCAGGGTTACAATCCACCAAATGTTTGCAGATTTATGCCCTTTAGAAAATTTCTGTAAACTTTTCATATCCGGTTACCTCCTCCTACATTTTACATCTGATCAAGCTGAATCTTCATGTATAGTTAGACCATAATGTGGAGCAGGGCATATTGTTTGAGGTTACAGTCCACCAAATATTAGCAGAGTTATGCCCCTTTGAAAATTTCAGTAGACTTATCGTTTCCAGCTAACTCCTCCTACAGTTTACATCCGATCAAGCTGAAACTTGATTTGTTTAGACCATGATGTGGAGCAGCGCATATCATTTCAAGGTTACAATCCACTAAATATTAGCAGAGTTATACCCCTTTGAAAATTTCGATTAAATTTTTCGTTTCTGGCTAATTCCTCCTACAGTTTACATCCAATCAAGCTGAAACTTCATGTACAGTTAGACCTTGATGTGGAGCAGCGCATTTTGATTCGAGGTTACAGTCCACCAAATATTAGCAGAGTTATGCGCCTTTGAAAATTTCAGTAAACTTTTCATTTCTGGCTAAATCCTCCTACAGTTTACATCCTGTCAAGCTGAAACTTGATTTGTAGTTAGACCATGATGTGGAGAAGCGCATATTCTTTCAAGGTTACAGTCCACCAAATATTAGCAGAGTTAAACCCCTTTGAAAATTTCTATTAATTTTTTGTTTCCGGCTAAATCCTCCTACAGTTTACATCCGATCAAGCTGAAACTTCATAAATAGTTACACGATGATGTGGAGCAGCACATATTATTTCAAGGTTACAGTGGACCAAATATTTGCAGATT
This sequence comes from Anodontia alba, assembly GCA_964016985.1. Lineage (NCBI taxonomy): Eukaryota > Metazoa > Mollusca > Bivalvia > Lucinida > Lucinidae > Anodontia > Anodontia alba. Next base: position 66,836,512 of record OZ024832.1, read on the forward strand.
TATGCTCTTTGAAAGTTTTTGTAAACTTTTCGCAGCATATTGTTTAGAGGTAATAGTGTGCCAAAGGCTCATATGAACTTATAATATAGCCATGCTTCTGTGGTGTATCCTCCATCAGAAAGCACTTATCCCTAGAAGCAGCAAACCTCCCTATTTTCCCAGGAATTTCTGGGCCAGCTTTGGCCCTTAGGTTACAGTCCACTAAATATCAGCAGAGATTATGCCCTGATGAAACTTTTTATTTTATTTATTTATTTTTTTTTTTTTTGTAATTCCACTTACAGTATATATCCGGAGCACTGAATTATACAGGAGCCAGTTTATGTGCTGCATCTTATTACTTGCCATGGGTGTATAATGCGCCGCTTGGCGGAGCTCTTGTTATCAAAGGAGTTTCTGGATATTTTGGTTAACGATTTAAGGAGTTCAGGTATCACAGTTTGTCAAGGTTTTGTTGTCAGAGGTTTTCAAACTATTAGTCTGTTTGTCAAAGATGTTGAAGTGTTTCTTCAGGTCCCATGTATTTTGTGTGTCAGAGGGTTTTATGGTTTAGGTATTGGAAGGTTTCTTCATGTACAGTCTGTTTGTTGGAAGTCTTGGTATCAAAGGTTTCTTCAGATCCTTTTTTGTTGTTGTTGTTTTGTGGGTTTACAGTTTGTCAGATGGTTTCTTCAGGTTCTCTATGTTTGCCAGAGTTTTGGGTGTCAGAACATTGCTTCAGGTTCTTTGGTTTGGTGTGTTAGAGGTTTCAAGGTTTAAATGTCAGAGGATTTCTTCGGGTTTGGTTTTTCAGTTTGAGGGTTTGGATCAAAGGTTTCTTCAGATCCTTTTTTTTTGTTGTTGTTTTGTGGGTTTAAAGTTTGTCAGATGGTTTCTTCAGGTTTTCTGTTTGTCGGAGTTATGGGTGTCAATAGATTGCTTCAGGTTCTTTGGTTTGGTGCTTCAGAGGTTTCAAGATTTAAATGTCAGAGGGTTTCTGGGTTTGGTTTTTCAGTTTGAGTTTAGGTTGAGGTTTGGGTATCAAATGATTTTAAGGTTTAGCTGACAGAGGGTTGTTTTTCAGGGCAAGTATTTCAGGTTGTCAGAGGTTTAGATGTCAGTTTCTTCAGATCCAGTCTTTGTCAGAGAGGTAAAGTAGAGTCTTTGAGGCATATTTCAGTTTTATTTCATAGGTTGGTAAGTAAGTGTTGTTGGGTATATAGTGTTTCATAAGTAGGTTTAGGCATCAAAAGGTTTCTTGAGGTCCAGTTTTTCAGCAGTATCATGGATATTGTATCTCAGTTTGTCAAGTTTTAAGGTGTTGGTCAGAGGATTACTTCGGGTTTGGTTTTTCAGTTTGAGGGTTTGGATCAAAGGTTTCTTCAGATCCTTTTTTTTTGTTGTTGTTTTGTGGGTTTAAAGTTTGTCAGATGGTTTCTTCAGGTTCTCTATGTTTGTCAGAGTTTTGGGTGTCAATACATTGCTTCAGGTTCTTTGGTTTGGTGCTTCAGAGGTTTCAAGATTTAAATGTCAGAGGGTTTCTGGGTTTGGTTTTTCAGTTTGAGTTGAGGTTGAGGTTTGGGTATCAAATGATTTTAAGGTTTAGCTGACAGAGGGTTGTTTTTCAGGGCAAGTATTTCAGGTTGTCAGAGGTTTAGATGTCAGTTTCTTCAGATCCAGTCTTTGTCAGAGAGGTAAAGTAGAGTCTTTGAGGCATATTTCAGTTTTATTTCATAGGTTGGTAAGTAAGTGTTGTTGGGTATATAGTGTTTCATAAGTAGGTTTAGGCATCAAAAGGTTTCTTGAGGTCCAGTTTTTCAGCAGTATCATGGATATTGTATCTCAGTTTGTCAAGTTTTAAGGTGTTGGAGTGTTCCATCAGGTCCTGTTCCTTTGGTTTATTAGATGTTTAGGTATCAACAAGTTTGAAAGTTTGAAAATAGGAGGATTTTGTGAGGTAAATTTTTTGGTTATCCTTCAGCTTGTGACTGAATTCAAACCTTGGGACATCTGACAACTTATCAGATCATGGCACTCTATTATTATTAACCCTTGATCTATATGAAAAGAACAGTGGGGATATTATGATCACCTCTGTCAATCTATCCATTCTTCTGTCTGTCTACAATGGTTTATCTTCCTACACTGTTGCATGTTTTCAACCAAATTTGCTGCATTCCTTTCCCATTTGCTAGGCTGTTGCAGTGTCCTATTGATTTATGGCCCTGAGCAAGGGATCAAAAGGTTAAATGCTTTGATTTTTGCCACTTACTCTATTTTCTCCTAAACAATTGGTGCAGGATTTGAAGGTACTTTTGCTGTTTACCTTCTTGTATATGCTAAAGTCATGAAATATGTAATGAAATTTTTACTCTGACTCCTAGGGTCTGCTGTCCTCTGTCTATTTAACCTTCGGTCCTCATTGATGATTTGGAACACAGGAAATAGAAATGTAAGTTAGATTCTAGCTGATCTACTCCTATGGCTCAGTTGGATGGTGATCAGGAGGTCCTGGGTTTGATCTTCGCCTGGTCCAGCAACATTTTTCCTTAAAGATTGATCATGAAATAGTTTCTACAAACATTTTTTTTCTTCTGCTGATTCAAGAAGGGCAGATATCAGTTTCTGGTTACAGAATGTGCACAAGTACTGGAAAACCATTTAGAATGTTAAGTCTGCCTAGGAAAAGTGTGGTTAGGTAAACTGACCAGCTCATCATAACCTTAGTAGGTTGACTGGGCAATTATAAAACCTACACTGAAAAACTCACATCCTAGCTATAGGCATTTCTAATGAGTACCCACAACACATGCTTTTGTGGGGAAATAAGAAAACTGTCGATAGTTAGATGGCCCAGTGCAAATTTTAGGTCAAGTTGACTTATGGTTGAAAAACATGCCTTATCTGGAGCTATGGCAGATTTAGTGTGCCGTGGTTGTGCACTCCATGAGTTATTAGTGCTGTGGTGGGTAACATCTAATTCATGAAGGTGGGATTGCCACTGACAAATATCCATAGTCTGTGGAATATATACTGATATCTCCCACACAGGTGATTGCACAGGATGGAAGTGGCCTTTCTGCATTGTTACATGCTCACTTCCTGCCTAGCATAGTGATATAGGTTTCCTGTAGCATTTCAGTGTTGATCTAGCCTCATTACTGTTGCATGAGCAAAACTGAAACATACTATCTCCTGATAGGGCATCCCTACCTGTATCAAACCTACATTATAGTCATTTCTCTGCTATGTTGCAATTTGCTAAGCAATGTCATGGCATCCTTTTGCAAGTGGCTTCATTGTGCAAGCAGTGCATTACTGATTACACAAGATACAATAGCCATGATTTTCATGATTTAGGAACACATTTTACTTATTGTGACAAAATAATCCTGGCATTGCTTTAAGTAAAGGTAGTGTGTAAAAATTTTGAACAATAAAGAAAAAAAAAGGAAAGAAAAGCTTGGAATTTTAGGTATACATTTAGCATCAGTTTATTCTGTGACACAGAATGCATTGATGGTCAGTATAAATTTCAGGATATAATTTATTAACTTGCCTAAACAAAGTTGAACCTTTTTTGTTTTAGCACAAAGTTGTTTAGTTTTGTGCTTACAAAACCATTTTGTTTTTGTTTTGTTTTGTTTTGTTTTTTTTCAGAGAAAAAAAGACTTCGCATTTCATGTGACTTATCTGCTAGGCAGACATTACACATGAAATGTCAAGCTCTATTTTCTCTGAAAAATGAAAAAAAGAAAAAAAAATATTTTGTCTGCTGTAGTTAATCATTATCAGCATTAAGGGTACTGATAGAGATATTATTGTCATCCTAGTGTCAGCATTAGTATGTGAGTCATGCTTTGTTAACCCATCTATGTTAAGTGAACTTTTCTGTAGCAACACTTTAGGCCAGTCTATTTTCAACAGCAGGTATCTGGTTAGTTTTTATGATCACTGTTTTATAAAAGTTCCTGTAATTGATGCAAACAATGTTTACCCTGATCAGACACTGCATTTTGCAGCATCTGATCTGGGTCAACATTGATTAACAATTACCCTTTTGGGGGTTCCTGACTAACATCAGTTAAAGTTCTACATTAAAGACTTTTAACCTTTACCACTCTATGGGCAAATTTAGCCAGTGACTAGATGATATTTTTCTTATTTTTCCCAGAAAACATGATTTGTTGACATTTCATGCAAACTTTCTGCTTTTCCAAGAAAACAGGTTTTTACATTTCATGCAAAGTGTGCTTAGTATACAGTTTGCATGAAATGTCAAATCCTGTTTTCTGGGGAAAATAAGAAAATATTTCAAATTATCATCTGCTGAACTCTTTACCTAGCATGCTTGGCAGTAAAATACACAACAAAAAGGCCCACAAAAGTAACAGGCATTAGAGGACATGTTTATCTGGCTGTAGCAATATCTGCTTTACTGTTTGTAAAATGAAATTGTTGAACAGACTTTCTGCTGCAAAGTCTTTTTTCTAAATAGAAAATAGTACTGAACCTGACCAGAATGCTCCTTTAGGAGCAGTCTGATCTGGATCTACAGTTTTTTCTGACTTTTTTTTGGAAGTGTCCAAGTGGTTAGTGCTCCTGACTTCAGATCAAAGGTTCCAGGTTTGGAGGCAGAATTCAGCTCATGACTGTACTGTGCTTCATTGCAGCGAGCCTATCATTATCACCTTTCCATTATCTGGATATGACATATATAATGTTGATAGGGATGTAAAACACCAAACCGTCATCATCATCTGACTATTAGGTATCTGCATTTTACACACAATAGTGGTGGAGTATTATGGTTTCACGTCGATCGTCCATGAGTCAGTCCATCTGTCTGTCCTTCCATCTGTCGTACGTCCATCCGTCCATCCATTTTTCGTTTCCGGATGATAACTTGAGTAAACATCAGTGGGTTTTCACCAAACTTGGTATGTGCATTGATATTGTGGAAATCTGGTTTGGGATTGCTAATGGGCAAATTTCGTCAATTTTTGATGGAGTTATCTGCCCAAGACACTCCCATATTTTCGTTTCCGGATTTTTAACTTGAGTAAATAACAAGAGATTTTCACCAAATTTGCTATATGCATTGACATTAAAAAGATCTGGTTTGGGATTGCTAAAGGGCAAATTTCGTCAAATTTTTAAGAAGTTATCTGCCTGAGACACGTCCATGTTTTCGTTTCCTGATGATAACTTTAGTAAATAACAAAGGGATTTTAACCAAACTTGCTATATGTATTGAAAATAAGGAGATCAGGTTTGGACTTGCTAATGGGCAAATTTCGTCAAATTTTTATGGAGTTATCTGCCCGAAACACGTCCATATTTTCATTTCTGGATGACAACTTGAGTAAATAACAAGGCCTTTTAACCAAACTTGCTATATGCATTGATATTAAGATCTGCTTTAGCATTGTTATCTGTCCATTGATATTATCAAGATCTGCTTTAGCATTGTTATCTGTCCCTCCATCATCTTCTTTCCAAACATTTTCGAAATGATAACTTTTATACATAAACAAATAATTGCTATTGACCTTATATTTACTTGTTCCTTTGTTTTAAAACAGCATGAGATGGGCAAATTCAGCAGAAAATAAATGGATGATGTTTTTTCTTTCTTATTTTTCTCTGAAAATAATTTGCATTAAATATCAAAATCTGTTTTCTGAGAAAATTAAAAAAAAATATTTAAAAAATGTCTACAATTTTTTTTTTACCGGCAATCTTTGGATTAAACTGTACATCTCCAGATTTGTTGAGGTCTTTGAATCATACATTAAATACAAGAGAGCCTCCATGAACAGTCACCTCTCACCTATAGCCAGCTCAGTATAACAGCCAGCTCAATACTATAGGCACCTCAGTATAAGACATAGCTTCAGATATTTTCCTTATTTCTGCATAAAAAGATATTTTGTGGGTACTCGTTAGAAGTGCTTTGGTGAGGTGCTTCTAATGAGTACCACTACTACCAGTTCTCTCTTCACACCACCTCTCTTTTAAAACACGTGGCCATGTGTACAGCTCTTGTGTGCCGAGTGCAATGCTCCATGCCAGCGAGACTTGGCCATTGACAAAGCCAAACCTCCAGCGTCTGCAGCAAAATGACAGGGCAATGATCAGACAGATCTGCAATGTCAGACCACAAGACATTGTCACCACCAGGTCCAATGAGCTACTTGTGGGGCTTGGCATTGAGGATCTGGATCTCATTCTGAAGGAGAGAAGACTCCGATGATATGGACATGTGGAACACTCCAATGGTGCTGTCAAAACAGCCTTTGACATACAGGTTGATGGAAAGCATGGGCCTGGGAGGCCCAAGATGACATGGAAACAGCTGACAGAGGGGGATTGCAGAGTGGAAGCTCTCAGCCATCAACCATCATGATAGACATACAATACCTGGAGATCTGGTGTGAGATCTCCCATGCATACCGCAAGCCAGCTATCTGGAAGGGGGCCCACTGGTGTAGATGTTGCCCCTGTACCTGCATGTTAATAAAAAATCCAATTGTGATGATGATACCACATGTTTTTGTTCAGAATTCAGAAAAAAAAATCAGTAATTTTCAGTTGAAAAGTGTGCCTTATCTGGAGCTGTGTAACAGCCCTTTTCAGAGTTCTAAAAGATTTTAGTACAAATTTATCTTCTCCATAACAGCCACCTCTCTGCAATGGTAACTGTGCCTCCCCAGTTATGGGCCGTCCGACTGGAGACCAGGAGGTCGCGGGTTCAACCCCCGCCGAGGTCGGCAGCATTCTTTCGTGGAGATTGATCATGAAATATTTTCTACGGTCATTCTCTCCCTTCCGCTGATTCAAGAAGGGCAGTTGTCAGTTTCTGGTGAAAGAATGTGCACACTACTGGTTAACCGCTTAGAGGACTAAGCCTGCCCAGTAAACGTGTGGTTAGGTAAACTGACCGCGCTCGACATGACCCCATTGGGTTGACTGGGCCGTAAAACCTCAACACAAACAAACAAACAAATATCTGTTAAACCCATTTATGTCCAGTTCTATCACAGCTCTTTGGACTTGTCTATTTCTAATAACAGGATGTCTGGTTAGTTAATTAATTTTTATTATTACTATGTTTTATAGAAATTTCTGTAGTTAATGCAAACAGTGTAAAGCCTGATCAGATGCTGCATTCTGTGGCAGGTGATCTGGGTCTACACTGTTTGCCATTGTCCCTTTTATGGGTCACTAGGCATAAATGAGTTAGTTATTTAAGAATTGTATCCCTTGCATGCTTATAGTCTTTTAAATCAATGTTTGGTTGTTTGTGTGTAAGGGCCCAAAGATTCCTTTGATGTGAGCATCAACTAGTTCTGTGACCCTAAGGTGAAAAACACAGACAAAGAAAATTCACTGTTGCACCTGCTTTTAGCATGGTAGCATGGTGTGATATAAGGGTCCATTTTTCTGTCCATTCATCCAACAATGCATCTTCATCTGCATCAACCCTAACTATGATCCTAATGTTTAATTTCATTTCCCAAGAACTGTAATGGCTACAGTGATGGTAATTGGTGTAAACAGGCACTTAGGGATGACAACTCAGCAGTAGCCATATTTGACCTTGAACTATATTTCATGGTTCACCAGCTATGTAAATTTGTGTGGCACAACATAGCCTTTGGTGGAATTCTTGTTTCATAAATTTTATATTCAAGATTTTATAACATCTCCTGACTAATTGGATGTAGTTCATATGTGGATTAAAGTTAGAAACTGATCCTAAGATTTCAGTACAAAGTCCCAATCAGTGGCCATGAGGTCTTGTCACTTGCCATAGGTCTAGATAAGAGTTGTTGTCAAGTGAATATTTTTCTTATTTCTCTATAAAAACATATATTGTGGGTACTCATTAGAAGCACTTCACCAAGGCACTTCTAATGATTATCCACAACATTAATTTTCATGGAGAAATAAGAAAAAATATCAATATGTTTGCATTTAAAAAAAAAAACAAAAAACATCTTATCAAGAGCTATGACTGTCTTTTTTTCTTTTTTTTTTCATTTGATGGACACTGTGCATTTTCTGTCTGGTGACAAGTCAATTATAGTTGCATCTTCTCAGCATATGAACCCATTTATGCCATGTGGACTTTTCTACCTTAACTGGACTGGTCCATTTCCTGTAGAAGGGATGTCTGGTTAGTTTTCATTCTTATCATATTTTATAGAAATACTTGTTTTTAATGCAAAGAGTGTAGATCCTGATCAGACACCACTGTGGCATCTGATCTGGGTCTGAACTGTTTGCCAATATCCTTTTTAAAGAACGCTAGGCATTAATGAGTTAACATCATTCCCTCTGACAAAGAACAATCGGTAGTTTACTATTGTTTGGTGGAAGACTTGAGTAAATAAGATCTAATGGCGCTTGTCAGTGTCCATTAACACTTGTCCTGTTGAACCCAGAATAATGCTGTATTTGCAAACAGTGTAGATCCAGATCAGTTGGCTTCTGAACTGATCTGGATCTACACTGTTTGCCAGTAAGTATGTGAAAATATAGCAACAATCAAAATCAAGTAATCCTGATTGGCTAAAAATTAGTAGTGGGCGTGGCATCTTAATTTATTCAGCAGGACAAGGGTTAAAACCATAGTTGCATCTTCACTTACATTAACAGCATTCAGTCTGACAAGAACTAACAGTAGTTTACTCCTGTATGGTGGAAGACTTGAGTAAATGTGATCTGATGGTGCTTGTCAGGGGTCATTACATGCAACTTACATAATGGTTGTGGGGTTTAACAAGATCTAATCATAGTTGCATCTTCACAACTTATGGTTGTGGGGTTTAACAAAATCTAATCATAGTTGCATCTTCACAACTTACATTAGCATCATTCACTTTGACAAGAATCACCAGAAGTTTACTCCTGCAAAGTGGAAGACTTGAGTAAATATGATGTGATGATGCTTGTCAGGGATCAGTAACACATGCATCTAACATAATGGTGGTGGGTTCATAGTTGGTTCTTCACAACTTATATTAACATCATTCACTCTGACAAAAATTATCAATAGTTTACTCCTGTATGGTGGAAGACTTGAGTAAATATGATGTGATGATGCTTGTCAGGGATTAGTAACACATGCAGCTAACATAATGGTGGTGGGTTCACAGTACATTCTTCACAACTTACACTAACATCATTCACTCTGACAAAAATTATCAGTAGTTTACTCCTGTATGGTGGAAGACTTGAGTAAATATGATGTGATGATGCTTGTCAGGGATTAGTAACACATGCATCTAACATAATGGTGGTGGATTTAACAAGATCAAATCATACATAGTTGCATCTTCACAACTTTCATTAAAGGGGAACACAGCCTTAAAGCACATTGTACTGCAAAGTAAAGAGCTTTACAATCCATGAATTTTGCTACAAATTTTACCAAAATAGATCAAGAATTAAGGAGGTTATGGACAATGGAATATTTCAACATTGGAGGTATGGGCACTGTCATTTTGACTTTTTAGTGGGGTTACTTACACAAAATTTTAAGATTTGATTTTAAAAGTTGTTCTTGAAAATTTGGATTACTTTTGGGGGAAATGATTGCCTGTCACCATAATAAAGCACATGATCAACCCTGTAGCAAGATATTCTTGAAGAATCATTATAATTAGGTTTTTGTATATTTAATTTGGGCTGTCACAATAAAGCCAAACCATTCAGCCAGTTTGAAAATTTCAAACCATTGTAACTTCCCTATTTCTCGACTGATTTTGATAAAACTTGCATCATAGTAAATGATTTGCTTAGCTCTTTTCTCAGAAAACACTTACAACTTTCATTGCCTTTACCTTTTACATCATTTTACTCCGACAAGAATTATCAGTAGTCTACACTTGTATGGTGGGAGACTTGAGTAAATATGATCTGTTGATGCTTGTCAGGGATTAGTTACACATGCATCTAACATAATGGGGGTGGGTTTAACAAGGTCTAATCACAGGTGCATCTTCACAACTTACATTAATATCATTATACCCCCTGCAAACCTTTTTTGTGGTGGGGTATACTGTTTTCAATGCATCCATATATGTGTCCATCCGTGACACTCTTGGAGTTATTGCCCTTTGTAAATATTTTTCTTAATGCAGTAAAAAGTTTGTGCTCACACTATCTCTTTAACCAGTTGCTGGAATTTGATCAAACTAGTACAGATACATCATCAGGATAGGGGAAAAATGTGATTAGATTTTGTTAACATTGACCTCATTTTCAATGTCACTACATTATAAATACTCAAAAAGTTAGCCTCATATACACTCTGTATCATGAATCAATAAATGGAATTTGATCAAACTAGCACAGATACATCATTGGGATTGGGAAAAAAGCTTATGTGCAAATTTTATCTTGAACTAATGGCTGGAATTTGAACAAATTAGCACAGATACTTTGTTAGGACATTGACCTCATTTTCAAGGTCACTACATTTCATGAATCAATAGATGGAATTAGCTCAAACTAGCACAGATACTTCAGTGGAATGGGAGAAAGAAGTGATTACATTTTGTTGACCTAGACCTCATTTTCAAGGCCCCACTGACACTTTGAAACTAACACTTTGATATTAAAAAGCTTATGTGTACACTATCTCTGGAACAAATGGTTAGAATTTTACCAACCAGCTCAGATGCATCATTTGGGGGTGGGGATAGGAGATGTTGAAGAAGGTCACTACATTATAAAGACTCTTAAAAATGAGTCTTGTATGCTACCTATTTCATGAACCAGTTGATGGAATTTGACCACACTTACACAGCTTTATCAATCACATTTGCTTCAGCTATGCAAAGCAATACCAAACATTGAAAAAATAGGGTCATTCATATACTTTCAGAACAGAAAATAGGGGGCTATTTGGGCCACACTGCCATATTTACCCCTTTGAGGTGCAGGGAGTATCTAATAAGCATTGCTTATTGATACTTTTTTCATTCACTCTGACAAGAATTATTAGCAATTTACTCTTGTATGTTGGGAGACTTGAGTAAATATGATCTGATGGTGCTTGTCAGGAATCATCAACAGTCATGCATCTAACATAATGGTGGTGGGTTTAACAAGATCTAATCATAGTTGCATCTTCACAACTTACATTTACCCTTGTCCTGCTGAACCGGTATAAACCCTGTCTTTGCAAACAGTGTAGATCCAGATCATTTGGCTTCTTCAGAAGCCAACTGATCTGGATCTGCACTGTTTGCCATTAAGTATGTGACCATGTATCAACAAACTGGACCAAGTACAAATGTAATCTGATTGGCTGAATATTTGAAGTAGGCATGGCATCTTAATTTGTTCACCAGGACAAAGGTTAACAACATTCACTCTGACAAGAATTATCAGCAGTTTACTCTTGTATGGTGGGAGACTAAGATCTGATGATGCTTTTCAGTGTCTAGCTGCATTTGTAAGAAATACAGTTGTAGTATGATCACATCAAGACCTATCACTTGACAGGATAGCTCACCAGAAATTGCACAGGTTCATTATATGAAAAATTTGTCATTTGTGACTTGATCTCTGGGTCACTGCTGGGTGAGAGAGTCTTGCTGTTTGGATAGTATCTAGCACCAAACCAAAAATTTATGACATGCCTCCAGACACTCTGGAGATATACATATCTTAAAAACTTTAAAATAAAAACTTAAGTATGAAAATTCTAAGCCTCACACTGAACTTAACTTTGGACCAGGTTTAACATCACTACTTATCCCCATGCTTTAGTGATAAGGATATTGTGAGTGCCTCTGTCTGTCCCTCTGTCCTTCCATCTGTTTGTCACAATATCTCCTTCTAAACCACTGTGTGGAATTTTAGCCAAACATGCTACATGACTTCCCTGTGTGGCAGGTGTGCAAGAGTAACATTATTTTTCTGTCCATCCATCTATCTGTCTGTCCATCCATCTGTTCATCATGCTATCTCCTATTAACCACTGGGCAGAGTTTAACCAAAACTTGCTTTTTGACTTGCCCTCATGGTAAGGGTGTGCATAATAAGATTAAATTTTCATTCATCCTTCAGTCTGTCCATCAGTCCATCATGCTATTAGCAACATTAGCACAGAGAGTGGGGATTTTGAGATGGCGTGCCATCAACTATGCAATCAAGTTATCCATTTAAGTTCATTCAGGGGATCTTAAGCTTTAAAATCTTTTGATATCAAAACATTAACATGGATATTCTAAATAGATTACTTTGAGGGTTGATCTTGCTCAGCAAAACTTCTGATCAATATCTAACATCAATATCAAGATTCACCTAAATCCATTAAAACATTTAGGATGTATAGAGCTTTAAAAACTTTAACATACCAGTGTAACACGAATAGTCTGTGACCTTGATCAGGGATTAGGTGGTACAGTATGAAACTACTGACCAATATCTATACCAGTTGACAGACAATGAGCTTAATCACATAATGGCTTTGGCTAATATGATTTCTTAACACTTAGCAATCTGGGTAATATTTTCAGCAGATGACATATTGAAATTTTTCTAATTTTTCAAGAAAGCAGGTTTTGACATCTGATGCAAATTGACAATTTCCATGAAATGTCAAATCCTGTTTTCTTGGAAAAATAAAAAAATATATATATCATCAGTGTGTTGCCTGCCGAGTTAGCCCAGAGAGTGGTAAAGGTTAATGCTTAGCATGCTGGTAAAACAATTCAGCAGACTATGTTTTGAAATACTTTTCTTAATTTTCCTACAAAATAAGTTTTGACATTTTATGCCTATTGTCTTTTATGACATTTCTTGCAAATTGTCTCTAACGGAGAAAAATATTTCAAAGTGTCATCTGCTGAATTTGCGTGGAGTAATAAAGGTTAAAATACATGTATGTAATAAGACCTGCATTCTGCAATATCTGATCTGTGTCCACACTGTTTACTCAGGTCTGTCTGTTTGAATACTTAGAGCAGAAGACTTATGAAGGAGGAGTATTTTAATGATAATTTTAGGAAAATTTCTCCATAAACCCTAAGTAGTGGGTACCCATTAGAAGTGCCTTGGTTTATGGATAATTAAGAAAAAATATCCCAGTATTATCACCAAATAATACTCCTTAAAAAGTCTTCTGTTAGGGTAGTTAATGTAACCTGCAACAAAGTTTTATTGTCTAATTACTTATACTGGCCTTTTGATTAAAAGAAGGATAAAAGCTATTTAATTAAAAGAATGATGAACAGTGTTTATTTGATACAAAAATATCTGTCACTCAGGAGTATGGATACTTTGGTAAAATATTCTGTATTTCAGAAGTCATTTTTACCAAATTATCATCATACTCCCTCATGATAGATATTTTTGTATCAGGTAATCACTGTTTTATTTTCTGTATATTTGTAGGTTCTCATCTGTGGTGTCCTGACTGTGTACAGATGATAGAAAAAAAAAACTGACCAAGGAAGGTATGACTATGGAAAAAATTGCTTTTATTTTGACCATTTTCATAGCCCCAGACATTCATGAGGATGTATTACATAAATATTTTTTTCTTATTTCACCTCAAAAAATGTACATTGTGGGTACTCATTAGAAGCACCTCAGCAAGGATGGATGCATCAGACTTAGATGGATGCAGCAGCTGAGGGATGCATCAGACTTAGATGGATGCAATAGCTGATGGATGCATCAGACTTGGATGGATGCAATACTTAATGGATGCAACAAACAGGTGATGGAAGGCATTTTCTGTAAGGTATTGTCTACTGGACTCAGGCAATGCCTTACAGAAAATGATAAGCATTGTTCGGAATAGTCAACAAAAAGGATGTAATGGACTCCCTAACTATTACTACTCATAATTGTGTACATTTCTCATCATCCTTCATGCCACATTGTCCAAAGTCACCAAGCAACTTAAGCATCAAACATGGTTCAATTGATCCCTAAATAATCTTAGTAGAACTGCAACACTTATTTTTAGGAATCCTAGGTTCTGGGAATAAGTAAAGATGAAATTTACTATCATGTTTGACCTTGTAAGGTACGTTGAAAATCCAGACTCAACTGGAAGAAAAGTCATAGTTCCTACTAATACAGGATGATAGTGATATGTGTGTGTGTGTGTGTGTGTGTGTGTGTTTGAAGGCGAGGGTGGCATGGCAGTGCCCACTAGGGATTATTAAACCCCTGGCATACAAAGTATGCCGAAGAGGTATATAGTTTTTGTCCATTCTGTTAGGGGTGGGGCTAGAGGTCAAAATCTAGGACACCTAAATAAAGTAGTATATTGCAGTTTGTTTATACAAACAACCTCTTATTAAAGAAGGATGTACATCAGACATGTTTATCACATCAACATTCAGTGTAATAAGGTCAAAGTCAAAAGTGACCTTGTTTTCATGCTTCAGTGATTTTGACATATATTTTGAACTATTTCATGGATTAATGCCTCAATAAAGTAGAATGTTGCAGTTTGTTTATACAACTTCATTATATTTTCATACTGCAGCGCTTTTGCCTTATATCTTGAAGACTATTACATGGATTAATGTGATATTTGGAATATTGGTTATGTGTGGCACCACGATTGACAGCCTAACAAATGTAGATCACCTAGACCTATATTTCATGGTCCAGTAATTTTGCCCCATATCTTGAATGTTAATTGATGTATGAACATCATTATTTGGGATTATGAATTAGTATGATCCAACAGTTGACCTAAAAGTAAATGTAGGTCTCTGTGACCTATATTTCATAGTCCAGTGGTTTTATGTTACCTCTTGAAGACAATTTGATGCGTTACTATCATATTTTGGGATTATGTGACCCTATATTTCATAGCCCTGTGATTTTTGTCTTATATCTCCCACTGTTTGATACTTAAATGTCAAATTTACATATAAAGACACAGTGTGACCCAAACTTTAACCTCAAAGTAAATATAAATCAGTATGACCTATATTTCATGATCTGTTGATTTTGCTTAGTATCTTTTAGATTATTTAACGGATTAACATCATAGTTGGTATAATGCATCAGTGTGACCATCAGATTAACTTCTCAAGTATATGTAGGTCAGTGACCTATATTTCATGGCCCTGCAAATTTACTTCAAATCTTAAAGACTGTTTACTCCAGGAAAGTTGTTCTTTGAATGATAGATCAGTGACAATGTTATTCCATATGGAATTAAACAGATGGTAAAAGACCTCAATATTTTTGCTTGGAACCTGGGATTATGAGTAGGTGCTATAATTCCCATTATTATTTGGTGGTCAGCAGCACCCTATGTTTGCTACTGAAGTACTCAGCTAATCTGTTATTGTCAGATGCTGCAACATGTGTAGACTATGATGATGAATCAGTGTGTATAAATATGAATGGTAATGGTAAAGGAATCCATTGAATCCTCTGAAGCTTGACCTGTCTTTTTCTGCAAAATGTTATCTAAGTCTGTTCCATCCTTAATCCTAGTCGTTAGGGAACCCGGATACATCCTACCTTTGCAAACAGTGTAAATCCAGATCAGTTAGCTCCTGAATGTGGATGTGTATTGTTTGCCATTAGGATGTGAATTTATATCAATAATCTGGATTGACTGAAAATTAGAAATGTGAGTGGCATCTTAATTTATTCAGCAGGACAAGGGTTAAAAAGCTGTGCACTCAAGTCCATTGCATCCTTGAGATATTATACCATGTGTATTTGACCTTTATTGCTCTCTGGGCAAGAAGTGTCCTGGTTGCCTTGTGATTGGCCCTCCTGACTGGATCATGGGGTCCCCCAGTTCAAATCCTGCTGGAGGCAGAAGGCAGCTCATAACTGTAGGGCACTTCATTGCACAGAGCCTTTCATTATCATCCTTCCATCATCTCAATATATTTTAACCCTTTTCATGTTGAATAAATTAAGATGCCATGCCCACTTCCAATTTTCAGCCAGTCAGATTACTGGAGCCAGGTTGTTGCTATAAATGCATATATTGAATAACAAACAGTGCAGATTCAGATCAGTTGGCTTCTACACTGTTTGCAGAGGCAGAATACATCCAGGTTCAGCAGGACAAGGGTTAAATAGGATTTAACTAACGGCATTAAATAAGGGCATTAGAGAACTAAGCTTACCTAGGAAAAGTGTAGTTAGGTAAACTGACAAGCTGGCCTCAGTGGCGCAGTTGGAAGGGCATCCAACTGGAGACCAGGAGGTTGCGGGCTTGACCCTCGCTGGGGTCGGCAACATTCTTACTTGGAGATTGGTCATGAAATGTTTGCTACGGTCATTCTCTCCCTTCCACTGATTCAAGAAGGGCAGTTGTCAGTTTCTGGCGAAAGAATATGCACAATACAGGTTAACCACTTGGAGGACTAAGCCTGCCCAGTAAACATCTGGTTAGGTAAACTGACCACGCTCGACATGACCCCCTTGGGTTGACTGGGCCATAAAACCTCAACACAAACAAACAACATGATCTTAATAGTGTTGACTGGACAGTTAAATTCCAAACCAACCAATCAACCAGATGCTTAGGGTTGTTATGGTAACCTTGCCCTTTTTATATTTGCAGGTTCTGAACATTCCAAATGTGATTCAAGAAAATACAGGTGGGATCTACAACACAAGGTAGGAGGAATATCTAGGTAAATATTTTTATGCCACCACCAATTTTAATGCAGGGACATAGAATATCACCGCTGTCCATACATACATCCATACAGCCCATCCTTACATACATCCTGTTGATCCGTATGTACGAAAAATAGTTTCCGCTTGATAGCTTTTGAAAAGATAAGTGTATTTGATTCATATTTTATATAGTGGTATATAATAATAAAATATTCTTTAAGTTCAATTTATTGTAAAATCCACCAATTATTATGGGAGTTGTGGCTCATTTTCAACTTCATTGTTGTGTCAGTATGTATAAAGTGGTTTCCATTTCTTCTGAAAAGATTAGTGTGTTTGATTCATATTTTATAATAGGTCTATAATCATAAAATATAAGTAAAGTTTGGTTTAGGGTTAAATCAGGCAATTATTATGGGAGTTATGGCCCTTTTTTCAATTTCATTTTTTAGCAAAATGCTTGTTTTCAGGTGAAGATGGCCCCTGGGCAGGGGCATCTGTATCAAACTGACACATTTCTAGTTTTAGCTCTTCGTTAACCTTTACCACTCTCTGGGCAGAATCAACTGACAACAAATTATTTTTTCTTAGAAAATAGACTTTGACATTTCATGCAAATTATCTCCTCAGAAGATAATGTACATGAAATGTCAAAATCTATTTAAGAGAAATATATTAAAATGTTGTGTGCAGAATTATTTACACAGTAGTTAAAACATGGACAGCTTCCTTGGGCAGATTCAGCAGTCAACAATTGGCCTGCCTTGGTGGCTCAGGATGCGCCGTCCGGCTGGAGACCAGGATGTCGCGGGTTCAACGCCCGCTGAGGTCGGCAACATTCTTTCGTAAAGATTGATCATGAAATATTTTCTACCGTCATTCTCTCCCTTCCGCTGACTCAAGAAGGGCAGTTGTCAGTTTCTGGTGAAAGAATGTGCACAATACTGATTAACCACTTAGAGGACTAAGCCTGCTCAGTAAACGTGTGGTTAGGTAAACTGACCACGCTCGACATGACCCCATTGGGTTGACTAGGCCCTAAAACCTCAACACAAACAAATCAGCAGTCAACAAACTGATGGTATTTTACTTTGAAAAAAAGCCTTTGACATATCAGTCTATTTTCCGGAAAAAATAAGAAAATATTTCAAAATGTTGTCCGCTGATATTCTTACCAAGCAGTTAAAACATCATATTATAATGATTCATTAGAATTGCTTCACTGAGCTGTATCTAACATAAATATTACATAAAACTCTTCACCAAATTTGACTGGCTGATTAAACTTAAGAGGAGCAGGTTCCATAGTGCAGTCATAGCATGTCTGACTGCAGAATCAGGTTTTGCAAGTTTGAACCCCAGCTTGGCAACATAACTTCCATGGATATTGATCATTAAACCATTTCTGTGGCCATTTTCCCTTTTCCCCAGATTCAAGAAGGGTAATGTCAGTAACTGACAAAAGTATGTGTTCAAGTTCCAGTTAACTTCTGAGAGACTAAGCCTGCTCAGAAATAGTGTGAGTATGCCAACTGACACTAAAAGGTTGACAGGGCCATAAAACCTCAACTCAAAAGAAGAGAGAGAAAAAAAAAAAAAAAAAAAAAAGAACTTAAGGGATCTGGATACACATGTTAACCTTTAGCATGCTAAATAAATTAAGATGCCACACCCACTTCTAATTATAAGCCAATCAGATTGCTAGATCCAGATTGACGCTATAAATTCACATACCTTATGTCAAACATTGCAGATCCAATCAGAAGCCAACTGATCTGGATCTACACTGTTTGTAAAGACAGGGAATATCTGGGTTTAGCAGGCCTAGGGTTAAATTTTCTGCCATTTAATATAAGGAAGACATCTTTTGTGAGTCCCTTTTGAAAATGGATCTGCTCTAAAAGGAGAATTTGCATAAGATCAAATTCTTTCCTTTTAGAGAAGAACCGTTTTAAGAAGGGGGGAATATCAAGTTTTACAGAGTTGAATCACCTGAAAGTGTATCATATGTTTTCCTTAACCCTTGTCCTGCTGAACCGGGTTATACCCTGTGATTGCAAACAGTGTAGATCCAGATCAGTTGCAACCAAATTGGATCTGCACTATTTGTCATTAAGTATGTTTATTTTTATCAACAACCTGTATCAAGTAATCTGATTGGCTGAAAATTGGAAGTGGGCGTGGCAGCTTCATTTATTCAGCATGGCAAGTGTTAAACTGCATATGGAGCATCATTGGGACAACAGTAATATGAAAAATGTTACATAATTATTAAGAATGGACTTCCAGGATGGATGTATGACTCATGTATTTACCTTGTGTATTTTGGCAGACAGGGCTGAGCAAACAGTGAAGACCCAGATCAGCTGCCACAGGAAGAGTTGAGTGATCAGGGTTTCCACTGCTTGCCACTCATTCAGCAGTTTCTGACAAATAAAATGGACTAGCTCAAATATCAGGACAAGTATGGCAATCAATTAAGATATCCAATTATAAAACTTTATCATACTCTGGGCAAATTAAAATGATATTTATCTTATTTTTCCCTGAAAATAGATTTTCACATTTCATGCATATTGTCTCCTTAGAAGATAATTTACATGAAACAACAAGGTCTGTTTTCTGGGGAAAACAAAAAAAAAATATTTTAAAAGTGTTTTCGGCTTAAAATTTTACCCAGTATGCTGTGTTTGAAGCAGACAAAGTTATTTACTGTATTCATCCTAAATAATGCCATACGTCCTAAAATTTGAACAAGGATGAGTGGCAACAGTTTAGATCCTGGTCAAATGCTGCTTTCTGTGGTGTCTGTTCTAAGTTTAAAACAGTTTGTTCAGGCTTTTCTGTCCGAATATTTAGGGTAAATACAGTAAAGATGTCAAAAATGCTATTGCAACTCTACCATGGTTGTTTCACTCAGGTGAGTAAATCATGGACCTTGGAGTCCTGTTATTATTATAAGCTCACCTTATGAAAGCTGGGTAGAGCTATAGCAGTAACCATAGCATTGCACCATGTCAATATGGGCTTAAGTTTTGGTCAAAATTTTAACCCATCATAGACTGAATAGCCTCTCCCATACTATGTATTGGAAGAGTTCATTTTCAATTTTAGGTACATCCAGGTATGAGATTTAGATATTCCTAGAGAAAAATGGCAAACAGTGGAGATCCTGATCAGACACCACATTTTGTGATCTTATCTGGGTCTGCACTGTTTGCCAGTTACCCTTGTTAGTATTTCCAGACTACAATAGGTTAAAAGGCTATATCTCCAGAACGTAGTTCATCCTTGCACTTATGTTAGATACTGGTCTGAAATTTTATGCTCTACCATCCCAACCTACATGAGTGACCTTGAGGTCAAGATCATGGACTTAGAAGCCGGCCTTGGTGGTGCAGCTGGATGTGCATCCTACTGGAGACTAGGAGGTCGCGGGTTTGACCCCCATTGAGGTTGACAAAATTGTTTCGTGGAGATTGATCATAAAAATGTTTTCTATGGTCATTCTCTCTCTTCTGCTGATTCAAGAAGGGCAGTTGTCAGTTTCTGGCGAAAGAATGTGCATAATACTGGTAAACCACTTGGAGGACTAAGCCTGCCCAGTAAATGTGTGGTTAGGTAAACTGACTGCACTCAACATGACCCCATTGGGTTGACTGGGCTGTAAAACCTCAACAAAAACAAACAAACATGGACTTAGAAAAAAATTATGTTGCAAAGGTTTTGGTTAAAGTTGTTAGAAGTTTATATCTTCTTAAGCTTGAGCCTGATCTTATTGATGCAGTCCTGTGACAGTTCTTTTTATTATTATCATCACTATTATTATTATCACACAATACATTGTATTTAGTTTACAAATCTGACATAACATGACTTATCATACATTTACTAGAAAATATGTTTATTATATGCCCGTTTGAAAAACGGGACGTATTATTTTACGGGGTATGGCGTCCGTCCGTCCGTTCGTCCGTAAACTTTTTCGTTTCCAGCTAACTTCTACAGTTTACATTGGATCAAGCTGAAACTTGGTATATAGTTAAACCATGATGTGGCACAGTGCATATTGTTTTGGGGTTACAGTCCACCAAATGTTTGCAGAGTTATGCCCCTTAGAATATTTCTGTAAACTTTTCATTTCCGGTTAACTTCTACATTTTACATCCAATCAAATTGAAACTTCATATATAGTTAGACCATGATGTGGAGCAGTGCATATTGGTTCAAGGTTACAGTCCACCCAATATTAGCAGAGTTATGCCCCTTTGAAAATTTCAGTTGACTTCATTTCCGGCTAACTCCTACAGTTTACATCTGATCAAGCTGAAACTTGATTTGTAGTTAGACCATGATGTGGAGCAGTGCATATTGTTTCAAGGTTACAGTCCACCAAATATTAGCAGAGTTATACTCCTTTGAAGATTTCTATTAATTTTTCGTTTCTGGCTAAATCCTCCTACAGTTTACATCCAATCAAGCTGAAACTTCATGTACAGTTAGACCATGATGTGGTGCAGCACATATTGTTTCACGGTCACAGTCCACCAAATATTAGCAGAGTTATGCCCCTTTGAAAATTTCAGTAAACTTTTTGTTTCCGGCTAAATCCTCCTATAGTTTACATCCTATCAAGCTGAAATTTTATTTGTAGTTAGACCATGATGTGCGTAGCACATATTGTTTCAAGGTTACAGTCCACCAAATATTATCAGAGTTAAACCCCATTGAAAATTTCTATTAATTTCTATTAATTTTTTGTTTCCAGCTAAATCCTTCTATAGTTTACATCCGATCAAGCTGAAACTTCATAAATAGTTATACAATGGTGTGGAACAGCACATATTATTTCGAGGTTACAGTGCACCAAATATTTGCAGATTTATTCCCCTTTGAAAGTTTTTGTAACTTTTTGCAGCATATTGTTTAGAGGTAATAGTATGCAAATTTTATTTTATAATAGGTATATTTTTTGCAGATAACTAAAGTTTTGGTCATATGGGCAAGATATTGATTTTTTTTTCTTCTTTTATTAAATTTGCAAGGAAAGGTTGCCAATATTAAATCTTTATGAATACATAATTCTTTTTGGATTTTTTTTTTTTTTTTAATACTCTTCTGATTTGGCTCCCTTGATGAATAAAAATAAAATCAGTATTCAACAAGTTAAAGGTTTACAAAAAATTTCTTGCAGCATTTTTTTTTTTTGGTTGTTTATTTTTGTTTTGTTATTGTTTGGTCCGATATTGAAGTATAGGAAAAACAAATCAGCCAAAGGCTCATATGAGCTTATAGTCATGCTCCTGTGGGGTGTCCTCCATCAGAAAGCACTTCTCCCTAGAAGCAGCAAACTGCTCCCTAATTTCCCAGGAGGGAGAAGTCACTTCTTAATTCCTGGGCCAGCTTGGTCGCTTAGGTTACAGTTCACCAAATATCAGCAGAGATATGCCCCAATGAAATTATTTTAATTTTTTTTTTTTGTAATTCCACTTACAGTTTATATCCGGAGGACTGAATTATACAGGAGTTAGTTTTTGTGCTACATCTTTTTACTTGCCAGGGGCATATATGCCCCGCTTGCAGAGCTCTTGTTTTGTATATATGATACTAACATGGCTTTCAAGCACATCTCATTCTTGTGGAGTGAAAAAGGTATGATAGTGGGTCACATGGGTGATACGGCTTTATTGCTTGGGCAAAAAACCAATATTGCCCCATTTGGAATACTCGGCAGACATGCCTTTAACTCTACATATGATATAAAATAGGCAAATTTGTTAGAAAAAAAAAATGTACGATAAATAGATAGTCTGTGGTATCGCTATTTTCATATCATACCCCATATCAACCCTTGACCCATATTAGCCCTCGGGCCTTCGGCCCTCAGGCTGATATAGTTGTCTCGAGTTGATATGGGGTGTGATGTGAAATTGCCATATAATAATCTCTATTTATTGCTTGCAATATTTTGGTTGTTAGGCATTTTTCATCATTGAAGTTCGTTGAAAAAGGCCGAGTGGCTGAAATGGTGGAAGTAATCTTATCTTATATAAATTGTCATTACAGTAAAATTCCTAAAATTTCAAACAGGAAATTGTTCAACAAAATGACATATGCAAACAGTGCATACCCAGATCAGAGTCTGTAAACAGTGCATACCCAGATCAGACTGCTCCTCAGGATTTACACTGTTTGCCTTCCCACTAACCATTTTAAGAGACCGCTACGTAAAAAGCAAACTTGAGGCGAAAATAATATGGAATGAAATGTTCCAATTAGAGCATATATCATATTATTATTACTATTATTATTACTGTATTATTATTATTATTATTATTGGTGAGGAGGGACATTGATCAATGGCCATATACTTGTTGATGTCTGAGCACATTCTACAACTCCAGATTACTGTGAAATCATGAATGTTTTTTGCAGTTTCAGCTTTGCTATTTTTATGATTTAATCTTTGCTACTCTGTAGGTAAATTCAGCTAATGACAAATCGGTAATATATTTTCTGTTATTATTATTTCCAGAAAATAAGATTTGATGCTTCATGCAAACTGTTCCTGGAGAGAGTTTGCATGAAATATCAAACCTTATTTTCTCCAAATGAGTTTGTTTACAGAGTTGTCACCTCTGAAAGCTTATCCCCTTTCCGTACTATTGAATTATGATTCCAGGAAGCTAATGTTAAGTTTTGACAGCATCACATCTCTGAAGCACAGCTCTTAAAAGCAATACCATATTTACCCTAAGTGTAACTCCTTACCATGTTTGTTCTTTAATTGGAAAGGGTTTCTTCCACTATCTGTTGTGTTTAAAAATTACTGCGCAAGTGGCTGACAGTGTAGACCCTGATCAGACACTGCATTCTGCAGTGTGCAGTGTCTGATCTGGGCCTACATGGTTTGCTCAGGCCTATTGGTCCTAGTACTTAGGGTTAAGTATCAGGACAAACATGCCTGAGCAAATGGTGTAGATCCAGATCAGTTGCCACAGAATGTGGCATCTGATCAGGGTCTACACTGTTTGCCACTCATCCAGTAGTTCTTTAGACACATCATAAGATATTAACCTATTAATGCCTAACGTCCCATAAGAGGCAAATGACCCTTATGGGTTCATTCGTCATTAAGCCTGAACTCATCAAACCTAGGGTCCCACAAAAGGGACATTTGGCAGACAGTGTAGACCCTGATCAGATGCCACAAAATGTGGCATCTGATCAGGGTGTTCACTCTGTACATGAAATGCAGGAATTTGAACGAAACATGGTTTCAATGAAAATTAACCAGAAATATGGAAGTGGACTGGTCCAAAGATTGAAGGTAGAAGAGTCCACTTGGCATAAATATGTTAAAATGGACTTGTTCAAATTTTAAGACAAGTAAGGTAAGGAGTTCGGTGTCCCAGTATTTAGTGTTAATACAGTATATCAGTCTGAAATCACTGAGAATGTCACTTGTGTATACCCCTAAAGAGGACTTGTTAAGAAGGAACAGAAGGAGTATTTGGTGATAATTCTGGGGTAGTTTTCTCCAGTTCTCCATAAGAACATACGTTATGGATACTTATTTTAAGCAAGGCACTTCAAATGAGTACCCACAACAAATGTTTTTATGGAGAAATAAGAAAACTTATCCTAAAATTATCAGCAAATACTCCTCCTTAACAATTCTGCTTCCACCAGATGAAAATATGAAATTATTTTGCTTCCACCAAACAAAAGTATGAAATTATTTTGCTTCCACCAAACAAAATATATGAATTTATTTTGCTTCCACCAAACAAAAATTTGAAATTATTCTGCTTCCACAAAACAAAAAGATGAAATAATTCTGCTTCCTCCAAACAACAAATTTAAATATGAAGTTATTCTGCTTCCACCAAACAAAAATATGAAATTATTCTGCTTCCACCAAACAAAAATATGAAATGTCTGCTTCCACCAAACAAAAATATGAAATAATTCTGCTTCCACCAAACAAAAATATGAAATTATTCTGCTTCCACCAAACGGAAATATGAAATTATTCTGCTTCCCCAAACAAAAATATGAAATTATTCCACTTCCACCAAACAGAAATATGAAATTATTCTGCTTCCACCAAACAGAAGTATGAAATTATTCTGCTTCCACCAAACAAAAATATGAAATTCAGCTTTTTCTACAGCCTCCAGATATGAAGTGCTACCATAAAAATGCAATTTTCTAGTAATTTAACTTCAGACAGAAATATGGATGTCAATTGATTTTGCCGCCTCTGAATATGAAATGTTGAAAAAATAAAGCAAAAGTAAACCAATTTTGCTTTTAGACAAATTGTACAATTTGGCAGCACCATATCTGGACAAAGTCATACTTTCTGAAACCCATACTAAACAAACACAATAGTTAGATATAGGCTTTGTTTTTAGTAGTTTCAATTTATCAGTTTTTTGCTACTGACAGACATATTTTTGTTTTTAGTTTGTTTGGAGGCAATGGGTATTTTCAAGCATGATATTTTAAAAAGAAAATATAATTTATCTATCTCTGTATCAGAAGTTCTCAAAATGATATTGTCATTTACACTTATCATGCCATGGATAATTTCAGCAGACGACAAACTGATGATGTTCTTATTTTTTCCTAGAAAATAGGATCTGACATTTCATGCCAAGTGTCTCCTAAGGAGACAATTTGCATGAAGTATCATATCATTGTTTTCTAGTTGAAATAAGAAAAATATTTCAAATTGTTGTCTGCTGAAATTTTTACCCAGCATGCAAAGTGTAAATCATCAGCTTCCTGATAACCATAATTCAGTTTAACCCCAAAAATACCAAGCAAAATTTGAAACAGATGACATACAATTTTTTTTTTTTTTTTCAAGAAAATAAGTATTGACATTTCATGTGAATCATCTACTTGGCAGATGATTCACAGAAAGTATCAAGACTTATTTTCTTTGAAAAAAAATGATTCACATGAAATGTCAATACTTATTTTCTTGAAAAAAAAATATAAAAAAATAAAAAAATAAAAATGTTGTGATGCAGTTTTGATTGGCTTTTAAAGGATTAAAATTGGCAAAGCATCATTTATTTGTTTTTGTTGTTATTGTTGTTTTTTTTTTCAGAGAAATTAAGTCATGATATTTGATGTGAATCCTCTATCTAACAGACCATTCATATGAAATACTGAATTTTATTTGCTTTGAACAATAAAAATCTTCAGAATTTTGTCTGCTGCAATTATCACTCACTCTTTAACCCTTAAACTGCCAGTCACAACAATTGTTATCTGCTTGTGATTTAAGAAGTCATTTTTGCAAACAGTGTGGACCCAGATCAGACTGCCCCTCTAGGATCTGATCAGGGCCCACACAAGTTTCCTGTATGCAAAAAAAGGTTTGAAAATTTTCAAGAATATTTAGCAGACAACATAAACAGACAGCATTTTGAGATGCAGGTTTTCTTGGCATTTTAAGAGTTAACCTTTACCACTATCTAGGGAGATTCAGCAGATGACAAATTGATAGTTTTTTCTTATTTTTCCCATACACTAGATTTTGAGATTCATGCAGATTGTCTCCTGTGAAAACAGCAGAGCCTATTTTCTGAGAAAAATAAGAAAAAAATATTTTAAAATGTTGTCTGCTGAAAGTTTTCCTCAACAGGCTAAATAAGCAATAAAACATTAAAATAAACAAAATGATAATGGCTGTCTGAAAATATCCTGACCTTAGACCCATGCTTGAGATTTTGCATTAGTTGAAAATAGTTTTGTTACCTCTCCACAGTTGACTTGTTAAAGAGAAGTCATAATTATTTGATATTTTCGTCATTTTGACTCCAGAGATGACAGTTTGAATGAAATGTCAAACCTTATTTCCTGTGAAAAATAAGACAAAAATATCTGTAGTTTGTTGTCTGCTGATTTAGCCAATAAAGTAAAGATTAATCAGGAAAGCAAAGAATACATTGAGATGATCTGATTTTAAGAACATGAAAAATTATTTTCTTGAGCAAACAAGAAAATTATTTATCATTTCGACACAATGGAAAGTTCATCTCCTTGAAAACATAATGATTTCACAGTATCTCCTTTGTAGAGGCGGAAAGGGAATGGTCTGAGATCAGTGTCCAGTGAAGTCTGAGCACCTTCTACCACTCCAGCTCATCATTTGTCATTCATAGAAGTCCAGTAAAGTGATTAGTTGTTCTGCTTATTTTTTGCTGCAGACTACTCTGTCTACTGACTTACAACAGCTACCAAATTTGCTCTAAATACACAAAGCTTAACACTTTGCATGCAGGGTAAAAGTTTCAGAAGACATTTTGAAATAGTTTTCTTACTTTTCCTAGAAAATAGGGATTGACTCTTCATACAAACTGTAGGCAATTAATTTGCATGAAGTGTCGGATCCTATTTTCAAGGAAAAATAAGAAAAAATATCATCAGTTTGTCATCTGCTGGATTTGCCCATAGCATAGTAATTGTTAACTCTTTACTATACTTATCTTAAAATTTGACTGCCAGGGCCCAGTTGTTCAAAGCGTCATTAGCTTAACTTGTTAAGGGTCATTTTGTTAACTGTTTTAGCAGATTCCATTCACAATATTCTGATATTTTTTTGCCGAAAAAATGTGAGTAGTTTTTGCAAAAACTACCCACATTCTTTCAGCAAAAAACTTCAGCATATTTGCATATCACTCGACATAAATTTTAACGAATTGTTAACTAACAATGTCGTTAGCTTTGAACAACTGGTCCCAGGTGATCTCACTGAAATTTGTGATAGAATGGCAAATAGTATAGACCCTGATCAAACTGCTCCTTTAGAAGCAGTTTGATTGAAGTCCTCACTGTTTGCTCAAGCCTGTCTTTCTACATATTCGACCTAATTACCACACATACTCCTATAAGCGCACAGTCAAGCAATTCCGTAGTCTTCAGATTACAGCCAGTGTAGTTTTTGTCTACTTCTTTATAAAGGCATATGTTGTGGGTGCCCATTTGAATTGCATCAACTTATCGATGCAATTCAAATGAGTACCCACAACATATGCTTTTATAAAGAAAATCAGAAAAAAAAGAAAACACAATAACATTACGTAAGCATCATTCACTGATCTTTGTTTAAGTGTACCCTTAGTATAGGTGGATACATATTGTACCACAAGTTTCCCAGTAATTTTGAAAAACCTAAGCATATGGTGCAGTAATAAGGTCTAATATAGTATTTAGGGTACTTATTCAAAATACTCATTTCTACTGGCCTTCCTTATGAACTGCACTTCCTTATGAACTGCACTTCCTTATGAAATGTCAAGCCTTATTTTCCCTAAAAAATACAAAAAAAAAAAAAAAAAAAAATGTCTGCTGTAGTTTTTATTAGCACTGTAACCCATTAATGCCTTGTTTCCTATAAAAGGGACATAAGCAAACAGGCCGGCCTCGGTGGCTCAGTTGGCTGCGCTGTCCAACTGGCTACCAGGAGGTCGCAGGTTCTATCCCCGCCGAGGTCGGCAACATTCTTTCGTGGAGATTGATCATGAAATATTTTCTACGGTCATTCTCTCCCTTCCACTGATTCAAGAAGGGCAGTTGTCAGTTGCTGGCAAAAGAATTTGCACAATACTGGTAAACTGCTTAGAGGACTAAACCTGCCCAGTAAACCTGTGGCTAGGTAAACTGACAGTGCTCGACATAACCCCATTGGGTTAACTGGGCTGTAAAACCTCAACACAAACAAACAGTGCAGACCCAGAATGGGACATCTGATCAGGGTCCACACTGTTTGCATTTAACACAGGAATTTCTAAATTACATGGTAATAATAAAACCAACCAGACACCCCTTCTATTTGAAAAGGACTTGTCCAAAGTGTTGAGGTAGAAGAGTTCATTTGGTGTAAATGAATTAGGGGATAAATTTTTTTTTTTCTGTTGGTCATCTGTAACTTAAAAGGCTGGAGACAAAGCATCAGGTCTGGGCGAGATGTCAAAGTCACGAATTATGACTCAGCATAGTTTCAAGCTATGGAATCCAGTAAAAGTTGAATATATGAAAACCTGTGATGAGTACTCATTAGAATTGCTTAGTGAGGCAGTTCTAGTGAGTACACATGTTTCTGCAATGACATAAGTCATGAGGTTGTTTTCTGTTTGGAGTTGTCAGACTTTATCAGACTAGGTATTATGCCCCCGCCCACTGGGGCCTGCGAAGTAGATGGGCTGCCTTGTGCCTCTGTGGCAGAGCTGCTAGTAACTTAATGCAGGACTTGAGTTCATTATGAACCCAGGTTGGGTAAAAGTCCCACAGATTCAGAGGTGATATCTTGACATGACAACATGACTGAAATACTGTTGACTGGGATGTTAAAACTTGAATAAGTCTCATGCCCCCACCTGTTTTTAATGCAGGAGTTTGTCTTTTGACCAGGTTGATAAAAGTCCCACAGATTCAGAGGCAATATCTTGACATGACAAAATGACTGAAGTACTGTTGACTGGATTAGGTATGACTTTAGATAGGTTAGATTATATTTGATTGATACTTTGTTAGACAGGAATAGATAGTAGTAGTAGAACAGACTATGAAGTTGGTCCACATCAAGCAAACAAAAACATGCCTATATAATTTTGACCCCCCTTAAATCCCATTTTTATATAGTAAAACTGGGGTTTATTGGGGTATACATTATTATTCTTATTTCTGCTAAACACATAGATTGTGTGTACTCATTAGAATTGCCTTGCTGAGGTGGTTCTAAGGAGTACCCACATTCTCTGTTTTGAGCAGAAATATGAACAATATCAGTATCTTATTTGAAAACTTTAGTTTTTGGAGGTGAAATTTTCTATACATTTAATTAGGCGTGTTTTCGTAATTAAGCATGCACAGAATGCAAAGATTCAGATACATCTTGAGCATGCACATGGTCTCATTAGGGCCTTTGATCTCCATTGATACACTATAGTAGTATATACTCTCTGGCAGTGTACAGTGGAGACCCTGATCAGACTGCACATTTGCGCCAAAGGCACATGCAGATTTGCTTGATACGGCTCAGTTCAGTATGTATGATTGTGATAATTCATTGAGATTTCTGATTGATTGCTTTGAAAGTGACTGCATATAAGGATGAGTGTTCCTGTGTGCCTTACGCTAGGGGTTTTATCTCAGTACAGCGATGTACTGTTCACGACACTTTCTACACGTTTGCGATTCACGCTTGCGGATTTACGTTTGCGATTTTAATTCAAAATTCAAGTTGGCAATTCATGCTTGTGATTTATGTAATTCATGTGCTTCATTACTTAGCATGCTGGGTAAAAATTTTGGCAGATTTCATTTTGAAATATTTTTTTCTTATTTTCATAGCAAATAGGATCTGACACTTCATGCAAGGAGACAATTTGCATGGAGAATAAGATCCTATTTACTATGAAAAACAAGACAAAAATAGGAGTTTGACATCTGCTGAATTTGCCAATTGTATGTTAAGTGTTAATCATACTTTTTCTTTTTGTAACTCATGTATGTATTTTGCTTTTTCTCTTGAGATGGATTTTGTATGTTTGTATTTTGTTTACCACTCTATGAGCAAACTCAGCAGATGATAAATTGATGATATTTTTCGTAATTTTTCAAGTAAATAGACATAGATTGATATTTCATGCAGATTATCTCCTGAGGAGGTGAAGTTCCTATTTCCTAGGGAAAACAAGAAAAAATATGAGTTTGACATCTGCTGAATTTGCCCATTGCATGGTAAATGTTAATCAGGTTTTTCTGTTTGTAATTCATGTATGTATTTTCTCTCTTGAGTTGTATTTTATATGTTTGTATTTCAAGTTGTATACCACTCTATGTGCAAATTTAGCAGATGACATTTTTTTTTTCTTCTTATTTTTTCAAAAAAATGGGCATTGACATTTTATGCAGATTGTCTCCTAGGGAGATCATTTGCATCAAATGACAATACCTGTTTTCTGGGGTAACACGAAAAGTATTTCAAAATCTGCTGAATTTTTTTCCCAAGGTGCTGAGTGTTAAATTTTTTTGTTGTTGTATGTAATTTTTTTGCTTTAAAGCTCCATTTTCCTCAAAAATAGACATTTTTTTATCCAAGAAAGGTTTAATAAATTGTTATATGGTAATGAAACGATCATAAAATGTGGCATCTGACACCCTGTAAAATTTCAGTTAGTCTCTTGTTTTTGAGCTGAATCAAAAATGATTTTTTATCATATCACAGAATTAATGTTGGCAACATTAATTCAGAAATATTATAAAAAAGTCATTTCATTTTTTTTTATCCAGTTCAAGAATGAAAGATTAGCTGAAATTTTACAGGCTGTCAAATGCCATATTTTATGATTGTGTAACTTACTAAATCTTTCTTGGATAATAAAATGTCTGTTTTCAAGGAATATGGAGCCTTTATTCATGCTATGTCTCTGTTTGTAATTAATGTTTGAATTCTTTTTGTAATTTGTTCCTCTGAATTATGTTTATTTATTTTCATATGTGTTTATAATTTATATGTCTTAATTATGCTTATTTTCCAGCATTTGTTATTTATATGCCTTAATTATACTTCTTTTCCAGCATTTGTTATTTATATGCCTTAATTGTGCTTCTTTTCCAACAGCTTACCTAACAGCTAGCATTGGTTTTTTCAACTCTACCATTCTGAATTTTTTTCCCAAGATGCTGAGTGTTAAATTTTTTTGTTGTTGCATGTAATTTTTTTTGCTTTAAAGCTCCATTTTCCTCAAAAATAGACATTTTTTATCCAAGAAAGGTTTAATAAATTGTTATATGGTAATGAAACGATCATAAAATGTGGCATCTGACAGCCTGTAAAATTTCAATTAGTCTCTTGTTTTTGAGCTGAATCAAAAATGATTTTTTATCATATCTCAGAATTAATGTTGGCAACATTAATTCAGAAATATTATAAAAAAAGTCATTTCATTTTTTTTTATCCAGTTCAAGAATGAAAGATTAGCTGAAATTTTACAGGCTGTCAGATGCCATATTTTATGATTGTGTAGCTTACTAAATCTTGCTTGGATAATAAAATGTCTGTTTTCGAGGAATATGGAGCCTTTAATCATGCAATGTCTCTGTTTGTAATTAATGTTTGAATTCTTTTTGTAATTTGTTCATCTGAATTATGTTTATTTATTTTCATATGTGTTTATAATTTATATGTCTTAATTATGCTTATTTTCCAGCATTTGTTATTTATATGCCTTAATTATGCTTCTTTTTCAGCATTTGTTATTTATATGCTTTAATTATGCTTCTTTTCCAACAGTTTACCTTACAGCTAGCATTGGTTTTCCCAATTCTACCATTCATGATGAGGGTCCGGAGACTTAATGTCCGCAAGGATTGTTTGGTGTGTATCGTAGGGGTTATAGCCGGTGGCCACTATGATCAGGGAAGAGATTTGAATGCAAAGCTACATGATCACTACTTTATATTTAATCGCTTTGCAAGCAAAGACAGTTTGCCTTTGATCTGTCTGCTTCACATCAAAACTGATGATGATGATAATAATCATATACATGTATTGGGGATGATGATGACAAAAAAAATTGCATAGAACATTTCTGTATGATGGCACTGTTAATGATGTTGATGATGATGATGATGATTATGATGACCATATATTGGTGATGATGATGACAAAAAAAAAATGTCATAGCCACATAGAACATTTCTCTTTGATGACACTATTAATGATAATGATGATGTTTATTGCTGGACAGTAGGGTTGATGATACATGTACTTTTCAAATTATAAATTGAATGTATAAATAAACAAGGTAACTATTGTACTGTTACTGATGATGATTAAAACATCAGTACATTAGATGTAATTACAGTTGTAATATCAATGATAAGCTTGTTAAGTGTCTTCAGTCATTTGCTAGGATTAAGATGGTGATTGCAGTGCTAACCTAATGTAGACAATTATCATGATAAAACATATACTTGCTGATTATGTGTACTAAAGGTAGAAGTGGTTCAAATTATTGTATGTTTACTGACGATGATGTGGTGATTTACAGAATTACTGCACCTGATTACTATCACAATGTTGGTGCAGATGATGATGTAGATTATGATGAAAATGGGTATGATTATGATAATGTTGATAATGATTATAAGCTTTATTTATGCTTTTTTGCCATCTGTTAGTTCTTCATATGCCATAAGAATTTACTGTCTTTTACACATTTCTTTCAGCTGTCATTGGCTTTCTCAACTCTACAGTCGTGATGAGGCTTTGCCATCATAGTGGTGAGATTGCTTATTTATATATGATTTTACTAAATACAAATAAATATAACCTTCTTTAGTGACCTGTGACTCCTGGTTTGGTTTCTTAATTAATAGAATACAGCTCAGAACCAGAAGCCTTGGGTAAACGAGACAAGGTTATAGTTTTTCCTAAAGTGTTACATGTACTTGACTTTGATAATAATAGAACTGTAAGAAATGATGATGATGATGATGATGATGGTGATGATAATGTAGTAGTGGTGATAATGGCATTGATAAATATTTAAGTCATCAGTTTATTTGATATAATTGTAGTGTTACTGAGACTGATGATGATTGATGTGCTAATGAGGAGGATGGTATCTTTGTTATGCTTCTTTTCTCTCTGTATTTTATATACCTTAATTTTGCTTCTTTTCTCAGAGCATACCTTTCTGCTTGTATTTGCTTTCTCAATCTATCACTCATGACAAAGGGTCTGGAGATTTAATGCCCATAAGGATTATTTAGTGTGTATCGTAGTGCTTATAACCAGTGGGCACTATGATCTGTGGAGAGATTCTGAAAGCAAAGTTTATTACTATTACTTTTATATTCAGCAGTTTTGCCTTTGTCTCTGATCTGCTTGACTGCACATCAACACTGATGTTGATGAGGATGACTGCCATTATGATTGTGATTTGTCGATGATGTAATTCTACTGCAACTGCTGCTGAGTTTAATTGTCTTAAGTTCTTTGCTAGGATTATGATGATGATTGCTGTACTAACCTAACATAGATGAAAATAATGTGTTTGGTAATAAAATGTTAAATTTTTGACAAAACTGTTGATGGTAATAAAATGTTAAATTTTTGACAAAACTGTTGATGAATCATATACTTGTTGATTGTGTTGACTAAAGGTAGATGTTCTAAATATTGTATGTTTTAATGATGATGATGTGTTGAATTGTGGTTTACTTCACCTGATTACTTTTGTAATGTTGGTGCAGATGATGATGTAGATTATGATGAAGATGGGAACGATGATGTTGATGATGATTTAAATGCTTTAATTATGCTTCTTTGCCATCTGTTAGTACTTCATATGCCATAAGAATTTACTATCTTTTACACATTTCTTTCAGCGATCATTGGCTTTCTCAATTCTACAGTCTTGATGTGGCTCTGCCAATCTTATGGTGAGATTGCTTAGTTATATATGATTTTACTATATACATATAACAATAACCTTGTTTAGTGACCTGTGACATTGGTTACAGTTGCTGAGTTTGTTAAGTGTCTTCAGTCCTTTGCTAGGGTTATGATGATGATTGCAGTGCTAACCTAATGCAGATGACAATAAAGATTTTGGTAATGGTATTGGTTTGACCTTTCTGTTAGCATTTGCTTTCTCAAATCTACCTTTCATGATGAGGATCTGGAGATTTAATGCGTGCAAAGATTATTTGATGTCTAATGTAGGGGTTATAGCCGGTGGCCATTATGAAAAGATTCTGAATGCAAGGCTTATTACTATTACTTTTATATTCAGCAGTTTTGCCTGTGTATTTGATCTGCCTGACTGCACATCAACACTGATGTTGGCAAAGATGACTGCCATTATGATTGTGATTTGTTGATGGTGATGCTACTGCAGCTGCTGTTGGGTTTATTAAGTGTCTTCAGTACTTGCTAGGATAATGATGCAGTACTAACCAAATGAAGACAATGATCAATAAGATTAGTTACGTTTATGGTTTGACAATACTGTTGATGAATTGTATACTTATTGGTCATGTATAATTAAGGTAGACATTTTTCTTATTATTGCAAAAAATGAGATTCTGCTGCTGATGATAATGATGAAGATGATGATGTGGTGAATTATGGAATTACTACATCTGAACACTTTCATAATGTTGGCACAGATGATAATGATGATGGGGTATTGATAATGATTTAAATGCATTAATTATGCTTTTTTGCCGTCAGTTGGTACTTTATTTGCCATAAGTATTTACTACCTTTACAATGTTTCTTTCAGCTATCATTGGCTTACTCAACTCCACAGTTTATGATAAAGACTCTGCTAACCTTATGGTGAGATTGCTTATATTAATGATTTAATAATTATAAATACACCCTTTACTGGTATCCAGTGACTTCTGGTTCGGTTTCTTATTTGACAAAATACAGTTGGGATCCAGAGGACTCAGGTCATGGGACATGGCATATACTTTCCTACTGTAAGAAATGATCCTGATGATGATGATGATGATGATGATTATGATGATGTAGTTATGGTTATAATAGTATTAATGTTTAAAGCATCAGTTTATTTGCTATAATTGCAGTTGTAGTGTTACTGAGACTGATGATGATGATGATGATGATGATGATTATCACCTCAGTATTGATGATGATGATAATGATGATGATTATGATTAGAATGATTATCACTTTATTATCCTTGATGATAGTGTTGATGGCATTGCTGATCAGGTATTGAATATGAAAACATGTTTTTTAATGTTCATGATTTAACAATTGTGACAATGCAACCACTTTGTACTTATACACTATTGATTATGATAATTATTGCATTGTTATTGCTGATGGTGATGTTGATGGTAATGATGTTACAGAAAGTGATGATAGTTATGATTATTACATCAATACACATGATGATGATGACGATGCTGATTATGATGTAATATTGACTGTGGAGTGTGATAATTCTGTAAAAATTAATTCCAGTGATAAATGTTTAAACAACAGTGTTTTGATATTATGATATTTGTTGAGTATTAATTGATGTTTCTTAATAATTTTGCAGTTAATAAAAGATGTCAGTACCTTTTAGATAATGATCATGATGCTGATGATGATTATGATGTAGACCTCAGTCGTGACCTTGTTGCCATAACTGTTGACATCTGAAAATATAACTATTATTGGTAAGATGAACTTGATTTTTATATTATATGTTTAACAATATTGTTGATGGAACTTGTACTGTACTGACTGGTAACAAGAATGAAGATATTTTTGTTGAACTGTTGAACTCTATGGTAACTCTTTTCTGGTTACAATGCATGCAGTAGATCATTATATCACTGTAAATGGCCCAATACAACTGGCTTCATTTGGTAGAATTCTATCTTTATGTTAAGAGGTTGTGAGTATGAGCCTAAACTGGGTCATTCAGAGGATTTTTCTCAAATTAGTTATACATTTAGTTTTGTACTCGGCATTAAGAAGAAGTGCTAGGGTTAGTCGTGCCACTGTCTGTATATTATGACTGCTGGTAGTATCATTATTATTACATTGTCTGCATTATGATACAGCAGTCGGGGAGCTCTGTAAAAGGGCATCAGTTCCCACCTTTAAATTCAGACACCATCACAATATGACTGAAAGATTGTTGACAGTGATGTTTATAAACTCAAACAAAAAACTTGATGAACAGGAGTGTACTCTGTGTACAATTGAAACTCAGTGGCTCGAACAGCTTAGGACCATGAATATTTGTTCAAGATATGATTTATCCATGCCACTGAGGGTTAATCATAATTCCAGGTCTGGAAGCAAATGGCGATAGTTTAGGGAAATCTTTTCCATCTACTCAATGATGGTATGTTGAGTATACTCTATTAGAATTGTCTCACACAACATATAATACCATGATGAAGCAAAAACAGTTCCCAAAATGTTTGTTTTCTCAAGCAATCAGAAGAATTTAGTGGGGACTTAAAAAGGAGTTTGAATTAGCCATGGTGAATGAGCAATCAGAGTTCAAGCTGTTGAAGTTTGGCTGCAGTCTGCTTTTGTTTGTCAATGTCTAGGGGACACAACACCTGCAGAAAAGAGTTTTCCTCACTAGATATGAATTGCTTCTTAAATGGGGTTGAGACTACTGCTAAAAGAAAGCAGCCAGCCTGGGTGGCTCAGTTGGAGGCACGTCCTATTGGTGATCAGGAGGTTGGGCTGACTGGGCTGTAAAACCTCAACACAAACAAGCAAAAGAAAGCATTTGGTTTTGAGGGAGCAAATGTGTTCATTCGAGAGAAGAACCCATTAAGGCATAGGTCTAGATAAGAGTTGGTACCGGGTAAATCCACAAAAACATATGCTGTGGGTATCATTAGAAGCACCTCTCTGAGGTGCTTCTAATGAGTACCCACAGCATGTATTTTTGTAGAGAAATAAGAAAATATCAATATGTTTGGCTAAGTTTCTAATCAAGAGCTATTGAAAAGGGAAATACTTTTTGGTCAGAATGATCTCCATACATCTTAATGCTTAGCATGCTGGGTAAAAGTTCAGCAGACAACAATATGGAATGGAGGCTCCTAAGATAATGCAACTTCACACACACATCCACTGGCAACATTTATGGAGATTGATCAAATTTTGTATGGTCATTGCTCCCCTGCTGAATCATGAATGGTAGTTCTCAGTTCCTGCCCAAAGAAAGTGCACATGTACTGGTTAGCCACTTAGAGGATTAAGCCTGCCCAGGAAAAAGTGGGGTTGGGTACACTGACCATGCTCGACATGACCCTAAAGGATTGACTAGGCCATAAAACCTCAATACAAACAAGCAAACTGGCATCACTATTACTGACTTTGACCTACTTTTTACACTTGGCTGAACAGTGTTTAATCTGTGCTTTTGATTCCAATTTTAAGTCTGTGCTTTTAGCTCCATTTCTCAAACACCAGTGTATCTAGGCTAATAAAACTTCATACACACATCCACTATGATACACCATGCTGGCTGCCAATATCAAATTGAATTGGTCTTCTTGAGAATGGCCACTTGATGGCTGAAATGTCATGTTCCTTGGCAAATAAAGAGGTTTTAAAAAACAGTTAAAGTGCCATGCAGAATTGTAGCAGATGACATTTTTAAATATTTTTAGCTTGTCTGTTCAAAAGTATTGGTAGAGCTACAGCAGTCTGCATGGCATCAGTGTAGGTTAAAGATGTTGGTTAAATTTTTTAAAAGGCTATAACTCCTGAACCTCTTGATGAAAGTAGTTTATACATGTCCTGATGTTAGATACTGGCTTGAAGTGATATGCTGTACCAGCTAAACCCACTTAAGTGACCTTGAGGGCAATGTCACAGCATTAGAAAAAATTGTGCTACAGTTTTTGGTTAAAGTTTTGTAGAGGCAAAGTGTGATTCATGCAAGCTGTGGCAGCTAAAAGAGATTGATCATGAAATCTTTTCTGCCATCATTTTCTTTCTTCTGCTGATTCATGAACAGCAGTTGTCAGTTTCTGGCAAAAGAATATGAACAAATACTGGTTAGCCACTTCAAAGACTAAGCTTGCCCAAGAAAAGTGTGGTTTAGTAAACTGACCAACTCAACATGACCTTTATAGCATTCAGTGGGCTGTTATACTCAAAACCAACCAACCTAATTCTAAGGATTAATATGATATATAAAGTCTGCCAGGATTGGGTTCCTATACTATACTATACATTGGAAGATTCAATTCCCACTGGGTCCAGCAATAGTTCCTTCTTGGAGATTGATCATGAAATATTTTCTACAGTCATTATCTCCCTTTCTATGATTTCCGAAGGGCAGTTGTTAGTATCTGCATGAAAAAATGTGTAGAAGTACTGGTTAACCAGTTGGAGGACTAAGCATGCCCAGGATAAGTTTTGGTTAGGTAAACTGACCAGCTCCACATGACCCAACTAGTTTTGACTGGGCTGTTAAACTCCAAACCAACCAAACAATTGACATTTTACAAAAACAGGGGCTCATTTGGTCAGTGCAATCAGTAGAGCATTCTAGAGTTGTGCCTATTAATCAAAATTATCGAAAACTAATTGGACAAGCCCACTGTTGGCCACTATCAATTTTTTTTTTCCACTATCGAGTTTTTGAAATTTTATTTCTTAAATTGTGGGCAAAAGATCACATAATGAGACCTACAAATTAAGAGTATTATGAAAGACATATTGACTAAAACATGGCTACAATATCTTCTTTATCTTGAAACAATTACCCTAGTTATGCTATTATATGCAGTTGCATTTTAAGTAATAAAGAAACATAAAGGGCATATATGTTGTAATGATTTATTATTTGATGCCAATTATGGGATATCCAATAGTGTAATCAATATTCAATCGGTTTTACTGTTGCGATAAATGATTATGATTTTCCTCTCCAATTCCCAACACTAGAGCATTCACTTTATGACTAAGAGGATGTTGGTTCCATTTCTCGTCAAGTCATACCAAAGACTTTGAAAAATGGTACAAGCTGCTCTTCCATTTTGGGCTTAGCATTCAGGGCTGGAACTGGCTGAAGCAAAAGAAAACCAGCAGAAGGACTCCAGTGGGCCCAACCAGGGCCAGAGCATCAGGCAACAACCGACTTACTTAAAAGTCTTTTGGCTGGAGCCGTCATAGAGTCTGAAGCCTGACCCACCGGCATGCAACCAAAGAGGAAAGCAAATTATTAACCATGATTGGGTTAACTACCATGCATGCAGTCTGTTGTATTACACACATTTGTAAAACTGACTAAAACAATTGACATTTTATGCAGATTGCCTCCTAACAATGAGATAACATTTCAAGTCCTAATTTCTGTTTAAAATGAAAAAAAAAAATCAAAATGTCAGTCTAGTGAAATTTTTACCTAGCATGCAAAACTTTAACATCTGACTTAATCTTTACCACTCTGTTGGCAGATTCAGCAGATGACAAACTGGTGATTGCTTACTTTTTTTTCCCCAGAAAACCGGATCAGAAATTTCAGCTTTTGCATGAAGATTCAACCCTTTATGTCTGGGAAAAATCAATATGTTATCTGTTAACTCTTGTCCTGCTTAATAAATTAAGATGCCATGCCCACTTCTAATTTCCAGTCAATCAGATTTCTTGATCCAGATTGTTGCTATAAAGTCACATACTTAATGGCAAACAGTGCAGATCCAGATCAGTTGGCTTCTTCAGAAGCCAACTGATCTTGATCTACACTGTTTGCAAAGGCAGGGTATATCCGGGCATAGCAGGACAAGGGTTAAAATTTTACCTAGCCATGTAAAGTGTAAACAAAGCTTCAGATAAGGCACTTTTTTAACCCCAAAGTACTGACAAAAACATCATATCAAAAACACCCTATTCAAATATATTGAAATTTTCACCACCGAAAACTGAAAGTTTTTGGATAAAAATTTTGATATTTTTCATATTTCTGATCAAAACATAGATTGTGGGTACTCATTAGAGCTGTCCCATTGAGGCAGTTCTAATGAGTACCCACAATCTATATGTTAAAGCAAAAATAAGAAAAATAATGTATACCCCTGTAGTCCCCAGTTTTACAATATAAAAGTGAGGTTTAAGGGGGTCAAAATTATATAGGTATGTTTTTGTAATGATATGGTTATTCAATAGAAGCCCCTCACTGAGGCACTTCTAATGAGTACCCACAATATATGTTGTCATGAAGAAATAAGAAAAATTTTATAAGAAATAAGAAAAATAATTTATACCCTTGTAATCCCCGGTTTTACAATGTAAAAGTGGGGTTTAAGGGGGTCAAAATTATATAGTTTGTTTTTGTAATGATGTGTTATGGGTACGCAATAGAAGCCCCTCACTGAGGCACTTCTAATGAGTACCCACAACATATGTTGTCATGAAGAAATAAGAAAAATTTATGTGGATATGCCATCCTATCTGAAGCTATATATAAAAATAAAGATGCTTTGAACAGCTGGTCCCTATTGCAGAAGTAATTTTCCAAGCAGGTACACAACATTGAAACAGTGTTGATTGAACGTTGATTCTACATCTGCCATTGAATAATTTTCAACTTTGTGTGCCTGCTGGGTTAGTTTATAGTTTTTGACTGTACTGTATTATTTCAGATCCAATTCTACAACTTTCTACATTGTTTTGGATGGAGTTCAAGGATATCAACCTCTTCACATAAATCCAGTTCAGATTTGATACAAGATGAAAGTCATTGTTTATGGATGTTAATGCTTAGCACACGGGGTAAAAAATTCCAACAGACAGCATTTTAAAATCTTTTACTTTTTTCCAAAGAGATAGGATTTGACAGTTTATGCAAATGGTCTCCAATAGAGACAAATTGGTTGAAATGTCAAATTCTGTTTTCTTGGAAAAAATAATAGAAATCTCATCAATTTGTAGTCTGCTGAATTAGCCCAGAGAGTGGTGAAAGTTAAATTGTATACTGTGACTTGTCTCTTGATGTAAAAACTTTAACATCACAGGAACATGCCAATATAATGTTGACCCCCTTATACCCCACTTTATCTAGTAAAACTGGGGTTTACAGGGTATACATTATTTTTCTCATTTCTGCTCAAAAACATAGATTGTGGGCGCTTGTTAGAACTGCCTCACCAAGGAAGTTCTAACAAGTACCCACAATCTATGTTTTGAGCTGAAATGTGAAAACTAATGTAATTTTTATAAGAAAATTTTCATTTTTTGAGGGGTAAAATTTAAAGTATATCAGAAAAGTCAAGTTTTCGTAATGCAGATAAGGAGTGTACCATAAGAACCTTAAGTTTTTGAACAGTCAGACCAGAACAAACAGAAAAGACCCAGATCAGACTCCATAGTGCTGCATTTTATCAGGGTCGTCACTATTTGCCACTCAACTACCAGTTTTTAGACACATCAATAGCAGTAGGTAGTGCAAACATGTTGGAAAAATTTTCAGCAGATGATATTTTGAAATATTTGTCTTGTTTATTTTTTTGCTTGTTTTTTTTTTTTTTTTTTTGTTTGTTTTTTATATTTTTTTTTTTTTTCAAAAGAATAAGGTTTGGGATTTCATGCAGATCCAACTCTATATTTTTTGAGAAAAATAAGAAAAAATATCAATTTGTTGTCTGCTGAATTTGACCAGAGAGTGTTAAAGGTTAATGATATCATCTTATGGTATTTAACACTTAACATGCTGGATAAAAATTTCCAGCAGACCACATTTTGAAATATTTTTCTTATTTTTCGCAAACACTTGGCTTTGACACTTAATGCAAACTGTCTCCTGAGACAGTTGATATGAAATGTCAAAGTCTATTTTCTGGGAAAAATAAGAAAATATAAATTTTATCTACTGTCTTTGTTCAGAGAGTGGCAAAGGTTAAAAGTTTTTAAAATACGGTAAATGTTCTAAAACTTGAGATACTTAATCCCATATTTTTTTCCTAAGTGTTTATGCATTTACTTCACAAAATACTTAGCAAACTGGCAAACAGTATTATCTAGGTGCAGTCTGAACAGGGTCTGCACTGTTTACATGTGTCATTTTGTCAGAACAATTGCTCATTTTCTCCCTTTCTCTGGGAGATGACACAAAATGACCTACGAGGTTTGACTCCTCCTTTAACCCATTGTAGTCGGGAGACCCATAAAAGGTAATTGGCAAACAGTGCAGACCCAGATCAGACGCCTCGGTGGCTCAGTTGGATGCGCTGTCCGACTGGAGACCAGGAGGTCACAGGTTCAACCACCGCCAAGGTCGGCAACATTCTTTCGTGGAGATTGATCGTGAAATATTTTCTACGGTCATTCTCTCCCTTCAGCTGATTCAAGAAGGCCAGTTGTCAGTTTCTGGCGAAAGAATGTGCACAATACTGGTAAACCGCTTAGAAGACTAAGCCTGCCCAGTAAACGTGTGGTTAGGTAAATTGACCGCACTTGACATGACCCCATCGGGTTGACTGGGCCGTAAAACCTCAACACAAACAAGATCAGATGCTGCAGAATGCGGCATCTGATCAGGGTCTCCACTGTTTGCAAATAGTTTAGCCATTTTTCTCTAGGAATATGTAAATCTCATAGCCAAACTCACCTAAAATTGTAATTGGACTCTTCCAATATATAGAGTGGGAAAGTCTATTCAGTATACATGGGGTTAACAAGAGAGAAAAAACTTTCATGTAATATGGACCAGACAATTACATGCGTACATACATAGCTCGAGATAAGAGTGGGTATCCATAACATTGATCATCTGTGGTTTCCGACAAAACAGACAATTTCAGCCATTGTACAGTCATTCTCTACCACAATCACAAAGGCTGAACATTCAAGTAGGTCAACGAGGACCTGATGGTCACATTAAGGGAGGATACCCCTTCATATAAAGCGTGGTGAAAAGGTGGGCTGCTGAGTTGAACTGTGGCAGGGAGACTCTGGAAGCTGTCTGGTGAGGACAGTCCCCATTACCATACAAGAGACCATTGCCAAGATAGCTTTTGCAATGTAAAGGCTACTCACATTTTTCAGCAAAAAATATCAATGTATTGCCATATTTCAAGATAGAAATTTTAAAGCCATGTTATCTAAAACTTGGTAAAGTTTTGAACAACTGGGCTGAGATCAATACATGTTGTAACTCCAAAATAGCAGACTTGATTTTATTCAGCCTGGTCATGAACAGTGATGTAAGATGCAACCCTGCTTATGCCCTCTTATAAAATGTACATTGTACATTTATTTATACATGCCATTTCATAATTAAGATTCTTTTTTTTCTGATTCTACATGTATAATAGAAAATTTGGCATATTTGAGACACCTGGTTTTTCTGAGGATTTTCCTGTATATATTAAAGAAATGAGAAATCCCCATAGTGTGGACTAAGATCATTGATGATCTTGATGTTGTCCATGCATGGTTTCATGTCTGATCATTGAGGCAATTGTTGAATGTTTGTAACTACCAACCGGAGTTGTTTTTTCCTCTTAAATGATTAATCCTTAAAATGCTGTAGCAGACAACAGAGAAAGCTAGACATGACATTTCATGTGAATCATTTGCCAGATGATTCACACAAAATGTCAAACCTTATTTTCTCTGAAAAAAATCATGTTTTTGAAAGATCAAACTGTTGACTATTGCAGTTGTGACTGGGGCTTTA
This sequence comes from Anodontia alba, assembly GCA_964016985.1. Classification (NCBI taxonomy): domain Eukaryota; kingdom Metazoa; phylum Mollusca; class Bivalvia; order Lucinida; family Lucinidae; genus Anodontia; species Anodontia alba. The sequence goes on from OZ024832.1 coordinate 66,880,350, forward strand.
AAGTTAATCATTGTGCATCAGTGCTTTCCAATAAAATGGACAGCATGGGCCATCATAAAGTCATCCACTACCTTGGTCACAAGGTGTCAACATTCAAGGAGATCTAGGAATACATGGTGGTCCCACTGTGACATGGTGAAGAAATTTACTGTTGGGTTTAGCAGGGAGAATCTAGAAGACAACCCTCATCCAAGAGGACCAGTCACCATCACCACACTGGAGACCATTACCATCATCACTGCAGAGAGGTGAGTAACATAGTCACTTGAGTATTACATTGCCAGAGCCAGACATTCAATGCAGTCACCTGCAAGGTACATGTCAGTTCACTGGGTCCAAAAGCTCCTTGGACCTATCAGAAACAGACTCGACACAACAAGGGAAAATGTTGCCATTTCGGCAGATCCCAACAGTTTCTTCTGGAGATTGGAGAAATATATGAGATCAGGTCCAACTTTTCCCATCAGCAATGATGCACCAACCAAAGCCATGGAAACATCAAGGTTTTCTGCCTCCTAAGAAAGCTAAGACAGTAACGTCTGCAGGCAAGGTTCTGACCTATACTTTATAGGATGCAAAAGGGGTGCCGCTGTTGGACTACTAAAAGGGTCAAACTATAACTAGGACCTCCATTGACAAGAAGGGTGCTCTTCAACTATAACAATGCTCTGGCGCACACATCCACAAGTGTCCAACCTTGGCTACTAGGTGGATTCTAGCTTGTTAAACAATACTCCTGATGAAGTTTTAAATGCTGTTGACAACTTCCTGAGGGCCAAAGATGGTGCCCTCTGCACAGATGGTTTGCATCTGCTCTGTGACCTCTGAACTAAATGTGTTAATGTAGGTGTGGGGACTATGCTCTTGGAGCCTGCTCTCAGAATAGTAAATCAGCTATTTAATACACCATTGTAGTAACTAATTTTGGGACAGATTTTTAGTAGGTTTAATTAGAAAAAACAAAACAGAAAAGAAATCCTAAAAATCCTGTAATAACACTGTGTAATAGGACAGACAGGCTTGCTGCAGGTTGTATCTGGTCAGGGTCTGCACTTTCTTCCACTCATCCAGCAGTATTTAGACACATGAAGAGGTAATAAAATGGATTTGTTGAAATTTTAGGACAATTATAGAAAGAAAGTCAAATATTAATGGCCAATACAGTACTTTAATCTTGCAGAAGAAATTTTTCCACTAATAAAAAAAAATCAAATTTACCCTGCTAACTTAATTGTTTATCCACTAATTGATTTGAGTGAGTAATTTCTTTGACAAATTTAGGGTTCTTGAAGTAAACATTATACTTAATTTGCATCCTCATTTTTTTATTATACAGAATTTGTACAACAATATATCATGCATACCTGTCATGGATGGGAATAAGCATTGCTTTTTTTGTCCTCACCCTTTTGTGCTGGAAAATACACATAGAATAAAAGAATCTTTATGATATTGTCATATTAATTTCCATGTAAAATAGGTTTGGTATAATAGATTGCCTACCATAATGATACTGGTGTGAATCTAGTTAAGTTTTTTTTTTTTAAGATTTTACTAACAATAAGGTTGTTAACATATATTCTTGAGAAAAAAAAAAAAGGTTTCATTATTAAAACCTTTGTAAATGTTACAGAAATTCTCATTGCTACTCATTTTTTTGAAATTGCCAGTTTGGCATCTGATTAACTTTTCACCCATTTAGTAGAAATTTTTACAGTTAAATTTAAAGCTATGACTGATTGAATTAAAGATATCTCCATTATAGAGGTATCTCTAATTGAATAGGGTATATTTAAATGTTCTGTAAGTTTAATAAAGATACCTTTAATTCATTTAAGGTATCTTTATTAAGCATAAAGAGATCTCTCTATTGTAAATGAAGGTCTACAATAGAGATGTCTGTAATTGGTTTATCTTAATATTGATATAATTAATTGAATTAGGAATGTCTGCTTCAATTAAAGATATCGATTTTCATTACATATATCTTTAACTTTTTTAGAGATGGCTCTGTTTAATTTTTAATTGGAAATCTTTAATTTGGTTAGAGATATTGAATTGAAGACATTTCTATAAAATGGGTAAAAACCAAACAGAATGCCACATGTTGCTCTTTAGCCTCCTGAAATTGATAATTATATGGTTTCATCCAGAATCTGCTTATTGCCTAATAATCACTGTATTAACAGCTTGATACCTAATAACACAATAATTGATAATTCTGTAATATTAATATTAATAATTATTCACTCTTCTAAGCAGTTGCTGGATGAAAAGACAGCAAAATTTAATATATAAATACTTCTGTGTCCGTTTACTTTAACTTGTCTATGTCCTACAGACATGAGGCTTGTATAGGGAGATACCAGTTTCTCATAAAATAGATCCCTCAAATTATCCCATAACTCAGAATTGGATTTTGCAATGTTCTTAAATAAACTGGGATATCTATTCCAAAAGTTGTGATTGATGCTTTGAGGGTTAATAAAGCAACAATTCTGTAACCTGAAAACCCCAAACAAGCCTCAGAAATATCTACTCTTTGAATGCATACTTAGGCAAAGACCAGCTAGATTCACAGTGGGGTGGTTTGCAGTTCTATTTATACAAATTGCCTCTTTTATTTATTTATTTATTTATTAAGGGCATCAGTATGGCTAATATACAGCTGCTGTATCTTAAAACCATTACTTCACAGTTAAGTCCAGGGTAAATGCAAAATTCCACAATAAATAGAATATTACTCACTCAGTTTAACTTAAGTATTTCTTACTTCCTTACCAAACATAAGCATCTTTCCTGAATCAAATGGCTGTAATGGTGTACCAACTGATTTATTGTTTATTCTGAAAGCATACTGCATGAGCATTTTTCCAGTTCTGATAGTTTCCAAATTTTAGGATAAAACTACTTATGGCAGAAAATCTTGATGTTTCCATGGCTTTGATTGGTGCATCATTGCTGATTGGAAGTGTTGGACCTGATCTCATATAGGCTCACAAATCTCCAGAAGAAACTGTTGGGATCTGCCAAAATGGCAACATTTTCCCTTGTTGTATTGAGTCTGTTTCTGATCAGGTCCAAGGAGCTTTGGGACCCAGTGAACTGACATGTACCTAGTAGATGATTGCATGGAATATCTTGCTGGCAATGTAATACAAGTGACTATGTTACTCACCTGTCTGCAGTGATGATGGCAATGGTCTCCAGTGTGGTGATGATGACTGGTCCTCATGGATGAGGGTTGTCTTCCAGATTCTCCCTACTAAACTCAACAGTAAATTTCTTCACCATGTCACGATGGGACCACCATGTGTTCCTAGATCTCCTTGAATGTTGACACCTTGTGATCAAGGTAGTGGATGACCTTACGATGGCCCATATTGTCCATTTTATAGGAAACCACTGATGCACAATGATTTATCCTTAAAGCCCCACACAACTGCAATAGTCAACATTTTGCTCTTTCAAAAACATGATTTTTCAGAGAAAATAAGGCTTGACATTTTGAGTTAATCTTCTGGCAGATGATTCATATGAAATGTCATGCCTTACTTTCTCTGTTGTCTACTACAGCATTTAAAGGATTAAACATTTAAGAGGAAAACACAACTCAGGTTGGTAGTTACAAACATGTAACAATAGACTCAATGATCAGACATGAAATCATGCATGGATGGCATCAAGATCATCAAATATCTTAGTCCACACTTTGGGGATTTCTCCCCGTTTCCCTAATACATACAGGAAAATTCACAGAAAAACCAGGTGTCTCAAACATGCCAAATTTATTATTATACATGTTGAATCAGAAAAATAGAATCTTAATTTGAAATTGCATGTATAAATAAGTTAGTGCACAATGTACATTACATTTTATTAGAGGGTATAAGCATTTTATATCACCGTTCACTGACAAGGCTGAATAAAATCAAGTCTGCTATTTTGGAGGTACGACATGTATTGATCTGGGCCCAGTTGTTCAAAACTAAACAAAGTTTTTAGCTAACATGACTTCAAAATTTTTATCTTGAAAAATGACCAATACATTGATATTTTTGCTGAAAATATGTGAGTAGTCTTTGCATTGCAAAAGCACCTCAAATTTTAGCAGCAAAAAGATCAGGGCCCAGTTGTTCAAAGCTTACTATGTCGTTGGTGAATGATTTGTTAAAATTTACATCGAGTGATACGCGAATATGCTGAATTTTTCGCTGAAAAAAATGTGAAGCACTCACATTTTTTCAGCAAAAATATTAGAATATTGTATATTGAATCTGCTAAAACAGTTTACGAAACGACCCTTAACGAGCTTGTTAAGCTAACGACGCTTTGAACAACTGGACCCAGTGTATTTGAAAATGCCTTGGCTACAACAGTTAACAAGTTTGTCATTAATGAGCTTGTTAAGCTAACAATGCTTTGAACAACTGGACCCTGTTCAGGATCTAGCCAAATATCCAGATAAGAGGGGTATCCAGATAATATTTTTCTTATTTCTCCACAAAAACATGTTGTGGATACTCATTAGAAGTGCCTCACTGAGGCACTTCTGATGAGTACCCACAAAATGTGTTTTAGCGCAGAAATCAGAAAATATCAGTCCCTTTGCTTTAAAAAAATGCCTTATCTGGAGCTATGAGCTAGCTTGCATAACATATTACTACTCTTTATGTTTTTGGATCTCTGATATTGAATAAGTAAATAAAGTATTTAGTAATGTCCTAAAATATCAAACACTTTATTTCATGCTTATTCTGCCTTTTATGCAGTTGTTTCTTAAAATACTTATTGGAATGACATAGTGTAGGTCCTGATCAGCTTCAGGAGCAGTCTTGATCTGGGTCTGAACTGTATGCATATACCATTTTATCAGACACGTTTGTGTACAAAATTTTAGGACATTTACCTCCTTAGACTGGCAAGTAAAAGAAAGGAAACATGGAGCAGTTTCTGTAATGAAATAGTGTTAGACTTTCAGGGCAGGCAATTCTTGTCAAATCACTTTTGTCTCCTTTCTGGAAAAGAGTATACTCGGAAAGGAGTAGACACCTTTTTTCGGCAAGGTTTGAAGTTACAAAAACTGGTGGAATATCAACCATTTGTATAGCTTCTCCTTCATCATGTATATAAGTAATATATTGATCAGTGGTGTGCAGTCTCACCACTTTTTGTCATATGTTTTTGTGGTCTTAAATATTTAAATATTTTTATGATTAAAGTGTTTATTAAAAAAAAAAAAAATAAATAAATAAGTGATTATAGTACAGTGTTGTTGCTTTCCTCTTTCAGGATTCTGTAACTTCAAAGTCCAGTGTATGTTAACCTTTAAAGTGCCAATCACAACTGCAGTAGATGACAATTCATAGCTATAAATAAGCATGCATTAAAAGGATAATTGAGGAATAATTTTCCATATTTCTCAGAAGAATCATATGTTGTGGGTACTCATTAGAGTTGCCTTATTGAGGCAATTCTAATGAGTACACACAGTGTATGTTTTTATTGAGAAATAAAATAATTATCCCTTAATTATCCCTTTATCTTGCGCTTTGGGTATTTTGAAAAATGTTATTATTTTTAGAGAAAATAAAGCTTGACATGACACAGGAAATGTTGAGCCTTATTTTCTCTTAAAAATGAAATAAAAAGAATAAATTGTTATCTGCTACAGTAATCCATACCACTGTTAAGGGTAACCAAAGTAGTTATTAAATGGCACTGATGTGTAGGCTGGTTTATGTTTTCACTGTTTGCTTATGGCTTTGCAGATTTTTCCATATCACAGCTCAGTACTTTCTGGCATGTTTAACCCTTAAAGCATCAATCACAACTAGCAAATGACATTTTGATTATTTTTTTCAGATGAAATAACGCATTTCATGTGAATGATTATTTTTTCTGACAAAATAAGACATTTCATGTGAATTGTCTGCTAGGCAGACAATTCACATAAACTGTTTTCTTATTTCTCTGAAAAGTAACCAGAAAAGGTTCAAAATATTATCTACTGTAGCTGTGGCTGTGCATTAGGGATTAAAGTGTTTTACAGTTATGGCAGTAAATGATTGTTAGAAAATGTATTTTTAAATGTTATTTTTTAATACATATTGTTTTGAAACTAATTTAAACCATGTTTTTGTTGTTCTTTTTATACCCCACCACACAATAGTGGTGGAGAATAATGGTTTCACGTTGGATGTCCGTGTGTCTGTCCGTCCGTTGTCCATCCATCCATCCATTTTTCGTTTCTGGATGATAACTTGAGTAAACATCAATGGATTTTCACCAAACTTGGTATGTGCATTGTAATTGTAGATATCTGGTTTGGGATTGCTATAGGGCAAATTTCGTCAAATTTTTACGGAGTTATCTGCCAGAGACATGCCCATATTTTCGTTTCCTGACGATAACTTAAGTAAATAACAAGGGATGTTAACCAAACTTGCTATATGCATTGACATTAAGGACATCTGTTTTGGAATTGCAAATGGACAAATTTCGTCAATTTTTTATGGAGTTATCTGCCCAAGACACGCCCATATTTTCATTTCTGGATGATATCTTGAGTAAATAACAAGGCCTTTTAACCAAATTTGCTGTATTATCAAGATCTGGTTTAGGATTGTTATCTGTCTATTGATATTATCAAGATCTGGTTTAGGATTGTTATCTGTCCCTCTGTCATTTTCTTTCCAGACATTTTCGCAATGATTAATACATAAACAAATAATTGCTGTGGAGGGGTATTATGCTTGCGGTGCTTTTATCACTAATATGATATAGCCCATATTCGTATGTAAATTAAGGGGAGGTGTGTGTAAAATTTATTTTTAAATGTTTATTTTGAATATACCTTGTTTTGAAATTAAGTTCACCTGCGACTTTGTTGTCCTTATTATTAGCTCACCTGAGCAAGGCTCAACATAAGCTATTGTGATTACTTGTATTCTGTCCATCCTCCATCTGTCCACTGTCCACACCTTTGAACATCTTCTCCTCTGTAACCACTGGGCTGATTTTCTTCAAACTTCATGCGCCCATTTGTTAAAGGGGGATTGAAAATTTATACAAATGGTTTTTGTCTGATAAATCAAGATGGCTGCCATGCCCAATATTAAAAACACTTTAAAATCTTCTTCTCCAGAACCAAGAAAGCTTCAAGATGGAGTCTTGGTCTATAACTTTATGAACTCAATATTTGAAACCCCTATTTGCAATAAAGGATATGTCCTAATTCGGAGATGGAAGTGTCTATTTCAGAAGCACAAGGGTGAAAAGGTTAAACAAAATGCAATTCCTCTGTTGCAATTCTTTACATAGACTGGCCCAATTAAGTCTCCTGTTACAAAATATTTGTTCTTATAATCCAGTTTGATACATCCACTAAAATGAAATCGAAAGAATATTATAACTATAAAGGCTGGTCACTAGAGAGACCAGCCCTTATAGTGATGATATCAATTTGGTTATATAAAATGGATTATCAAACATGGTTATAAGACTAAATATTCTGTACCTGGAGACTGGAGCCAGTCTGTTCTTTACACTCATACATTGCTTATTGTAATCTCTCCTTTTGGTACCTCTGAGGAAAGCTGTGCTTCTGAATGTGACTTCTATATTTTAACCTTTCATATTTTATGAAGACAATATCACAAACTTGTCATCTGCTTAAATTTAGAAGAAAGTCTGAATTTCATTTTTGTTTTTTCAGTGGAAATAAGATGACATTGGACGTGAATCATTTGAAATGGCAAGCGTTATTTTCTCTAAAATATAAAAACAATAGGATGTCAGAAAAACAGTATACCCTGAAAGTAGGGAATTTTCTCTCCTTGTGAGCAAAGCATTTCCTTATTGAGTAGAAGCCCTTTACAAAAGATGCTAAATGTGAAATTAGCAAATCAGGAAGTCACAAAAGTAGTATACTCTGTGAAAAACAAAATGGCAGAGAATCTGCCAGCGGAGAAATGCATTAGGCTAGTGCTTTAGCGAGGCTTATTTTCCATATATATCTATATAGAAAACTTTAAGAATCTTCTTTTCAGAAACTGCTGGACTGATTTCAATATAATTTTGCAGAAATGTTCCTTTGGTGATCCTCTACCAAGATTGTTCAAGCCATTTCGATTTGTCAAAAAACATGGCTGCCAGGGGGCGGGGCTTATTTTCCCTATATATCTATATAGAAAATATAGAAACCCGGTTTCTGACAAGAAGATTTTTAAAATTTTCTATATAGATATATAGGGAAAATAAGCCCCGCCCCCTGGTGGCCGTGTTTTTTGACAAATCCAAATGGCTTGAACAATCTTGGTAGAGGATCACCAAAGGAACATTTCTGCAAAATTATATTAAAATCAGTCCAGTGGGCGGGGCTTATTTTAATATAATTTTGCAGAAATGTTTCTTTGGTGATCCTCTACCAAAATTGTTCAAGCCATTTGGATTTATCAAAAAACATGGCCGCCAGAGAGCGGGCATTATTTCCCTATATATCTATATAAAAAACTTTAAAAATCTTCTTGACAGAAACCACAGGACCAATTTCAATATAATTTTGCAGAAGTGTACCTTTGGAGATCCTCTACCAAGATTGTTCAAGCCATTTGGATTTGTCAAAAAACATGGCCGCCAGGGGGCAGGGCTTATTTTCCCTATATATCTATATAGAAAACTTAAAAATCTTCTTGTCAGAAACCACAGGACCAATTCCAATATAATTTTGCAGAAATGTTTCATTGGTGATCCTCTATTAAGATTGTTCAAACCACTTGGATTTGTCAAAAAACATGGCCGCCAGGGGGCAGGGCTTATTTTCCCTATAAATCTATATAGAAAATTTTAAAAATCTTTTTGTCAGAAACCACCGACCGATTTCAATATAATTTTGCAGAAATGTTCTTTTGGTGATCTTTTACCAAGATTGTTCAAGCAAAAAACATGGCCGCCAGGGGGCGGGGCTTATTTTCCTGATATTATCTATATAGAAAACTTTAAAAATCTTCTTGTCAGAAACCACTGGATCTATTTCAATATTATTTTGCAGAAATGTTCCTTTGGTGATCCTCTACCAAGACTGTTCAAGCCATTGGATTTGTCAAAAAATATGGCCCCCAGGGGGCGGGGCTTATTTTCCCTATATACCTATATAGAATACTTTAAAAATCTTCTTGTCAGAAACCACTGGACTGATTTCAATATAACATGGCAGAAATGTTTCTTTTGTAACCTTCTACCAAGATTGTTCAACGTGTCATGATTCATCAAAAAACATGGCCACCTGGGGGCAGGGATTATTTTCCCTATATATTTATATAGAAAACTTTAATAATCTTCATATCAGAAACCACTGGACCGATTTCTATATAACTTGGCAAAAATGTTTCCTTGGTGATCCTCTATTAAGATTGTTCAAGCCGTCATGATTTGTCAAAAAATGTGGCTGCTAGGGGGCGGGGCTTATTTTCCTTATATATCTATATAGAAAATTTTAATGATCTTCTTGTCAGAAACCACTGGACCGATTTTAGTATAACGTTGCAGGAATGTTTCTTTTGTAACCCTCTACCAAGATTGTTCAAGTCGTCATGATTCATCAAAAAATGTGGCCGCCAGGGGGCGGGGCTATATTTCCCTACATATCTTTATACAGTAAACTTTAGAATCTTCTTGTCAAAAACCACTGGACCGATTTCACTATAACTTGGCAGAAATGTTCCCTTGTTGATCCTCTGCCAAGATTGTTCAAGTTATCATGATTTGTCAAAAAACATGGCCGACAGGGGTTGGGGCTTATTAGCTCACCTGAGCACGAAGTGCTCATGGTGAGCTATTGTGGTCAGGCAATGTCCGTCGTGCGGCAACAACAATTGCTTTAAAAGCCTACTCCTCCTACACCCCTGGGCCAATTGACTCGATACTTGGTAGGAAGCATCAGGGTGACCTGTAGATAAAAAATAGCTAAAATCGTGCCGATCAGAAATCCAAGATGGCAGCCATCTTGAAAATCTATTTTTCGCTTCTTCTCCTGAACCAAAAGGCCAGTTGACTCCAAATTTGCTAGGAAGCATCGGGGTGACTTGTAGATCAAAAATAGCTAAAATCGTGCCGATCGGAAATCCAAGATGGCCGCCATGGCTGCCATCTTGAAAATCTATTTTTCGCTTCTTCTCCTGAACCGAAAGGCCAATTGACTCCAAACTTGCTAGGAAGCATCTGGGTGACTTGTAGATCAAAAATAGCTAAAATCGTGCCGATCGGAAATCCAAGATGGCCACCATGGCAGCCATCTTGAATATCTATTTTTCGCTTCTTCTCCTGAACCGAAAGGCCAATTGACTCCAAACTTGCTAGGAAGCACTGGGGTGACTTGTAGATCAAAAATAGCTAAAATCGTGCCAATTGGAAATCCAAGGTGGCCGCCATGGCAGCCATCTTGAAAATCTATTTTTTGTTTCTTTTCCTGAACCGGAAGGCCAATTGACTCCAAACTTGCTAAGAAGCATTGGGGTGACTTGTAGATCAAAAATAGCTAAAAACATGCCGATCGGAAATCCAAGATAGCAGCCATGGCAGCCATCTTGAAAATCTATTTTTCGCTTCTTCTCCTGAACCCAAAAGCCAATTGACTCCAAACCTGGTAGGAAGCATTGGGGTGACTTGTAGATCAAAAATAGCTAAAATTGATTTGATCGGAAATCCAAGATGGCTGCCATGGCAGCCATCTTGAAAATCTAGTTTTTGCTTCTTCTCCTGAACTGAAAGGCTAATTGACTCCAAACGTGCTAGGAAGCATAGGTGTGACATGTAGATCAAAAATAGCTAAAATTTTGCCGATCCTAAATCCAAGATCATGGATGGTGGCTGTCTTGAAAATCTATTTTTCGCTTCTGCTCCTAACCCAAAATGCCAATTGTCTCGAAACTTGGTAAGAAGCATTGGGGTGATTTGTAAATCAAAAGTAGCTAAAATCATTCCAATCCGAAATCCAAGATGGCCGCCATGGTCGCCATCTTGAAAATCTATTTTTCTCTTCTTCTTCTGAGCTGAAAGGCCTATTGACTCCAAACTTGGTAGGATGCATCAGGGTAACGTAGATCAAAAGTAGCTAAAATCATGCTGATTGAAATCCAAGATGGCTGCCATGGTGGCCATCTTGAAAATCTTTTTTTCGCTTCTTCTCCTAAACCCAAAAGCCAGTTGACTTGAAACTTGGTAGGAAGCATCGGGGTGACTTATAGATTGAAATTGGCTAAAATCATTCCAATTGGAACTCCAAGATGGCCGCCATGGCAGCCATTTTGGAAATCTGTTTTTTCACTTCTCCTAAACCAAAAAGCTTACTGACTTTAAACTAGGTAGGAAGTATCAGGGTGACCTGTAGATCAAAAATAGATAAAACCATCCCTATCAGAAATCCAAGATGGCCGCCATGACAGCCATCTTGAATATCTATTTTTTGCTTTCTCTCCTGAACTGAAAGGCCATTTGACTCGAAACTTGGTAGGAAGCATTTGGGTGACTTGTAGATATAAAATAGCTTAAATTGTTTGCATCGGAAATCCAAGATGGTCATCATGGTGGCCATCTTGAAACTCTTTTTTTCGCTTATTTTCCTGAACCAAAGGGCCAGTTGATTTGAAAATTGGTAGGAAGGATTGGGATGACTTGTAGATATTAAAATAGCTAAAATCGTTCCAATCGGAAATCCAAGATGGCGGCCATCTTCTTCTTCTGAACTGAAAGGCCAGTTGACTCGAAACTTGATAGGAAGCATCGGGGTGACTTGTAGATGAAAAATAGCTCAAATCGTTGTGATAGGGAATCCCAAATTGCAACTATGGTGGCCATCTTGAAAGTCTTGTTTTGAACTTTTTCTCCTGAACTGACTCGAAGTTCATTGAAAGTATTGAGGTGACTTGTAGATCAACTGTAGTTAAAATCATTCTGATTGGAAATCCAAGATGGCTGCCATCTTGTTTATGTTTATTATATTTCCCTGCCACTGTGCTGTTTACATATATAAAATCATGCTTCTTCAGAAACCAATTAGCCTCCAAATTTCACATTGATCCTACTGTTGAAATGTGATTGAGAGTTTGTTCAAATGATCATGCTCCATTGGCTGTCATGCCATATATAATTTTCTTCTTCAAAATTAAGAACTGCTTAAAGGTTGATTTTTTCATTAGCTGCGATGACAGGACTGGAAAAATGTTGCATAACATCTGCAGTGGCTATGTCACTCAGGTGAGCGACCTGTGGCCCGTGGGCCTCTTGTTTTTCCTATATATCTATATAGAAAAGTTTAAAAATCTTCTTGTCAGAAACCAATGGACTGATTTCAATATCACTTGGCAGGAATGTTTCAAGTTTGTTCAAGCTGTCATGATTAGTAAAAAAACATGGCCCTCAGGGGGCGGGCTTATTTTCCCTATATAGCTATATAAAACATTTTAAAATTCTTTTTGTCAGAAACCACGGGACCGATTTCAATATAACTTGGCAGAATTGTTCCTTTGCTGACTCTCTTTCAAGATTCAATTCAAACCATCATGATGCTTGAAAAAAAACATGGCTGCTGAGGAGCAGGCTATAAAATTTATACAAAAATCTTAGAGCAGTGAACTTGGCTGAAACTTCAACAGTAAGTATGCAAAGCTGTTTGCTCAGGTGAGTGATATAGGACCATCATGGTCCTCTTGTTTTTTTTTTATTTTTAGCTCACCTGAGCCAAAGGCTCAAGGTGAGCTTTTGTAATCAGTCTTCGTCTGTCATGCGTTGTCCGTCTTCCATCTGTCAATAATTTACTTAAAAGACATCTCCTCCTGAACCTGTGAATGGATTTTGAAATAATTTTTCAGGAATGTTCCTTGGGTGACCCTCTACCAAAATTGCCTATATGGTTCCTCTCCACTAAACAAAATGGCCGCCAGAGCTAAAAATAAGAAAAACCTTTAAACGACATCTCCCCATCCAATGGCCATATTTCAAAATAATTTTACAGAAATGTTCCTCTCATCTCGTGCCCCTTTTACCAAAATTGCCTAAATGGTTCCGCTCCGCTAAAGAAAATCGCTGCCAGAGCTAAAAATAGAAAAACCTTTCAACCACATCTCTTCTCAGGCAAATGGCCCAATGTCAAAATAATTTCACAAGAATGTTCCTCTAATACCCCTTTACCAAAATTGCTAAAATGGTTCTGCTGAACAAAATGGCCACCAGAGCTAAAAAGAGAAAAACCTTTAAACATCTCCTAGGCCTATGGCCTGTTTACAAAATAATTTCGCAGAAATGTTCCTCTGATTAAGAGTGCTGTGATGCTCAGGTGAGCAATAAAGGGCCATCATGGCCCTCTTGTGTAAAATAAATGTATATATAATAACAATGATAATAAAAATAACAGTAATAGTAATAACAGTAATGATTGTAAAACCGCATAATTTTGTGGGGGAAAAGAAATTATGGAATAAAGTATTCAAAATTTATAGGACATACTATATGTGTCTTAAAATGTCAGACTAAATGATGGGAAAAGCAGACCCTGATCAGACACATGGGCAGATTTGAAGGATATTTCACCTTCAAGTAAAGATGACTTCAACTTACATGTCTGTGTAACTTTCAAAGAGAGAAAAAAGAAAAATATCAATATTTTCAGAGTACCTATTAGGGAGGAGTATATGAAGGTAACTCGGGGTATTTTTTCAATTTCTCAATAAAAATATATTTTGTGGGTATCATTAGCAGTGCCTTGGCGAGTTGCTTTTAATGAGTACTCACATATGTTTGTATGGAGAAAATAGTAAACAGTTATCCCTGATTTTTCTATAATACATGACTGCATAATTCTTTGCTCCTGATAAGAGGTATCAGGACATATTTCTCTTATCTCTCCATGAAAATATATGTTGTGGGTAGCCATTAGAAGTGTCTCATTGAGTCACTTCTTATGAGTACCCACAACATATGTTTCCATGGAGAAATAAGAAAAACTATTTTAATATTTCTTAGACATTTCTTATCTGTCATTGAAAATATATGTTGTGGGTACTCATTAGAAAAGCCTTGGTGAGGCACTTCTAATGAGTACCACAACATATGTTTTCTTGGAGAAATAAGAAAAAAAATACTTTATTTTTTAGGCATTTCTTGTCTGTCATTGAAAAAATATGTTGCAGGTACTTATTAGAAGTGGCTCATTGAGAAACTTTTAAAGAGTACCCACAACATATGTTTTCATGGAGAAACAAGAAAAAGTATTTTTTTTTCTTAAATATTTCTTATCTGTCATTGAAAATATATGTTGTGGGTACTCATTAGAAGCGCCTTGGCAAGGCACTCAGGGTTTTCTTTCAGGGTATTAAAACAAAGGTCCCAGGAACTCCTTCATATGGAGTTAAGGGGTCTTTTAATAAGATTAAGGGATTTATTGCTTTAAAGAGGCTAAACTTTAAAGTGCTTATTATAACTACAGCAGACAACACTCTGTAATATTTTTTAACATGAATGTCAGATCTTATATTCTGGAAATGTAATGAATTTTAGATTACATGTACGAGGGATGTTCGAAATGAATTGCTTGTTGTTCTCTAGCTCGATATCCACGTGGGGCACGATAAAAACCAATACATACCTGTATAGGGCTATTCAATATCTACACAATGGTGTATAAATGTACATGTTAGACTAAGTGAAAGACATAAAATTTGCCATTTGAATACACGCAGTCATTGACCACTGCAGTAAAAATGGTTGGTAGAAGCGTCGACAAAAAAAGATGAAATACGGGCTTACATCAAAGCTCGCTCAAAACTTGGTTGTTCTTTGAAGAAGCTGGTGACTGAAATTTTTATATACTGCTTTTGGACCTTCTTGTGTGTCTTATGACACAGTTCGGCGGTGGAAAAAGAAATTTGAGTCTGGTGTAGAGTCCATCAAAAATGCACCGAAATCAGGTAGGCCAGCCAAAATCTGTATCTCGTAAAGAAATCGTTTCCAAAATAAAGGAAATCATTGAAGGAGATGCCAGATTTACAGTTCGTGATATTGCACTAAAGGTAGGCATATCACTATCAACGGTAACCTTATTTTGAAGAAGCATTTGAAAGTCAGAAAGATCTCTGCTAGATGGGTGCCACATCTGTTGACTGATGAGCAAAAGAGGCAACGGGTTAAAGTGGCCAAAAAGCTGCTTCAAATGTTTCCAAAATATGACAAAAAGCAGTTTGCCAATGTCGTCACAGGTGATGAAACCTGGTTCCATTATTTTGAGCCCGTCAGAAAGGTTAGCAATAAGATCTGGGCCACTAAACACAGCAAACGCCCAATAATTGCCAAACGTTCTTTGAGTACAAAGAAGGTTTTGTATGCAATCTTCTTCTCTGGTGAAGGAGTCGCAATAAAAGTGCCAGTGAAAAAGGGCAAAAGCATCACCGGAAAGTACTACACAGACGTAGTACTGAAGAAACTGAAAAAAGTATTATCAGAAACGACGCCCTGCCACTGGTTTTAAACATGTCCGTCTTCTACATTACAATGCCCCAGCTCATACCTCCGCAATAGTTACAGCATTTTTGAAGAAAGAAAAAGTAACTATTTATTCCCCAGTATTCCCCAGACCTTACCCCATGTGTTTTCTTTTTGTTTCCGAAATTGAAAGCATTCCTTGCTGGGCGGAAATACCAGTCCCGACAGGCACTTGGATCTGTCATTCATCAGTACCTTATTACTGTGCCCAAATCAGCGTACCGTGACGCCTTCAAGAAGTGGATACATCGGCTGAAACTTTGCATTTCTAGCCACGGGGAGTACTTCGAGGGCATGAAATGAGTACTTTTGGGCTAACTTGAAATTTGAAGTCTCCAGATAGAAATAAGCAATTCATTTCGAACATCCCTCGTATCTGCAACAAATTTGCTTTAAGGGTAGCTATTGCCCAAATGTTGATGATTCTTGCCTGTTAGATTATAAATACAAACCAACAGAGTAATAAAATGAGTTTTAGATTGATCATACATTCATCACTCAGGACCTCTGCCCCTGACATTTGAGGGTTCAGAACAACTGCCAAAATGTGAGTCAGGGAAAACCTGTAATTGATAAAAGCATTACCTTTTCTGTGAGTGAATCAGTTCTCAAAACAATATTAAGAAAGCGAAAGAAGTGAAACAATTTTTTCTACTTATCCATTACCATAATTATCCCAAGTACCATATTCAACCTAATTACTGTACATACCCCTATAAGCACACAGTCTAATCAGTCTGTAATCTTCAGATTAATGCCAGTGTACTTTTTGTCTACTTTATAAAGCATATGTTATGGGTACTCATTTGAATTGCATCAACTTGTCGATGCAATTCAAATTAGTACCCACAACATATGCTTCTATAAAGAAAATCAGAGGGAAAAAACACAAAAACATTGCATAAGCATCACTTGGTAAATCCTTTATTTATCTTGTTTTTAAGTACAGTGTATTTGCAAATAGTGTAGATCCAGATCAGTTGGCTTCTAAAGAGGCCAGCTGATCTGGATCTGTACTGTTTGCCATTAAGTATGTGAATTTATATCAACAATCTGGATCAAGTAATCTGATTGGCTGAAAATTAGAAATGGGCACGACATCTTAATTTATTCAACAGGACAAGGGTTAATATAGGGGGATACCTATTTTACTGCTTTTTCCAGTAATTTTGATAAATCTAAGTGCATGGTGCAGTAATTAGGTCCAATACGGAATTTGGACAGAGGCTTAAACAAACAGTGTAGACCCAGATCAGATGCCACAGAATAACAGAATATTGCATCTGATTAGGGTCTGCACTGTATGTTACTCAGTCACCCAATATTTTAGACACAACAATTGGTCCAAATTCTATGATAATTATGGTAAGGAGTCAGAGTGTCCAAATATTTTGGATAATTATTATACTATCCTCAGAGGATAAGTTGACAGTGATGTCACTAGTTGTTTATATTGTTAGACCAAGTCCATTTTAATAAAAAGGTAACACCACCTGAAAAGCTACCTTCAGTAAATATTATAAGCAGCGGTACCCGTAAATCCACAGTAGCTCAGTGGTAGTTATCCAAAACTACAAATCTGGACATTGTAGGTTCGATTCCTAGTGTATCATTATTAAGATTTAAATATAAAAGAAAAATATGTTAGGAAAGAAAATGTATTTTGCTTTATAAAAAGCATACATGTATTTATATTTGTTTCAAATATAAAACATTTTCAGTGTAACCTTTTAAAGTTAAATAAAGACAAGAAGAAAACCAGTAAGTCTAGTTAACTTTTAGTTTGAATGATTACCACGTGCTGACAGTCCTTGTAAATACATGTAGAGACAAGAAAGTTGGACGCATGTCATTTGTGTAAAAATGTCAACAACGCCACAATAATGTCTAAAATATATATTCAAAATAGTACAAAATGTAAAATACCAAAAAAGAACCATTAGCGAAGTAAATAATTTAGAAAAAAAAAAATGTTGAGGTGCTGCTATGATCTCGTGTACTAAACAATCATCCAGTAGTTCATCTAGAGCGCTTTGCTCTACCACCTGCACTATTGCAACATACTAATCAAAAACATATGTATAGCTATAAGACTGTGTACGACATAAAATTAATAGTAACGTTTTCCCGAAAATTCATGCAAAACCTGCTGTACCCAAGTAGAATGGGATCCGCTAGAAAATCTTATTTGAAATCTTTGGATACTATTCATCACCAAGGTTTACGTCTGGCTATAGGGGCTTTTCGTACTTCCCCCGTCGAAAGTTTATACGCTGAATCAAATGAACCATCATTGTATATAAGAAGAGAGAAATTGTCTCTTCAATATGTTACTAAATTAGCCGCCAATCCACGTAATTCAGCCTATGATTGTGTTTTTAATCCTAAATATGAAAGATTTTACAACAACAAACCAACGGCTATTAAACCCCTTGGCCTGAGAATACAACCGTTACTTGAAGAGGCCAATATCAATATTAAAAATGTTCAGCATTTTTCTTTTCCATCAAAAGAGCCATGGACGTTAAACCCTCCAAAGATTATTTTAGACCTTCATAAAAATAAAAAAACAGAAGTCGAGTCGCATATTTTTAAGAATGAATTTTTAGAAATCAAATCAAATTATAAACATTACCTGTCAATTTATACAGATGGTTCGAAACAAGATGAGAAAGTTGCTTGTTCTGTTATTAGTCCAAATTTTACTGACAGTATCAGATTACCTGATAATAGCTCCATTTTTACCCCTGAAGCCAAGGCAATTGATATTGCACTTTACCATATCAGAGATCAGTCTGAAAAACAGTTTATCATTTATTCAGATTCTCTTTCTGTATTAAAATCTCTTAAAGATTTACACCATAGAAACCCATTAATTCAGCAAATTCTTAAAAAATATTATTATCTTTCCGCTTCAAAAGAAATTGTATTTTGTTGGCTTCCCAGCCACGTTAATATTCGTGGAAATGAATTAGCAGATTCAGAAGCCAAATCTGCATTATCCTTAGTAATAACCAATTTCAAAATTCCTCACTCCGCCTTTTAATCAAACGTCTGTCAATACATCAACAACAAATGTCAGTCTGTTTGGGAAACACAAACTTATAATAAATTAAATGAAATCAAACCAAATTTTAACAGCAAATGCACATTCTCTAATCTCGGCAGAAAAGAACAAACAAAAATCACGAGATGTAGACTTGGACACACTAGAATTACTCATTCTTATATTTTAAATAATGAACAAGCTCCATTCTGCATTCCTTGTAATGAACCTTTCACAGTCAAACATTTTCTTATCACTTGTGCTGAATTTAATCACATTCGCACAAAGTATTTTAATATAAAAACTATAAAGGAACTTTTTGATATGCCAACTCAGAAAATACTCGACTTTCTTAAAGAGATCGGACTTTTTAATAAAATATGATCAGTATTTTTAATCACTTAAAATCATTGATACTTTATCTCTTTAAAATAAACACATCAATCCTAGATATTTTTAAATTTCTCATTAAATAAAATCATCATATAACATAAAACTTATTAGACGCTATATGCCCTTTTAGGGTTGAGCGTCTATAAACAAAATATCCATCCATCCCAAGTAGAATGGTAGGTACGGTGACGTCACTGTCAAATTATCCTCCGAGCACTATACTATTACAAGATATTATGACTATCACACAATGTATCAGTGACTAGAGTCTAGACCATTCAGAAGTCCAAAGACAAGAAGTATTTTGAAGACAATTCTTGAACCAAAACAACTTGTTCAAATTTCAGGAAACGTGGTCTGAGGTTACATTTTTTTACAGATGTATTTGGACAGACAGGCCTGAGCAAACAGTGTAGACCCAGATGAGCTGCTGCAGAATGCACTGTTTGCCACTCATTTATTTAGACAAAATATAGGGTAGTAAATTGTACTTGTTCAAATTTTAGAACAAGTATAGGAAGGAGTTGAGGTGTCCAAACACTTAGGGTATTATACTGTAATATGTCTGAAGATTTAGGGTAAATATTGTAAGATGATCAAGGTCTTGACCAGTTTGCCTGCATATACAGGCCCTTCTGGGCCTTCTTTTATGGCATGTGCACTGATTACAATCTTTACTGACCCAAAAACGAATAAAACACTGCTTTACCCAGGTTGTTGATACAATAGTGTGGATATAGATCAGTTGGCTTCTTCAAGCCAGCTGGTCTGGATCTACACTGTTTGTAAAGGCAGTTTATATCCAGGTTCAATAGGACCAGGGTTAATACATTGTCATTTTCTGTTGCAAAAAATGTATCTGTAGGTATCGGTCCACAATTTCTTGCATGTATATACTTTATATTATCACACAGTGGCCTGCCGGCCTCGGTGGCTCAGTTGGATGCGCCGTCCGACTGGAGACCAGGAGGTCACGGGTTCAACCCCTGCCGAGGTCGGCAACATTCTTGGAGATTGATCGTAAAATATTTTCTACGGTCATTCTCTCCCTTCCGCTGATTCAAGAAGGGCAGTTGTCAGTTTCTGGCGAAAGAATGTGCACAATACTGGTTAACCGCTTAGAGGACTAAGCCTGCCCAGTAAACGTGTGGTTAGGTAAACTGACCGCACTCGACATGACCCTATTGTGCTGATTGGACCGTAAAACCTCAACACAAACAAATACACAGTGGCCTAAATTCCAAACATTCAGCATAAAATATCTCGCGATGTAGATGATCTACATGCATGAAAATGTGATAAATCAGTTATACCATGGTTCTGTGCATGTACGTGCAATAATGCACGAGCGTCACGCTCGTGCATTATCGCGTCGTGCACATGCGCACAAACCATGGTATAACTAAGACATCACATAGTAGCCTGAATTTCCAACATTCAGCATGAAATATCTCGCAGTGTAGATGATCTTCATGCATGAAAATGTGATAAATCAGTTATACCATGGTTCTGCGCATGTACGTGTGATAATGCACTCACTCACGCTCGTGCATTATCACATCATACATGCGCACGTACCATGGTATAACTAAGACTTAAGGAATGAATAATTCAAATATATCCTCGATTGTAGATTTACCTGCCGGCCTCGGTGGCTTAGTTGGATGCGCGTCCGACTGGAGGCCAGGAGGTCACAGGTTCGACCCCCGCCGAGTTCGGCAACATTCTTTCATGGAGATTGATCATGAAATATTTTCTACGGTCATTCTCTCCCTTCCACTGATTCAAGAAGGGCAGTTGTCAGTTTCTGGCGAAAGAATGTGCACAATACTGGTTAACCGCTTAGAGGACAAAGCCTGCCCAGTAAACGTGTGGTTAGGTAAACTGACCGCGCTCGACATGACCCCATTGGGTTGACTGGGCTGTAAAACCTCAACACAAACAAACCTACTGGTTTTACTTGATCAGTTTTATAATCTTAACCCTTGTCCTGCTGACCCTGGATATACCCTGCCTTTGCAAACAGTGTAGATCCAGATTAGTTGGTTTCTGAAGAAGCTAACTAATCTGGATCTGCACTGTTTGCCGTTAAGTATGTGAATTTATAGCAACAATCCCAATCAAGTAATCTGATTGGCTGAAAATTAGAAGTAAGTGTGGCATCTTAATTTATTCAGCAGGACAAGGGTTAATACTAGTCTTAACCCTAGTCCTGCTGACCCCGGATATACCTTGCCTTTGCAAACAGGCAAGAGCCAGATCAGCTAGCTTCTGAAGAAGCCAGCTGATCTGGATCTACACTGTTTGTCATTAAATATGAGAATTTATATCAACAACCTGGATCAAGTAATCTGATTGGCTGAAAATTAGAAATGGGCACGACATCTTAATTTATTCAGCATAACAAGAGTTAAAAAACTTGTCTTAATTTTTTTGCTATTTCATAGTATTTCATTTTTTTTTTTTTGTTTCAGTATATAAAGGGTGCCCTAGGCCTAGATAAGAGTGGGTATCAGGTTAATAGTGTTTTTATTTCTCAACATATGCTGTGGATACTCATTAGAAGTGCCTTGGTGAGGCGCTTTTAATGAGTACCCACAACATATGTTTTTGTCGAGAAATAAGAAAAATAGAGGTACATTTTGATTGAAAAAAAATGCCTTATCAACAGCTATGGACTCTTGTTTTGTATTTGTATGAAATGGATAAAGCTGATATGAAATTGGAAATTGAAATACCACAAACAGCATTACAAACAAGAAATACCTTATTTATCCTAAGTATTGTGACACGTTAATTCCTTACCATATCCTAAAATTTGAAGAAAGTCTGTTCCACTATCTGCTGATATTGCTTGACATGTGGTAAACATTGTAGAACCTAATCAGATGCTGTGTTCTTCTTTGTTTATTCAGAGCTGTTTGCCCCAGTACTTAGTGTTATTATGGTGCCACAAAAAGCATTACAAACAAGAAAATTACAAGTTACGTACAATAGCTGACAATACAAAATGTCTTGGTCCTTAAACTGCCAATCACAACTATTGTCATCTGCCTTGTCATCTGCTTGTGATTTTAAAAGCATTTTTGCAAACAGTGTGGACCCAGATCAGACTGCTCATTTAGGAGCAGTCTGGTCAGGGTCCACACTGTTTGCCTGTATGCAAAAATAGGTTTGAAAAGTCTGCAAGAATATTCAGCAGACGACATAAACAGATGACATTTTCAGATGCAGTTTTTCATGGTGCTTTAAGGGTTAACCTTTAATATTTTACACTTAGGTAACATTATTTTACCTAAGTAAAACCTTAACCGTTAATTTACTTCGGTAAAATTATTTTACACTTAGGTAATATTTTACACTTAGGTCTTAACCTTTAATATTTTAAACTTAGGTAAAATTGTCAGATAACACTTTGAAATATTTTCCTTTTTTAACTCCTTACCATGCTGTAGGCAAATTCAGCAGACAACAAACTGATGATATTTTTTTTTATTTTTCCTTGAAAATAGGATCCGACACATCATGCAAATTGTCTCTTATTTCTGAGGACAAATAAAATGTTGTCTGCTGAAATTTTTACCCAGCATGCAAAGCCATAAGGGAGGGACTTTGCTGGAATTCATTGCCTCAGATAAGAGGGAGTATAAGGTAAGGAAAATATTTTTCTTAATTCTCCATGAAAACATGTTGTAGTACTCATTTGTTCTGATGAGTACTCACAACACACAGTTTTTGTGGAGAAATAAGAAAAATACATTTGTATCAGATATTTTTATTGAAAAATTAAACATCTTATCTGGAGATATGGAATGTCTAGCCCTATTTTCTTTTGTGAAAATAAGAAAAGTGTCATTCATTTGTCATCATCTAAATTCATGTCCATCATGCAAAGACAATATGACCGGATAAGTCTCCTTCTTATTTTCAGAAAATAAGGCTTGATTCTGATTCTGGAAAACTGGACTTGATTCCATAGTACCCTAGTCTGACACCTTAAGTCCTTACCACACTTGTCTTAACCTAGACTGGCTCCAGTCTCCAGTGACTAAATATTTATTCTTATAATCCTGTTTGATAATCCACTGAAACAAAACCAAAGTAATATCTTGACTGGTCACTAGTGATCTGCCTTTACAGTCATGATATTATTTTGGTTTTATTTTAGTGGTATCAAACAGGATTATAAGAGTAGACTGGAGACTGGAGCCAGTCGAGTCTTAACCCTTAACCTATTGTAGTCGGGAGATCCGTAAAAGGGTAATTGGCAAACAGTGCAGACCCAGATACGATGCCATCAGAGCTAAAAATAGAAAAAGGGCATAGACTGTCAACAATTTACTTAAAAGACATCTCCTCCTAAACTGGTCAATGGATTTTGAAGTAATTTTACAGGAATGTTTCTTGAGTGACCCTCTACCAAAATTGCTAAAATGATGCCATACTGCTAAACAAGATGGCATCCAGAACAAAAAAAAAAAAAAAAAAAAAAAAAGAAAATCTTTAAACAACATCTCCTCCTAGGCCAAGGGCCCGATGTCAAAATAATTTCGCAGAAATGTTCCTCTAATACCCCTTTACCAAAATTGCTAAAATGGTTCTGCTTTGCTAAATAAAATGGCCACCAGAGCTAAAAATAGAAAACCATTAAACAACATCTCCTCCTAGGCCTATGGCCTGATTTCAAAATTTCGCAGAAATATTCCTCTGATTAAGTCATATTCTCCTTGAGTGCTGTGATACTCAGGTGAGCGATATAGGGCCATCATGGCCCTCTTGTTTTTTTTTGTTGTTTTTTTTAATTTTTCAGAGACCATAATGCTTGATATTTCATGTGAATTTTCTGCTGATGCAGATGATTTGCATGAAATGCCAAGCCTTATTTTTTCTGAAAAATAATTATGAAAAAAAATAAAAATAAATAAATAAATAAAATGTTGTCTGCTATATTTTTGCTTAGTGCTTTAAGGTTTAAAATTTTAACAAGTCCATTTCACTACATATTGACGAGTCTAAAAATTGCTAGATGGGTGACACTTTTTACTTTTCTTTGAATTATTGATGCCCCACAACACAGAGAAAATTTCAGAAAAAAAAATAATCAAGCAAGACATGTTTAAAATCTACCTCCCAATTACCTACCCTGTATAATTTGCTTTCAATTTTACTGTGGGGACGAGGTTAAAATATATTATATTTTTTTTTAAACCAATGACTAGAATTAAATTTATTATGTTTGGGCAGTTACAGCAAATGGTTTTGCATGAAACCGTGACAAATTTACAGCTTACAAATTTACTTCTGTGTAAAGCGCCAAGCCAAAACTTCCCCGCCGAAAGACGTCAAAAGCACAGTACAAACAAAGTCATTCCCAAACAGGCCCAAAATAAACCAATATTTGACAAATAAACATAAATTTGACAGCTGCTCTTAGTCTAAGAAAGCTTTTTAAAAACTGGATACAATTTTCTATTTAATTAGAATATGACCCAGAAAATATACAAGGAGGAGCTTAATCTTGCAGAGGGAGGGTGTACATGCCAAAAAATTATTATGTCATGAATTATGCAGTTTAGACTAAAGGGCTGGTTTTTTGGTCTTTATGAACATGTCCCTAAATGACGAACTTCTTTATATTAAGTTATTTTTCTCTGTCACACATAATATAAGCTATAAACTCATATACAGAGGCTGATGCATTATGCGAGGGATTTTTTTTTTTAGATTCCTCGGTTATTATTCAGAACCAACAAAACTACGAGCCAAATCAGTGGTGAACTTCAGTAATTGCAAAGGCATGTAACATAAAACAAATGTCAAATTCTTTAGTGTTGTATTTCAAGAAAGGAGTGTACTCTGTATCAGCAAAAAAAAATCAAGTTTAGTTCAGTCAGTTAGTTGGAAATCATTATAAAGCACAGCCTCACCCAGAACTAGCCAAATAACTGTAGGCCTACACACAACAAGACACTGCTAAAAAGGGTTGTTTAAGGTTAACAAATATTGGGGAAATGGTTTGGGGAGATGGTAGCGAAAGACTAGGGATGGGGATTGTCGGGCGAAACGACGAAGAGTGAAAACAGAGGCGGAGCAACTAGGGTGGAAACATTTTGGTGGGGATATACGTCTTGTTACCTAATACAGGTAGAGTGATATCAGTATCAAGTCTCGTCTACGAGAATAACAGATAATGTCTAATTTGAGGTTACCTGTGACCAATAAACAATTATCTTTCAGATGGTGCAAACAGACGATGCAAAATAGTTTTTGAAAAACACTCGCTTGTTTCGCTTTACTGAACGCAGCCCTATTCAGTAAAGTGAAACACTGGAGAGTTATTTATTTTATTATTATTATTTTCTTTTTTTTCAAAACTATTTTCATTCTTCAGAATGATTATCATGAAGCTGAGTCATGTGAGCTTCAGTTAGAGAGTAGCCATTATTCTCGTATACAGGATTTGATGTTAGATTGAATCAATTATATCAGCAATTATGCATTTATTAAAAAATCAAATAAATATCAATGCAGTAAACATTTTCTCTTTTTTTGGCTACCAAGAAGCATGCACAAATTTTATTCACACAGGCCGCCATCTTGGTTGTGTCAAAAGACAGCTTCTTTGCGAGTGACCGTGACCGTCTAGGTTAACTGATTACAGTCATGGACTCTGCGTTTACCCATGTTAGCCTGTTACCCAAACACAGTCCAATAAATTTGCAATTTAAGTGGATGTATTTGTATCTTTGTGTTACCTGCGGTAACCCGTGTTACCCTGTTACCCAAACACAGTCCAGTAAATTTGCAATTTAAGTTGAGGTATTTGTGTCCCTGTGTTATTGGCAGTTACCCATGTTACCCTGTTACCCAAACATAGTCCAGTAAATTTGTAAATTAAATGACTGTAATTGTATCCCTGTGTTACCTGTGGTTACCCGTGTTACCCTGTTACCTAAATACACTCGAGTGAATTTGCAATTTTACTTGAGGTATTTGTGTCCCCTGTGTTACCCACAGTCCAGTAAATTTGCAATTTACGTTAAAGTATTTGTGTCCCTGTGTTACCTGCAGTTACCTGTGTTACCCAAACACAGTCCAGTAAATTTGCAATTTACGTGAAAGAATTTGTGTCCCTGTGTTACCTGTGGTTACCCGTGTTACCCTGTTACCCAAACACAGTCCAGTATATTTGCAATTTGAGGTATTTGTATCCCTGTGTTACCTGCGGTTACCCGTGTTACTCAAACACAATCCAGTATATTTGCAATTTAAGTTGAGGTATTTGTGTTCCTATGTTACCTGTGGTTACCTGTTTTACCCTGTTACCAAAACACAGTCCAGTTAATTTGCATTTAAATTGGATGTATTTGTATCCCTGTGTTACCTGCAGTTACCCTGTTACCTAAACACAGTCCTGTATATTTGCAATTTAAGTTGAGGTATTTGTGTCCCTGTGTTAGCTGTGGTTACCCGTTTTACCCTTTTACTCAAACACAGTCCAGTAAATATGCATTTAAATTGAGGTTACCTGCAGTTACCCGTGTTACCCAGTTACCCAGACATAGCTCAGTAAATTTGCAATTTAAGTTGAAGTACTTGTGTCCCTATGTTACCTGTGGTTACCCTGTTACCCAAACACTGTCAAGTAAATTAACAAGTTGAGTTGGGTTATAAGTGCACCCCTGTGTTACCAGCAGTTACCCGTGTTACCCTGTTACGCACACAATATCAACATTCTATATATATATATATTCTATAGTTTATATATATATATATACATGTATTTGGAATGATGGCATAGATCTATAGAGGATGAACCCTGAGCCATTAAGAGGCGTTAGCCTGTTACCTGGTGTTACTTTAGGTAACAAACACAGACTGCTGGGAAAAGAGTAGTATTTTCAGGACATATTTACCGACTTGACCCGGATTCCGCTTTTATGGGAAAATAAGAAGAATGTCACCAAATGGCCGTCAAATTTCAACAGACAATAATAGGCTTTGACATTTCATGTAAAGAGATGGCAAGATGGACTGATGGTGAATCTCATTAACAGGGGGAGATGTGGATTTATGACTTTCTGCAAGATAGGACTAGTGAGGCCCTCCCAGGGGGAGGTACCTCTTCTCTTGTTCCCCTTAATAACCCTTCTGCTGATTCAAGAAGGGCAGTTGTCAGTTACTGGTGAAAGAGTGTGCACAATACTGGTTAACCGCATAGAGGACTAAGCCTGCCCAGTAAACGTGTGGTTAGGTAAACTGGCCGCGCTCGACATGACCCCATTGGGTTGACAGGGCCGTAAAACCTCAACACATATCAAATCCCCTTAATAAATATTTCAGCATTTTCCATTGTTCCCCAAAATCAAAATCTTGAAGTTTTCTATGTTTCCTGCTACCAAAAATTACATTTTGTCCTACATTTGTTCCCCTGTTACCTTAATTTTTAGATATGTTCCCCTGAAATAAATGACATTATTCCCCTGTTCCCCAGAAGAAGATAAGTGAGTGCTTTAAAACAGCACTTGGGCTCCCACAGGGAGCTCCCACTTGTTTCATAGAAGAAAAAAAAAAAAGCCCCCATCCTCTTAAAGAGGGAGGATGCATATAAAAGAATTGCCTGTGGTATCCTATTCATCCTGTACCTCAGTGATATGACGGTGTGGGCCATTGGAAAAGATACAAAGAAAGGGCTTAGCATTGTCTTGGGTGCCCTAACACAGCTAGCTGCGAGGCTAAGCCAACTACAGAAAAACAAAACAACCCTTGAATGTATGTAGAGCAGTCTTGGAATCGGACACTTCAAGAAAATTTCCTACCTCACTTGGTAAAATGTTAGAGCAAGTATTATTAAAATAACATGACATCCCTTATATCTGTCAGCATGAATGCAATTGAGCCAGAAACTAACTACCTGGGATGTTTGCAGCCTTCAAGAAAGAAAACCTGGAGTACTGGTCAAACTTGGGATCCTCCAAATTAAGGACGAAAGCACAGGAAGAAGATGCCAGAGAAGTTCAGAACTAATTGAAGACCATGGCTAATCACAACTCATACCATTGTAGCTTTCACCGATGGATCTTGCAAGGGCAACCCAGTTCCCTGCAATGCAGGCTCCTGTGTTCTCCTGCCAAATGGTGAAAGGTATCATGGTGAAACAACCAGTCTCCAAATTAGCTTCCATCCTTCTAGATATTAATGTGTGGCAATAAAAATTACCCTGGATCTCATCCTTGAGGAAAGAACGAGACATTATATTGAATCAGTCATCACGAAAACATGCCTATATAATTTTGACTCCTTTAAACCCCACTTTTATATAGTAAAACTGGGGTTTACAGGGGTATACATTATTTTTCTTATTTCTGTTCAAAACATAGATTGTGGGTACTTGTTAGAACCACCTCGGTGAGGCGGTTCTAACGAGTACCCACAATCTATGTTTTGAGCAGAAATATGAAAAATATCAGAGTTTTATCTGAAAATTTTTCAGTTTTGAAGGTGAAATTTTCTATATATATTCTAAATAGGCGTGTTTTCGTAATGAATGATCTTCAGCGACAGTCAGACCTCAGTTGGAGTCCTTGAACTTGGTTGGGAAACCAAGACCCACAAAAAGGACAGTTCAGATATATCCAACAGGTAATGAAAGGGCTTCATCAGGCTAGCATTGAAGTGAAAATACAGTGAAGTCCAGGGCATGCCGAGATAGCTGGCAACGACACAGCAGACAGACTTGCCAAGAAAACTGCCAAAGAGGAGGAAGATACATGCTAGAAGACAAAGAAGAAACCAGAAAGGTAGAGTTTTTTTTTTTAAAACAAGGAGCCAGAGAGTCAGTAGTGAAGAAATGGCAGACAAGGTGGGAAATCTCCAAGAAAGGCAAGGATCTCTTCAACTTCAAGCCAAAAGTCAATCTAAAGCACATTAGCTTCCAGGACTTGAAGTACCAGAGGACAATGTTCCAGCTTCAGAGAGGTTACACCAAACTGAGAGAGTAACAGCATTAAGTTGGACTAGCCAATGACCCATATTGTGAATGTGGAGAGGTTGAAAACCAAGATCACTACATGTTACAGTGCCAGAACTATGTCCTAAACAGAGAAAAATTAACCCTTGTCATGCTGAATAAATTAAGATGCCACACCCATTTCTAATTTCCAGACAATCAGATTACTTGATCCAGGTTTTTGATAGAAATTCACATATATAAAATGACAAACAGTGCAGATCTAGATCAGTTGGCATCTTCAGAAGCCAATTGATCTAGATCTACACTGTTTGCTTAGACAGGGCATGTTGTGTTCAGCAAGAGAAGGATTGACAAAAAATACTGAGATACGGAGAAAACAACCTGACATTAGAAATGTACCTAGAAGAGAGAAAATCAGAGCCAGATGATGGACTAGACAACAAATACATTCACCAAGACCTCCTAACCCTCCCTGACACATACATTGACTCTACAAAAAGATTTTTGATAAGTTTAATTACAAACACTGAACTTTACAATGCACAAAAAATACTGTATATTTAGAAGAGCATACTGGTGAAAGACAATACCTTTGTGTTTCTGCTGCAACTGATGGCTAAGAACCAAACCAAACCAAATGTCTTATCATATATATCATAATCGGATTTTTGATTAACGTGCAGGTACAGGGGCAACATCCACATCAGTGGGCCCCCTTCCAGATAGCTGGCTTGCTGCATGCATGGCAGATCTCACACCAGATCTCCAGGTATGTCTATCATGAGGGTTGATAGCAGAGAGCTTCCACTCTCTGCAATCCCTCTCTGTCAGCTGCTTCCATGTCATTTTGGGCCTCCCAGGCCCACGCTTTCCATCAACCTGTATGTCAAAGGCTGTCTTGATTGCACCACTGGAGCGTTCCACATGTCCATACCATCGAA